>CM053622.1:769937485-770079851 GCA_028646595.1 Phalanger gymnotis
GAGGAGAGGAGAGGAGAGGAGAGGAGAGGAGAGGAGAGGAGAGGAGAGGAGAGGAGAGGAGAGGAGAGGAGAGGAGAGGGGAGGGGGGAGGGGAGTTTTTTTGTGTGTATTTAAAGCAGAGGAGTGATGTGATCAGATCCTCTAGTGTAGACTGTAAACTCTTTGGAGGGGGTGGGGGGTCTTAGCTAAACCTTCCATCTCCTCCAGCCATCATCCCACGCCCTCCCCGAAGGGGCCCAGGACTCTGCCCCGAAACCGCCCTGGCCTCTCCTTCTGCCCTTATCTCTCCTCCTGATGCCAGCTCCCAGCCAGGCCACCTGTGCCCCCGCTTTGTACCTTCCCTTCATGCGTTGTCCTGCACCATTGTAACATAAGCTCCTCGAGGGCTTAGCACAGGGCCTGGCACACAGTGACCCTTTAATAAAGGCTCACTTGCTCTATTTACCCAACCCTCTCTGTCTATCTATCTATCCAGGTTTGCCTGTTTATCTATCTATCTCTCTACCGATACCTCTTTATTGATCCCTTCCCTCTATCTCTCCCTATCTATCCATCTGTCTATCCATCCCTTTCTGTACATCATCTATCACTCCATCCCTCTAATGACGAGACAGCACTTACTATGTGCCGGGTGCTGTGTTCAGCGCCCCACAATTATTTCATTTGGTCCTCATGACAACCACCCCGGTGCCTTGTCCATTATGCCACCCAACTGCCTCTCTTCTCTCTCTTCTCTTTCTCTCTCTTCTCTCTCTCTCTTCTCTCTCTCTCTCTCTCTCTCCCCCACCCCATCTCTATATGTGTGTGTGTGTGTGTGTGTGTGTGTGTGTGTGTGTGTGTGTGTGACCTGGTACACCTGGCCTCATGTAAGACCTGAGTTCAAATGTGACCTAAGACACTTACTATCTGTATGCCCCTGAACAAGTCATTTAACCACTACCTGCCTCTTCAGGGCTTCTTAACCTTTTTCCGCTCTCGACCCCCTCAGCGCTTCTTAAACTGTGGGTCTCGACCCCACCCAGGGTCACTTCATAGGGTTGCTTTGGGAGTCTCATGAGATATTTACAAAGTGTAGGATAATGAGATTCTGGGGGCAGCAGAGATGAAGGTCCAAGGAGGGCTCCTGCTTTGGGTGTAGAGGAGTTTCTGTCCTCTGCCTCCCCGGGGCTGCTCTCCAAATTCCTAATGCTTTGTAGCCTTCTGATGCCTTATATTCTCACTTATATCGGGGACGTCTACGTCTGCTTTGGGAGGGAGTGCTGTGATGGCTGGGGTGTGGGTGGGAAGCCCGGGCCGCATTGGCTGAGTGACTCTAGGCAAGTCACCTAACCTCTTAGTAGCCCCAGACAGCTCTCTAAGACCACAATCCAATACTGCCATTGTTCCTGGAAGGAGTGTGTCAATTGATGGTTTAGTGTCCCAGTGGACACTAGGTGGCTCCAGAATGCACAGAGTGCTGATCCTGGAGTCAGGAAGAACTGAGTTCAAATCCAGCCTCAAATACTTCGTAGCTGTGTGACCCTGGACAACTCACTTCACTCTGCTTGCCTCAGTTTCCTCATATGTAAAATAAACCAGAGAAGGAAATGGCAAACCACTCTAGTATCTTTGCCAATAAAACCCCAAAGGGGGTCATGAAGAGTTGGACATGACTAAAACAACTGAACAAATCTCAGTGTCTCCACTCGCCTTCCCTATGATTTTTCTACCTCAATATCCCTCCCAAGCCATTGTTCCCCTATATAAGCAGCTAGGTGGTATAGTGGCCAGAATGCTGAACCGGAAGCCTGAGTTCAAATCCTGCCTCAGGCATTTTTACAAATTGTGTAACCTTGGGCACAGTTCCCTCAACTATAAAACAGGGATAATAATAGCATCTAACTCCCAAGGTTGTTTAGGGGATAAAATGAGACAGAATCAGGAAGTGACGGGTAGATTCTCTCAATTTCTATTGTACCCTCTGGTTCTAGAATATCAAGGCAGTTTTCCTTTATAATTTATTTCAATATGATGTGTAGGCTCTTTTTTTTATCATGGCTTTCAGGTGGTCCAATAATTCTTAAATTATTGGATCTATTTTCTAGGTTGGTTGTTTTTTCAATGAGATATTTCACCTTTTCTTCCATTTTTTTTCATTCTTTTGATTTTGTTTTATTGTTTCTTGATATCTCATAAAATCATTGGCTTCCACTTGCCTAATTCTAATTTTTAAGGAATTATTTTCTTCAGTGAGCTTTTGTACCTCTTTTTCCATTTGGCCAATTCTACTTTTTAAGGAGTTCTCTTCAGTGGATTTTTGTGCCTCTTTTCCATTTGACCTATTCTGTTTTTTAAGGTATTATTTTCTTCAGTATTTTTTGTGCTTCCTTTACCAAGATGTTGATTTTTTTTATTGTTTTCTTTCCTATCTCTCATTTATTTTCTCAATTTTTCTTCTACTTCTCTTATTTGATTTTTAAAATCCTTTTTGAGCTGTTCCAGGAATTCTTTTTGGGCCTGAGACCAATTCATATTTTTCTTTGAGACTTTGGATATAGCCATTTTGATTTTGTTGTCTGGGCTCTGCCCCTGGGGTAGAGAGGGCACTGCCCCAAGCTTTTTTGTGCAGCTGTTTTCAGAACTAGTTCTGTGGGTCTATAGGTTTTTGTTTCCTCCAAGGTGGTATGATCTAAAGAGAGGTGTGGTTACCATTCTTCTGGATCTGTGAGTGACCACAAGCATTCTTTGCCTCATCGGAACCATGACCAGGGTCCTCGCTCCCCTGTGGCCACAAGCTCCAGTGTGCTAGTGCTCCTTCTTGCCCTGGGACTGTGACCCAGAACTGATTATAGGCAATGCAAAAGAGTCCTACACTCAGTGCCAGCAAAGGGATCCCTGTAATCTTCTTCTGGCCAGTTGTCTGACCCCTTATTATATATGGTCTAAGAGATCCAGAAGCCACTGCTGCCAATTCAGTTACCTCTAAGGCCTGCTTCTGATTTAGTGAATGTTGCCTGAGCCGGACCACGCTCCACTCTCACTCTGGTGCTACAGACTTTCCTGCTGCCCTTCTAGGTTGCCTTGGGCTAGAAAATTGTTTCATCTCATCATTTTGTGGGTTCTGTTACTCTAGAATTCATTTTGAGGCTTTATTTATAATTGTTTGGAGGGGAATTTAGATGAGTTCAGGTGAGTTTCTGCCTTTACTCTGCTATCTTGGATCCACCCCTAGGCATGTACTAGCTGTGCAGCCCTGGGAAAGTCACAAACTTTAAGTGCCCTCAAGCAATTCTTTGAGTCTATAAATTGCTGATCTGCTCACTGGGAGTTCCTATACTGATGAAGACCCAGTTCTGCAAGATGGTGGAGTAGAGGCAGTAGGTGCAGTAGAGAGCCCATCTGGACTCTCCCAACATTCCTCTCCAAAAAAAACCTTAAAATAACACTCAAATCAAATTCTGGAGTGGCAGAGCCAGCAAAAGGTCAAGGTGAGATGTTTTTCCAGTTGGCACGAGAGATTTGTGACAAGGGGTGGGAGCTGGCCCCAAGTATTGGAAGCAGCACCAATGGTGGGCCTTTGGGATGGTAGCATTTTCAGGAACCCTCAGCCCAGAGAAGGTAAGGGGATTGGACAACTGGTCAGAAAGAGAATATGGGAGATCTTTTGATGTCATTGGGTGCAGGACGCTGTTGCGTTGCCCATACACAGTTCTGGGTGGTTCACAGTTTCAGGGTGGAGAGGAGTGTTTCTGGTTGGTCACAAGGGATTAGGGGTTAGGGGCCTGGTCACAGTTCCAGGATGGAGAAAAACATTTGTAGTCACTCACAAGGGAGCAGCAGCCCCCGTCCCAGTTCCAGAGCCAAGAAGAGTTGGCTCAGTTCCAAGAGTCATGCAAGGGCTTGAGGCTGCAGGGGAACAAGGGCCTTTCCTGGGTAAAGACCAGAGCAAAGACCAGGAGGGCAGTGATCACACCTCTCCATGGATCACATCACCTTGGAAGCACCAAAAACTTGCAGACTCCCAGCACAAAAAAGCCTGAAGCTTGGCACAGTGCCTCCCTGATCCAGGTGAGCAGAGCCTGACTTTAACAAAAAGTTCAAAGGCAAGAAATAGGCTGAAAAATGAGCAAACACCAAAAAAGAATTTGACCATAAAGAGGTACTACAGTGGCACAGAAGACCAAGACAGAAACTCAGAAGAACAACAGCTACAAACACAGGCTCAGAGAAAAATGCAAATTGGACATAAGTGCAACAAGAATTTCAGGAAGACTTCAAGAAAGAGATAAGAGTGGTAAAGGGAAAATTGAAAAGAGAAATGAAAGTGATGCAAGAAAATTATAAAAAGAGAATGAACAGCTTGGTAAAAGACAGACAAAAAATACTGAAGAAATAACACTTTAAAAAACAGAAGGCAGCTAGGTGGCGCAGTGAGTAGAGCACCAGCCCTGGACTCATGAGGACCTGAGTTCAAATCCGGCCTCAGATACTTGACACATTTACTAGCTGTGTGACCTTGGGCAAGTCACTTAACCCCAATAACCTTTCCTTCCCCCTTCCAAAAAATAGAATGGACCTAATGGTAAAAGAGGCATAAAAATCCACTAAAGAAAAGAACTCCTTAAAAAGCAGAATAGACCAAATGGAAAAGGAGGTACAAAAACTTAATGAAGGAAACAATTCCTTAAAGAATGAAAAATAGGAGAAAAATGTGAAATATCTTATTGGAAAAACAACTGCCTGGAAAAAATAGAATTATTAAACTACCTAAAAAGGAAAAAGATCTTAGATATAATATTTCAAGAAATTATAAAGGAAAACTGCCCCAATATCATAGAGCCGGAGGGTAAAATAGAAATTGAGAGAATCATCTGATCACTTTCTGAAAGAGATCCTAGAATAGAATTCCCCAGTAACATTAAAGCCAAATTCCAGAGCTCCCATGTCAAGGTTAAAATATTGCAAGCAGCCAGAAAGGAACAATTTAAATATCATGGAGCCACAGTCAGGATCACACAAAATGACAAAGCTGGAGGGGATGAGAGAAAAAGAGCTGCACTAATGGATTGTTGGTGGAGCTGTGAACTATTCCAACCATTCTGGAGAGCAATTTGGAACAATGCCCAACCGGCTATAAATCTGTGCATACTCTTTGACCCAGTGATACCATTGTTTGATCTGTATCCCAGAGAGATCAATAAAAAGGAGAAAGGATATATCTGTACAAAAATATTTATAGCAGCTCTTTTTACAGTAGCAAAGAACTGGAAATCAAGAGGATGCCCATCAATCATTGAATGGCTGAGTAAGTTATGGTATATGGTTGTGACGGAATATTATTGTGCTATAAGAAATGATGAGAAGGAAGATTTCAGAAAAACCTTGGAAGACGTATATGAACTGATGCAAAGTGAAGTAAGCAGAACCAAGCAAACACTGTAACAAAAGAACAATAACAGTAACATTGTAATGATGTTAAACTGCGAAAGACTCAGCTACTCTGATCAACACAATAATCCAGGACAATTCCAAAGGATTCCCAATGGAAAAAAATGCTATCCACCCCCAGTCAGAGAATGGATGAACTCTGAGTGCAAATTGAAGAATTACTTTCTCACTTTCTTTGTTTCTCTTCCGTTTGTGACATGGAAATATGGAATACGTTTTGTGTGATTTCATAAGTATAATTGTTTTCATACTGCTTGTCTTCTTAACAAGTAGAGGAGGGGTCAGAGGGAGGGAGAGAATTTGGAACTTGAAATTTTAATAAAGAATGTTAAAAATAAATTAATTTTTAAAAAGAAATTATAGATATATCCTTTTCCTCCTGCTTAAAAAGAATATGCTCCCATTCCAACCAAAAAAAAATGTGGTTTGGAAGAAGGAGCTGTCTAAAGTATAAGGTACTATTTAAATGTGCATTAGTATTATTTGATAGATGCATAATAGCAGCCAAGGGTTTAGAGTATGGAAAAGTAGGGCCTGGGGAACGTTGAACATGGAGCAGCTTCAAAGCAGTAGCAGGAAAATGACCAATGCAGGAAATATCCTTCCTTGAACAGGTCAAGCTGTGATCTATGGCCCCTGGCAGCTGTAAAATTGCCTTAAACCTAAAAGCATGTTCTCCTGCGGGGTCAAGCAGGAGCTCAGTGGATTTTCCCTGTAGATAAATAAACATTTGTTTAATAAATGAATGAATGCTGTGTTCATGGGCTTGTGAGCTAGGGATGGGAGTTGGCTACTTTAGGTTTCAGTCTCTAGTTACAAGAAGACTTCATTATAGAACCCCTTGCTACCCTTCAGATCAGATTATTCTATGTGTCAAAGCACATGCCTGGTGGACAACAAACAGTACCTCTCCCTCGCTCTAACACACGGAGCTTTGTTGTTTGTCTTTCGTTCTCAAAAAGGACCATGACTTCAGGAAGGCGATGCCATGACTTGCAAGTGAACTGGATTTAAGTGTGGCAGGGCTGTGCAGAGTCACCAGCCTCATTTTCTCTTCTGGAGCCATCTGTGTCCAGTGGCCAGATATAGATCAGGATGACTAGACATGGCCCCGCAACGCACAGAGCTACAGCGTAAGAGATGCCCATGTCTCCAAAGAAGAGCGTTAGAACAAGGCTCCAAAGGATAATTAATTAAAATTTTCCTAGGTCACATCTCCTGGAAGCTGTAACCCCAAGCTTTATTTTAAGAAAGAGAAAAAAGGAAACTGAACCAAGCGGGAAGTCGTTAAGAAATTGGTTCTAGGGTTTCCGTTGCCTAATTAATATGACGATAGCTTTTGGCTACCAATGGATTTTAATTTCTATGCACAGAAGGACCTGAAGGCCTACTAAAACTGCTGCTAATGACCATGGGAACCGAGCTTCAGCAGGAAATCGAGGTCTTTCAACAGTAATGTCACATCATAAACAGGTTTTAAAGCCAACAGGGAAAAAAGATGCTGAGGCTGCAAGTGAGATATCCATCTCAATTATTAAAAGAGATTAATTCTTAACGCCAAAGTAAAATATAATTATTCAGCACCAAACCCTTGGAAAACAGACTTTCCATACTAGACGCCAAATTCTATTAACAAATTAGAAATGATCACTGCCCCCGGCCCCAACACCTCTGCCAGGCTGAGGCAGGCTTCTTTTCTCTTTCCAATGCCACAGGCCAACAGGCCGGTTCATTAGGTCTCATTAGAGCAATGTCAGGTCCATATGAGCTTAGTTAGTCTTGATTAACCAGTAAATTAAACTCAAGGGATTGAGGACAGGCTCTTCCAGGGCCTAGCACAAGGCCTAACCCAAAGTAGGTGCTCGTTTGTTAAAATCGTTTATTAAAATTGGTGACTAAAACCACTGCCATCCCCTGGAAAGGCGCTTACGTATCCACCGTTACGGAGATGTACAGGAATTTCAGCTCGATAAGGAGAGGTGACTTGTGACTGCCCAGTAACAGCATGGGCTGCCTGGGAGGTTGGGGAAGAGTAAGGCACTGGGTCCCTATTGTTGGAGGCGGATTGCTTCTTAGGGATTTTGTACCGAAATTCAGGCTGAAAGGAGGGATACTCTATGAGGTCCCTTCCAAGGTAACATTCCATGGTCTATGGAAAGTCTTTTGCAATATTCTCAGGTGCTAAGGTCATTTCTAACCCTGACAACCTATAAGTTTTCTTCCAGTTCTGACTTTCTATGTTCTAAGGTCTCCTCCAGTTCCAACTTTCTATGTTTTAAGCCACAAGGGTACAGAACATCCGGCCTCGAGGCCATATGTGATTTTCTAGGTCCTTGGGTGTGGCCTTTTGACTGAGTCCAAGTTTTATAGAACAGTTCCTTTTATTAAGGGGATTTGTTCTGTGAAGTTTGGATTCAGTCAAAGGGCTGCTCTTGAGAACCTAGAGGGCCACATGTGGCCTTGAGTCTACAAGTTCCCCACTCCTCTTCTAAGGTCTCTTCCAGCTCTGACTTTCTGTGTTATAAGGTTTCTTCCAGCTCTGATTTTCTATGTCCTAAAGGTCTCTTCTAACCCTGATATTCTGGGTTCTAAGAGCATTTCGACATTCTGAGTTCCAAGGTTCCCCATAGCTCTGACATTTGATGATGTAAGGGTTCTCCCAGCTCTGACATTCTGTGTTCTAGGGGCCTTCCCAGCTCTGACAGTCTGGGTTCTAAGGACCGTCCCAGCTCTCACATTTGATGATCTAAGGGCCCTCCCAGCTCTGACTTCCTGTGTTCTAAGGCCCTTCCATGTCTAGAATTCTACGATTCTATGAACGAGGTTGAATACCCTTCTTATCTTCTTGCAGTAGTCCAGGAATCAGGGGACCTAGATTCTAGATAGAGATTGTATGGTATAGTACAAAGCATTGGACTTGGGTTCAAATCTTTGTTCTAGCTCCTCTGAGCTGTGTAAGCCTGGCTCAGTTTCCTGATCTATAAATTGGACACAATTACCCTTGCACTAACTACCTCATGGAGATGCAATGAGGAAAGTTCTTTGTAAACCTCCAAGCCCTATTAAATAACTGCTCTTGGCTGCTGGCTGTTCAATGTTGTAGATACTGCTAGGCAGGTCAGGAAGACCTGGGTTCAAAACCTGCTTCTGCTATTCACTGCATCACCACAGTAAGGTCATTTCATCTCTCTGCCTCAGTTTCCTCACCTGTAAGTTGGTGTCCTCTGAGCTCCTGTAGCAGAGCACGCCCTTCTGGTGGTGATGGCAGTAATGCTGTGCTCTAGGGGCTCCTGGGCCGGGCAGCCCACCTGGGAAGAACGTTTGGAATGCAATGTGTTTGCAAATTCCTGGTTATACTAGGCTCACTTAGGTGGACCGAAGTCCTTTAAAAAAAAAGGATCAAATGACCCAAGATCCCAACCTAGCTCTAAATCATGCTTCATATAGAGAGAGCAGAAGGGGCACTCCCAGTGTGGAGATTCCTTCACCCCACGCATATCATCCATTTACCTAGAAGTTAGTCTTAGAGAGTTGCCTCGGACTCTAAGAGGTTAAGTGACCTGCTCAGGGTCACACAGCCAATATACATCTTGAACCTTGGTCTTCCTGACTCCAAGGCCGGCCCTCTCTCCATTACCAGGATATCTCTTATACATTTAGGACCTAGTTAATATTGTATACCTGGAATGTATATTCCCACCTCTTCCCAAATCCAGTGAAATTTTGGACATCTCATCTATAAGATCCAGGTCATTCTCATGTAATTATGACAAGGGCTGTCCCCCACCTGTATGGAGGCAGTCCTGTGTGATTCAAAGGGAGGCTGAGCAGACGTCTCTAGCCTCTTCTCCTCTTGCCCTTTTCCAGGGGAGACTTTAAGTCTTGCCAAGAGTATAAGCAAGAGTGTTGGGGCCAGGAACAACTCTGCTCTGATTAGAAAGAGGGGAGAGTGGGCTAAGATTATATCCATGGGCTCACTTGAAGATTGTCTACACAGCTAGATAATGCCATAGCTCATAGAGTGCCAGGCCCGGAGTCAGGAAGACCTGAGTTCAAATCCAGTCTCAGACATTTCCTAGCTGTGTGACCCTGGGCAAGTCACCTAAACTTTGTTTCCCTGTTTTCTCAACTACAAAATGGGGAGAATCATAGCACCTCCCAGGGTTGTTGGGAGGATCAAATCAGGTAATAATTGTGAAGCGTTTAGCATAATGCCTGGGACAAAGCAAGCACCATCTAAATGTTAGCTATCGTTTTGAGGGGGTATGATTTTCAGGTTCAGTCTAGCTCCTAACCACGGTTTTATTCACTGATGCAATAAACTTTTATTAAGCGCCAAGCACCGTGCTAAGTGCCGACGATACATAAAGAGGCAAAAGGCAACCCCTGCCCTCGAGGAGTGTACAGTCTGATGGGGGAGACAGCATGCACACAAATCTATACAAAGTAGGCTATGTACAGGATAGAAAGGAAATAACTTATAAAACAAACGCGCCAGAGGATTTAGGGAAGGCTTCCTATTTTAGTTAAAGGAAGCGGGGAGGGGGGGTCCAGCAGTTGGAGAGGAGGGAGAGAGCCCCAGGCGGGAGCTAACGCCTGTACTTGTCCAAGCAATCCTATGCCATCCCCTCCCCTCCAACACTGCCCTCTGTCTCCCCCACTCTTTCACTTACTTTCAATTTCCCCCTCTCCTGGCTCATTTCCCGCTGCCCACAAACATGCCCGTCTCTCCCCTTTCCTGAAAAAACCCTCTCTTGATCTTCCCATCCCTGCTAACCATCATCTGTATCTCTCCTGCCCTTTGTAGTCCAGCTACGATAGACCCCTCCGCTTTCTCTCGTCTCCACCCCTCACAATCTGGCTGCCAACCTCGGCGCTCCACTGAGACAGGGATGAAGGAGCAGAGTGGCAGAAGGCACCAGAGTGATGGGAGATGAGGAAGAGGGAGCTGACAGCAAATGGCTTGAATCTTTTCTGTGAAATAGGAGGCGAGGTTCTGAGTGGTGGTGGGAGGAGGGACCATGAAAGGTCTGAGGAGGGATGAAAAGTTTGGAAGAGCTACTGTGGAGAGTGGGACAGGGAGCTGATAAGGGAGGTGTGGTAGGACTGCCTGGCAGCAGGGAGGGCCCAGGTGAGGTTGTGTACCATACATCTGTACTGTACCCAGTCAGAACAATCGTGGGATTTGAATGATGGTCTACAGGAGTTCAGTCGTTGGGATGGGAAGGATATGACCAGGTGTGAGAATGGTCATCACTGAGTGGAAGGTGTGACTCCTCTACCCTCAAAGGACAGGAGTAGCAGGAAACAGGGAGCCTGAAGTCAAAGGGATGATTTCTCTTCTCTTCACCAGTGGTTCTCCACATCTCAGCCGGGAGATTAAACTGGCAGCGGGAGACAGAAGATGCCTTGTGCTGGTACAGACGGAAGGGGTTGCTTTGGAGTAGATGGAAGATGCCCAGCCTGGCCCCAAGCAGCTGCACCAAGCAACAAATGGAAAACTCCAGACACTAGCACATTACTGGGGGAATCAGGACCCCAACTTTTATATCCAAGGCTTTATTCTTTTTTCCCACAATGAATGTATATAGCAAGAAATATATTTATCCAAATCAGTAGCACAACAGAAATCAGAGAACATAAACATAGGAGAATATATACCAGACGATACAGAAGGAAGGCTCTCTCCCATTGGGAGTGAGGTAACTCAGCTCAAACAAGAGAGTCCTAGATCTCCCTCGAGGGATCTCCCTTCAGTAACTTGAAGCAAGGTTGGCTTCTCCCATCTTCTCCCTGGAAGTTGAGGCTCCCAAAGCCCAGAAAGACTGAAGCTTGAAGAGATCCCAAGTCTCTCCTCTCTCCTGCCCTCACCGACTCTTCCTGTTCCCTCACACTCTTGCCCAAGGAGGACAGAGTCTCCACACCAATGCACTTCACAGTCTGGCTGATGGTTCTTTTGCAAGTCAAGGTTTGCAAAGCGCTTTTTTACCTCATTTGATCCTAAAGACCCTACAAGGAGGGTGCTATAGTCTTCATTTTTCTTTTTTCTGGGGGAGAGGCAAGGCAATTGGGGTTAAGTGACTTGCCCAAGGTCACACAGCTAGTTAAGTATCAAGTGTCTGACACCGGATTTGAACTCAGATCCTCCTGACTCCAGGGCCGGTGCTCTACTCACTGCGCCACCTAGCTGCCCCCGTCTTCATTTTTCAGATGAGGAAACTGAAGCCCAGACAAGTTTAGTGACTCGCTTGAGAGTCTTACAGTGGATAGAGCTGGACCAACTCCGCCCTGGGCTTCACTTTATTTCATGGCTAAAACTGTACTCCTAACCATGGCCAGGCCCTTGGTAATGCATGTTGTTAGTCACAGAGGGACCAAGCAAGAAAAATAGCTACCTATTCATTCATTCATTCATTCATTCATTCATTCATTCATTCATTCACTAAGCATTTATTAAGCACCTACTGTGTGCCGAGCACTGAGGATACAAAAAGGAGCAGTGTCCTCTACTCTTGGATCCCTTGCCCCTTGCCGTAACAGCTCAAGCCTTGATGAGTCTCAACCCCAGATTGCCCCCACCATCGACTCTACTCCTACTGACATGTTGCTAAACATGCTGGAGGAATGAATTAATGAATGAAAAAGCATTTATTCAGCATTCGCTATGTATTATCAAGCACTGTGCTCTGCCCTAGAGATCTAAACACAAAAGTGTGACCCTATCAGCCCTGAGCTTACATTCTAATAGTAATAATAAATAATAGTGATGACGATGCTAACATTACATAGCACTTACCGCATGCCAGGCCTTATGCCATGTGTTTTAAAATTTTTGTCTCATTTGATCCTCACAACAATTCTGGGAGGTAGGTGCCCTTATTATCCCCATTTTACAGATGAGGAAACTGAGGCAGACAGAGGTTAAGTGACTTGCCCAGGGTCACACAGCTAGAAAGCATCTGGACATCGACTTTACATCGCACGGCAAGGAGGGTTCAGCAGCAAGGCCGATGTCAAGGCCTAGGGATCTGGAGAGTGACCGTTAGGAACTTCGCCATCACCGGAACTGAAGACACAGGCCCACATTTCCATTTGAGCTGAAACTCTAACTCCCCAGGGGGAGCTCTGTTCAACAGAGGTGGTCACGTCATTGCGCCGACCAGGCCCCCTCTGAATTTGCTATTTAATCTCTGCTATTCTAAACCTTAAAATCCGGCAACATCACCTCCAAAGGTGTCTCTCCTCCTACACTCCAGTCTTGGATGACAATGAGGCAGGCCCCCCCCCCCCCGCCCCCGTACCCTCGATCTCAACCCCTCTGTCTCTTCCGGACAGACCGACCCCACCACCACCATTTCCCCTTCTCTAATCTTCCAGGTCCCTGCTGTTTACAGACATACCCAGCTGCCCCTACTGGCCTGATACTTTTACTTGACCCTGTCCTTCCCTCAAGCAACCGTCTCCTTTTCATAACCAAATGCCTGGGGAATCTCACCTACTCCCATGCCTTCCCTGCCTTCCTCAATTCTCATTTCCTTTTTGAACTCTGGAATCTGGTTTCCAATCTCAGAACAGCTGACGTCATTCTCTCCAAAGCCACCAGCGGTGCCTTCATCGCCACATCTAGTGACCTCTTCTCAGTCCCCGTTCTTGACCTCTGAGGCATTTGGCAATGCTGACGAGCCTCTGCTGTTGACCCTTTTCCCTCTGTTTGCTTTGCCCCCTGTGCCACCTAGCTGCCTGTGATAGAGTCTGGAAAGGCAGACTGCAACAGCTTTAAATGCCAGACAGGGGAGTTGATATTTTATCCTAGAGGCAGGGGAATCAACAAGCCTGTGCTTTAGGAATAACACTTTTGCAACTATAGGGGGGCCGCTAGGTGGCGCCATAGTGCATAGAAATCTGGGCTTGGAACCGGGAAGACTTATCTTCGTGAGTTCAAATCGGGTCTCAGACACTTACTAACTGTGTGACCCTGGGCAAGTCACTTAATCGCTACCTGCCTCAGTTTCCTCAACTGTAAAATAGGGATAATAAGAGCACCTGCCTCCCAGAGTCATCATGAGGATCAAATATTTGTGAAATACTTAGCACAGTGCTTGGCATATAGTAGGTGCTTAATAAATGCTTGTTATCTTACTTCCCTTAATGCTCTACACATTTCCACTAATCTCTCATCTCGAGGGTGGGCACCCCCCCTCTTCAACTTTCATTCTTAGAATGACTAGTTCCCTTCAAAATTCAGTTCAAATACTACCTCCTACATAATGCTGACCCTGGAGGAGTTAGTGATCTCAAACCTCTTGGAAAACGTGTGTGTGTGTGTGTGTGTGTGTGTGTGTGTGTGTGTGTGTGCATGTGTGTGTGTATGTATGTGTGGTGTATCACCCTGAATTTTTTTTCACTTAACAAAAATCCACTTTCTCTCTTTCTCCCCTCCCCAGCCTTCCCCTCCACCACTGTAAGAGAAAAACAAAATCCTTGTAACAAAATATTGTCAAATCAAACAAATTCCTACGTTGCTCATATCTAAAAAAATAAATGTCTTAATCTGTAGTCTAAACACATCACCTCTCTGCCTGGAGGTAGGCAGCATGAGTCTCACCATGAGATCTCTTGCAACAAGAGGGCATTGCATGCATCGATCAAAGCTGAGTCTTTCAAAGTTGTTTGTCTTTACAATGTTGTTATTATCATTGAAGTTGTTCTCATGGTCCTGCTCATTTCACTCTGCATTAGTTCATCAAGGTTACAAACCATCTCCTCAATTTCTTTCTGCAAAATAGCATCCTATTACATTATCACAATTATTATTCATCATAATTATTTATGTATCAAATTATTATCATAATTTGTTTAACCAGTCCCCAAATGATGGGCCCTCCCCTCAGTTAAAATTCTGTCACCCCAAAAGGAGCAGCTACAAATATTTTTGTACATATGGGTCCTTTGATCTCTTTGGGGTAGCAATATCTGTGGGTCAAAAAGCATACAGTTTGGTAATCTTCTAGGCGTAGTTGCAAATTGCTTCCTAGAATGGCTGGAACAGTTCATAACTCCACCAACAGTGCCTTAACGAACCCGTATTCCTGATAACCCTCCGGCATTTACCACTTTTCTTTGTTGACTTTGCTGATCTAATGGGTATGCGGAACCTCAGTTGTTGTCATCTGCATTTATCTATTAGTCATTTGGAATTTTTTTTTTCATATGGCTATGATAGCTTGGATTTCTTCCTCTGAAAGCTGCCTACTTGGAACCTCTATCAGTCGGGGAATGGCTTATTCTTATACTTAAATGAGTTACCTATGTATCTTGAAATGAGACTTTTATTAGAGAAACTTGCTGCAAAGATCTTTCCCCCAGTTACCTGCTTCCATTTTAGCTGCATTGGTTTTGTTTGAAACCTTTTTATTGTACATCATCAATTGTACATCATCAAAATTACCCATTTTTTTCTTCTGCAGTTCTCTCTACCCTTTGTTTGGTTATGAAGTCTTCCCCCATCCATAAATCTGGAAGGTATTTTCTTCCTTGTTCCTCTCTAGATTTATAGTCATATACCCGTTTGGAACTTATCTTGGTATGCAATATAAGACCTTATACCTAGTTTCTGCCAGACTGCTTTCTAGTTTTCCCAGCAGTTTTTTTTTTTTTTATCAATTTTTGAATTCTTACCCCAATAGCTGAGTTTCTCAAACACTAGTCCACTGTGTGCATTTGCTTCTGTATATTGCGTATCTAATCAGATCTATTTCTTAACCAGATTCAAATCCTTTTTGATGATTACTGTTCTGTAGTCTAGTTTATAATCTGACCCTAGATCCGTGCTAGGTGGTGCAGTGGATAGAGCTTTGGGCCTGGAGCTGGGAAGGACTGAGTTGAAATCTCACCTCAAACACTTAGCAGCTGTGTAACCCTGGAGAAGTCACTTGTCTGCCTCAGTTCCCTTATCTGTCAAGTTGGGATAATAATATCGCCCACCTCCCAGGGTTATTGTAAGGATCAACTGAGATATTTGTAAAGTGCTTGGCATATAGTAGGCTCAACATAAATACCGGCTATTATTATTTGCTCCCACTGCTATCACTTCCATTTTTGGTTATTTTCCCTGAGATTCTTAACCTTCACATAAAATATAATAAAAATTTTATTTTCCCAGCTCTGTAAGGAAATCCTTTGGTGGCCTGATTGGCACAGCACTGAATATGTCGATTTAGGTAGTGGCGACATTTTTCTTACGTTGATTGGGCCTATCCATGAGCACCAGCTATTCCTGCAATGATTTTGGTCCATCTTTCTATGTGTAAAGAGCTTTTTGCAATTGTATTCATACAGTGGCCATTTTATCTTGGCAGGATTTTACACATTCTGTAGATATTTTAAATGTAATCTCTCTTTCCTCTGGGTTTCTGCTTTTTGTCATCCTTTTTTGTGTTGCTTTATCCTCTCTCCCACCCCAGAATATGGGTACAGCCTTTTGACAGAGTTCAAGTTTTACGGAATCTTTTTATTAAGGGGATTTGTCCTGTGGAGTTTGGATGCAGTCAAAGGGCCACACTTGAGGGCCTAGAGGGCCACATGTGGCCTCAAAGCTGCAAGTTCCCGACCCCTGAGCTAGGACATACATATGAAGTGGTTAAAAAATTCAGGTTGATTGACTGGAATGAAAAAGCATTACTTGAATACAAGATTATTATGGATCCAGTGCAAACTCATTACTGAATTTGTGCTATTTGGGGTTCACAGGATTTTTCTTAAAATTAAAAGAACAAATACAAGCTCTTCTCCCTATTGCAGTAAATGTTTCTCTAAATGAATGTGTGTGTGGGTTGAACCAGTGGTCACAGCAGGAAAGAAAACCAGCCCTCTCAGCACAGAACTTACCATGTCCTAAAATGTATTGAAGGACATTTTTTTGGAGGCAATGACTTGTCCAAGGTCACATAGCTAGTGTCTGAGGCCGAATTTGAACTCAGGTCCTTCTGACTCCAGGGCCAGTGCTTCATCCACTGTACCATCTAGCTGCCCCTGGAGGACACCCTTGAGAACCAACCAAGGCCTCAGGAAGGCTAGAGAGGACCGATGTTCCAAGCCTTGAGGTATCCTTCTTGAAGCGCCTCCACCTTCTGGGAGGCATTGCATCGCACCAATGCAATGTTGAATGCACTCATGAGGATGCAGTCACAGAGTGAGCTTCTGTCAGTGATGTTTCACCAGTCACTGTGATTAGTGGGGAAGCAAGGTATTGTCTGTAACCTCAGCACTAAAACCTATGCTTTGGCAACTTTGAGGATTGTAATGAGTGAAGGGTATAGAACAGGAAGCGGGGGGAGTCTGGCTCTTCCCATGAATGACTACAAATTTGTTGGGTCTGTTCTTGTGGCCTTAGTTGGACTCTGAAAATAATTATCTCTAAGTTTTCCAGAGTCCAGAGACTTACCTATCCCTCCACGGAAAGAGCTACAGTTCATTAGACCAGGAGTTCCATAGAATTAGAACACAAAAGTGCCATCAAGTTTGCCCATGGTCTGAATTTCTGACTTAACTCTCCTGATTCACCAGCCCCCAGACTGTAGAGCATGTGAGAGGTGGAGTTAACAGGCCAGCATTAATTCACAGCTGTCTTCCCAGCTGGCAGTTCCAAACCTGCACCAGAGATGTGGACTCTCCTAGGAAGTGCCCTGGCTCTGAGAAGTGACTTTGTTGCTCTCTCTTGCCCAGAACCAAGCCTTGGCCTCATTTCTCGGACACCAGCTCCAGATCTCTCTGGCCTGTGTACCAACCCCTCGCCCCACCCTTTGGCTTCCCTTCCCCAGGAGAATGGAAGTGCATGGAGGGCAGGAACTGGCTAGATTCCTTGTCCTTGTGTCCCCAGCACTCAGCACATTTACTGCGTGGGGCATAGCCAGTGGGTGGTCAGTGCCCCAGGTCCTCTGTTCAGCTCTTCCCATACTGGGGTGCCCTGCACCTAAGAGATGGGTCCAGAGACAATTACTGAGGCTTGGAACAGCTCCCAAGCAACGTCCCACTGAGAAAGCCTTTCCCAATACTCCAGTGTTACATTCTTATACCAACGATGCTCATTTACAGGTTTATTCCAGTGTGGCGATTTAATATCCCAACTGTCACTTGTTAGGAGCCTCAGCCGTACTTGGCTGGTCCCCATCGCTTAGGAGAGGCACAGAAAGGTGCCATCATGCTGCTAATTACAGATGGGGAGCCTACACTTACCATGGCTCTTGATCCCACAACTGCTCTGATCGCAAAACGACTCTTCAGAGATTCAGATGTTTTGTGGGGTTTTTGTTCTCTGGCCACAGGGGAGAGGGAAAAAACAGAAAAAACAGTCATTTTTGGTAGTGAAAATATAATTTTTATTTTTTTTTAAACAATAGCTGCCAGCAGTATACTGGTATATCTGTAAAAGAAGTTCCAGAGAGAAAGGAAGACAGAGGCCTACTGCAATACATTTTTTCATTGAACTGTTCAAGTAATTCTGCAGAAAATATTCCAATTCTGTCCAATACTATGGCTTCAGGAGCTGAGATTTTTCCATAGCAAAAACATAAGCCTGGTGGCAGGAGCCTCACTTGGCTGCAAAAGGGCTGATGCAGGGGACCTACAGCACAACAAACTCACCTCCCTTTGAATTAAATGCGGATTATAAATAGCACAAGAAATGGGTTCATTAGCACACTTAACCACAGATGAGCAAAGCCATCAAAAAAGGGATAAAACAAAATAAACATCTATTTGTTCTAAATTTGGCTTTTTTCGCTAGTTTCTAAATGGATGTTAGCTATGTGGAAATAAAAATGATTCGACAACTGCACGTAGCTCTGGGGAAACTCAACTACAGCCAGGAGAGAACTAGGAGATGAGAAGGCCCCGGTGCAGATCAAGCCCCCCATCTTTGTAGGGGCGCAGGCCTTGAAGAGAAGGTCTCGTCAGGAAATACAACGCCATCCTCAACTGACCAAGCTGGGGACCGCAGCAGACCATCAGACACGAGAAGGCCGTTCACCCTCCCTCATCCCAGGGCAGCATGGGCCGCCCCCGAGCAGGTGCGCAGACTCCCCTGGGTGAAGCGTGAACACCTCTGGCATCACTGAGAGTGGAGAGAGTCTCCAGGCATACCTCACGTCTGTGCTCCCTTCTGAGGTGCTGCAAACATGGGGGGATCCACCAGGGGAGAGAGGTGGCAGACACCGCTGGGGGCCTAGCTGCGCTGCTTGAGCAATGAAGCCATTTTCACTCAGTACCAATCCTTTCGATAGACCTGCCATGACAAGGTAGATGCCCCGTTCCCCTCCTCCAGGCATGTAGCCATGCACCTCTGGTGACAGAGAGGGGCCAGACACATGGCAGAAGGCTCATGACTAGGACTACAGACAAGAGCCCTATAATTTTGTTTCTCAGCTTGAGTTTATTTACCAAAGTCTCAACTTTCCTGGACTATATAATATCCTTGTTTAGACAGAGAGCTAAAAGTGGTGAAATCTATGTTCTTACAGAGATATCTCAATCCAACTTATGTCATGTTGGGTTAGTTCCATTCTCATGAAGAAGGGCCAGAGGGGATGAAGAAGGCTGGGACAAAGCCATTTAATACAAAGAACAAGGAGGCTCTGACCATCTCATCAGCAAGGCCCTGTCTGTCACTGTCTCCTCATCCTCCTTCTGCAGACTAGAAGTGACCCTGGGCTCTCTGGGGGACACAAGCCCTGGCCAGTCCTACACTAAGCTGGCCAGGCTTCTCTAGGACCACAGGTGATAGACAGGCTGACTGCATCTGCTGGGGTTCAAGGACCAGGTTACCAAAGCATGATCAAAGAATTCATAGCTTCTGGCTATGGCAACCCATGAAACCACCTGTCTCCCTTACCAGCCTCGGTTTGGCTAGAAATAATCTGAACTCCTCCTCCTCTCCCTCACTCTCTGTTCCCTCCCTCTTTCCTCCACCCCCTATGCCTCATGGGATGGAAAATGCCACAACCTACAAGGGAGGGTGATGGTTTGTGGAGATGCCCAGGTGCAGACGTGGCCCTCTGACCAAGGCAGCATGGGAAAGACCCATTAGCCCTCGAGAACTGATCTACAGTTTTTTTTCTTCTAGAACTGCAAGAGTTTCCATGCATAGTTTTTGAGACAGGAAAAAAAAAACCCAACCCATTTGCCAATATTTGATCTGCAGTGGGGCTAATAATACAGGCAAGACCAAGGCATCCTCCTGAGCCAACTGGACACAAAACAAACTTTGTGGTTGTTTTCCTATACTGAGTTAATTTTATGGTATGTAAAATAGCACAAAAAAAAATTAAAAGGCAGGATAGTTTGAAGAGTCAGGCTGTTCCCATAAAGCCAATGTTTATGAAACGTTAGCATGTAAAAGGGTGAGAGCATTGCCATTTTAAGCGGTATGTTTGAAGACCTCCCACAACAGAGCCTAGGAGAAATAGCACTTCCAAGTTTTATAAAATAGAAAAAGCTGTTACCAGATAATTTTCTAACCACAGCCATATTCTCTGCAGCAGAACTCGTGCCAGTTTTCAAAATAATTAGATTGAGAAACCCTGCAAACGTTCCCCCAACCCCAATCCCTCAGGAAAACAAAACTGACCCTTAACTGAGAAAAATGTCGATTCTTTCTGGGGTGGTCTCGGTGGTTTTTAACATTGACGTGTTATTCCTCAGTGTGGCTGCAGTGAGGCAATTCAGAAAAGGGCCAGGACTGCTATCTACCTGCGCTGTCTACATGGACGGTGGCTACAGTGAGGTTCCCAAAGGGGTGCCTAGTCCTCTCTCCTATCAATGACTCAACTGGCCTGGGCTGGGGCGGGGAAAGCTACGACAGCCAGCGCATCATGGAGTTTCAGGCAAGGTCACTGACAGCCAATCTGCTCCCCAAACCGAACCGAACCAGAGACTTCCCTTGGGGTCCCTCTGAGCCTTCTTGAAATGTTCAGGCTCACCTGGCTGCTCACTGCACTTCTAACACTCCACAGAGTGTCTCTAGCTACATCACTGAGATTCTAGTTCACAAGTGAAATTACTCAGAGAAATTTTCACAAAACACCTATAAAGAGCAAAGGTTCTTTGCCACCGCAAAAGAAGCCTGTTTCATTTCGAAGCAAACTGGAGAATTCATTACTGTTTCCAAACCAACGGTGTCTGGTTCTATTGCTGGGACTGAAAATGCAAAGTTAGATTTGGCTGGAAGAAGACCTGTGCTCCTCCTATTGCGATGATACAATGCTTTGGGAAGCTCTTGGCGCCACCAGCTCTCCCTACAAACATTCTGTTTATACAATAGAGAGGTTACAACTGGAATAAAGAAATTAGGGAGGACAAAGAAGTAAAAGGACTCTTCTACCAAACAAGACTGGGAAGAACTAGTCTGTAAAAGGGTCTCCTTTCATACAGATGTAGGGAGCCCAGACAGGTACAGCTGGCTGCTGCTGATGTAGGAGCGGCCTTTCTGCACAGTCTGGCTAACAATTCGGAAAGCCCAAATCCATAGGTATTCCACGGAGCACATGTCAAGGGCCCAATAGTCTTGAGCTGCCTTGTGAAGTTCCCACCACCACTTCAATAAGGTAAATCCAATTCTTTGTAAGTCTGTGTCACCAACATTGAACAGACACAAGAGCGAGTGTCCTGAAAAGATGATAAATACCTATAGACAAATACATTGTTGTTATGGAGTGTCTCCAAACTCAACAGAATTCGGAGGGGGCAGCAAAAAATGGGGTTAAAAAAACACACCGAAAAAGACCACTTCAACACTTCGTAGGAGTGTATATTTTTGATAGCTACTGTACCTGGTCTATCCTTTATCCTAATTTTGAGTAACTGCATATTCATGCAAAATATGACCTCTATGTGATAGGAAGAGGAGGAGTATTCTGTTAAGAAGCGTGTTCTGTTAAAGGGGGAAGACAGGAAGCCATCCGTCTCCCAAGGCTGCTTTATTTAGTGAGTCTTTTGGCTACATCACTATACGCTATCTCCACCTCCTTGTCACTAGGACAGGTGTTGGTGAACTCATCCCGGCTGTATGCATTAGTCAAGTAGCGCCAGATGCCAGTCATGTCCTTCGGGATAAGGAAATTGCGATACTTTTTGGCCACCACCTAAAACACACAAACACACAGACATCCCAAGTTAGCAGATTCGCTTTTCCATGTCCTGCACGACAGACCATGAAAGTCCTCCTCACATGACACCCCACTTTCAGAGTGTGGAGGGAACCCTGCATTCTCCAAGGCCATACCAGGGCAGCTCAAGGTCTGTCTGCTCAGGCCAAGTGAACAAGGCTGACAGAGGCCAGTGAGCACCAAGGCTCCAAATCAGGGAGCTGGCTACCAGAAGGGAAATTATTTTTTTCAACCACAGCAACTTATGAAGACTGTTTACGAAGGGCTGAGACTTGTGGAGCATGCACACATGTTCTTGAAGTACTCAAGTACCAAAAGACAAACCACTTTTCTGTTGCTCCTCCACATCCAAGTACTAATTCTAGGGATCCTCCAGACTTGATTCTGCTTGGAGAAATGAGGTTCCTTCTGTGGCAGCAAGAACTCCAAAGGGTCATGTGCAAGCACAAATGATTGCCCCTGGACATCTAAACGTGGGGTGAGGTGGAGAAACAGGAAAGGAAAAGATGGATTTGGAATGGTGGGTTGTAAGAGCTACTATTTCACAGCTTTTCCCATGCAGAATCAAGATTTATTCCTGCAGAAACTGGGAGAATCCCACATGAGAAAAACACATTTGCACAAAGTGCGTGCTAAAAGTGGATCCCGAATCCAAGCAGCTCATATGCGCTTCTTGGGGGAGCCCAGGGCGCCAGGACTGGGAGGCACCTTCCAGCATCGCCATCACCTCTAACCCCTTATTTGGCAGTTGAGGAATCCAGGAGCCAGGGCGGCCGAGTCCAGCTCTGTCTTAAACCACACAGCCGGCTGGGAGTGGGGCCGTGTTCCCTCTGTCCACTCACGTACTCGTGTACACGGATTCAGGGCTGCGAGGCTCCTTGGGTACGGCCATCTAGTCCAATCCCCTCCTTTGACAGAAGAGGATCAGAAGCCCAGAAAGGTAAGGGATCAGATAACACAGCCAGAATCTGAATCCAGGTCCTCTGACTCAAAATCAGGGCCTTTTTTTCTACCTCATGGCACAGCTTAAAACGCACTGTGACAGTAAACACAGAGGAAGTACGGCTGCGGTGACCTTTCCTCTGGGCACGCTCAGCTCTATCAACCAGCGGCAGGGTCTTGACATCCCCTAGGACAGGGATAAGTACATGGACTCATCTCTTGGATTTCATGTCTTTTCCTGGAGGACCTCGAAGAGGGGATGGGGTGGGGGTAGGGATTGGGGGGGAGGAGGAGAAGGCAGAGCAGTGTACTGGGGAGAAGGACCCCCGCTGTGGGCCAATCATCCACCCTCTCTGCCACTGGGCTGTCTCATCTATGAAATGGTGATAACACCACCTGGACTTGCATGTGCCCCTTGGGCACTCCTTTACACCTGTACACAAAGGGAATCATTAGGAGATTTTCTCACTACTGAGTCAGAATCTGCTCGTCTGAGGACAAAATCTAACAGAGGGAGATGAGGGTCCAGTCCAGCGTCAGTGTCAGATGTGACAGGCTCACCTTGACGATGTGCAGTTTGGGCAGCAGGTTGCAGTCAGCTAATGTCATCTCATTGCCATCCAGGAATTTACGGGTGGAAAACTTGATGTCCTCCATGCTGTTCTCATCGATTTCATCGGGAAGGGGAGAGTTCAGATACTCGTCCAGTTTCTGCAGTGTTTTCAAGAGACCCCGTTCCAATGCTGTAAGAAGGAAGGGAACACTGTGTGTTTAGGAGGAGCACAGCAGACTCCGGGAATTCACTGTGGCCTAATGTCCTTAGTGTTTAGCTGGGAAAGGGGCTGCCAACGCATGTTGATGAGAAAGCAGGATGGAGTGGGAATGTGGCACCGAAAAGCACTCGGCACTCACTTACAGTGTGCAGGCATTCTTTTCCTTCATTCCCACTTCATGTTCTTCTGAAATAGACGACTTTCCAAAAAAAATTTAAAAAATGCACGATGCTAAACACAAACCAAATATGCAATGTAAAAATAAAAGAGCAGACTCAGGACAGAGGGAGAGGTAGGCAGCGAGGTAGTGCAGTGGATCGAGCGCTGGGCCTAAAGTCAGGAAGACCAGAGTTCAAATCTAGTCTCAGACACTTACTAGCTGTGTGACCCTGGAAAAGTCACTTCACCCTGTTTGCCTCAGTTTCCTCATCTGTTAAATGAGCTGGAGAAGGAAATGGCAAATCACTCCAGTATCTTTGCAAAGAAAACCCCAAATGGAGTCACAGAAAATCAGACACAACTGAAAAGACTGAACAAGAACAAGAGCCAGCAGAGATGTCAGCATCTAGCTCTGGGCCCCCCGGCTCTGCCCACAGGCCCAGCTCCCAAAGAGCGGACTCTCGGCTCCTTGCCCAGTGCTATTCCCAAGAGGCCTGATTTGACTGACGACACTGCCCCCAGACCGTACCAGATTTGGCTCAGCATTTGGATCACCAATCACGATGGTGACCTCCCCTCCAGAACTGTACAGTATCAGAGCAGAAAAAAGGCCTCGGAGAACAATCACCCAGTCCAACTCATTTATTTAAAAGATGAGGAAACGGAGGCTTGCTTAAGGCCCCCACTCATGGGTGTGTGTGCTGGGCCTCAGAAGGGGACCTGGAACACAAAAGGCCAGATCTCGGCTCTCCCTCCTCGCTTCCTCCACTTCTCCCTCCCCCATTCCCCATAAGCACAATGACAGATGACCACAGGACACAGGGGGCAGCTGAGGAAGCTAAAGCAGCAGCACCTTTATGTCTTCTGAAGACAGCAGAGGGCACTAGAGACCACTAAATATAACAGACCAAAGAACTCAAAACAGGGAAAGGGGGAAACCCAGCTCAGGCAGTAAAAAGACCTTGGGCAACGGAGACTCTTACTGTCCGTCTTGTAGGCCCTCACACTCCGCTGTGCCCTCCTTCCCTTAATTCCTGCCACACTCCCTGTGTCCCTGGCTCTCCTCCGGCTTTCTCCTTCCTCCCCACATCCCTACAGTCACGCTGTCATCCCCGGGGCCTGCAGCACATCCCCCACACACACCCCTGAAGAAATCTTCCTCTTCCAAGGCCCCACCCAGGTGACACCTCCTCCAGGAAGGCTTTCCTTCTTCCCCATTTAACAGAGGCTTCAAGCTTCCTGGAGCACTTGGTGGCGATGGCTTCTTTCCCCTGATCACATACCTCACAGGAGAGCCCAGCTAGTAGAGGGTGTCTTGGGGTCGGACTGCTCAGGACTCAGGGACTCCCCGGCTGAGTCTCGAGCAGTGACCAATGACAGATGCAAACACTTAATGCTTGGTGGAGGGCACAGAGTTAGTTATTCCAACCAGGCAGCTGACTGTGCCCTTCTCCCACACGTGAAGGCTCCTACAGAGAGCGGGCGTGCCCTGGAAGGCCGCTTCCAAAAAGGCGTCTGAGAAGAGAAGAGCCGCCGGGCCCCAAGGTCTGTGCGGCAGAGCACCGGTGGCTCCCTGACCACCCACCTGAGGCAGCAGCAGCAGACGGTGGCCAGCAGGCGGCAGCAGTGCTAAGGAAGCCCAGGGTGGCCGGCTGGGCCCATCCCAGCCCAGGAGGGGACTAATGTTTGTGACCCTGGAACGTAACTAGCAGGTCTCAGGCTGGCAGCTGCTGGCCACGACAGTGAAGCAGGGGAGCTGCCTGAGTGAGAAAGGCCCACGGTATGTGACAAAGAGCCCGGGAAAACCCAGCCTGTGAGCCTGGGCTCTGCCACAGACAATAGATGGGACCTCAGAACAACACGCCCAACCTCCTGTGGAGCCACTTTGCTCTTCTGCAAAATGCACTAAATGATCTCTGAGGTTCATTCCAGTTTTCACATCCTCTGATCCTAAACCAACTTTGGGCCCTCCCTTCCCTTAAGAGGAAAAACTGCCCCTCATAACTCTCCAATTAAAAAAAAAATCCTGTGGAGAGAGGCAGCATGGCCTAGCAGATGGAGGGCTGGCCTCCAAACCAAGAAGATCTGGGTTCAAGTCTTTACTCTGACACATCCAGGCTGTGTGCCCATCTGTCTGGTGCAGAGGAGGTGCCAGCCTGTACCAGTATGAGGAGTTTCCGCCCCTAGCAATCCCCTAGCCTGTAGCAATGACATGACAGGTTCAGCCCCTAACTCCATCCCTGTAATTGTTGGTTAAACATCCACTGTCCACCTGACTCCACTCCTCGGGCTCTGCAAGTTAAATGGGGGGTGTTTACTCTATGGATGTTTAGTATTTCAGCAGGGAGACCCTGCTTGGACTGAACACACTGAAGCTTGTAGGAGGCGGTGTGGCCTCGGAGAGAGGTCCTGACTCTAATGCTCCCTGCCCTCTCCCTGTGTCCCTCTCCAAAAGGGCCTTCCATCTTCCTGGCCCTCAGCTTCCCTGAGGGCACAATGCCTAAAGGCCTCCACCCACTATTCTTTAAACCAAAACAAAATTTGTGCAATCTCTTTAGCACAGAGAAAAGCTCACAGTGACAAAGTACATATTAATTGATCATCAGAGGAAGTGGCAAGAAAATAGATATTAGAAGACAATGAGCTTTGGGAGAAGGCCAGGAGATGGGGATCCAGACTTGGGACTTTCTCTTTACAGGGAGCTCCTAGTGAAAAACCTCTAACTCAGAGGCATCCAATCCCTGGCCCACCCACTGATGCTTCCCAGGCTTCCTGAACCAGATGAAAATGTCACTGGGAAATATCGAACAAAATAAATACACACTAAACATCGATAAACATTTTCTAAGTCCATGTACAGCCATGGTGGTCTTTACATCCAGTCTTCAGCCTCGTTTCTATCTGAGTTTCACAGTCAGCACTAACCCACTGGCCACCTCGAGCCTCCAAGTGTCCTCCTGGGGCACTAGGAGATTAAAGGGACTGGCTAATGGAGACAGCATCAGGCTTGGCAGTGACAGGAGGCATTAACCATTTACAAAGGGACATTTTCTTAAGTAGGAAGTTGGGGTAGGGGGTGAGTGACAGTCTGGACTTGTGATTTCATAGGGGTAAGGAAACTCCTTCCACTAACCCAAATTAACAACTCTCCAGAATTTGGAAGTCTCAGGGAGCTTCCTGGGGTCCTAACACATTCAGTACCTCGCTTACAGCCACATGGCCAGGACTGGAACCCAGGGCTTCCTGCTTCCCAGGGCAGCCTTGTATCCATGACAGCACACTGCTTCATAAATAGGCAATTCTATCATTTAAAAGTTGACCAATGTGAGAAGACTTAGGAGCCGTGTTATAGCACAACCACTAAAAAGCACAGCCTCTGGCTGGTGGATGGCCTTTGTAATAATTAGCCCAAAGCACAGCTCTTGCCTTGCATCTCTGCTCCAAGTCATCAAAGGATAGAGACTTGTGCAGGCACTAGGGGTATAAAAGTCACTCACAACACAGAGGTCTAGAAGAGGAGCTGGGCAAGTCAAGCACAAAGGGAGGAATGGGAGCTGGCTGGAATGGGGCCTTGGTGTCCACACTATCTCCAGATCTAGAAAAAACCCTTCAGTGTACAGGACAGATGCCTCTGTTTGTGGGGGCAGATTTCAGGAAGGTCATGACAAAGACTCTGGGGGGTGAGAGGCCTGGAGAGCTTCGAGCTGCTCTTTTCTACAAAACCACATTCCAGCAGCCCACAGTCCATGAGAATCCTCACGCCTCCTGGTTAAAAATAAACATAAGCACTTGGCAAACATGAAACACAGCTCCCCCCACTCCAGCAGGGCTGTTTCATTCTGCAGAACGAAGGGCAAGGATGGACCACCCTACCTTTTTAAAAGTCATGCGACACAATGGTACGAACACTGGACACAGAGTCCTGGGCATCACTGCTTCTGCCCGGGCAGTGCCACGTCCCACCAAGAGGAGTCACCTCAAATGTTGGGGGGAGGGGGACAGGTGCAGTGCCATCACCTCCTTCAGGCAGGAAATGACCAAAGAGCCTCTCAAAAGAGTGGCCAGTACAAGGCTGCCGGAGGTGGCTGTGACCTTAGCTCCCTGAGGACAAGTGCCCTCTGCCTTCTGGGGCAACCCCAGGGCTCAGCAGGAGTGACTGGCCATGTGGCATAATAGGAAAGATGCCAAACCTGGAGTCAGAGGACAGGGATTCGAATCTTGGCTCTACCATTTCTGTAAGTGTAAATGTGACTTGGTCACTTTACCTTCTCTAGGCCAGTTTCCTCACCTGTAAAATAAGGGGGCACTAAATGAACCCCAAAATCTGTTTCTAAATCGTAACATGTAGAATACCCCCTTGCTTCCAGGTAAGCAACCATCCACACCTTTTTTAGCCCTTCAGTAAGATTCCAAGATCTCTCTTTCACAGTTCTTTATTTAACACTTATTAAGCACCTAGTGTGTGCAGGGCATCATGCTGGGTGGTGGAGATACAAATACAAAACTAAGGCAGTGTTTGCTGTCAGGCAGCTTACAATCTACCTGTGGGGACATGACATGTGTCTGGAGATGGACGATCAAAGGTTGAGAGAGATGAGGGCCAAGGAGAGAGCCACGGAAACTGCCCTGGTGATGCTGTCTGAAGAAGGGGAGAAGCCTTTCCCTGGGGGAGCTGAGGGAGGGGAAGGTTGGGGAAGGTCAGGGAAAGCAGACAAAGGCCAGAGCTGAGCTGGGAGGGAAGGCAAAGTTCAGAAAAGCTGAGCCCAGGAAGGAGTTTTCAAGAATGAATATGGGCAAAGGCTCGGAGGGAGAATGTCAGGTACACACAAAAGCTCCTAGTTCACTCGGGCTGGAAGACGGAGATCACTACAGGGAATAGTGAGGTATAAAAGGGGGAACTTGGAAGTCTCGCCAAGGCCCTCCAGTCCAATGCCTTCATTTTACAGATGAGGAAAACTGAGTCTGGGAGAAGTGAAAGGAGTGACCCAGAAACACCCAGAAGCAGGAGCTGAACCCACGAAGAAAGACCTTCAGCAGCGGACAGAGCCTCACACCAAAGCAAGGCACAGACAAGGCTTTAGGGTCTTGTTTCAGGAAAGTCGTCGGTCCAGTACACCTCGAGGCTCTCCAGGAACGCAGGGCATCCTACAGACGTTGCCTGGGAACTCCTGGATTGCCCAGCTTATGAAAAGATTTTAATTGCATTTTAGGAGAAGAGAGACCTTCAGACAAAAGTCCATGAGGGAGACCTGTTATACTCCAGAGCGAGCAGGAAGACTGTTTTGTGAAATCTCCCCGCAGTTAACAGGTCCCTGTGGTGGGCAGTTACTTAGCAACTGCGCGCTCTTATTTACTAACAGGTAATTGAATCTCCAGGTCTGTAAGTCCTGCCCTGAGCTGCTCATTGTGCTGGCTCTCCTCACCGGTGGTGGCGGTCTGAGGCCAGCCAAGGGGGGCATCTACTTCAGGCAACAGCAGGGGGAATAGAATATCATAGAGAGTGGAGTCACATGAGTCACTTCCTCCCCACCTTCCCCCAAAGACACACAAAAAGGCAATTCTTTCTAAAGGGGGGAAAAGGCTTTCTTCTTTAGTATCAGATGAAATCCAACTACCCTCCAAACCATAAACACCATTTTAAAATTCCAGTAGTGAAAGTAATTAAAATGTGAAAAAGGGAAGGCTGAACAGTTGAAATTTTGAACAATAACGAATAGAATCATAGAATTTTTTTAACTGAAGGCGATCTTAGTGAAGCCTCCTCCAGATAAGGAAACTGAGGTCCTGATGTTCTAGTCAGTGACAGCATTGGGAATGAAAGACAGGTGTCCTGCCTTGGAGTCTAACAGAGAAGAGAAGGACACACAGAAGGGGCTGACTGAAGAGGACAGATGCTGCTCTGAGTCTAACACTCAGTCTGTGAAGGGGCCTGACATCCCCACAGGAGGTAGGTAAGGCGGGTGGACGCCAGAGAGCCCAAGGTGTGAAGGAGGGCTCCTCAGCCCACGGACCTTCATCATAAAGACCAATGGCAGTCAGTCCATGACTCAAACCCAAACTGCCAAGAACAAGGTTAAAGAGGCAGAGTGAGGCCTGGCCACCAGAAGCTTTTCCCTTTTCTTCTAATACCAAGGAAACATCTCATGAAATGGATTTCTTAAAACCAAGATAACAAAGGCTGAGCTTCAATCTCCAAACTAGGAAGTCCTAAACTGAATGAATACTACTTAATAATCAAGACAAGAACTGCCCGGCTCCCCTGGATGTCCACCTGCCCACAGAGTGGCCTAGAGGCCAATATTGGCAAGTGGCAGGGCCAAGTTTACTTTGAAAACCAGGCTCTCGCCCGTTGTGGACAGCCCTTTTCAGCATCCCCAATCCATTTATGGCCAGGGATAATGCCAGAAGCTCGCACTCAAGAGGGCCCCTACCTAGCTCATCCTCTGGATGGAGCTGAATGTTTATAGTTAAAAGATGAAAAGAGCTGATTTTAGTCTGCCCTCATCAACAAGGGCCTTTAGTCTGCCCTCATCTAAGGGGCCTTAGATGAGGAATAGGAGGTAAAAATTATGAAATTGAGATTTAAGAAAAATTTTTTCAGGTCCCAGGATTTAGGGACAGAAGGGACCTTAAAGATCAGCTGGTCCAACTTCCTCGTTTTACAGAGGAGGAAACTGAGGCTCAAGGCATTGGAGCAATTCCCCCAAGGCAGCCCAGGTGATCTGGAACCATCTCCTAGGTCTCCCAACCCCCAAGACAAGGTCCTGCCCACTTCAACACAGACTTCTCTGCACACCTCATCAACCTCTTTTCACCAAATTCCACTGCCACATGTTTAACTTGGCCATAACACGGGTCCTAAGGAACCAGGGCTTTAGAAGAACCAGCAGGATAAGCCCATTAAAATGGGGGCATCGGGGAGATCAGCACAGCTGAGCTGGACCAGACAAAGCAGCAGCCTGGAAGAGGTAAGGCCCAGCTCTGTCCTCAGACACGAGGTATGGGGCCTCCCCCCTCTAGGCCTCCGTCTCCTCTCTGTAAAGGAAGGTGTTCAATATGAAGTGACCTGAGCTTCCCGTTCTAACTTCTAACTCTCACATTCTATCATTCTAGAAACTTCTTTTACAAATCTTCTTATAAGATACCACATTGACATTTAACTCCAAAAAACTGTCATCATAGAAGAAAAAAAAAAAGATCCTCGAGAAATTCTGTACCTTGTGTGCAAAGCGGGGCAAAGCTTGATTGCACGCAGCCCGACCAGCTGACCGGGCTAACCACTGGGCTGACTGCTCCCCACTCAGGCTCACGTCGGGTCTCTGGACTCGGTTCACAGTTAGCTTAGGCTTGGAGGCGAACCTCAGCACCTACTGCCGAGGCCAGTCACAACCATGTCAATCTGCTAATTGGCAGCACATGCACAGTGCTGAAGATTATAATTCAGGGGATGCTGCCGGGTTTTGTGCAGCCCACAGGCCAAGAAGAGTTTTTACATTTTTAAATACAAGCTGCTTTATGAACTCTTCGAGCTGGAGAGGAGCTAGAGCTTAGAACAGCTGGTTTCCAAGCCAGGGTTGTATCCATCAAATCCCAAATCTTTGCACTAGCTTTACCTTTGGAGCAGCTTTCTATTAAAAGCTCATGGTCGGTTCATGGAAATAAAAAGGGGACATATCTCTATTGGCAATCAACTTAAAAAGCTAGCTTGTAATAAGCCATAAGACACTTTGGATTCAAAGGACTCACTTATCATCATCATCATCATTGCATAATAATTAGTATTTTTTTTTACCTTCATTAGCTTCTGGCCTTGAATTCTTAATAAATGCAGAAAATTTGGCAAAGATGTCCATTCCAGCAGTGTTTGACTCTGGGTGCTTTGGTGAAAGCTTTAAGTATCTGCATGGGGAAAAAAAAGCATTTTGGTTTACACACTTTCCAAAGACTCTTTGATCTGTATGTCAGGTAACAAATAATTTCATTCACAAACACGTCCCATGCTTCCACATTGTTGGTTACTCTGTCACCCAATAGATCCTTCAAATGTCACCTTCACCATGAGGTTTTTCCTAATTTTCCTCCCCACTTGAAAGGGATCCCCTCTGATTTTTTAAAATTCTGAACTTAAAAACCAAAAAAGAACATTTCCACATACACAGGAAAACCCAACAGAGAACATACATTAACGTGTGAATTTCCATTTCATGTTGCTTACCTTTTAAAAAACACATATAATCAATTCCACGTGTTACCTCCAAAACTGCCCTCTTTGCTGTGGCTGGTAGATAAAGCACTAGGCCTGGAGTCAGGAAGCCCTGAATTCAAATCAGAGCTCATAAAGACCTTGCTAAGTTACTTAAATGGAACTAGGGTGCTAGTCACTGCTGGCTATCAGTAGGGGAACTTGCATCATTAGTAATAAAGACATCCCAATCCCTGAGGGGTACCTGTAGAGCCTGAGGAAGAGAGCCTTGCTGTAAGGGCATAGTGAGCTCAGGCCATACGCACTACACTAAAAATAGAGGAAAACTTCCTAGCAATTAGAGTTGATGGTCCACAGGTGGGATTTGTAAACCTTAAAGCTCCATTTAATTGTGAATCATAACCACCACGGTAAGAAGGAACTACATTACTGTGGGTAAATTGGGGGAAGACAAGTGATCTAAGAATTGTAAGGGACCTTAAATATCAAGTCCAAGTCCATAATTTTTTTTTTTAAATGATGCAACGAAGGCCTTGGCAGGGAGGACCTTGGGTAAGGTCTCCTTCCCCAAACCCCCCTTCTTCTCTCTAGAACTCATTACCACCTCTGGTAAATGCTGAGTGTGCTGTAGCCGCTGAACCAAAGGCAAAGGAGTGAGTAGGCAGCGAGGGTGGGGCTTGGGGAGGGGGCAGAGAACAAGCATCGATTAAGCACCATACGCCAGGCACTGTGCTAAGCACTTAAAACACTGGATCTCATTTGATCTTCTCAAAACCCTGGCAGGCAGGTGCTATCACTATTCCCACCTAAGTGACTTGCCTAAGGTCACACAGCCAGATTCAGATACCCGGATCTTCCAGGCTCCAGGCCCAGCCCTCCATCCACTGCACCACCCAATGCCACCTTGCCTCTGCTGCTGACTGTGAGACCTTGGAGAAGTCTCTGAGGCTTCTCACTTGTACAATGAATACTTCCAAAGCCTCCTGTTTCACCAGGTTATGAGGATCACTGCTTAGATTTATATGGCAATCAATATTTGGGCATCACCTACTGAGAGGAAGTGAATGGGAAACAAGGGTAACTAACAGTGGAGACAGGCAGGTCATCCATGTGTGAAGGGGCTCTGGGACCCTAAAGAGGAGGCTGTGCCAACTCTCAGGACAGCATGCCACCACAACCAGGTGCTTTCCTGCATTTCTGCCTCACTCAGCTGGATGTGACTCACACATTCCTCACAATCAGACTACAAAGAGGACCCCTCTCTGGGCACTGAAATGGATGTGCCGGCCCCAGGCTGAGGGATGACCTGGCAGGCAGGACTAGCTTGAGCCTCCCTCTCATCTTCTGTCCTCACAGCAGGGATGCGGATGTGGCGCTTAAAGGAGTGGAGGCCAGGGAACCGACAGACACCTAAGTCATCTAAGACAAGCCAGCTCCAGGACTAGCGCAAACACAGTGGAGACGCCTTGGTGCTTATATGGAGGCAGACCTGAGACTTCCCCAAAGGCCTGGAGGACAACAGGCTGTTTCTCTCTAATAACATTACCACAGAGATTCTCCTCTGAGCTGCTTTAAATTCAGAATGAAAGGCAGGAGTTTTTGAGTGAATGAGACCTTAGGTGGGCTTCTGCTTGGCTATCAGGTACATTAGAATGCCAGGAGATCCACAGATGTGAGCAGCCCCAGGCTTAAGCTCAGTCCAGTCACTCAGTAGCACATGACCCTGGCCTTGAAGGGCCCCAGCTCCCAAGACTTTGTATTGACTATTTCCTTGTCCCACATTCCCCTCTCCCAGCTCACCCAGTAATTGAAAGTAAGCTCCTTGAGGGCAGGGAAAGTTTGTGGTCTTTACAGCCCCTGGACTGTACCAGCAGGTACTTAATAAAAGCTTACTGACTTTAATTAAGCCTTTCCCCCCCCTCCATATGTATGTAGAACGGAGATAACACAGCACTCCCAGCCTCACAGTGCTGCTGTGAGGCAAGCACGTTGTAAAACACAAATCCAGCACAAGAGAAAAATGAATTCTTGCTAAATAGAACTTGGCCCCAGGGCCTATAAATATACTCAGAAAGATTCCGGTTCTGACATGGGTCTCCTACCTCTCCCTGCTAATGAGAGATGGAATAAGGTCAGATTTGGGGGGTGGGGTGGGGTCCTTATTGGTTATTCTAGAGGCCATTGCTGCTCAGGTTTGGGTTGGACTAAATAATATGAAAAAACAACTCAAGTGCCTTCCAACTCAGAGATTCTATAATTCTATAAAATGACAAGTCAATAAACCCTCTCATTTTTCTTTATTTTACATTCTTCTAGAGAGTTTCAATCATATCTGGAGAAGAGACCTTTGTTCTCAGATCCTGCAGCCAATAAAACTCATTAGGGAGTAAATTCAACAGGCAAATTTCACTTCCTTTTATGCCTGTCTAAATGTGAAGCCCTTACTCTCCTGACTTATTGCTAAGGAAAGGGGGGAGGGAGGAGTGAAAGGAAGCCAATCCCATTCCCTTAGACCATGAGGTGGTTCCCTCTTTCCAAGTAAATAGCTGGCTTTCAGCTGAAATGTTTGGATCAATGACTGGACGATGTAGTTACTGATCCGTTCCAAATAGGGAACGGCCTCGATGGTGCCAGGGACATGGGTGTCTCAACACTGCAACTGTGTCCAGCCAAGATTCCAATCCCTCCTCCTCCCATCCCACCAAAAGTCTCCTATGTTTAATTTTCTCAAATTGGTAAGACCTCATTAATTCAGAATAACTGAGAGGGAAAGTTAGTTTGATGATATTACAGGATTTTTAATTCAAACATTTATCAAGCTCTTCCTATGTGCAATATAGCATGCTGCTCGGTACTGGGAGACACACGAGGGTAAATTATACACGACCATTGCCCTTCGCTGGCTCAGAACCAAATAATTTTAACACAAAATGGAACTTGATAAGTGCACTGAACCGAGTCATGGAGGGGTGGGCAGGGATAGGTAATTAATAGATCTTAATAAATGTTTCTTCAACTGATTTGTGGTGGTGGCATTTGAACTAGGCACTAAGGGATGGGCAGGGATTTCAGCAGCAGTGTGCCTAGGTGCCTAAGGCACCTGTTACTTTCAAGAATACACCTGTGACTCTAAGCAGGGCCTTCTCCGAATGACTAGATAAATGTTTCAGGAACATAGATCTATAGCTGAAAGAGACCTCAGAGTCCAAGCAATAGAACCAACCTGCTCATTTTACAGACCAGGGAACCGAGGCCCGGAATGGCTATATGGTTTGCACATTGCCACATGAGTAATAAGCCAAAGGGGCACAATTTGAACCCAGGTTCTCCGATTCTAGAGAGTTGGGCTTTTCTTTTTATACTGTACAACTGACCCCTACTCTATCAATCATTCCCTAAGAAGCCACTCATAGTTGTTCACAGAATAAACCGGGGCAGGGGGAGAGGGTGTGGAAGAGAATAAGCTAAGGGATAAGGTGACCCTGGTTTCTTAAAAACGATGCCTGCAGAGCCAGGCACAAAGTCCAGCAGACATCAAGCTGGGAAGGGTCCAGTAAAGGTATGCTACCTGGTGGGGAACTCTCTGCCTGTAAAAGGAGGACCAGCCTAGTGAAGAGTGGACAAGCTTATTATGAACTCATGAGGACCATGGACTCATAAGGCATGGGAGGCTACTATCTGCATTACTACAAGGAATACCCACATCAAGGAAATCATGATTCCTTGTAGTACCGAAATATTCATTCATAGAATTTTACAACTAGAAGATCATTAGAGATGATCTAAGTCAGACCCCTTGCTTTTTTTTGTCTCATTTAAAAATTTTTTTAATTTTTTTTCAATTAATGCAAATCTATTTTTTCTTCCTCCTACCTCCCCCTCTAAAGAGAGAAAACAAATTTCTTATAATAAACATTCATAATTAAGCAAAATAAATTCTCCTATTGGCTATGTCGAAAAAAATCTGTGTCAAGCAACACCCTACAACCTCTATGTCATGAATCTTCAGGAATCCTGATTGTTTACTGAGTTGATCAGAGTTCTTTAGTCTTTCAAAGTTTTTCATCTTTACATTGTTGTAGATATTGTATAAATTGATCTCCTGGTTCTGCTCCCTTCACTCTGCATCAGCTCATATAAATCTTCCACAGTTTCTCTAAAACCATCCCCTTCATCATTTTTACAGCGCAATCATTTTCCATCAAACCCCTCATCTTAGAGACTGGAGATTGAGGCCCTGAGAACAGAGGTGATTAACTCAAGAAACACATCTAGTTAGTAACAGAGCACAGACCAGAACTGAGATCTAACTCCTACTACAGATCTGGGGTCTGGAAGTGCTTAAAAAACAAACTGACAACTGCATTTTAACATAATTGGTTTCCTTTGTGATATTGTATATTGTATTTCATGCATTTAAAAACACTCTTCTAAGAAGTAATACAAAGGCTTCAGGGGCCTGCCAATGGGCCAAGAGGCTGCTGGTGATGCAACGGAGAGGACTGGGCCTGGAGTCGTGAACACCTGAATTCAAGTCTGGTCTCATACACGAGCTCTGGGTAGTCTCACTCAGCTCATGTCCCTTCACTTCCGTCTGCCTCAGCTTCCTCATGGGAGAGGGAGGGAGCACAATACAATAATGGCTAATAACAATGTTTTTAACCATTCTGACCTGCTGCTTCTTGAAAGTCAATCAGCTCAGCCTCTCTTGCATGGTCACAAAGTCTAAACACGCAGATGCCAAGTAACGAGATGTTGTTGAACCAACAACTGGAGGCCTATGGGAGGTCACGTGGATGTTCTGTGTGAGCACCGCTTTTAGAAGCATGGGGGTCTTTGGGGGTGGGGGAGACTTGGGGTAAAGAACAGGACAGAAATAGATCTAAACTCCAGAGACACTCCCTCTCCGCCACACATACCCTCAACAATGGGAGGCAGTGTAAATGCTTGGTTGAAATGGGAATGGAAATTGAGGGGCTAGAACAGTCTGCTTGGATTTGGGGGTCAAGGCAGGAACAAGGACAAACACAACAAAAGAACGCTGGCTCTGGAGCCAGAGGGCCTTCACTTGACCCCTCGTTCTGCCACTGATCTGTACAACCTTGGGCAAGTTACTTAACTAACTCAGAGATCAATTTCCTCATCTGTACAATGGGAGGACTGGATCAGATAGCCAGAAGACCCATCCAGCTCTAAGTCCATTATCCATAGTCTGAGTTTCTATACCAAAACAGGCACTAGGACCCAAGAATTTTGGCACCCCCACAACCAACGGAACCCCTATATCATCATAGACCATTAACATTAGGTTAGCAAGGCTTCCTTCACCCTTTCTGTCTGCTAAAGGCAGACTGTGAATTAGCATTCCTGGTAACCCTGAGGAGCGCTGAACAACTCCACCAGAATCGCTAATACAAGGGTCCTGGGACTGACAGCACTTTGCAGGGGGTTAGCCCTTGTACTCATTCACATTCTTTTTGGAAAAAGCAACACCAACCATACTTGGAGCCAAAGGGCAGCAGCCTGAGGCCCAGTTCTGCCCCTCATTAGCCAGTCAACCCTGAACAACCTGCTTCCCCTCCCTCAGCTTCCCTGTCTGTAAAATGAGGAGAATGAACCAAGTGACCTGTAGGGTCCCTTTCTAGCCATCGCCCTCTGTGCTGCTGCAGGAGAGCTGCTCCCTTCTCAGCTTCTACCAGAGTGAAGGCCAGGGATGCTGCCTTAAAGACCAGTGTCAAACATTCTGCTTCCATTTCTCTCTATCCACAGACCCTTCAGAAAAGCCAGCCTAATCCTTCTGACCTCAGGACCTGCACGTTCCCCAGTCCCATGGGGGAAGCAGGCTCGCTTCTGCCCCAAGCCCGAGTCACAAATGTTCTCTGAATCAGCTGCGGGGAGAGCAGAGAAGTCACCATACTGACAAAGAAAGCCTGTGGTCAAACCTGTAGTTACACAGACAGGTCGGCTCTTTCCCCAAGGGCCCGGATTGGGATCATTCTAGACTTAGAGAAGGCTTTGATTGGAGTTTTCATCTGTCTCTTAAGTCACTCCCAATTGGTCAGGTTCCTCCACTGACCCTTCTGCCTGCTGTTGTCAGGGGTCAGGATGAAACACACAGGAGTCCTGTCAAGTACACACTTAGAGGTGTGACTAAACACACCCATCTCAGCCACTAGAAGCCACCCATGTGCGCCTTTCCTCCCCCATCCCCACCCCCTTATCCTTAAGAATAAGAAAGCTGCAGGGAAAGGGGTAAGGAGGAAGAACAGTGGTTAACGCCAAGGCAGGAGAGTCCAGAGAAGGCGAACTGTGGTAGTCCCAGAAAGATTTCCTCTTCCTGCACATTCTCCAAGGAGAAAGAGTTGAGCAGGATGAAGATTCTACATTGTTTGGTCAGCTTTCCACACAAATAGCTGCAGACCAGCCAAAGGCAAAGCACTCTCAACCCTAACATGCTTCTTCAATTCAGTACACTAATCTTATCTGGAAAGCTTGGTCCCTATCCTGCCCCAGTTCCCTTCTTCAGCACTATCTTCTGTTTCTGGAATTCAGCTGTCAGTTATTAAACACCTACTATGTGGGCCTGGGTTTCTGCCCATGATCAGGCTGCAACAATGACCAACGAAGACTGCACAGAGGGAGCAGGGGGGGAACACTGGGCTTGCAAGGAGAGGACTGGGACCCAGCTCTGCTGCTAAGAGGTCCATCACCCTGTCCAAGTGACTGCCCTGCCTGGAGCCTTAGTTCCTCATCTATAAGGATGAGGCCTGTTCCTGCTCTGAATCTATGATGCTTTGATATCACAGAAATGCATGACCAGAAAAGAAGGTGGGCTGCTCATCTTGGGGAACAGACAGACAGCACACACGTTCCCCTGGCGTCCACAACAGGACGCTACCCAAGTACCACTTGATGGTTATTGTTTGGGCCCTCATGGATCAGAAGGCAAAAAGTCATTGTTTCTCTTTTGGCTGGCAACCTTGAGGGTCGTCCTCTCTCAGTCTGATTTTGTTTTTTTATTAAAAGGGCCATCCCTTGGCTCACTTCTTAATCAGCCCTAATCACCCAATGGGCTTTGCCTCAGTCAAAGTGAGAACTCAGAAAGACCTTAGCTTAAAAAGGCCAAGGTCTCCCACTGCATCGGGGCCATCCAGTCATCCTGATCAATATCTGGCCACTGGACCCAGACGGCTCAGGAGAAGAAAGTGAGGCTGGTGTCTTTGCACAGTCCTCCTCTCTCACTTAAAACCAATTCACTTGCAAGTCATGGCATCATCTTCCTGATGTCATGGTCCTCTTCAAGAACAAAGGACAAACCATACAACATAATGTTGAGTAAGCCAGACAATATATGTGTATTTATAAATTACATACATTTAGATATATATCACTTTATTAATAGTTAATTCTATTATAATACAAAAATGGACATTTTAAAGGATGATAAAATATTTAAAACGTTCTTAATTTATCAATGATAGAAAAGGCTTTTTTGTTCTCACTAAAATATTTTTTAACAGTAAGAACATGACTGATTATACTTCACTTGTTTCCAAAAATCTGTGATTATATCCTAGGGGATAAAGTGGACTCGGATAATAATTATTTGCTAGCTATTAATTCAATTGATTTGATGACTATAACTAGCCAAGCAATGAACATATTCAGATAGGTTATTGAAAGATACACAATACAACAATTAAATAATAGGCCCTAACAATCTGTGCCCAGAATGGCTTTTTGTCAGGAAGATGGTTTCACCTTGTGTAACTATTTATAGCGTATGATGCAAAAACAAGCCAAAGTGAATTATCTTTTCTGAATTCTGCAGAAAATGGCCAGTAAAAATCCATTCCTCTCTATTTAAGTGGCTCTGCTTAGTGGATGATACATTCAACTGTGTAGGAGAGGGAGAACAGGAATTTCAGGTCCCCCTGCCGCCTGGAAAACCTCACCGCTCTAGGGCAAACACGTTGCCACCCCTGGCCCCAAAGGCCAGGTCTTTTCCCTTCAGGAGTCTTCTCTGGAGCTGGTGCAGACAACTAAAAAGTCAGGGGCAGAACAAGATCTACCTACTCTACAAGAGCCTGGAACAGAAGAGCACATTACGTGTTCTGGTCCAGGGAACACCTCTGAATTGGAAGTAGGTATGAAGTCAATAGTTTGGACCTGAAGCTAAGGATAAATGGATAAATGTGGGGACCAGACCCTAGGTAACACCAAGTTTGGTCTAGAAACTGATCAATGCACTAAAAGCCTTTGTCCATAGCCTTTGACCCAGCAATGCCACTATGAGATCTGTGCTTCCTCATCCTCCCAAGAGATCAAACGGAGGACAAGACCCATATAAACAAAAATAAGCAATGAAGATCTAACCAAAGGAGGTTTCTTTCTATTGGGAGAACGGCTGAACAAATGATGACATATATACTGGATGTCATGGAATAATGAGAGGGAAAGTTTCAGAAAAACTTGAGAAGATTTTTACAAGCTGAGGAAGAGTGAAACGAGCAGAAACAAAGAGAATGATTTATACAATAACAACATGGTAAAGACAAAACATTTTGAAAGGCTCAGGAGCTCTCATCACTGCAATCATCAACCGCGACGATTCCAGAGGGCCAATGAGGAAGCATGTTAGCCACCTCTGGACAGACAGGGGATGGACTCAAGATACAAAAGAAGACATGTCTCTGGACATGGCCAGTGCAGGAATTCATTTGTTTTTAAGTATCTATAGCTGTTAAAAGGGCTCTGTTTCTCCTTTACCATTGGGGTGTAAAAGTGGGGAGAAAGGGAGAAAATAATTGTTGTTTGTTAATTAAAAACCAGTAAAAATATAAGATTTTAAAAAGCCTATGCTAATGACTACACATTGAGGAGGTGCCCCCTGAACCTATTTTATTGAGTTGCCTTATGTTCCCAGATGAAGCCCCTAACCCCCCCTCTACTTCCCAGTACCATGATTTGCTACTTTCAAGCCTAACATGTATAACCTATATAAAACTGCTTTCTGTCTTAGGGAAGCAGTGGGGAGGAAGGGAAAGAAGTGGAACTCAAAATTTAAAAAAAGCTAATGTTAAAAATTATTTTTATATGTAATTGGGGAAAAAAGTGTGTGTGTGTGTGTGTGTGTGTGTGTGTGTGTGTGTGTGTGTGTGTGTGTGTGAAATCTCCTGTAACTATAGAAAGGGCTGTTTCAGTTGAGTGATGAGGTCAGAAGTCCCACTGTAAAAGATTGAGGACAAGTAAGAAAAGAAGCAACAAGAAGAGACAATAAGGAAGAGGAGGCATAAGGCAATAAATAACTTAAGAAGAAGGTAATGTCTAGAGAGCGTTTTTTAAGGCTGGGGGAAACTGGCCTGTCTGAAAGCCTTAGGGCAGCCTCAGCTGACAGGAAGAGGGTGAAGAACAGAACTCATGATGTTTCCCTTAAACGCTCCCCTGTCTCCCCCCACCCCCAACTTTCCTTCTTACCATAGAGGACAATGCCATCTTCCAGTCCCTAGGGCTCCCAAGCTAGGAGTCACTCTGGATCCTCACTCTCTCACTCGTCCACATCCAAGCTGTTGCCAAGGTCTGCTGATTCCACCTTTGCAAAGCCTCTCCAATATACCCCCTTCTCCCCTCTGATGCTGCCTCCACCCTAGTGCAGGCTCTCACTACTCCGCACCCGGACTATTGGCAGGTCTGCCTGCCTCAAGCCTCCCCCCAATCCCATCCGTCCTCCATTCAGCCACTAACGTGTTTCCTAAAGCACAGATCTGATCATATCAACTATGCCCCCCCACCCCCATAAACTCCAGTGGCTCCCTCCCTACTGTCTCCAGGATCAAATACAAAACGCTCTGTTTGGCATTCAAAGCCTTCCTAATCTAGTCCCCTCCTACCTTCCCAGTCTTCACCTTACTCCTGACACATCCCTTTCAATCCAGGGACACTGGTCTCCAGGCTGCTCTATAAAGAAGACCCTCCATCTCTCTATTCCAGGCCTTCTCTCTGGCTGTCCCACACCTGGAACACTCTCGGTCCTCTGCCTCCATGCCTACTGACCTCTCTGGCTTCCTTCACATCCCAGCTAAAATCCCCTCTTTTACAAGAAGCCTTTCCCAACCCCTCTTAATTCTAGTGTCTCCCCTTGGTTCACTATTTCCTATTAATCTTGCATAGAGCTTGCTTTGTCTATGTTTGTATGCTTGTTGTCTCCCCCATTAGACTCCGAGCTCCCGAAGGACAAGCACCGTCTTTTGCCTCCTACAGTATCCCTAGCACTTAGTACAGTGCCTGGCACACAGAAGGCACTTAATAAATGTTTACTGATTTGATTAACTGAAGACTGGAAAAAGGAAAGGTGACTGAAGATGTAAGCATGGAGAGAAGGTTAGCACTACCCTTGATAAGGATGAAGGAGGTCCTAGTGGCCTTTACAACACGTATATGATTAAGGCGTTGCCCCTTACTCTGTGGCATCTAACCATGTCAATCTGCTGGACAAGAGGGGAGAAGATGGGATAGAGGGTATATGTAATGGGGTTCACCTTGTCAAGGAGAAGGGCCGCCTCTGTCACAAACGGGGGAAAGGAAGAAGAAAGTGGGAGATGATGTCAAGGGATTCTGAAACAGAGAGAACAGGAGAGAGAAAGGCCATGTGGAATGGACTCAATTTTTTCAATAAAGTAAGAGACAAAGTTCTCAACTGGGGGAAAGAAGAGCTATAGAGGAGTGTAGCAGGAGGATGTGTGGAGGGCTTGAGGAGAAAAGAGGTCTACAATCGGGACACTTCCACCTCTGACTTTCTTTGGGCTAAAGGTTCTTTCAGCTCTGACACTGCATGTTTTAAGGCCCCCTTTAACAGCCTCTGGCCTAAAGTCCTTAACAGACCTGACATTTGACATTTTAACATTTTACATTTCACAACTCTGACCATCTATGTAGATTCTCAGGCCCCTCCCGGCTCTGACTTTCTATGATACTATTTGTTAGCAGAACTAATAATAAAACCCTTGTTGGAGAACACCAAAGCTATTACCTAAATTAAAGTCTGAAATCATCTATGGATTTAAATTATGCCGATGAACATTAAATACTATATAGTAGGCAAGGGAGAGTCAGAGATAAATAAATCTACCTCACAGAGCTTATAATCTAGTAGGGGCAAGAGAAGACGATAAGACGCGAACACCAACATATATGGGTGCACATAATAAAGGGGTAAAAGATGAGATGAAGAAAAGACCACTTCCAGCTAGAGTGAATTATCCAATGAGAACTAACGATAGATAAAATTGGTATAATAACATGTGCACGACCTTATTAAAGGGTGGATAAGGCACTTTGCGATGTTTAAAGCATTGTAGAAGCCCAAGTGATTACTGCTGTGACAGACATTCCCGCAACTGCCTGCCCCGCTCAGCCCTCCCTGGACACTGCTTGAGCCTCTGGCTAATGACACCTATGCATTAGCTCCCTTCCCCTCGGACTCCATTTTGAACCTGCCTTTACCTCATGTTTCTGCAGGTTCTTCCCTCAGACCCATGTGTCTTGACACTCCCGCCTTCCCCCCTCCTGCCCCTGTCTTGGCTCCAGCCACCCCTCTTGACATGGCTCTTCCTACCACTATGCAAACCTCAGCTCAGACAGCCATTCAGTTATATTCAACAGAAAGTCAATACTTTGGGGGGGAAAGGCTCTTATTTACTCCTAATATGACTACTGTTAAAATAATTTGGTATTTGCACATTAACCAGATGTTAAGTCTGTTTAATATACCAAGAGACAGGATTCTCTTTTTCAAAAGACCAGTTGTTCCTTCTAACCAGTCAAAAAAAAAAAAAAAGGAACATTCAACAGTGGCACTATTCCCATGCATCATTTTTCTCTGATACTCACTTAGGTGGGCATAAGACTTCCTCAAGGAACTCCTCAATCTTGTTCACATCCGTTTTGACTTCACTGTTGAAAGTGATAAACGGCGGGTGAGTCCCTGGAGCCAAGTTCTGCAGGTCTGCAGGTTTCCTAATGGACCAAAAAAGGAAAAGAAAGGAAAACTGTCAAAACCTAATCATTCCTTCTCTTACTCAGAGAGCAGGAATATTCTCCGCCTCCCCCCCCACCACCACCAAAAAAAAAAAAAAAGAAGAATGGCTCTTGCAAAGAAAACCAATTAAGTTACATAGACAATGATACGGTGAAATTTACTTCTTTAATTAAGCGAGCTGTCTCCAACTTCACTCAGATTAAAAGCAAATTTACATTACAATGAAGAAAGTATATCCTGAAGGTGTGATGTTTTTCATTACAATGAATTTTCAGGACTGAATTGATGGTCCTAATGAATTCCCCACAAAGCACTTTACTGTCCTATTCTGTATATAAGTATCTCAAGTCCTCTTTACCCTTCATCACTCCACCATTTGGTCCAGCCAGTGCCTCATCTTTGATAGTCATACCTTAACAGGAAATGAGAAAATTTTGTCAATTCAGTCCCCTGCTTAGGCTATGCTATTCATATCCCTTCCCAAATCAAGAAAACAAATATTTTACAGCAAGTTTTATAGAATCTTGTCTTCAGCTACTTTTTTCAAAATTGAAAATTCGATTACTTTCTTTGACTTTCTATTCACCACCTTCAACCATGACTTCCATGCTGTACTGTTCAAAATATTGCATGTGTGTGCATATACACATATAGAGACTATGTGTGTGTGTGTGTATGTGTGTGTGTGGAGAGGGAGAGGGAGAGGAAAGGGGAAGGGAGGAGAGGAAGATGGAGAGGGAGAGAGAGGATTTAAAGTTAAAAAGGATCTTAGAACACAGAATGTTTTAACTAGAGGGGTCCTCAGAAAGCATCCACTCTGAACTCCCCCATTTTACAGATTAGGAATCTGAGCCTCATGGAGGTTAAATGGCTTGTCTAAGGTCACACATGTAAGTAACCAGCAGAGGTGCTATGACAAGTTAAGTCTAATGCAAAATTATGGGAAAATAGGAATCTTGGCTTTAGAAAATAGAGGAGTCTTCCAGAAACACTATTGGGGAAGCAACATGAAATAATAGAAAGAATACTAGACTTGGCAGCTCAGAGACATGAGGAGTTCCATCCCAAATCTCTGCCATTTACTCTGGGCAGTCCTTCCATCTTTCTGATCCTGGGCTTCCTCACTGTGCTATAGTGGAAAGAATACTAGATTTGGAATCCAGAAGGCATGAAGTAAAATAGGGATAATAAAACAAAACAGGATTTTTGTGAGTAAAAGTACCAGGAGCCATTTATTTTTCACCTAAATTATTTCTTTAAAAAGTTCTTTCTGGCTCTTGACCCTCTTATTCTAGGAGATGATACTTATGCCCCCTACCTTTAGAAGTTGTTGGATCAAAAGACATAAATACTTGTAATAACAAAGCACCATGTAAATGTAAACTTATACTTAAAGGGGGAGAGGGGGGCTAGAAAACCCCAGGTACTCTAAAGAGGAATCATTCTGCTCCTACATATCAGCGGCATTTGCAGGTTGTCACTGCCTCTCTCTTATCATTGAGACCACCTGCTTTCCCTTCCCCTGATCACTAAAGGGTGTCCGGGTGTGAAATTACAGCCTAGACATCAAGTGCATGTTAGTCTCATCCCCTCTGGCTGCTCACCCCACCCAACACACACACACACACACCCAACACACACACACACACACCCAACACACACACACACACACCCAACACACACACACACACCCCCACACACACACACACCCACTTGTACCTTCCTTGGCTCTGGGAGTGCTCAGGCACTGGTCAATAGTCCAGAAACTCAACTACTTTAAGCTTTTAACTTACCTTCGCTCAATATTCAAAAATGAGAGGTTTTTGTTGTTTGTTGTTGTTGTTGTTGTTTTTTAGGGAAGAGGAAGGGGGTGACAATGAGAAAGGACAGTAGTGCTTGAGTAAAGCCGAGGGGCTGTTCACTGTGCATCATTCACGTCCAACAAAAAGACACAGAGCAGAAATCCCACTCAGGGAGGCGGCTGGTTCTAGAAAGGTCCAGGGAGTCTTGTTTTTGAATGTGCAGTTAGGAAGGCTAACTTAACTTCTCACACACAAGCTCTCAAAATACTTTATCAAACTTGTTCAGCCCAAACCATAACAAATTATATCTGCCCATCATTTTATGACAAACTGAAAGGTCAATAAAACTCAGAAAGCCGTAATTCCAAAACATGAGGCCAGACAATCCCTGCGGATAGTAACGTCTTGCATCTACCTAGCAGCATTTCATGTTTACCAAATTCTTTCCTCAGAGTAAGCTTCAAGGCAGGGAAATGCATGTTTTAACCCCATTCTACCAAACTCAACTCATTCTCCTTTCCCCCAGACCCTCCCTTCCTCCACACTTCCCTGTTCCTTTCAAGGGCACCACCACCCTCTCTTCAGCACCTTTCCAAAACCCAGGCATCATCCTCAGCTTCTCGTTCTCTCTCCCCATGGCCAATCTGTCGTCAGCACCTGTCAATTTTATATCCATCACATCTCCCGTATGTGCCTCCTTCTCTCTATGATGTTGCCATCGCCCTGGTGCAGGCCCTCGCCATGTCACAAAAGGACTGCTGCTGGATCCTTTTGGATGGTCTTCCTGCCTCTCCCCATTCCAATCCAGCCTCTAATCAGCTGTCAAAATAATCTTGCTAAAGTACTGTATCACCCCACTAGAAACTCCAGTGACTCTTTATTACCTCTAGGTAATATCAGCTATAAACCATCTGATTGGCTTCACCGCCTCACCCCCTCCTCCCTTTCCAGTCTTCTATGTTCCTCCCCTCCAGGTACTCTGTGATGCCATGCCACTGGCCTCCTGGCTACTCCTCAGACAAGGTACTCCTTCTCTTGGCCGTCTTCCACTCCCGGAAGGCTCTCCCTCCTCATCTCCCCTACCTTCCTTCAAGCCCCAGCTCAAATCTCGTCTAATTCAGAAGCTATTCCTGGTTCTCCTTAATGACAGTGCCTGCCTTCAGCTCATTATCTCCAATTTACCCTGTTTGTTTGTACTTAGTGGTTTTCATGCTATTTCCCCCATAACACTGTGACCTCTTTGAGAACAGGAGCTTTTTTGCCTTTCTTTGTATCCCCAACACTTAGCACAGTGCCTGGCACATCACACGTGCCTAATAGATACTTCAGGAATCACCAAGTGATCGTGATACAGCAGAAAATCCACTGAAGAAGCCTGGGTTTCAAAATGTACCAGTTTTGAGTCTCAAAGTAAGACATGTTCCCTCTGTGCTCATCCACTTTGTCATCTGTAACCCCCATGCCGAGGCACCTCTGGACTAGCTCTAAAGCCCTCTTCTGCGCAATGTGCTTCGTTTGACATGGCAGTCTTTTATCATGTTGGAAGGACCCCAAGCGGCCCTCATGTCTGCCTCATGAACTGGCCTTCCAGCCTTCCCCTGAGCTCCCCAATAGCATCTCCATTACTTCTCGAGGCAGCCCGTTTAACTTTCGAGCGGAGCTCCTCGGTAGGAAATTCTTCTCAGCATCGAGTCTGAGTCTACGTCGGCCTCGTTGGTATTTCTACCTATTCCTTTAGCGCCTTTGCCGTACGACAAACCCCTCAGACACCCTGCCCTCTGCATACCCCGGCCGGCCCCAGAACTTTGTCTTCTCCAGGTTACGCACCCCCACGCTCCTTTTACAGGCACAGACTACAGGCCGTTCACCATCTTGGCTGTTGTGGTTCAGCCATTTCTCAATCCTGTCTGACTCTGTGACTGACATCCCTTGGGATTTTCTTGGCAAAGATACTAAAGTGGTTCAATACTTCCTTTTCCAGCTCATTTTACAGATGAGGAAACTGAGATCAGCAAAGGTGAAGCGACTTGCCCAAAGTCACACAGCTAATAAGTGTCTGAGGCTAGATTTGAAGCTGGGTCTTCCTGACTCCAAGCCCGGCACTTCCGTTCGCTGTGCCACCTAGCCACCCCTCGTCCTGGTTACCCAGCTTATCAATCAATGCCCTTCTCGCTCTGGGCAGTCAGAACTGAACCTAACAGCCCAGATACGGTCTGGCCATGGCAGAGGGCAGAGGGGCCATGTCCTCTTTGTTTCTGGAAGCTGTCTGTGCCCCTCAACGCCAACCCAGCTCACTACGGGACACGGCAGAGAAGCGAACATCTATGGGAAGCGCGATCACAAGTGGGGACGTCAGAGGAGGCTCCATGGCACCGGAGGGAGCCCTGGAGCTGAGTCTTAAAGAAAGAGCAGGGTTCTTGTAGAAATAAGAAGGGAATCTATACATCCCGGGCCCTGGGCCCAGCCAGGTTGGAATGACTAGAGTGTGAAGAAATGAAAACGGAGCCGGAGTTGGGGGAGGCGCCTACAACTCCAGCTTAGGTGGTCCCTGCCTATGGACACGAGAGAGGCCCCGAAGGCTTCTAAGCAGGGGAAGGAGATATGGTCAGGCCTGTGACTTGGGAAGATGATCCTGGTGCCCATGTGGAGGATGTCCTGGTAATGGGAGAGGCTGGAAGAAGGAAAGCCAATCAGGAGGTTGTTGGAAAAGTCTCTTGGTGGGAGTTGATGAAGAGGCAATAAATTCACCCAAGCTCTGTGAGGATCTGCTGAAGCGACCAGGGAGATTTCTCCTGGAGAAAACAAGACTGGGGATGCGGGGGAGGTCTTCAAGCATCTGAAGGACTGTCATGAGGAACAGGGACCTAGACATGTTCTGCTTGGCTCTTGAGCACAGAACTAGAAGGAAGAGCGAGAAACTGATGGCGAGCAGATTTAGGTTTTACCTAAGGGAGAGACTTAGGTATTAAAGTTTCTCCCTTCCAGGGGCCAAGGGTGGGGGGGAGTGGGGGGCTTCAAATAGGCTGGATGGCCACTTCTGCTTCTGATATTGTGGAAGCAAATCTTGTTCAGGTACATGTTAGACCAGAAGGCATCTGTTTCAAATTAGAACTCTCCCAATTCTGAGATTCTGAACCTGAACAGGATCATTGTCAGAGTAAAGAAAAAGCACTTTAGTGATATAGAAATGGGAGTTATTGTTATTAGTGTCTCAGCTATTAAAGACATAGGGAGCAGAGCTCCAGCCTTGAAGTCGGAGCACAGCTCCTTCCCAAGGTCTGGTTGTTTTTGTTTTTAAAATTCTAGAAGCAGTAAATAACTCTTTTCCTTCCGCTTTGGTTCTGGAATAAAAGAAAAGAGACTGGGGGTGGGGAAGAATAGCCAGAGAATGAGGCAGGAAGGAAGGTCGAGAAAAGTCAATAGGAGTGGAAGAAGACAGTAAAGGATGGGGGAGGGGGAGCCCAAAGTTGGAAAGGAAAAAAAAGAGTTGGGGAGCAGAGGAGAGTTTCTAACAGTCACGAGAAGTCGCTGTAGGGGTGGCACTCTCCCAGGTGTCAATTCCAAGCCTTCTAATGAAGACCTAGTTGTAGTTGATGAGTTCTCCAAATGAAGAAAGACAAACACTTAATGTAAGGGGGATGTTTTCAATCCTAATTCTTTCACATCCTAAAAGCAAACTCATTAAAACAACAGATATACAAAACAAGGGTTAACACAATCCTGGATCAAGGACTAGTGCACAGAAAAAAACTCTTTCTATTGCTTGAGTCACCCAGGGAAGCCTTTGGTAAGAGGTCTGCCTCAATGGGGTCAAAATGCATTTTGCACTTGTCTGTTCTGAGATAACTTTTTAAAAAAAGGTGTTAACTGATTTTAACCAAATTTAGCACACTGCCGAAGGTACAATAAATGCCACCATAAAGATGAAAAGAATGACAGTTCATGCCTGGAAGCTGAGAATCTATTGGAGCAGGACCACATATAAGCATGACATGCTCTAGAATGTGATGAAGAAAGATGGATGTGGACAAAAGTGATATAAGAAAAAGGGGATGATGCTTTCTGTTAGGAGACGAGAAGAGGTGGGCTTCCCGGCAGAGGTAGCATCTATAGAAAAGGATTTCTATGGGCAGAAGTAAGGAGGCAGACCCCTCCAAGAAACTGAGAATGCCTTTGCAAAGACATGGAAATGGGAGGTAGGCTGCCGAGCTGGAGAAAGAACAAGTAGTCCCCTGTGGCTGGAAATAAAGCTAAAGGGCCATGACTACAGAGGACCTCAGGTGAGAGTGCCGGCCACCAAAAGTGAGCAACAGTGGAGCGGGGTCGGGGCAGGGGGACAAACATCCCTGGCACAGCACCGTGCTCACGTGCTTCCTTGACTCGATTTATTTGTAACAAAGGAGGGTTCTGTCTGAGGGCCGAGTGTCAGTGGGAAGGGACAGAGATGTCAGAAAGAAAGAGAATCAAGAAAGCATGTAAGAAAAAGCCTGAAAAAGTATGGAGAGCCTTAAAAGTTGGGCTCAGTTTCCATTTAGCCTCCAAAGAGAAAGCCAGTGATATTCTAAAGCAGGGGAGGGACAATAGCAGGAAGGAGGCCTGTTGAGGGCAATGTCACGAGACCTCTTGGGAGGCCAGTGCAATTATTTCAGCGAGAACCCTCAATGTCAGCCTCAGTCTAGCCTCTTCAAAGAGCCTCCAATGAATTGTCAGACAAGCACACTGCTGAGGTCCTTGGTGGTCTTGCACTATGTGCACAGTCAGCGACAGCCACCACGGAAGCATTCTCTAACACTCGGCCTTCTCGTTCAGAGATACGTGGTAATATTTGTTCAAAAGAACATCAGCATTTATGCTAAAAAGTAAAGCTCTCACCCACTGTGGTGGCAGGGCTGAGGCTAAGGAGGGACTTCTTTTTGGCCCCGGGAGGCAAGGCCATGAACAAAAGGGAGAAACTGCAGAGAAGCCACCATAGGTGACATCAAGAGTCCAAGGGTTGGCGGCTGCCCACAAGGCCCTCAGATAGAGGCTGGGGACCCACCTGTCAAGCATATTACAGCAGAGATTCCTTTCAAGGAGGGGTTGGACTTGAACCCTTCCAACTCTCAAATTCTGTAATGTTAATGGAGATGACTTTGGCTAATTGGAGAAGCGATGTCATGGAGTAAAGAGGACACTGGACCTCCCATAGCTGCCCAGCTCAGCTACCTCCTCACAGCATCAATTCTGTCAAGTCTTTTCACATAAGCCCCAGCCCCTCCTGGGCCTGCTTTCTCCTACATCAGCTGAAGGAGTACACAACTACTTCTGGCAGCTCTTTGTCCAGCAGTAATGGAATGGGCTTTAAGCAATGATGAAAGAAACGCATTTCAGAGAAAACTAGGACTTGAATAAACTGGTGCAGTGACCTGAGCAGAACCATAACAATTTATGAAGAAATACACTGTAAAGAAAAGCAACCCTGAAAGATTCGAGAGCTGTAAGCCGCGAGGGCACCAAGCAAGCCCTACTCCAGAGGCCGGATGAGGAAGCCGGGTGGTCACTTCCTAACAGGTGACAGACTCACAATGCAGAATGAGGTGTGCTGGTGGACATGGCCAACGTGGGAATACGCTTTGCCTGAGTATGAATATTGGCACAAGGGTTCTGGTTTTCTTTTTTTTTTCTTCCAGTTGCCCCCCCCCCCCCCCCCCTGCCTCCCACAAAGAGAGAAGAAAACAGAAGGAAGGTCAAAGGGAATTGGAGAGAAGCAGGGCAGTTCTTGCCATTTCTCAAGGGGGCCAATTCCACCTTCGGACAAAACTGTCGTGATTGTGATTCCTTCCGGTCCTCCTGTTTTTTCCCCTTGGGGAGGAGGAGCGAGGGGGAGGTGAGGGAATGATCTATGTATTGAATTTATTACATCCTTTTAAAGAGAAGCAAGAGAAACACAATTCCATGTACAATCTCTTGTTCTGCAGTATATATGGAAATATTGATTTTATTTGGTGTTCGAGTTTAGAATTTAAGCAAATAGAGAAAATGAGAGGGTTGGCCTGGAAGATCTGGCTCTAACATTCTGTGAAAATCAGAAACACTAACAAAAACCCGAAATCTCATAAAGCAACAAACCATACAAGTGGCAAAAGGAGACAAATGGCGCGGCTTTCAGAGCTGTTTCCATTAGGTCTCTTTTTTCAGACTGTTTCTCATGAACAGAAATCGGCTCCTGAATTCTAACTGCGCCACTGCCGCGTAGCTACTTATGAACAAGAGCCAATCCCTGTATATTAAAGCCATGGGTGAGTTCACCAATCAGAAGCAATTGTATTCAGGAGAGCAAAAGACGCTAATGTTTCTTGGTGAGCCACTTAGATATGACTTTTCGGGGTTTTTTTTTTACTAATATCAACAATGCCTCAAACAGTAGGAGGCTAGCCAAAGCTCTGGCAGGCCCTATGCCACACTGTAAAGAACTTATCTCGGGGTCTCGTAACAGGTCACTAGCCAGCTCAGAGCCTCCTCCTCAGAAGGCCAGCCACCAGGAGCGTCACTGCAGGCACCACATCAATACCCTCACAGATCCTCTAAGTAGGAACCCTGACACTGCCATGAACGCTTTCTGTTGCAAAATGCTGTCAAAGGAGCCTTCTGTATGGCTACAGGAAACTGGCTGTGTGCTTCCCAATGCCAGTCCCCAAGTCACTGGAGATGGGGCCTGATCTTCTGCAGGAATTCACTGTTCCGATCCCGTCCGTCAGTCACAAGCAGATGGAAACCAGAGCACCACATCTGGCGTGAGAAGCCAGCTCCTACTGACTTTTGTCTGAGTTGTCACAAGTCGACACAGTGCAGGCATCGCACTGTCCAAAGGAGTCAGTGACACCAAAGATAGGAATGGAGCTCTCTGGACGGTACTGCCCAGCAGGGCCTGATCAGAGGGAATGCTACCCTCTCCCAACTCTCTGCACTGCACAGGGAGGGCCCCAGGCTTCTCTTCTAGTCCTGCTCCCTAATTCTGGGGTGAGCTACACGTCTTCTTTGTCACTGTTATCTATGCAAGGAATCCCCCTCTGAAGAGTTGCCAATGGGCTTTAGGATGGCAGAGCACCTTATATGCACTATTTCATTTCACCCTACACATCCCTGTCTAGTTCAGGGATTATTATCCTATTCTAGAGATAAGAAAAAAGAGCCTCTGAAAGAAAGTGATGTATCCAGGGTCACACTGCCAGAAAGCAGCAGAGCTGGACCCAGGAGCCTGGTCCTCTCTTACCTCTCCACCACCCTGCCTCCCTGCTGGACTCTGACCATGAGGAGAAGCACCAAGAAAAGGAATGTGTGGAGTGCCCCCTGCCTGCCCCCCCCCAGCCTGACAGCCACCTCTGCAGGATCTGTCGATTTGGAAGAAACGCCATCCAGGTGACCAGGAGAAGGTGAAAGCACAACACAGACACTGTGGAAGCTGCACACCCAAAACTGGACAGCAATTTCCAAAGGAGTTATGAAGTTGGTTCACTGGGGATTTTATGACTGCCCTAACAAGCAGCCACACCTGAGAGAAGAACGCAGCCTGGGAACTGCCAAGCTAAATTCTCTCTGCAAGGTGGCTGTGTTCCCTCCTACTGACTCTCCCTATGGGATTCATGCAAGAGAAAAGAATTCAATGTGCTTTCCTATTTGTCTCAGGAGTTCTGGGGGGCCAGAATCATTAGGTGATCAGCAGGCAAACGCCTTAAGTGGCTCATCACATCCTCCTCAATAAACCATGACCTTCTGGTTGATCCTGGCATTCAAGGCCCTGAACAATCTGACTCTACTTTATCCCTCAGCCTTATGCTCATGCTCATATCTCACACTTCTCCCCTTAACAGACACACTAGAACTTCCTATCCTCATTTTCATCTTGCCCTCCCCTCTCTCTGTCCCTTTACTCATCCCCACATCAGGAAAGGCCATTTCCTCACTCCTGCATGCCCCCGCCCCTGCATTACGCGTTTCCCAGCTCTCTCCCCAGGCCTCCCCTTTACAGTTAGCCCCCTCTCCCACGTTATCATGCTTCACCATCCCATTAGACCACAAGCTCCTCGAAGACAGGATCCAGTCTGCTGACCTCTGCAGCCCCAGTGGGTGCTTCACAAAAGCTCAAATTGAAAATATCCTTCTCTGCATCTCAGCTCCTCACCTCGGAGGGTTCTGCCTCTACCCACCAGGGAACCAGCTAGGAAGACCCCAGAGGCTCTCCCACCAGGCACTTCTAGTGTCCCTGCTCCTTCTCCCAAACCCTCCACAGAGGAGGTACCAGAAGCCCTGCCCCCGCTTTTCAAGTCCCATGGATCCTCAAAGACAGATATCCTGAACACCATTTTCACACAGGAATCCTCCTTGGTAACATGCCGCAGCCTAGCATATGTTGACCTTTGGAGTCACCAACAAGTTTGATCCTCCAGAGATCCCAGTCTTCTAGACTTGCTGAAGCCCATCAACACTGGGCAAACCTTGGGCAGGCAGCAGCCAAGGGCAGCTCGAGTTTGGGGCCATATCAGGGGAACTCTGATTTCTTTCTGAGCTTTTGTTTCTTTCAGATCCGATTTGCCTCTCAGTTCTCTAAATACAATATGCAACAAGAAAAGAAAATGAGGTTTAGATTTGCTTTTATCTTTTTCATAAAAACAACTCCCACAAAAGTACTCAAGGTACCAGCTATGTTTCTACTGGCAATCAAGCTAAGGAAACGAATTCAAAGACTCCATAGGGTTCTATGAATACCAGCAGAGTTATTAGCATAGACAGCAACTCGAAAAAGATGTCCCACAGAGCCAACCTCAGAAGGGAAATGATTCGCTCTTATGGATAAGATGCCATGTGACAATCATTTTATCCACATGTAGAATGGATTTCTAAGAGCCCTGATACTCCCCATTGGTCTCTTTAGGGGACTGTTTTTGTCTCAAACCCTCTAGAATTGAGCACTTATTCTGAAAGGCAGAAAATTGAGTACACCACAGGGCTTTTTTCACCCACACACATGCAAAAAAAATAGTCATATTTTTTTTTAATCCAAGAGATTTTACAAAAGACATTTTAGGCTATTTGTGCAACACTTTCAAAAATCCCAAAGTCCTTACTGATGCAAAAGTTCACCCCCTTAAAACCGGTATTCTCCCCTAGTAATACTACCATGGCTGCAAATCATGGTCCACCACGATCTCAGAAAGCCAAAGGGCCATATTAGTAACACATCACCAATGACACCTTATACCTAAGAGGTGAAGTAAAGAGCCTATCACAGATATGTTTATTCAGAAAAGGCCAGTCTTGTGTTGAAAATGAGGGGATAATGGAAGGGCAGCTCCTCTCCTCCCCCCTATTAAAGAACAAGAAGAAGGCCCAATGGGTAGATTGCTTATGAAGGACATGGGTAACATGTGCAGAGGATATGAGGGCATATGGAGCAAGGAACCATAGCGACAAGCTCATGGTCTCACTGACTTGTTGGAGCGGCCGAGACCATGAGGTATTTTGCTTCTCTTAAATAATTTCACTGAACCTAGATTTTAAAAGCAATGCAGAATGTGTGTGGATTTTAGCTGCTTCTTCGCTTTTCCTGCACAGATCACATTGCACTTAAGAGCTACTTTGAGCGTATTGGGAAAAAGAAAAATTTCCAAAGCCGAGAATTAGGGGTGGGGGGAATATGCTAGAAAGCTCTCCTTCCCCCAGTACAGTGTTCTCTTGTGTTAGGAGTGTTTGTGCAAGTTCCTAGGCACACAAATATTCCAACTAATATGCCTGAGGGATGGAGAACACAAAGGCCAGTAGAGCCAGTACCGCCTGGCTCGGCTGTGTCCCTTTGGGAATGGTGGGTTTCCATAGCTCATTTTAGAATTCCTGGGGCAAGTATCACAATCAAGCACTGTACAGAGTAAAGCAGCTCATTCAGAGTACAGCCGACTCACTTGCTCCAGGCCAAAAACGGGATAGGAAAAATCCAAGTATTTTCAGATGCAGTCAGGGCGTGTGCCTGGCGGCAGGGTCTATTCTTAGGAGCTGTATTGGGACGTTTCCTTTTGGGGCTGGGATCCGTCCAGTTCTAACCGGGATCTCCCTGAAGAGATCTGAATGTGAAGGAAACACTCCAAATGCAGGGTGGCCACATCCATGATTGTCTTCCTCCAAGAGCTCCAGAGTGAGGTCATCCCCCTCTGGGAGGGTGTAGTTAATGCTTGCTCTCCCACCCGCCCTGCGGTGCAGACCCCAGCACATGGAGCCAAGGCTCAGATCTGTGTGACCCCAGCCTAAGCACCTCACCTTCCCTGGAGGATTCACTTTCCTCATCTGTAAAACTGAGCTAATGGCAGCTTCAGAACCCTCACAAGCTCTCTGAGTCTGAGCCATTTGCCACTTCCCTGATACTCTACAGAGCGGTTTCTCTGGTGCACCTCACAGCCTCCATGCTTCCTCATTCTGCAGCTGTTTTTTTTATTATAAAGGCCCCTCGGAGTCCTTCTCCATTTCCACAACCCAAGCTGCCTTCCTGTGAAGGCAGGAGTAACAGCAAGAAGAGATTTCTTCGCAGGACTCCCAACAGCAGCGTCAGGGAAGAGCATTAGGCAAGTCAGGGCGACTGAGCCACTAAAGTCACTCCCATGAAAATAAATTCCCTGCCCCGTCCTCAGTTATCTCCTGTGAAGAAAATTCCACATCTGTGAAACGTGAGGGAAGGAAGCTCACTATGGGCAGCACAGTCTGATTCTAAGAAGCTTTACAAAGGTTCCGGGTGACACAGGATGGCTGGAAATGAGACACCCCGCCCTGGGACAGCTCTAACCACAATGTCCATTCTGAGGACGTGTTAGGGTTCACAGAGCACTGTCCTTACGGCAAGGACTGAAGCCACAGAGAGGACCCACAAGAACATGCCCAAACGGTCACAGACACAGTATGCATTCCTGCTATCATCATTCACCATTCTCCAAGAAGCCAGCTGACATGAATGCAGTCCTGATGGCGACAGTCGTCTTGGCCAGCAGGAAGCTGCCCTGCGTTTCTGCTGAATTCCCACCTCAAGCATGTTTGCTCCACGAGACCATACCAGGACAAGCCCCTAAGCACAACAGGCCCACTGTTCAATGGACTGCATGTGCCTCCTGACCATCTACCAAGACCCTTCCAGGAGGCTAAAAATAGCTCCCTCTACATGAACGGTGAGCTCATGGATAGGGATTCTTATTTTAACATTACATAGAAGCCAAACTTCTCTTGAGTCCCAGGGCAGATAATTCTGGCCATGCTCCACGCAGTCTTCGTTTTCTCCATGTGCACATTTTAGAAATGGAATCCACCCAAGAAATTCCTCAAGCCCCTCCTCTCATTTTGCAGATGAAAAAGGAGGGTCCTGCCGAGGGGGCCAAAGTCCCAGAGGGCCAATGAGTCTCAGGACCAGGACAAAGGAGACCCCAGATGTCCAGGACTTTCCCCACTATATCGAATGGCCTCTATTCCTTGGTAAGGAGCTCAAGGGACAAAACAGCAGCGTACTAGAAGCTCCTACCCACTGCTGGAGGCTCCAGACAGCCTGGCAAGAAAGCCAATTTCTTACGGGTCCTCTGCTGTCCTTGGAAAGTATCCTTGAAAAGACTGCATGATCTTCAAGCTAAAACTCAGCACCTATGAGCTGCTCAATAAAACTATAGTGGAGCTGGAGGAAGTTTCTAGCAAGAGAGTTGTGACGGGAGATTCTAGAAACTGAGTTGGGATTACGTCCAAGTGGCTCCAATCCACACAGAGCTTTCCTGCTGTGATGTTTGCAAAGGAGGGAAAGAACCAAGCAATGCTTGTGAAATAACTCAGGAGAGCAGGAGTTTATTGGAGAAAAGTGCCGAACTTCCTTACCTTTTCAGATCCACGGTAGTGACACTGAAGACCACTCCTTTCAGCCAAAGGATCATGAAGAGCCTCTGGGAGAAGGGACAGTTCCCTATGCTCTCACCATCACTGCCAGCCTGAAAAACACAAGAGACCAAGGTTCAAATCAACGCAGGATCAAGGAGAAAGGATATAAGACATTCAGAGCAACAATAATTCAACTCGACCATTTATTATGTATGATTCTATCCTGCATTCAAGGCACTACTGGGTGTTAAGAAAGATAAAACCCAGAAACTCAGAATTCAGAGGAATCTCAGGGGCCAGCAGCTGGTCCAACCTATACGTGAACAAGGATTATCTCTGTAATATACCCTTGTCCTCAAGGAGCTTCTACTCTACTGAGGGAAATAAAATGTATGTACAAATGAAAAGAACCCAAATGAGAACATAATTACCACTTAAATGCAATGCAATGTGCCATGAGAACATGAGTCAGAGGAGAGTAAATGTATTGCCAGGTTTTAGGTGGGTGGGGGAGGCACGGAAAAGCTCTATGGAGATGGTGACATTTGAGTCGGAAAATGGGTGTAATGTCAACAGACAAAGATGGTCAGGGGTGGGGTCTGGGGAGAAGAGGGCCTCCATGGCTGGCATAAAGAGGAATATGAACAAAGGCATGGAGATGAAGAGGAATGATATATTTTCAGCAATCATAAAAGCAGAGGTGGAGCTAGCTTCTTAGCCTGGGGTCTGTGAACTGGTCTTGTTTTTTGAAAAAATTTTGATCACTGTATTTCAATAGAATTGGTTTTCTTTGTGAATCCTATGTGTTTTGTTTTATGCATTAAAAACATTACTCTGATATGGGGTCCATAGGTTTCGCTGACCTGCTAAAAGGATTCAGAGGCAGAAGGGGCACTCAGGAAACATCCAATTCGACCCTCTCCTTTTACAGATAAATAAAATGAAGTTTCAAAGAGGTTAAGTGACTTGCCCAGGGCCATGAAACTACCAAAAATCAGAGAATTAAAACTTAGGTCTTGGGCCTTAGTTCAAAACTCTTAACATCACACCATTCCAGTATATGAAAAGGAGCAGTGTGGGTGGCCTAGAAAAGGCCAAGTGGACCCAACTTATGAAGGCCTTGAATACCAGGCTATGAAATAAGAACTTTATTCGGTAGACAACTGGGGTTTTTTTTTTTACTATAAGAGAGTCACGTTGTCATCCTTGAAGTAGAGGGAGGATCACTTGTACTGTATTTGTGTGTGGCGTACAGGAAAGGAAAAGGAGAAGAAACCAGAAGGAATAGCCTACAGTATAGTGGTCGTGGTATTCTGTTTTGTGATTTACAATTTCCTCTCTCCAGGGTGCCCAGGTAGGGAACTGTCTCCACCAACGGCTGATCAGACTTAGCTTTACAGCTTACAGTTTGAGAGAGGTGCCTGGGGCCCTCTGCAGAGCCACAGAACCAATAAAGTGTCAGGTCACACGGGAACCTTCCTCTTCCTGACTCCACAGCCAAGCTTTCTCTCCATTATGCCACACCATGCTGCCTCTTGGTAAGTTTATCCACCTTAAAGGAACAGTAGCAAACAGAGAGAGGACAAAGAGGAAGGAAGGGTGGGGAGCTCCAGGCCATTCCTCCCGTTCCCCAGTGATGAGACATGTAAACGAAGAGTGTTAAAAACCAAGTCTGGCCTCTTTGGGCAAGGTTTTTATCATCTGAAGGGCAAGAAGTGTATTTTTAAGTTTTATGAAGCAACAATGTAATTACATATACCCTATAAAGACTAAGTTATCCGTTCTTTTTTTCCTTTTCTTGTGCTAAGATAATAGCAAACAAGAACTCATTTGTGCTCCAAGATTTGATAAAGCACCTTCCTCATTACAGAGAGAAATATTATCATGCCTCTACTGGAACGCTTAGCTTTGAGGGTTCTCCCTCCATCTGTGCAGCTCCATCAGCCTGCAGCCTGCCTGGCGGATGGGCCTTCCTCAACTCAGCTAGGCTGACCCAGGGCCAAATGTCCTGTCCCCCAATAGGCCCCTACTCAAAGACTTTTCCCTTCTGTAGGAATGGTCAGAGCTTACAATCCACTTGGGACGGGCCTTTAGCAGTGTATTGTTATCCTCATTTTATTCCCATCTTCGGGCAAGGAAACAGAGGCAAAGAGGTTGTGACTTTGGTCACACAGCTATTAAGTGTCAGAGGAAGGATTTAAATCTGTTTAAACACAGTCTGCAAACTACAATCCTGGAATTCTTTGTACTATGCCAATAAAGCGGATGCCTTTTCAATATAAAAAATATGAGGGGACTGTCACAATAGCACGTGTGCTATCATCAATGCTTGCATGAGGAAACACAACAAAAAGCCACTGTGATAACTGCTTTCTCCAGCTGCCAAACTCCTCTGGGCTCCACACCCACCTCACTAATGTAGTGGGGACGGCGGTGGCTCAGCAGTGTGCAGCAGCCCCATGAAAACAGTCACTTCACATCACAACTGAGTCGCAAACAGGAGAATTCCTGAAGCTTGATCCACTGTGATTTTTAGGAAATTTCCCCCAAGCTGAGTTGAGGGAAAACAACTGTTCCTTAGCAGATTCCTTGCTCTTGATAAAGAATGTGCAAATGAAGGCCGTGGGGTATTTATAAATCAGTAACTGCATCTTCCTTAACCCCTTTGGAGTAAATGGCTTTTACAAGTTTGCCTGCAGTGCAGCCACATGCTTTAGGCATACTCGAATTCACTGCTAAGCATGAATCAAAGTCTCTGGAGAGAAACCGAACCTCCTAGGGGCACAGGTGGTATTTTCAACACTGGTTCTGACCAAAACGAGGGCCACAGAGGAGAAAGGCAGCCTGGGAAGTGAATGGCTGGTTCAGGACTTCTAGTCAGACTGCTGCCTGGATGGAAGTCACCCAGCTCCCATTAGCCCGATGCAGCAAAACCCTGAAGTCTGTACCCAGTCAAATAATGATCAAGAAATCCAATGACAGTCACTCCCAAGGATATGGACAGGCAGTTTTTTGATGAAGAAATCAAAACTATATATGATCATATGAAAAAAACCTCTAAATCATTATTGATTAGGGAAATGCAAATTAAAACAACTTTGACACATATCATCTCATACCTCTATCGGATTGGCTAAAATGATAGAAGGGGAAAACGACAAAGTGGAGGGAATGTGGAAAAATTGGGGCATTAATATGCTGTTGGTGGAACTGTGAACTGACTCAACCATTTTGAAGAGCAATCTGGAAATATGACCTAAGAGTTCTGTAACTGTGTATATACCCTCTGACCTAGCAATACCACTCTTAGCTCTGTTTCCCAAGATGACCAAGAAAAAAGGAAAAGAACCTATACGTTCTAAAATATTTATAACAGTTCTCTTTATGATGGCAAAGAACTGGAAATTGAGGGGATTCCCATCAATTGGAGAATGGCTGAACACATTGTGGTATATAATTGTAATGGAATATTACTGCATTATAAGGTTGATCTTAGAAAAACATGGAAAGACTTGCATGAAATAATGAAAAGTGAAATGAGCAGAACCAAAAGAATGTTATATGTAGTAACAGCAATGCTATTCAAAGAATAACTGTGAATGACTGAGTATTATAAACAAACCAGCTACAAAGGATCTGTGAAGGAAGATGCTATACACCTCCAGAGAAAAAACTGATAAAAAGAAGTGCATGTAGTATTGGTTTTGTATGTATTTATAAATCTGTGTCAAATGGTGGCCTTCTCTAGTATGGGTGGGAGGGAGACAGTTTGAAACTTAAAATGTAACATAAATAAATAAATAAAATTTAAATTAAAAAGAAAGAAATCCAATGACAAACTACAATAAGTGACTTCTCCTACCCCAGAACTGCACAACAAATCAACCAGAAACTCACAAGTATTAGGGAAAGGAGCCACCAAAGCTTGCAAACCAGACTGCTGTCTCTCAACATGTCCAGGGACAGGGATGAGGACCTGGAAGCCCTGAAGAGGGGCAGGGACCAGTACAGGAGCACTCAGACCTGGATAGCCCACGTACCTGGGGTCTTTAAGGTGACTAACATTATATCCTGAGATGCCATAAAGAACCGGAAGATCCAGCACTCTCGTCCTTAAAGATACCAAGATAACTGACCCCAGAAGGTGAAGGTCAGCAGAGGAACCCAGGTGACCTACGAGGGCCAAGCAGTCAACCAGGCCACCTAAAAACAAATCAGGTGACAGAGCCTGCCGCTGGCACAAAGCACCCACTCAGGAACCAAAGCTGGAGAGATAAGTAAACCAAAGAAGACCCTAATCGGCATTTTTAAAAGTATTGCAAATCTAGAGAGCCCAAAGAGAAGGAGAATGTTTAACCACTGCAAGGAGAGCCTGAAAGGAAAAATCAGATTTTCCACAAGGACTACACATAAATACCTTCTCCTACCCCAGAACTGTGCAACACATCAACCAGAAGCTCACAAGCACAAGGAAAGGGAGCCACCAAAGCTAGCACCTGCACAGGCAAACCAGACTGCTATCTCTCAACATGTCCAGGGATGGGGGACCTTGGAAATTCTGCAACTCTATTAAGGGATTAAAAATGAAATAAAAGCTCTGGAGAAAAGAACTGGAAGAACACAAACTATTAAAGAAGATGGTGTCTGAGATTGGGATTTGGATATCTAGAACAAGGCTTAAAATATAAAAATAACAGGCTCCTTGCCAGAGATGTAAGGCACCAAACAGAGGCTGGTAATGACATTATTTAAATAACTGAAACTGAATACTATAATAACCAAGTTTGGACCCAAAAAAGAAGCATGAGAAGGCATTTCCCTCCCTTTTTGACAAAGATGGGGGGACCATGTGTGTGGCACACTGCAGATAAATGTCCAACTCTCTGGGAGAGATAAGTTGGGAAATATAGATGATGTCAAAGCAAAAAAAAATGTATTTTAAATACTCTTACTGCCTGGAGTCTTGCAGGTCTAATCAAAAGAGCATTAAGACAAGAAGAGGGAGACAATCAGCAAGTTAACATAGTAAAGAGCTACACTGTACAAACAGCAGCTCCAGGTCTCCAGTGGATTTAAGGATCTGAGTGGTGAGTCACTGCTGCCCTTATTATTAACAGCAATTTGCAACTATTTCCCCATGATAACTGTATAAGCTTAAGTTTAGTTATTTATATAGGTGGCCCCTTCTAGGCCACACCCATTAAAACAAAGGCCAGCTGCAAATGAGATGGGTGAGGGAAAAAATGCCACCTGTTTCTACACCCCCTGTTTCAGGGACAACAAAATACCAGCAGGGGCTGCTTCCATGTCCACCCCTTGGGTAGGCTTGCTTGGGCTCACCTCTGCCAGAACTCCCTTCCAAACCCCAGCTTCTACCTCTCCCCCTTACAAAAGGAACACAAGTCTCCTATACAATGGGAATTTCCTCCATAGCTCCTTTTCTTTTCTCTCTCTCCCTGGGCTACAGGGAACACAGCTTACCCAGCAACCATTGCTGCTCACCTCAACAGCAACTCATGACTTGGATCAAAGAAATAAGAATTGGAAGAGACCGTGGAGATCTCTACCAAACTTGCTCCACCCCCACCCCCACCCCATCTTACAGTAAACCACAACCCAGACAAGGGCACACTTCCCCACTGCGACCTTCTCCCAACTGAGTTAGGCCGGCCTGCAGAAGAGGAGATATATAGTCTGTTATTGCAATAACAATGTTGCTTGCAGCTACTGTGGAGGTGTAAGGTCGATAACACCAGCACAAGGAGGACTGCCAGCAGAGGTTCTTTGACCTGCTTTTCTAAAGGAAAGTAAATCTAAAGGGTTGGCAATCTTACTTTAATTAAACATATATATATATCATTCACTTAGTTCAGGGGAAAAAGTCAGCACCCTGAGCTTTGGAACAAATACAAACTGAAATTATAGAGAAAATTACACAGATCAACAGACAGGCTTATGTCTGACCACAGCAATACATACATAGTTACCAGAGAGAGAAGCATCAACATCTGGGTTTTCAAAGCCAGGGGGCTCCTTAACAGCTACCCAGAGTCTCATCTGGCCAAATCACACAAACACTCTTCCAACGAGTGAGCCCCAAAGCAAAATGCTAACCTCAGAGTACATATACTGTTTCCAATCAAGGACTCTTGATTCAAACAAAGGCAAGACTCAATCAAAGATACTTGATTGCCTTAGTCCTGAGAAGCGCTCCAAAAGGAAAAACAGCAAACAGTCCCACTTTGCTTGCCACTACAGTCATGGGTCCACACTCAATGCCTCGGCAACCTAGTAGGAAGTGCCAAACACTGCACTCTACTGCCATAGCCTTGGTGATAGTGGCTACCACTATATGATGAAAGGCCACCGGAAAATGGTTTTAGGAGAGGGAAGTGTGCTTTATGTGTTTAAAAGGAAAGGGTGGCTTCCACTGTATTGTTTTCTGCCAGGCTTTTCCCCTCCAAATAGCAAATATACAGTTTTATCTGGGCTCCATTATGGCTTATAAACTAGCCTTTGTAGGCTGGGCTGGGAACCCAGCCACCATTTAGAATGTTGTTTATAGAAATGTGTTCAGCATTCCAAACACCTAACTTGCAAAGGAACTGTAAGAACACAATTCATTTGTCAGTTGGAACAGCCTATGAATCATACTAGCCATAGGCAATACCAGTGGCACACAGTTCCATAATTCATTACATGTAGTCAGTCAACAGTCATCTCAAACTCATCATGTCCAAAACAGAACTCACTTCCTTCTCCCCAACCATGCTCCTAAATCCTACCTTCTTGGCAATTTTTCTCTCACTATTGAGAGTACCACCGGATCCTCCCAGTCACCCAGGCCCACAACCTAAGAGTCACTCACTCTTGCTGCCTCATTCTCACTCATCCTATATGTCCAATCTGTTGCCAAGTTTTGTCATTTTGATCTTCATAATATTTCTCTGGCATGTTTCCTTTCCTCCATTCCCAAAGCCATCACCCTTGCACAGGTCTTCATCTCTTGCTTAGGCTACAGCCATAACCTTCCATCATGCTTAACTGCCTTCTCATCTTGGAAGATCCCTCCACCCTGGAGGCCCCATCCTTAATGGAACCACCACTTTGAGGAAGTGCTCAGACCAGCCATGTTCACTCTTTTCTCCTCTCCCAGTTCCGCTCCTGACAATCCAGACTTCTCCACCAGACTTCTACACACACACACACCACTACCATCACTACCACATGACCATACAGCCTCACTGTTTTTACTGTATTTCTCACCAAGAGAAAACAAGCTAACAACTTTTCATCTAAAAAAGTTCTCAACTCAGCAGAAAGATATCCCTGTCCTATCATTTTCTTGTATCTCAGTCCACAACAAGATGCCCCATTCTCTCCCTTTCTACTGAATGTGTGCAGTGACAATACTCTCTCCCATTTCACTAATGCTTTAAACATTCTAAAGTGCTTTCCTCACCATGATTCTGTGAGGTCGGGCATTTAGGAGCAGTTTGTCACTCCCATTTTGAAGAATGAGGAAACTAAGGCTCAAATTAGTGAAGCCACAGAGCTAGGAAGGGTCTGAGCCAGGATTCTAATCCAGGTCTCCTGATGCCAAGTCCAGCACACTCTCCACCCCACCTCACTGCCTACCAGGGAAAGAAGGAAAGAGGAACGGACACGTAGACTAAGTGCAAGTCCAGGGCGAGACACTCAATAAACACAGCTCCCTCCTCCTCTCTCTGGCTCCTTTCCCCACAAAGCTGGGATGAAACCACTGCGCCAACTGCAAAGGGCCAGAGCCACAAATGCCTTCTTCTCTTCTAAACCAGGAGACTTGTCTGGGAATGATGTGGAGGGAGACCGGACAAAAGGGAAAGGGCAGCAATATTCTTGTCAGACACAGGACAGGAGCCTCTAGGTGACCTGGAGGAATAAGCCCTTCAGAAAGCTTCAGTTCTCCCAACAATGTAGGGGAACTTACCCATGTTAAAGCAGTCATATGGCTAATTCGATCCATTAATTCGCAACTATTTTTGATATAAATCCAGTCCAGTTCTGGAGTTGCAATGTAGTTGGTAACAAATGTGTCTTATATGTTTGTATCGCTATTCCTGATTTTCTTCTAATTTTAGATGTGTTTTTGCTTGTGCAAATTTTTTTTTAATTTTATGTAATCAAAATAATTAATTTTGTCTCCTGTGAATGTTTTTCTCTTGGTTGGTTATAAATTCTTTCCACAAGGATGCTATGCTCATTTGCTTCTATATATTGCATACCTAATCTGTTCTACTAATCAACCGCTCTCTTTCTTACACAGTACTAAAAAGTTTTGACGATTACAGCATTGTAGTATTATAGTATGATATGAGATCTGGTACCCTTCCTTTCCACTTTTTTTCATTAATATTCTTGAACTTTTGTTCCTCCAGATGAATTTTGGTATTTTTTCTGGCTCTATAATTCTTTGGTAGTTGATTGGGAGGGCACTGAATAAGTAAATATAGGTAGGATTGTTGTTTTTTATGATATAGACTTGGCCTACCCATAAGCAACCAGTATTTCTTAGATCTAAGCCTAGATCCTTTAAATTATGAAATATCTTCCAAGCCCTCAGCTTCTACATAATGGTAGCTGATAAATCTTGTGTGGTCCTGACAGTGATTCTGTGGTACCTGGATTCTTTCTTTCTGGCTATTTGCAGTATTTTTTCCTTCACCTGGGGGCTCTGGATATTGGCTATGATATTCCTTAGACTTCTCATTATAGAGTTTTGTTGTTTTTTTTTTCAGAAGATGACCAATGGATTCTTTCCATTTCTACTTTGCCTTCTGGTTCTAAAATATCAGGATAGTTTTCTTTTAGGATTTCCTGAAATTGATATGTAGGATCTCCAGTGATTCTTAAATTATTTCTCCTCAATCTGTTTTCTAATTCAGTTGTCTTTCCTATGAGATATTGCCATGAGATATTCCCATGAGATATTTTTCAGTCTTTTGATTTTATTATTTCCTAATGTCCTGTGGAGTCATTATCTTCCATTTAGCCAGTTCTAATTTTCAAGTAGTTATTTTCTTTGGTAAGGTTTTGTACCTCTTTTACCAAGTTCTCTTTTCCTTCAGAAGAACAGGGGACCTGATCACAGTTCCAGGGCCAAGAGAAATGCTAGCAACTTGGGGCTGCAGGGAGCAGGGACTCTTCTTAAGTAGAGACCAGAGCACAGACCAGGAGAGCAGTGACCACACCTCTCCTTGGATCATACCACCTTGGAAACACTGGAAACTTTCAGATACTCTGAACTGGTTGTAAAAATATTAGCACACAAAAAAGCCTGAAGACTGGGACAGTGCCTCCCCTCCTATCCCACCCCAGGTGACCAAAGCCCAACTTTAACATAAAGTTGAAAGTTAAAAAAAAAACAGACTTGAAAAAATATACATATAACAAAAAAAGAATCTGACCATAAAAAGTTACTATGGTGGCAGAGAAGACCAAGACATAAATTCAGAAGACATCACCATGAAAACAGCTGTAAGCAAAGCCTCAGAGAAAAAAGGCTAATGGGAACCAAGCCCAACGAGAACACCTGGAAGAGTTCAAGAAAGAGATAAAGAGTGATAGAGGAATAACTGGGAAAATAAATGAGTGATGCAAGAAAATTATGAAAAGAGAGTCAACAGCTTGGTAAAAGCACCACAACAAAATACTGAAGAAAATAACACCTTAAAAGACAGATTGGTCTAATGGTAAAAGAAGCGCAAAAATTCACTAAAGTAAAAGTACTCCTTAAAAAGTAGAATAGACCAAATGGAAAAATAAGTACAAAAATTCACTGAAGAAAATAATTTCTTAAAAATTAGAACTGGGCAAGTAGAAGCTAATGACTCCATGAGATTTCAAGATAAGATTTTTTTTAAGTCAAAAGAACAAAAAAAAATAAAAGAAAATGTGAAATATCTTACTGGAAAAACACCTGACCTGAAAAACAGATCAAGGTGAGCTAATTTAAGTATTATTGGACTACCTGAAAGCCATGATCAAAAAAAAAGAGTCTAGACACCATATTTCAAGGAATTATGAAGAAAAACTACCATAATAGCTTAGATCCGGAAATTGAAAAAATACACCAATCACTTCCTGAAAGAGGTGAAAAATGAAAACTCCTGAAAATATTAAAACCAAATTCTCAGATTAAGGAAAAACATTTCAATCAGAAAGAAACAATATTGTGAAGCCACAATCAGGATCACAGAAAATTTAGCAGCTTCCACATTAAAGGAGCAGAGAGCTTGGAATATAATATTCTCAAAGGCAAAGGAGCTAGGACTACAACCAAGAATCAGCTACCTATTAAAACTGAGTATAATCCTTCAGGAGAAAAAATGAGTATTTAATGAAAGAAGACTTTCAAGCATTCCTGATGAAAAAGCCAGAGCTGAATAGAAAATTTGACATCCAAACAGAAGATTCAAGAAAAACACAAAAAGGTAAATATGAAAGAGTAATAATAAGGGACTCAATAAAGTTAAGCTGTTTATGTTTCTGTATGGGAAGATGACACATGTAAGTTCAAAGAACCTTATCATTATTAGAGCAGTTAGAAGGAATCTACATAGACAGAGAGCATGAATATGAATTGATTATGTTAGAATGGTCTCCAAAAAAATGAAGAGATGAGAAGGAAGGATGCACTGGGAGGAGGGGGAGAAGAGAGAGAATGAGGAAAATTTACTCATATAAAAGAGGCACTCAAGGAAAAGAGAAAATTGGGAGGGGGTGGTAATTGAACCTCATTCTCATCTAAATTGGTTCAAAGAGAAATGATATATGTACACACTCAGTTGTGTATAGAAGCCTATCTTACCCAACAGGGAAATAGAAGAGTAAGGAGATAAGAGATATGGAGGGCATAAGAAGGATGATAAAAGGGAGAGAAAATTAAGAGAAGCAGTGGTCAGAAGCAAAATGGGCTTTTGAGGAACAACAAGATAAAAAGAGAAGAATAAATAGAAGATAATAGGATGGAAGGAAATACACAGTAATCATAACTGTAAGTGCAAATAGGATGAACTCACCAATAAAACTGAAGTAGATAGCAGAATGGATTAGAAGCCAGAATCCAAAAATATGTTGTTTATGAGACACAATCTTGAAACAAAAAGACAGAGTTAAAATAAAGGGTTGGAGAAGAATCTATTATTCTTCATCTGAAGTTAAAAAAAAGCAGGGGTAACAATCATGATCTCAGACAAAGCAAAAGCAAAAACAGAACTAATTAAAAGAGATAATCAGGGAAACTACATTTTGATAAAAGGTACCATAGACAGTGAAATAATATTAAAAAATTTTACAGTAAGTTTCTGATAAAGGACTCAATTCTCAAATGTATAGGGAACTAAGAAAAATGTATAAAAACAAGAGCCATTCCCCAAGTGCTAAATGGTCAAAGGATATGAACATAAAGTTTTCAGATAAAAAACCAAATTTATTTATAGTCATATGAAAAAATGCTCTCAATCTCTATTGATCAGAGAAATGCAAATTAAAACAACTCTGATGTACCATTTCACACCTATCAGAAATGATAAATGCTGGAGGGGATGAGGGAAAAATAGGTTACACTAATAAACTGTTGGTAGAGTTATGAACTGGTCCAATCGCTCTGGAAAATAATATGAACTATGCCCAAAGACCTATAAAACTGTGTATACTCTTTGACCCAGCAATATCACTACTAGGTCTGTACCCAAAAAAAGATCAAAGAAGGAAGAAAAGGACCTATATGTACAAAATATTTATAGCAGCTCTTTTCTGCAGTGGCCAAGAATTGGAAATTGAAGAGATGCCCATCAATTGGGAAATGGCTGAACAAGCTGGGGCATAAATAGTGATGGAATACTATTGTGCTATAAAAAATGATGAGGGGTGGTCTTAGAAAAAACATGGCAACACCTATATGAATTAATGCAAAATGAAGTGAGAAGAACCAGAAGATCATTGTGCACAGTAATGGCAACATTGTAAGGATGATCAACTGTGAAAGACTTGGCTACTCTGAGCAATACAATGATCCAGGACAATTTCAAGGGACCATCAATGGAAAAATGTTATCTACCACCAAAGAATGAATTGACAAAGTCTGAGTGAAAATTAAAATATAATTTTCTTGCTTTGCTTTTTTGTGATATGACTAATATGGAAATATATTTTGTATGATTTCACATGTATGCTTGATATCATTTTGCTTGCTTTCTCAATTGGTAGGGGAAGACTGTGAGGGAAGAACACAACTTGGAACCTGAAATTTAAAAAGAAAAGAATGTTAAAAATAAATAATATACTTCTTAAAAAAACAAATACTATTGTGCTATAAGAAATGATAAGCAAGATGCTTTCAAAAAACCTGGAAAGACTTACAGGAACCAATGCATAACAAAATGAACAGAACCAGAACACTATACATAGTAACAGCAATATTGCATAATGATCAACGAGGAATGACTTAGCTATTCTCAGCAATACAATCATCTAAGTTCCAAAGAACTTAGGATGAAAAATGCTATCCACGTCCATAAAAAAAAAAGTGATGGAGACTGACTGCAGATCAAAATATTCTATTTTTTTAAATTTTTGTTCTTTTTTTCTTTTTTGATCTGTGTTTTCTTTTACAACATGACCAATACAGAAATGTGTTTTGTGTGGCTGAATATGTATAAGCTATAGCAAATTGCTTGCCATCTCAGAGAGGGGGGAAGAAAGGGAAAGAATTTGGAAACTTAAATTTTTTTTTAAATAAATGTTAAACCAGTGTCTCTGATAAAGGCCTCATTTCTAAAATATACAGAGAACTGAGTCAAATTTATAATACAAGTCATTCCTCAATTTTTAAATGGTCAAAGGACATGAACAGGCAGTTTTCAGAGGAAGAAATTAAAGATATATATAGTCATATTAAAAAAATGCTCTAAATCACTATTGATCAGAGAAATGCAAACCAAAACAACTCTTAGGTACCACATCTCAACTGTCAGATTAGCTAATATGACCAAATATGAAAATTATAAATGCTGGAGAAGATGTGGCAAAATTAGAACACTAATGCATTGTTGGTGGAGTTGTGAACTGATCCAGCCATTCAGGAGAGCAATTTGGAACTACGCCCAAAGGGCTATAAAAATGTGCATACCCTTTGACCCAGCAATACCACTTCTAGGGCTGTATCCCAAAGAGATCACACAAGTCAGGAAAGGATCCATATGTACAAAAATATTTATATCCGCTCTTTTTGTGGGGGCAAAGAATCGGAAATCAAAGAGATGCCCATCAATTGGGGAATGGCTAAACAAATTGTGGTATATGAATGTAATGGAATACTATTGTGCTATAAGAAATGGGAAGCAGAAGGACTTTATAATAACCTAGAAAGACTTATATGAACTGATGCTGAGTGAGGGGAGCAGAACCAGGAGAATATTATACACACTTACAGACACATTGTATCTGTGATGACTAACTTTGATAAACTTGGCTCTTCTCAGCAATGCAAGGTTCAAAGACAGCGCCAAAAGACTCTTGATGGAAAAAAGCAATCCACATCCAGAGAAAGAATTACGAAATCTAAATGCAGATTTAAGCAACCTATTTGCGCTCTCTCTCTCTCTTTAAAATTTCTGTTTTGCTTCTTCTTTCTCGTGGTCCATTCCACTGGTTATAATTCTTCTTAACAACTTGACTACTGTGAAAATGTTTAGTGTGAAGGTATATGTAAAAAGCATATGGGATTGCATGCCGTCTTGGGTGGGGAGGGGGGAAGAGAAGGAGGGGAAGAAAATTTGAAACTCAAAAACTTATGGGACTGAATGTTGTAAACTAAAAATAAATAAATTTAAAAGAAAAAATAAATGTTAAAATTGTTTTTACATCTTAATTGGAAAATTTTTTTTTAAAAAAAACTAGTAATAAACCAATCACAAAAGGATCTTCCCCAATAGAGTAGGGGCTGATGTGGCATATTTATCTATCCTACAGGGCTTTTTATTTATAAAGATCACTAACATCTCATCAACAAAGCAGTTCTAACCAGAAGCTGGCTGCTGAGCTCTGGAAATAATTCTCTTAAACAAAAGCCTATATCATAAATGGCATTCATTAAAATGAAATTTTACCCATTTAACTATATGGGAAAGAAGCCCATTAAGGGAACAACTCTGTAAGAACTCTTAAGAACTTGTAGAACAGTTCTCTGGTTGCAACATTCTGCTTCTAGCCCAAATAAACATCCATTTTCTGAAATGCTGCCCAGGATCCAAAGTTCTATTTCCGGGCAACGGAAAGTTGCCACTTCTGAAGTCAAGTTTCAGAGCCCTAAGAAAGGCCCTTGTTTTCCGATCTGGATTTGTCGCAAGTCTGACTAACGTTGGGAAGGGTGACTTTAAGGACATGATCGGGAAAGCAAATGTAAAAGAAAAACAAGCCCCTTCAAACACTGTTTCACTTGGTCCAGAGGGTCAGGATAGGACAGAGAAGAGAGATCTGGTCTGGAACAAGCTCCAGCTCCCCATTGCTAGAAGCCCACAAGAAAGAGCATCATCCACCAGGCAGAAGACCTGGATTTGAGATCAAGCATGTGACAGAGGACAAGGCTCTCTAAGTTCCACTTTCTCATCCGTAAAACAAACCTGAATCCCAGAGCTGCAGGGTGTCAGAGAACACTCTGTTATCATTGCGCAGGGCATTCTCCCAAGCAGAGCATGACCCTCTTGTTCTCTGATTGGCGATTCCTGTCCTTGGCTACTCTTGAGTTCTCAGTAGAAGAGACATGTCACGTGCCTGGACCTGTGACCCTGACATGGCCCACCTACCTCCTTTTCTCAGCAAGCAGCTATGAAGAAAATGATTAGCACGGTATGAAGCACTAAAAGTGTGATCTACTGCTAGTCTTACCATCAACACACCTTGAAATCAAAATTTACCATTGCAGGTGTTTTTTTTTCTTTTTGAAATAGTATTTGGGGGATATAACATTATGGTGGGGGAGCCTAAAAACACTTTCTGATTTAAGACAACTGTGTAACTACTTATTCAAATTTTTTAAAGGTTTTCAAAGGGAAAATTAGCATCTTCAACATAGGCAGAATTTACCAAAAAAAAAAAAACCAAACCAATACTAGCTTGACTCTAGGCATCCAGTCCTATACTTGGGTTCAAACAAACAACTGCACTAGCATAGGATAGGCCAGATAGAGCCCTGTGCTTAATCAGTTAATCAACCAGCATCTATTAAAGGTCTCCTGTACACCAGAAAGCACTGTGCTTAGTGTTAGAAATACAAAGACAAAGCAAAATATAGTCTTTCACAACATGAGTATTGTGGAAGGGTTATACATAATGATACGCATGTGGCTCATGTTGAATTGCTTGACTTCTTAGGGAGGGTGGATGGGAAGGGAAGAGGGGAGGGAATTTGGAACTCAAGGTTTTAAAAAAATAGATGTTCAAAAGTAAAAAAAAAAATACAAAGACAAAAATGAAAAACAAAACAGCCTTTGCCCTTAAGACGCTTACATTCTCCTAGGGAGATAACAAGCATGTAGCTATATACAAAATATAGATAAATACAAGGAAAATTTGGGAGAGGTGGGCACTGGAAGCTGGAGAGGGACATCAGGAAAGGCATCATTTGAGCATTGTTTTTAAGGAAATAAAGGTAGGAGAGAGGGGAAGAGTACGTTTGGGGGAGGGGGAAGGAGAAGAGGGAGACAACAGCCAGTGCAAAGGCAGGGATCCAGGAGATGGGAATGTTATGTGTTAAGGAAGGGCAAGAAGGCAAATGAAGCTGCAAGGGGGAGCAGAGGCGTAATAAGAGGCAAGCTGATGCCATAATGTAAAAAACTTTAAAAAGCTAAATCCCTGGAGTAGTTGTAGGGTTATGGGAATACTAATGCATTGCTGATAGAACTGCGAATTGATCCAAATATTCTGGAAAACAATTTGGAATTATGCAAAGAGATTGCCTAGGTATTTCACCACTCAGCAAAGAAGTCATATAAGGAAATCAACACACACAAAAAAAGGTCCCATAAATGCCAAAATATTTGCAGCAATACTTCTGGTAACAAAAAGCTAAAAACAAAACAGATGCCCATCAACTGGGGAATATTTAAACAAGCTGTTGTCCATGAATGTAATGGAATACTGTTGTTTTGTAAGAAGCCATGAATGTGATGTATACAGAGAAGCAGAGGAAGACTTACCATTAAGAGATACAAAGTGAAATAGACAGAAACCCGAAAGCAATATACCCACGACTACAACAACGTAAATGCCAAGAACCACAACTACAAAACAACTGAAACCAAATACTACCAAATTTTAATGAACACTTTGGTCCCAAAGTCACCTCTCCCTGCTTCTTTACAGAGGCAGGGGACCACAACTGTGAAACACGCTTACAATGCTAGAGGTTAGTTTGGCTGAGGTCTTTTTTTTTTTAATTCTTCATCAGAAAGGGCAGTTCTCCGGGAGGGGGGCCAGAAGAGAGAAACAGTGGGAAACGTAGACGATGCAAAAACAAAAGTTATCAATAATCTTTTACAGTTAAACAGAAGAACTGACCAGGGCAGCGAGAGAGCTAGAAACTGCGCCATAAGAATCCTCTGCAGGAAGTAGGAATGAATACTACTCAGCGGGGGCCCGGAAGCTGCATTAGGACAAACAGAAGTGCGACGAGACTTGGTCAGCATGGCCCATGGGCCACAGCAGAGGCGGATTTAAGATCTACATAAAGAACAATTTCCTAACAACCGTCACTGCCTAAATGTGGAATGGGGAATGCCACGCAGTGAGGACCCACTTGCCAAGGAAGTTGTCCAAGGGAGTCCTTTTCATGTAAGGGACTAGATAATTTCTAAAGTCTCTTTCCACTCTGAGATTCTATTATTCTTTTAGATTCTCAGGACTGAAAGAAGAGTTTCAAAAATCCTTCTGCATGGGCTTTCTCTTTGACATGCACTAACTGTCAAGGTCACAGTCCTAACCCAAACCCACCCACCCTCTCCAAAAGATGTTGTAACATCTACTCAAATTTGCACAACACGAGGATGGAACCAAAGGCCAATGGATTAATTCCAGCACTGCCCAAAGTAGAGAGGGGACCACTAGTGGATGCCATAAATATTTTAATGTTTTACTCATTCAAGGTTAAAGGATTGCTCACTTGGAAAACTGAGCTTAACCCATCAAGGAAGGTTAAAATATGGAGGGCAGGGAAGAGATGGAAGGAAGTGAAAGGAGGAAGAAAGAGGCTCAGGACTAGACAGGAGAATGAAGCATCTCTGAGGTTAGATTAGTTTTCTCAAAAGAGGACAAAAGATCATGGGATTGTGTGATTTAGAATTGATGGGACTTTAAAGACAATAGAACTTCAGACAAAAAGACTGAGTCCTAAAGCAGCAATGCTGAATCAACCAAGATCACACAGGTAGAATCTCTCTTTTCCATTCTATACTAGCATTGTGGTACACTCAAAAAAATAAAACAGAGAGCAGCTAGGTGACGCAGTGAGTAGAGCACTGGCCCTGAAGTCAAGAGGACCTGAGTTCAAATCCAACTTGGACACCTGACACACTTACTAGCTTTGTGATCTTGGCCAAGTCACTTAACCCCAATTGCCCTGCCATCTCCCCTCAAAAAAAAAAATTAATAAAATTTAAAAATAAATTAAGAAAAAAAAACAGAAAAAAGGCAGCGAGTTTAGAACCACAAGCCAAATCTCAGCTCTGCCACTGACCAATGGGGAGGTAGCAAGTGGCACAAATTGCTAAGAGCACCATTAACTGTCCAGACCAGGGCAGCTACTGAAGTGTGTGTGCAGAGAACCTAGAAAGGCCAGTCTACTCTACTGACCAGAGCAAAAAACCCACTGAGCCCTGTTGAGTTGCCAATGGAGAGAAGTTCCAAAGAAGCAGATTTAGAATGGACATAAGGAAAAGGCTCCTAATAATTTTGGGGGTTGTTATTGTTCAATTGTTTCAATCTTTTTGACCCTATTTGGGGTTTTCTTGGGAAAGATACTGGAGTGGTTTGCCATTTCCTTCTCCAAACCATTTTACAGATGAAGAACGGAGGCAAACAGGGTGAAGTGACTTACCCAAGGTCACATGGCTAGTAAATGTCTGAGGCTGGATCTGAACTCAGGAAGCCTGGCGTTCTAGCCACTGTACCACACCTAGTCGTTCCTTTTTATCAGTTAGAGCTATCCCAAAGTAGAGAGGGCTGCCTGAGGAGAGAGCGGCTTCCCTCTTATCTAAGGTCTTTGAACAAATGACTGACTACTTGTCAAGTACATGGTAGAGGAAATCCCTTTTCAGGTCCAGGTCTTAGGCCTCCTTATTTCTGAAATCCTGTGATTCCATCTTTGCAGAAATCAGGATTTCAATCTTACAGGCTCTCCAAACTATTTACCTACCACAGAGAATTCATTCCTGGGACATGGGCTTCAGTTTCTGTCCACAATCTTTAATTTATACTTCATGGGTCAGAGATAAGAAAGGAGCTAGGTCCAGGTCTTTTCTTTCCTTTATTTGGCCTTGCACCTACCAGGTGCTCAATAAATGTTTGTTGTATTAAAAATGGGTTTTCAGTCACTGCCCTGTTAGGTCATTTTAAAAAACCAAACTAGGGCACTGTGCTTTGAGGAAAAAAATAACTCTCTCATGTGAGATTAACCTGTCTTATAAAGGAAGGAAAGGGTAGCCATTATTTCTGACACAAAGAAGGAATTGTCTTCTTACCATAAGCAAATCATAAAAAGTAACCAATAAATATGAAAGAAGTCAAAGGGCATGCATAGAATGGAAGAATCCCCACATCCCCAGCTTTGCCTGTATAAACCACATACAGCCAAGGGCAGAACACTGCAAAGCCTTCGTACAACCATGTCCAAGTGAAGCCAGCCTGCCAGATGAGAGAGGCAAGTCAAAGAACAGCATGAGTTAAATTTGAGTGATCCTTCTGATTGGTTTGGAATGATGTGGGGAAAACAGATCAGTATGGATAAATAAGACTTTAGGTTCCAGAGACAGGAGCCATGAGCAGCATGAAAGTGTCTGATGAAGAGGTCAGCTGCCTCAAATCCAAACAAAGTATGTGTTGGGAAGGCTGGGGAGGGGGGTGGGAACAGGACAAGCAGAAATATAAAGTTAGTCTTACTTCCTGGTCTTACAGTAGTTAAGGGGCTGCTACTAGAAACTGGGGATGGCTCTGCTGTGCCCAGACCTCGGAACAAGGTACAAGAAGGGGAAAGGAAATATTTCCTAACACTTAGAAACAACAATAGAAGGGGCTACTTGGGAGGCCCAGGGCTCCCCACGGGGGATGATGCTTGTTAAGTGTGGTGGGTGTTGGACTGGACAGCCTCTCTGATCCTTCCAAGAGGAGATTCGGGTGCTTCCCCTCCATCCATGCCAGAGACAAGCTCTGCCCGGCAGGCTCCTGAAAGCAGAGTGACTCAGGCTTGTGCTTTAGAGTTCCAAAAGCACTTTCCACAACACAGATCTGAGAGGAAACAGAAAGGTAAATTCTACTTTGCCCAAAATCTAGATTAGAACAGTACAGCACCACACTTGGGAACAGAAATCCTGGTTTCCAGCCCCATCTCTACCAGGACTAGCCACATAACCTTGGGCAAGTTATTTTAACCACACTGACACTTGGTTTTTTCATCTGTAAAATTAGAATAAAACCCCCAACTCTTACAAGACTGTTGTGAAGAAAGTGCTTTGAAAACCTTAAGGAATTATGTAAAAATGAAGGTTTTAATCATTTTAATCATCATCAATAGCCCCTGAAATCAAATGTTAACAATGCCTGAGGTCCACTTGTGACCTCTCATTCGCCAATTTAACAAGCATCCCTCAAGCCCCCAAACTATGGCAGGCTCTGTGCTGTGTGCAAGGGGCACCAAAGGCTGATGGGAGACCATCCATACCACCCTAGAGGTCACAGATCATTGGGGGTGGGCATAAAGCCAAGAGAGGGCACTCCTGTGTACAACAGTGTACAGTTAAGTAAATATAAGATATGTACAAAGTAAATAAAAATAAATGTGGGGGGTGGGGAATCAGGAACAGCCTGGCATGCTCTTAAGCCCCTAAAAGGTGAAGGAACAGGCTCCCTGTACGAGGAGAGCCTGCGTGTGCACAGGCACACTAAGAGGAAGGAGAAGGCCGGCCAGGCCCAGGAGCAGCAAGCAGGATACTTTTGCAGGAAGGTAGGGATCAGAGAGGAAGTTCTGGCCATCCAACAGACCGGGAACCTGGCTGTGAAGGTCTTTAAATACTCAACAGAGGAGTGTGCATTTCATCCAGGATGCAACCAGGGGCATTCTGGTCAGAGCTGTGCTTTGGGAACATCTGTATGGGGAAGAAGACGGGCGAGGAGAGAGCTGTGAGGCCTGGGGAGAAGCAGAGAGAGGCCACAAAGTAACACGAAAGATGACATTCCAAAGCACAGAAGGCTGACAGAAGCAGATTTAAGGAAGAAAATGCAACAAAGGCACTTAAAATGGCAAAGAGTTCATTCATTAACTCTGAATGCCTTGTGACACCATTTGGACTCTGCTCCGTTGTCCAGTGACCTCCCTCTCTTCATATAAGCTTTTCTCAGACTGAGGCAAACCAGAAGCAAATGGACTAATCTCTAAGCCCAAACGTGAAGGCATCAGTCTGAGCCAGGACTAGGTAAGAAAAGAAGACAGACGTCCAAGTAGCAACACATAACAGAGTTCAACAAGGAATGCTTCTAAGTGTTACCTTTCTAAAAAGTAAACGTACTATTATTTAATACTAAAAATTATTTTCTCCAAGATATGTATAGAGGCATTTACTTTTTGAGAGGTCAAGTTGTATTCCATGATAAAATTTTCCTCCAAAACTTCATTAATATGTGGAGGCAACCAGGTTTTCAAAAGGCTGTGTCAATGGAGCCCAGCTCCGGTAGGGTCTATAGATTTATGCATCCCTCTGATCCGGGCCCTGGCTCCAGACCCAGGAACCTCTGTCACCTGCGGACCAGCCAAGCTAAATTCAGAAAGGCTAGTCACCAGGCTGCCTGGAGGAGAACACAGTTTTCAGCTCTATCATCTCATGAAGACCATCTTCAAAGGTCCAGATGATGCATATTCCAAATCTAACATTTTTTCCAAAGTACCATGCTGACTTCCTTAAAGAAATATCAAGGAATGTGCTGTTGGCATAAAACCTCATTCAATCCATTCTTTCTGATTGGTATTTAAATGCACATCTTAATTTAAAGCTTCACCCCCTACTTTGGAGAAAGCTAAGTTAGCAAAACAAAAAAGACACATGAATATTGCTCAGAGCACTGCTTGAAGAAGGCGCATCACCGATGAAGCTAAGGAAAACCCAAATCAATCCCCCATTTCCCGCCCCCACCCCCAAAAGGTCACTTTTGTACTCCATTGATTTTGGCCACAATTCTTTTCCTTATGATTCTGTGAGACTTTGACCTTTGATGTTTGTGACATCAGCAATATCCAAGATTCAAATTCCAAGATGTGTGCACACATTCCCTCCCTTGTTCAGATATCGCTTTGTCGTCAGCTCATCCCCTGTACCCGGGCCCTACTACACGATACTCCAACTGATGACTTAGGCTCTCGTGGTTAATAAGCTGTCATTTTAACCTCGAATTGGCCAACAATCGACCTTTAGCGTAATGACCTCTGACTCCTCTGAACATACAGTGAAGGGCAGGCGGCCTGTCAAAGTAAAGAGAGGACCAGCCACGGAGTCAGGAAGGCTCCTCAGGTCCTACCTCTGACTCCAATTAGCAACAGGGTCCAGGGCAAATTACTTAAGCTCTCACTGCCCCTGGCTTCTCCAGGGCTTGGAGCACTCTCTCTCCTCATCTCTGACTATAGGCGGGCTTCCTCCAAGGCCCAGCTAGTCTTCCCTCCCACCAGAAGCTAATCCTGATGGCCCTCCAGGCTAGTGCCTTCCCTCCCAGATTATCTCCAAGGTATTTGGTCTATAACTAGTCAGTACAAAGGAGTTTGCAGGCTGCCTCCCTCATTAGTGGCTAGGGCAGGGACTATTCGTGCCTTTCTTTATATCCGCAGTGCTTAGCATAGGGCCTGGCACATAATTAATGCTTGATGACTCAACCTAAGCTACAATTCAGTCGAAGATTTACATGAGTATAAAAAGTTTCCAAAACAGGAGCTCCCCACAGTGCTAAAATCCCAAGTCCAGACAAAACAAAAGGCCTGAGCCCCCAGTGCCATGTGCTTCATTACATATGGTCTGTTTTCTTAATTGTAATGTTATTGCTGGGGGAGGACTGGAGCCCTGCTGATCTCTCCCTCTGGTTTTCTACAGCTGTCATTGGCCGCTGGTCCTGCAGCTGATGACACTGGCTTCTCCCTTGTCTTCACATCTCATGAGCTGCCTAGGGCTATTTTATCTAAAGAATCCCATCCTCCTATCTGGCCATCATCCACAGCCCACCAGCCTTTGGGTCTTCTCTCAAGAGGAGGCCACCTTACAGGCAGGCAGGATTCTACTTCTTTTTGCCAGCTGTTCCCAGGGCCCACCTCCAAATTCACAACACTCCATATAGTAGGTACTTTTAAAAAAATAAAGCCATTTGGTGAATGGTATTGAATGTCAGTCACTAGCTTTGTCACAATGTTAAGCATAAACATTCAAGAAATACTTAATGGGATGGGAAATTAATGACACAAGAGGTCGATACCATTGAGAACTTAAAAGAATTCTCTGCAACACCATTTAGGGAAGATGTTAAAGGTCAAAACAACAAAAAGGCCCAGTCCACATTTAAAAAAAAAACCAAGCCTAACAATCTGAAAGGCTTTGACCAGAAACATTTTTAAAAGCAAAAATTCCAATTTTATAATAACGGGCTTTATAATCTAAACACCAGCAAAACTGCAATGCACAAGATCATCTCAAAAACCCAACTAGCGGGGACAAAATCATCTCCATTATGTTTTCTGAGGAGGATACAAATCGTATATGGGCAAAGGAAAAAGCAGGCCTCCCTCCTCTCTCCACTCCGCCTCAACCTCTTCATGTAACCCCCCTTCCTAGATAACTCTGCTTCACTCTAATCAAAATGTCTCCCAGACGGTCTGAGAACCAGTTAATGTGATCCTGGAATGAGCCCTGGAGATTAAGGTTCCCTGTAGGAAGTACCACCTCTCCAGAGTAGGGCTGCTGGGCCTCAGGAATGATCTCCAATCATCATAAATGCCAGAGGAAAAATGGTGCTTATGTACAAACTGCTCTGAAGGGGAGGATGGACAAGGGGAAAGCTCTCAAATTCTAGTCGCCCCTAAATCAGTACGCAGGAAAAGAAAGGAACAAGAATTCTTCAGCATCCAATATAATACAACAATGCCTGACTTTTGAGGGAGGCAGCAGCATCTCTAAAGCAATCTCACCTAGCTGGAACAGCCAAGACCCTATGAGTAACCAAACTGGATGTCACTAGGCCAAGCACCAAAGGTCCAAAAAATCCCTAGGGCCCTCACACTATATTTATTCTTGATCTAGTAGACAATTCCAACAAGCCGGAGATTTTGGTTTTCTATCCCACAACAGATTAGAAATACGTTAAAAGGAGGAGGGAAGGAAAAAGGGGCTGATGCTGGAGGACGACATAGTGACCATGACAAAAAGAGAGAATTCTGCTAGAACTTCAAAAGCTGAAGCGCCTTCCATCACTAGACCTGCACATGCTACAACAGCAATGCTAACCGGGATCCATCCGAAAAAGCCCAAAAGGCATTGATTGGCTGCAGGGCTAGGGCGGGGCACCCTTTCCACTATGGCTGTGCTCATACCCTCCACAGGCCAGAGCTGTTTCCAGTCCAGGCTTCATTCCTTAGATATCTTCTCCCAAAGATAACACACTCATTAACTAGCCCTGTCTTCACTGGTTTATTTCCTGAGGACAAAAAAAGCTAAGTTCTTGAGGAAGCTTAGCAGGAAAAATCCAAAGCTAACTTTCTCTTCTACTCAGGGAAGCTTCTAAAGAGCCCATTTCTAACTAGTCATTTGCATTAACCAATCCATGGAAAAGATGCTGGTACGATGTGAACACCGAGGTCTGCAGGAAACAGTGGACACAAGCTGCATGAGGTTGCTGAGAAACTGGGGTGGGGGGAGGAGTGCTTGGCAAATCTTAAAGGACTACCTAAACAAGACAGCTTTATTTTCTGGATCTAAATTCTTCAAGCTCAGGTCTCTAAGTCAGTAAGTATTTTTTTTAAAGCAGTTGGTACATGCTAAAGTCTACACTAGGCACTAGGGATACAAAGAAAGGCAAAAACAGTCCTTGGCCTCCAGCAGCTTATAGTCTAATGAGGGAGACATTTGGTGGTGACAAATGTAAGGTCACCTAAGGGGGAAGGGTTTTGAAAAGGCTTTTTGCAAAAAGCACCATTTGAATTGAGTCTTGAAGAAAGCCAAGAAAACCAAGAAAGAAAGGTGAAGAGGCAGAACATTCCAGGAACGGGGAGAGCCAGTGCCAAGGCCAGAGGCAGGAGGACCGCAGTAGGTCAGTGCTACTGGAGCACAAGAGGACAGAGGGCCGGGCCAGGAAGGCAGGGTGAAACTGACAGAGTCAGATGGAGCCAGGTGATGGAGAGCTTTCCACAGACAGTAGTAGAGCTTACTGATCTGGAAGGTAACACGGTCACCTGGGCAGCCGAGTGGAAGATGGAGCGCGTGAGCAAAAGGCAGTTTGGTTCTGGAAATAGCAGAACTGGAGGGAACTGGAACACAAAACTTAGAAGAAGACCATTTGGTCTACTCTAGTTTTCTTGGGAGAAAACTGAGGCCCAGAAGCGCCCCGAGTCACACAGCTGCCAAGTAGTGTGACCAACACTCTAGACGGGATTCCTGACTCCCAAGGCAGCCTCTTCTCTCCACATCACAGCTGCCTCCTGGCAATTGTGCTTTTGTATATAAATTAGAGATGACATGATTACATGATCATCCGTCATCCAATGACAGAAAAGCACAATGTTACTCTGCAGAACAGATGAGAGACTAAAAGGGGAACAGTGATGTTTGAAAGACGGCTGAGTTTCAGCCTCTGAGCCCACCGTGCCAGCGGCGCCAGAGAGCAGAAACAAACGAAACTAATCACAAAAACCCAAAGTGCATGGCTCCTAAGCCCAATGACCTGAACCCTACTCCTTCCTTAGGCCTGAAACCATTCAAAGGTCACAAGGCTGAAATGAAGAATTCTCAACACTGAACTACGTTCTCTACCTCTTAAAAATAAGAATGTGACGATGAGAAACTACCACTACTCCTTCACATCACATAAAGGCTGCCCTAAGGGGTCTGCTGGGATTTATCAATGGCCCCCAGGAAATCCTTCAAATAAGATCCAGTCAATCACTCAACAATCATCTTTAGCCACCTCTGTGTAAAGCATTTTGCCAAAGGCTTGCCCAGGTTGGCTAAAGGTTTCATCAAGTTTAGATACATCTTGCAAATCAGACACAATAAACTATGACACTTCCCAGAATCTCATTCATAGCTAACACTTGTGGAGCGCGCTCTAAAGATTGATCGATTAGCCAGTGCTTTCCTCATAACACCCTAAGGGTAGGGAAAGCAGGAATTGTTAATCGTGGGTCATGAAATCATGCAGCGTCAGAAGGGCCCTTTGAGAGCCATCTAAGGTAACTTCCTCACTTTGCAGATGAAGAGACAAACCCAGAAATAAAATGACTGGCCAAACTCCCACTCACTGGTCACGGCAGTGGTCAGGGGCCCTGTATGATCCTATGACCCTCCCACCACATTGGTAGCTCTTCAGATAATACCAGCTAATTCCTAAAACTTTAGCAAGCTTAGAAGACTGTGGGGGCTTTTGAGGGGGCTCTATAACAGAACGAGTTGTACCAGGTGAGTGGCATACATGCTTTGACCCAGAGGGGATGCCCACTGCCTTTCTGCTCCAACAGAACTTCTAATTCTAGCTAGCAGATCAACCAGTCAGATCAGAAGAACCCTGCTTTCACTTAGCAACATTGAGGGCCTACTCCTGAGTTGGCTAAAATCTGAACAATTCAAGAGTACAACTGAGTAACACAAATGTTGCTTGCTCAAAACAGGAGTGTTCAGGTTGACATGAAACTGAACTGCCAAGAAATCCAACAAAGCTAAAAACAAACCTCAAATATTCCAGTCCAAAGAGTCCTCATCAGTGCTTAGCTGTGACATCTCTGGGGATGATAAACATATAGTCACTGGCTCTGGAGACAAGAAAGCTACAGTCTATGAAGTAATCTACCAAAACCATGATGCGGTTTTAACTTTTAGAGTTGAACCGGGACAAAATGTTTTGAATTTGTAGAAGTAGAAAGGTTGTAACTTAAAGAACAAAAAGAAATCTGATGTTTCCAAACTTTTTCATGAAACTACTCTGAGTCTACAAAAAGAAGGCAACATCCAGCAAACTAAATAAAGGTCACCTGCCTAGACCCAAAGGAAGCATGGAGGCAAAAATGAACAGACAGATAGCCACGGTCTTAGGATTCAGAGACTGTTGAAGAATGTTGGAGCCTTTTATTTTCTTTCTCTGTGACCTCCTACAAATTGCTCTCATTGCCTGAATATGTGAGATTACCTTTCTGTTCTTTGCAGTTCCACTTGTATTCTGTCCTGTGTAGAGCAGTGGTGTCTCCGATGAACTTGTTCCCTGGTTTTGCATCTTGTGATATGTTTTTTGTATTTTTGTTGAAGGTTAAACATTTGTACAAATTGTAAATATATTTGGTTTACTACAGCAAAGGCTTTAGTACCAACAAAAAAAAAATATGGTGATATGGATGCAACAGAGGGAAGCTCTGACTTGGAAACTACTGGAACTAAAAAGGGCCCTCAGCTACACCATCTAACCCAATCCCCCTGCATTTCACAAAGGAGAAAACAGAGCCTTTGAGAAGGAAATGGCTTGGAGTAAGGTCCCGGTCCTAAGTGAGAGAGTGCCTGCATTGGTGCCCAGGCTTCCTGGCTCTCAGACCAAGGATCCTGCCCCTACACCACGCAGGTTTCGCACTGCCAAGGAAGTGATGCTGAAATCTACGGTGGTGAGGTTCTCTCTTTTGGCTCCTCTATTTCTTTTATTCCCCCCAAATAAGGGACCTAAGGAATCAGACTCTAGGACTCAACAGGTTGGTCATGTTTTCAATAAGCCAAAAGGAGGGGACATAAAAATTTGAAGCTGACCCAAAAGTACCCACTGATCTCATTAGCCAGGCTCAAGAAACTTCACAGATGTGACTTCACCCCTGGATTACACTCCTATATTTAGTTTATACCTAATATGGATATTTAAAGTCCCAAACTGATAGGCATTTCCTCCATCCAAAAAAAGAAACTGCTTGGCTCTTTGTCAACAATAAAAGGATTAAGCTTGAGCTCCTCAGAAGCACACCCTGCAGAGAAGATTGCCAGTAATAAACAGGCAGCTCCCTCAGACGGCAAGACCCCCACATCTCCAAGTCAGAAAGACAGTACCCTGACCACCAAATGAAAATCCCACACTCAAGGCAGAGGCTACTAGCCAGTCTCTTTATATGTACTTAAAAGGCCTTTACAAAACCCTAATTAACCAGGCCTTGGGAACACACAAGCAAAGTAATGGAATTTTCCAGTTGGCTTCCTTAGCCACCGAAGAACTCAACCATCCGCCCAAGCCAGCCGAATGCTTTAACACTCTCCTGACTCACATTCACAAGGCCTTGGTGCTTTATTCCTGTTTTATCCTTCACCAAAGTCTTCCTTTGGCGCTTCATTGTGGCTCTGCCAGTCAGACACGAGTTCTGGTGGTTTTGGAAAAGCCGGCAGAAATGTAAGCATAGATCCAATGAAGAATATGCACGTGTGGGCATTAGTGATCCATCAGATGAGTTCAGAAAGGCTTGTCCCCAGACTAGCCATAGGAACTCTCAAGAAAACTGACCGACGTGTGCAGGGGTTTACGCTGGCGAAAGGAGCACTTCCACCAAGAAATCCTGAGTGCCTCAAAATGTGATTTGCAATGATCCAGAAACGGAAATAAAAGTAAAAGAGCACCAATGAGGTGAAAATTCAAGATTCAAACAAATATTTAGAAAAAAACCACATACACACACATGATAATGGGGGGGGGCAGGGCAGGAGGAGACAACCTGGCCTAGTCTTTGACTGGATAAACAATCAATTAATCAGCAAGCACTGATCGAGTGTCTACTGTGTGCCAGAACTGTGCACCTGGTGGGAATACAAGGACAAAAGTAGAGAGCTGGCAGTGCGCTCTCAGGGATCCATCTACGTTTGTAAATACGAGTTCACACGGGAACGAAGAGTAGTACATACAATCACCAGAGGGGTCAGGAAAGGCCATCTAGTCTTCAGACAGAGTCTGAGAGCAGAGAGGAGAACAAGATGGAGCCCCGTGTACTAGAAACAGTCGGGTTTAGACGGTTGGAGGGTGCTGCAGAGGCAATCACACTGGAAGCGTCTGTGGGAGCTAGACTGTGTAGGGTTCTAAATGGCAAGGAGCCAATGAAGACTTGTAAGAGAGGGAATGGCGACCAAGCATGATCAGACTTTTAATAATAGAAAGATGACGCATGGGAAGAAGGTGCATTAGCAAAGGGAGAGATTGGAAGCAAGGATACCACTTAGCAGTCTATTTATTGTAGCAGTGAGTGATAAGCAATGAGAACCAGGAGGGCAGTAACTGTACTGATGTCAAGAACAGGATAGGCCCAAGAGATCTGGGGAAGGAAGAATGAGCAAGACTTGGCAATTGACTGTAAGGGAAGGGAATAGTCAAGAATAACAATCAGGCTGTAAACTAAAGCAACTGGAAGTATGGTAGTGACTTTGACGGAAACAGAAAACTTTGGAAGAGGGGTAGGTCAAAGGGAAATACAATGAGTTCTGTCCTGGACATCCTGAGCTTCGGATGCTGATGAAAACATCCAGGCAGAGATTTCCAGCAGGCCAATGGCGATATGTAAATAGAGTCAAGAAGGAAGAGAAAAGATGGGTATGGAGATTTGGGAGGCATCTATACATGACCATCAAAAGAATGTGAAGAAAGAAGTAGAGGGCCTTGGGAGAGATGAGGACACCCATACCTGATGGATAGGAAGAGGGTGATGAGCAAAGAAGCCTGAGGAAAAACAGACTGATAGGAACAGCCAAAATCCAGATCTGACCTGTGAAAGAAGATATATTGGTAAGCATTTTTAAAGATATGGGGAGGGGGAGGGAGGGATTGAAGTGCCAAAGAATTACAGTCTGGATCACACAAGCAAGCACACAAGACCTGTCAGCTTTCACTTATAAATGAGAGGGAATCCTTGACTATTCCCGCCTCCCCCCCAAAAAAAACAAAAACAAAAGAAACAGGCTTGTGTCTTACAACCAAAAATAACTTACCCCACAAGCCAGAGACAAATCTTACAGGGGAAAAAATTGATTTTTAGCAGAATACAAGAGGACTTACAAGCATTCCTGATAAAAGAAGGAAACAAGCATTTACTAAGTGCTTACTGTGTGCCTGGCGCTGTGTTAAGCACCTTACAAACAGTATCTCATTTGATCTTTGCAACAATACGAAGAAATATCCCCATTTACTCTTTGAATGTTATCTCCATATTAGAGTTGAAGAAACTGAGACAGACAGAGATTAAGTGATTGTCCCAGGGTCACACGGTAAGTAGCTGAGACCACATCTGAACACAGATCTTCCTGACTCTAGGCCCAGCGCTCTAGCCACTGCATCAACTAGCTGCTAAATGCAAACACCAGTGTCTAGAGAAACCTAGAAAGCTGCGAGAAGCCCAGAGGAAATGGGACTGACAGTATGTTCTCAGGCCAGGTTAGTCTTTAAAGGAAGAGGTTCACCTCCACCAAAGAGGCTGGAGCAAAGGAGGGGGAAAACAGCCAATGATGACAACGAGCTTCCAGGTAAGAAGGAGACAATAAATCATTAAAGAACCCATTTTCTCCTAAAGATATGGGGGGGGGGGGGGAAGAAGTCTGGAATAACAGTCAGGGAAGAATGAAAGGCCTGACCCACAACAAAATTAACATGAAAAATCTATAACGGATGGCCATCATCAAGTGATCAGGATTCAGTTACATGGTAAATAAAATGAGAGAAGATAGATGATGGAGAGAAAGACAGATTTAGGGTTTGGCAAGGTGTGGCTGCTCGGAGACTGGGGAGGGCAGAGAGAGGGGAGTAAGGAAGAAAAATGAGAACAGAGGAGGGACAAAGGCCAAAAACAACATAGAGGGGTGGGGAGACTGGAGGCCATGAGGATGACAAAAAGTAATTTTAAGAGAAAAGAGGCAAAAGATGAAATTGAAAAATAGGAGGTTCTGATCAGAGAGAGGAATTTCAGAATCCTTGCTGAAATAATCTGACCTTACCCTAACATACCATTATGATATTAAGAATGAAGGAACCTATATCAGATTGCATACCATCTTGGGTGGGGAGCAGGGAGGAGAGGGAAGGCAAGAAAATTTGAAATTCAAAAACTTAAGGAACTGGATGTTGTAACCTAAAACTAAAAATTAAACAATCAAAAAATAATGAAGGAAGTGTTTTAAATACCTGTAGTGCCTTAGGAAAAAAAGCATTAGACAAATTCAAGTTATTACAAGTCTGTTCAGGGTCCTAAGCCTCAAAGGCTTTTTAACATTAGGGCTATCATCACTGATACCTATCATCATGATACTCACTTTTATACGGTATGTTATGGTTCACAAAATGCTTTCAATAGATTCACCTAGCTTTACTGATGAGAACACTGAAGCTCCGAGAGGGGCCTAATAAATAAGACAGCCAGGCTTCAAGCTGCCACCCCGCCCCAGCTCCAAAGCCAGGGCTCCCAGAATGGCCAAATGCACAGCAGGCAGATGGATGCCGCTGACAAAGGACTAGTTCCAGGAGAGGCCAGAAGCCTGTAAAGGACACTGGCCTCAGAATTATGCACCCTGGGTCAAATCCTAGAGTTACTTCCTCTCCCAAAACCTCAGTTTCTCCAACTATAAAAGGCACTAGTTAACTCAGAAGGGGACAGAAATGCTCCTTTGTGAGCTATCAAGTCTGACAGATAGGTGAGCTGTTATTCCTCCAACGTGCTACAAGCAAGCCACCGGACAGGCCTGAACCCGCCAGCTTTTTCTCTTTTGTTCTTTCATTATGAGAAAATTGCTACCATGCTGATTAAACCGCTTACCATCTATTGATGTTTTCATCTCTTGCTACCAGGTCTAAAGGAGCCATCAGCACAGCTGACCCAGGAGGGAAGGCTGCAGACTCCAACCTAACTTTGCTTTCCTAAGCAACCTAATAAGCACGGGATGGGTCAGGGTTTACGAACCACATGTCAGCAATACAGACAAGACTAAACCATTTACCTATGCTGAGCCTTCAAAGCTGTTCCAATCCAGAGTAGAGGAAGCGCCCCACTCGTTTCTAGTCTCAGCCCAAAAGAACCTACAGAGCTGACAGAGCAACAAAAATATCAGCCCAACACCGAGATGGCCTTTGCTTCACTCAGGATACTCTAATACAGGCCTGTGATGGCCTCATGAATTATTACATAGTGCCAGATCCAGTCTGCCAGAGAAATGAACAATCAGTAAGTCTGTATAATAATTTTCAATCTACGGATCCCTAATCTTGACAACGTAAGGACCTTACACAGGGATCACAAACATTACTTCACATCAGAAACACCTAACTCTCTATATCTCCCAAATCTATACCCAGGCCATCTGGAGAGCCACCAGGCAGGTACTCAAACTCTAAATACACCATGAGCTTTCTTTACTCCAAGTCATTCCTCCTTTGGTTTTTCCTAGTTTTCTCAATAGCAACAACATTCACCTGCTCATACCTGATGCACCTTTGGCTCCTTGCCCTTCCTCACCTCCCACTCCAAGCAGGCCATGGTGACCACGATGTCTGAAAATGTTCTCCTTCACACATCCTTCCTTCTTTCTGGCTCATTGTCTATCTAGACCACTCAACTATCACAAAAGCCTCCTATGTGGTCAGCCCGCCCCTCAGTCTCTCCCTCATGCCAATGCAGGCTTCTTGCCACCACCAGATTTCTGTTGCATATTCTTCTTTCTTAATAATAATAATTTCTGACTTATATGATCTGATGCTGAGAGAGGGGAGCAGGACCAGGTGAACATTAGACACGATTACAGACACACGGTCTCTGTAAGGACTACCTTTGATAGACTTGGCTCCTCTCATCAATGAAAGGTTCAAAGACAGCTTCAAAAGACTCATGATAGAAAAAGCTGGGCACATCCAGAGAAAGAATTATGGAGTCTGAATGCAGACTGAGGCAAACTATCTGCTCTCTCTTTTTTTTCCTTCTTTTTTGGTTTTGTTTCTCCTTTCTCATGATTCATTCAATTGGTTATAATTCTTCTTTATAACTGTACTATTATGTAAATAAGTTCAATGTGAAGGTATATATAGAACCTATATCTGATTACATGCTGTCTTGGGGGGAGGGGAGAGGAAAGGGAGGCGGAGAAAATTTGGAACTCGAAAACTTGTGGAACTGAGTGTTGGAAACTAAAAATAAAAAAGAAATAAAAAAAATTTAAAATAACAATAATATATATATATGTATGTGTGCGTGTATATGTGTCTCAGTAGGAGTTGACCCCCCCCCCCACTTCCTCAAATCTGATTCACTCAGCTTCCTCTTAAAAACCTTCAGTGATAAGGCTACTTATCCATTCTACTTTGGGTCTAATTGTCAGAAAAGGCAGCTAGGTGGCGCAGTGAGTAGAGTGCTGGCCCTGGAGGCAGGAGGACCTGGCTTCAAATCCAGTCTCACACACTTGACTCGCTTACTAGCTGTGTGACCTTGACCAAGTCACTTTACCCCAATTGCCCTGCCTTCAAAAAAAAAAACAAATAAAAAGCTGCGGGGTTTGCCCCTACATTGAGCTTAAATCTGCCTCTCTACAGCTCCCAGGGGCCAAACAGAATGTATGGCTTCCTTTCCTTGGGCTGAACATTCCCAAGGATTCCAACAGATTCTCTCTAGAATGCTGTTTCAAGTGTTCTCCCAATCCCAGCCAAACTTTGATAAAGCGCTACAATCTGTCAATTTCACTCCCAGTGAGGTCTACCCAGGATCATCACCTTCCTCATTCCACCTGCGTTAATGCAGGGGATGATTGTGCTGACTTTGGGTTCTCCTGGCTGCAAGGAGAAGGAAGACAAGTACAGGGCACAAGTGAGCAAACTGGCCACTTGTTTATTGTCAGAGGTTGGAGAGTAATCTGGATAACCAGAAAAGGAGGTTTCCCCCTCCCCCATCCTTTGGGCTAGAATCAAGACCCATTAAGGCAAACATTCATCCACCAGTTAAACTGTACACATCACCATGCAATTCCTGCTCAGCTGTTTGCTTTGGCTTCCAACACAAAATGAAGTTAATGGACACATTCAAGCAGCAATTCTTAAACAATCATATGATTTCTCCCTTTCTCCCAACCCCCATTGGAATGACACCATTAAAGAAATTCTCCGCCCTAACCCCACTGTCTCACACTGGTGAGGAATGCAGTGAAAATGTAGAAGTTTAGGAGGAATCCATCCATTCCACACAAAGCAAGTAGGCCAGAGAAAAGACTGCCCCTTCTTAACTTCCATCTGAGGTTTAGAGTACTAATAATTAATTGGCAAAAGGAAACACAGTCTGAAGCAGTAGGATACGGCAAAAACAGTAGAAAGCACACCAGATTGGGAGTCAAAGGGCCTGGGTTCAAGATCTGGCCCCAACACTTCTAAGGATAAAAAGCTATGTGACCTTGACCAAGATAGTTTAGGCTCTCTGGCAATAGATCCAGAACAGAGTCCAGCAGGCTCACACCTTTAAGGTTCAAGATTGAACCCACTCTGGCAAGGCCCTAGCATACCACTAACTACACACTGAGCTTGTAGGCCACTCAGATGGACACATCTTTTTCAGATGACCAACTGTCCAGTGGTGTCTTCCCCACCTTGTACTTGGAGAGTTGGTATTGTGAACACAACTGTGTATCTATATTTATCTCTATCAGGTTCAGGCCAGCATTCAAACCTGTTGAGATTTTGGGGGCATCTTTTCTCTGTCATGTTCCAGTTCCATATCCACACACTGGTCACTGAAAAAGGAATCTCACATTTAGAGTAGCAAGCGCAAAACTAACGTCTGTGGAGAGTCTAAATCTCACACAAAGCGATTCTTAGCACATATCAGCCTGCAGCCCTCTTTACAGAAGCCCACCACGGCCACATAGGGCTAGAGGTTATTTTGGATTTCTTGTTATTTCCTGAGTTGACATGTCCAAAGGATTCATCCAAGTGGCCAGCATTCTTATAAAATGCCTTTCTGTACTGAGCTAGGCTGGACCTTAGAAAACAGTCTGGTAGCACACTCATACTCAAAGGGGTAGCTAAATGGTGCAGTGGATAGAACTCTGGGCCTGGAATGAGAGGACATGAGTTCAAGTCCAGCTGGAGATACTTATGAGCTGTGTTGCCCTGGGCAAGTCATTTAATCTCCATTTGCCTCAGTTTTTTCAACTGTAAAGTAGGGATAATAATAGCCCTTATTTCACAGGGCTGTTTTGAAGATCAAATGAGAGGACTTTTTTAAAGTACTTATCATAGTGCCTGGCACACAGTAGACACTATACAATTCTCTTCCCTTTCCTATGACAAAATCAGCCACAGCCTACATTGTTAGCATAGCCTTCAATAACCCAAGGTAAACCTCCATACCAAAATGAGAAATCAGAGCTGGGCATTGTTGAGGCTTTGTGAACTCAGAAGAACTCAAAAGTCTACTTCAGATTCCATTTTCTTCCTTCTTTTGAAAATTAGGACTGCATACCCATCAAAAGTACCTATGCCATTCTCCAGTTTTTCAAAAGAAAGCCAAGAGTAAATGACTCGGAAATCACATCCACCAGTTCTTTCAGTGTTGTTCATCCCAGCCACATGACTTTAACTCAACAAAGGCTATAAAGTCTTCCACTACAATCTCTCCTCACTTATCTTGGGCATAAAAATTCCCAATCAGCCATTTGGTTTGCCCTTTCTGGTCCAAAGATCACTCTCCTTGGCAAAGAAGCCAGGTTCAGAGTAAGAGGTCAGCAGCTGGGCCTTGATTCTATTGGCAGCTATCTCTTCTTCCTCCTGCAGTCCTCAGGCTCCCAGCAGAGCGTTAGAAAATCCCTTCTGGCCCTCCTGAGCTCTCCTCACCAGACTCAGCTCCTGCCCAGCATTTTCCCCTGACTCAGCACTCTCAGAGGCCTCTACTAGATCATTAAAGTGCCTTAGGGTGGGCGCTGTTTGGCTACTGTATCCCTGGTGCCTACCACAGTGCCTGGCAAAGAAGTGCTGGGGGAGTTGTTCATCTTCTGTTCCCTGCCCTTGCTTCCTTCTGTAGCACACGTCTTTGGGGGTTGAAGGGATAGGCAGAGTTTCCTGAGAATCCACATCAAGTGATCTCCGAGGTCTCTTCCAACTTTCCCAGGTTGGCGATTCTAGCCCTACAGCAGTCATCAGCATCCCTTAGGAAATTCTTGGGGCAAGATAATAACTGCCATTTCTCCAGGGTTCTCAAAGCAAGTCTTGGTGCTACCACTTAGGTTATCTTGGGCCAGTCACTCCATTCCTCTGAGGGGATGGGGTTGGGAGAGGGTTAAACTAGAGGAGTGTAGGCTGGTCAGTTGTTTTTGGCACAAAAGCCGAACTCTGACTTTGGGTCTTCCTGCAATTTAAAATGATGACCTGTATGTGAACCTGAAAGCACTATATAATTATTAATATGACGATGGTGATAACTCCCAGTGACAAAGGGGGCAGGAAGAACAGGCACCAGAAACATCATAAGTCTTCCAAGGTGCCAGCAAATAAGGCAACACATATCTTAAGAAGGCATGTCAAACAGATTCATTTTGCCCGCGATCAAGTGTCATGTCTGAGGTGCAGAAAGACATCATCCTGAGAAGATTATCCTCAAATGAGAGCCTCTCAGAGAAAAGGCCACGTCATGCCCTTCATCCACGATAAGCTTATCTTCGAGAGCAGAGTCTGGCATCGACTTCAGGGGAACTCACACAGGGTCTGGAGCAGGAGCCTAAGTCCGAGAGGGAATTAGACCAGGCTTTCAAGAACAACGAAACAAAGTTAATAAAGGAGTTCTGTCTCTGTAGTAGTGAGGGCTCTTAACAGGTTTTGGATCCGGCAGCATCAGGCCAGGATGTTACCTCTGATAAATGCTAAGACCACAGCAGATCCATTAAGCCACAATTTCCCTTCCTTTCCAGTCCACACTAAGCCTGTAGCTTCACAACGGGGAGGGGCATAGAGGGTAGGTTTTGTCGGTTGTTTATAGCACAAAAGCCAAACTTTCCCTTGGGTCTTCCCACCATCTAAACCGGTGACCAATACTGAAATTCTCATTCTGTTACTTGCTAGCCCCACAACCTTGAATAAGTCATTTCCATCCAGCCCATGTTTTCTAGCCACATCCTTCCCCCTCATTGAGTTACCATGTACCTCGCTGGTCCAGGGCACCTAGATGTGAAGAAGGAGCGATGCTGGGCACAGAATCAGGAAAAAGAAGTATGGGTGTTCTTTCTTAGCATCCCTGGAAATAGAGATTAAGGACCAAACATTCTCTAGTTCCCCTGGGAGCAAACAGAGGGGAAACATGAAGTCTGAGCAGAGGGAAATGAGCCTTTCCAATGTTTAGCTCAAGGGAATCCTGGAAAAGGAAAATAAGGCAGGGTGGGCAATCTCAGAGTACTTTAACAGCGCTATATGGCAGCCCAAAGGGCTGGAAAATACTAGATTTCATTCAAAGAGAAGTCAGGGCCAGCCACACTCCGAGAGAATTAAGAACAGAATCCAGAATGAAGGAAAGCAGTCTGGTTCAGGTCATCAGGACAAGGGATGTTTGTCTAGATGAGGGCGACCAGGAAGGAAAGAGGACCAGAGACCAGGCCCTAAAAGTATGCACTGAAGGCAATGGGTTATTCAGGGTTAGCCTGAAGAAGAAAACAATCGGGGGAGCAGGGACAGAGATGATAGCTGTAGTCCAGCATTAGGAGAGCTGGCCTGTGGGAGAGGAGGCCCCAGAACCTGAGGATAGGAATTAAGAGAACTGTGGCTCAAAACAAAAACTTTCTAGCTCTTAGAAATGGTCCCCATACCTGGGCTTCCCTTCCTCCTCACTTCCCCGCCTTGGGGCCTCACTTTGCTGACTCAGCCCAGATGCCAGTTTAGACACAAGGTCTTTCTTGATCATTACTAGCTGCAATTCCTTTCTACCAAAAAAAAAAATGACTGTGTATGTTTCTGTATATATACTATATGAGAGACGTCAGCTCCAGCAGGCATCTGAGGCAGGGAGAAATGGGGTGAAGTCCTGGTTCATACACATACTGGGGCTATAAGCAGCTTAACCTTTCAGTGCCTGAACCACTCTAAAAACCAACAACCCATAAATGGCAAAGAAGATTCTAAGCTTCCCTAGCACAGCCTTTTAGAGTCTGAGGGAGGCTGTCGGATGCGGGCCTGTGTCCTTCGGAAATTCAGGGGCTCCAGGCTCTCCTCAGTGTGAGTACTGCCCCAGCTTCCCCAGATACTGTAAACCACTCAGCTGTTCTCATCCTTCATGCCTCTGGTCCATTTTATTTTATTGGGGGGGGGGGCTGGCAGGGGCAGTTCCTTGCTGAAAGCTCCCTATTGGGAGGAAATCACCGACAGATTTGAGTCCAGACTCTTTCAAACTAGGGCACTGCGACCCCAGGCAAGTCTTAAAATCCTTCTCAGGGGCCCAGGCAACTCTTTCTAAAACTAGAAAGAGCAAAGTAAGTACCAATCATCACTGGCAGAGATGGAGCCTCCTCACCAGGAGTCTCAAGCTGGGTCTATCTCCTCTCCCTCTTTCTCCCTCCCCCAAAATAAAATAGACAAGGTTGGGTGGGAGTACACACACTAAAGCACACAGGCCCACATCTGACAGATTCACTTCACCACTGCAGACATCTGCTTAGACTTGGCAGATCACAGCCCTCAATACCAGGTTGGAGAAGAGTACAGAGGTGACCCTGGACTGCCTTTCAAAGGCTCAGTCAGGGAAGCCCTCGCTATAGTCAATCCCACCAAAGAGAAAGGCCCCGAGTATGTGCTCAGACACTATCCGTTATCTGAGCTCTGATAGAGAAGTTCATCACCAACAATCATTTATTAATCATCTAATGACAACCAGAAACTCTGCTAAGCCCTGGGAACATGCAAAAAAGGCAAAAAGATCCCTACCTGCAAGGCCCTGACACTATAAGGGCAGACACCATGGAAATAATTGGGCCACTCAAGATATAGCCAGAGTACATGGAAGGTGATCTCAGACAGGACGGTCTCCTACAGAAGCAGAGGGTGAGCTGAGCCAAAAGGCTGGCTACTAGGAAATTTGTTTTTGTTTTTTTACATGGCAACCTATGAAACAGATGCCTGGTAGACTAAATTGGGTTTAAATAAAAATCATAGGCTGTAACTTGGCTCGGCACCACTGAAGTAAAAACGTTTTTAACTGTAAAATGAAGGGGTTGGACTCGATGGCCTCTAAAGTCCTTCCAGCTCAAAATCTGTGATCTTGTAAAGCTGGACATTTATGGTTGGCATCCTTGTTCTATGCCGTTAGGCCGTCTATTTTTTTTTTAAAAGGACATTATGTCCTTTGTTTTCTATGGAGTGAAATTGTGCTGCCCGAAAAAAGAAAAACGTGACTGTAAATAAACGCCTCGACTCCTTTACCTCTCCTTTCTCATGGGGCAATGAGAAAAGATGTCCATCATCTTCCAGGCTGTTATTTCCATTTTCACAGTCAGTTAGACATCAGAAAAGCAAAGTGTTTTAATTCAGTTGGGAAAGAACAGGGAGCCTGGAGGTCTTCAGACAAAAGCTGGAAGGCCATTTGTCAGGACAAGGCCAGACTCCATCCAGCCTGGCTGAGATGCCTTACAAAGTCCCTGCCAATCCAAAGAGGGGCCTGTAGCCACACATCTAAAGCCCAGATAATACAAAGACTGAATGCTAAGCCCAACCCAGCCAGACTGTAACTACACTTCGATTTCACATGCAATCTTCATCTTTAAACAAGAGACTGTAAAATTCTTAGTGGAATAATCAATTGATTGGATAAAAAAGGAAAATGCCCAGTTAAAGTTACTTGAGAAAAGAGGCTTTTTGTCCCCTCCTCTCACCCTAAATTTCCTGTTCAATGAGTGAACTCTCAGGGCTATAAATAATTCAAGAAGCATTTATTAAACACTTACTGTGTTCCAGGTCTTAGGGTGATCCCTATGCTTGCTGGTTCAAATTAAATTCAAACACTCATTAATCATCCACTGTATACAGGTGGACTGAGGAAACAAAGGTGGAAATCACTGATGCATTCCTGGCCATTCCTCATGGAGCTCACAGCACAGTAAAGAGAACTGAAACATGCACACGCAAAATGATGAGCACAATTAGACAATTAACAGAAAAGAAAGACACAAAATGACAATCTGAGGAGAACCTGGAAAACTGTGAAACAAAGAGGCTGGATTGACCCCTCCAGCTCTCCCTGAATTTCAGCCACAGTGTCTCAATGTCCATCCTCCATAGCTTGGAGCCCTGTTGGGTGCTGCCAGATTTCACAAAATAAGTAAATTTATCCCTTTCTTGAAAAAAATCAAATCAGGTCAATGGCCTTTCTGTTTTGTTAGGACGTCCAACACAGAAAATATCAAGTCTACTGCATAAAACCCAAAACAGTGGGAGAGGAGAGGAGGAAGAGCTTGTGTCCTGAATGAGCCACCCCAAGCTGGCTGCTTTTCTCCATTCACTCTCACCTGAAGAAGGCTTCAAATACTTTGAGTAAACTCTCAACTAATACTGTATACCTGTTCCCAGGCTAGAAAGCAGAGGAGAATATGCCATTGCTTTTTTGAGAGAAAGCCAGATATGACGAGCCAATATGTAACTCAGTAATTAAAAGGTGAGTTAGTCCAACTGCCAAGAGGCATCAACTGGGTGGCGGGGAAGAAGGCGGGGAGAGATAACACGCTTTTGATACATCCTGGCTGCAGAACCCTAGGGAGAACCCTTCTGAGAGTCCTGGGCAACCCTAAGCTTCTCAGGCGTGAATGTCATGGCCAGAGAAGAGTCTCTTACACCAATGAAATCAGAGTGGGGACAAAAAAGTTTTGTTTTGTTTTGTTTTAATTAAGGCTTCCCATAATTAAATTAGGGGGGAAAGAAACCAAGAAGGTTTGTTTGACATCATGGACTCAGAATTCTAAGAATATGGGCAGCAATGCTGGGCAGCCCTTCTGCATTTCTGGCACCGCTAGCTTAGAATCATCGGTCATCAGAAGGAGAAGGGATCACAGAGACAGCTATGTCATTCAGGGCCTCGTTTATGCACAAGGAAACTGAAGCCTGGGAGGTAAGGGAAAGCACCCTGACTTTTTAGAGTCAGTGACCTGGAGTGTAATCTGTCACTCTCCCTCTCTGTCACCTCGGGGGACTCACTTCAACTCGCTAGATCGTCTCCTGATCTGTTAAAATAAAAGGGTTCTATTAGAGGATCCCTATGCTCCCTCCTCCTGCAGCTAACTAGCTGGCCAGGCCTCACACCTAGATCTCTGAACTCCTAGGCCAGCTCTTTCTCCTTTGGTTAACATGGGGGTCAAAAAAAATTCCCAGTATCATGACTTTGTTTTTCAATACAGAACAAACCAAACACACACTAAGCGATTACTACAGACAAAGCCCTGGGCCTGGACTCTGAAAATACAAGGATAAAAAGTAGTCCCTGCTCTCAAGGAGAGAGAATCGTCTATTCTAGCACAATCCATGCTAGTCTCTCTCTCCTTACCTGTCCTCTCAGAGCAAATTACCCAGATTCAAATCCCAGTTTCCTCCTTGCTGACCCCATGACATTGGGAAATCCGGGAAGCTCTCTAGGCCTAAGGTTTCTCATTTATAAAATACCAGGGTTTGACTAAATGACCTTACATTCCTTCTAGCCCTAAATCTATGATCCTCCAATAGATGCCACTTAAAACTATTTAATTACTTCAGCCTCCATCTATGATTTACCATTCTTCCTCTCCCCCGCCATTTACTGTATCACCTCAGTTACAGGTGGCCCATACAACTGTGCTTCCTGGTCTGAGTTTCACAAACTCTTGGTCTCCCAAAGTACAAATCGCCCCTGAGTAAGAATCATCCAAGAATCTTGCCTCCAAGTAAAGCCCTCCAAGGAGGGAGGAGGCAGTGAGGTAGAGTGAAAAGAGAATGCTGGCACTGGAAAGGCAGAAGACGACTTTGGTGACCTTGGAAGGTTGCTGAGGCCTTTGCAAACAGACTCTCCTTTGATCTTCACAACTGTGGGAGGTGGGTGCCATTATTTTTCAGATGAGGAAACTGAGGCTGGGAGAGGTAAAGTGACTTTGCCCAGAGTCACACAGCTACTAAAGGGGGGGGGGCAGCGGTGCACGCAGCAAGCATCGAATTCAGGATGATAACACACAGGCATGTTGTAGGGCAAACACACTGTAAACCTAAAATGTGAATCATTATTCTCCCCTGAAGCTTCCCTTGGAAAGTGCTTCTGAATGACAATAAGTGATGGAGCCCTTTCATATTGACTCTATCATCCCTTTTCCCCAAGATGGCACTGAAGGTAAAGAAGGAAGCCGTTGAAACCCACCCAAGACAGAAGCCAAATCCAAGGCCTTGAAGGCCAAGAAGGTGGTGTCAAAGGGTGTCCATAGCCACAAAAAGAGGTGCATCTGAACATCCTCCACCTTTCGGTGACCCAAGACACTAAGATTTCAAAGGCAGACCAAATGTGCCCCTTGGAGAAACAAGCTGGATCACTGTGCCATCACTAAGTGCCCCCTGATCACTGAGTCTGCTGTGAAGAAGACTGAGGACAACATCCTAAACTTCACGGTGGACGTCAAGGCCAACGAGCACCAGAACAAGCATGCGGTTAAGAAGCTCTGTGACATCGACGTGGCCAAGGCCAACACACTGATGGAGAGAAGAGGGCCTGTGTCCGCCTTCCTCCAGACTATGATGCTTTAGACATTGCCAACAAAACTGGAATCATCTAAACTGTGTCCAGCTATCCCACTCCACCTACAACAAAAAGTTCTCCAGTATATATATATATATATATAGAGAGAGAGAGAGAGAGAGAGACTTCATCATCTGCCTCAGCATCTTCCAGCCCTTCCAGCCACTGGATTTCTCCCTGTGAACAGGTCAAAAGCTAACTTGATTATAGAGTATCAGTGATTAATCCAACACAGTCAACAATCTGTGGAGGAGGAAAAGTGGGAGGGGAGCAGCCAACATCTTGCCCCACGAACACCAGATAAATGTGCTCCCTCGATCGCTAAGAGTCTCTGTAACTGGAGCCCTTTACAAGCCCCTCTACAGGCAGCTGAGAAGGCAGCATAGATGCCTCAGGAATCCAGGGGAGACAAAGAAGGCTGCTGAGAAAGAGAGAGGCCCCAGCTTGGAAAATGAATGCTGTGAAGGTGGGCCAGGAAGAGCTCCCTCTTCTCTCTCTGCTCTGCCTGGACAGCATTCTAGGCCCAAGCCTGAGCTCCTCAGGCGGCCCTACGCAGGAGACTTCTCACAAGGCTGCAATTAGACGAGTTGTGCTTTTAAAAAACAAGACCAGATGAGAAAAGGGGAAGGACGGAGAAGCAGAAAGAAGACTCAAATAGGGCTAACTGCTATTCCCACTACCAGTGCCTGGGACTGAGATCTGAGGCTAGTTAGAGCTAATTTTCAGATTAAAAAAATGAAGACAAGTTAAAAGTTAGACTTGAGTCAGGCTAAGTACACATCTCCATGACTCCCTTTGGGGCTTTCTTGGCAGAGATACTGGAGTGGTTTGCCATTTCCTTCTCCAGCTCATTTTACAGATGAGGAAACTGAGGCACACAAGGTAAAGTGACAGAGTCACACAGCAAATAAGTGTCTGAGGCCAGATTTGAACTCAGGAAGTTGAGTCTTGCTGACTCCAAGCCCTGTGCTCTATCCACTGCAACACCTACTTAACCAAATATAGGGAGTTTATAGGTAAAAACCTGGCTGCTGGCTGCTATTGTCCATCCTTTGCAAGGCTGCTTAGTGGTTCAGTTCTAGAAATGCCAAACCCACCCTGACTTTCCCCCTACTTGGAAGAAATTTTTATTCATGCCTTAATCACTTCCTGTCCTGCCTAATGCAATTCCCTTTTATGGCCTTTCTAAGTCCCTCCTCAAGAAAATCCAAGCCACCGTGGCTCCACAGCTCCAAGAGCACAGGAAGTGGGCAGGTCCATCATCGCCCTCCAGCCTCCTACGAACCCCCCTTCACAAGTCTCACACATCCAATTTTCCTCCAAGACTCAGAATGAGCTTGCCACTTCAGGCAAGTCACTGTCATACCTCTGGGCCTCAGCTTCCTCATCTGTAAAGGGCCAATGACAGACTGGATGACCTCTAAAGGTCAGTCCCGCTCTATTGTTGAGATTCTGTAATACCACAAATTCACAATTCACCGAATGAGAGAGAACCTTTTCTTCTCCTCTGAGGTCTCTCACCTTTAAAAAACCAACCCTGTGTCTTAGCTCCATTAAAAGAACCACTGATAAGCCTTCAAAGATAGTCTAGGCAAAAAGAGAAAAGGTAAAGATCCTTGCCATTCCCAGTGGGGAACAAGAAATACAAAGCTTAGAAGCCTGAATTTTCCTTCAAGAAGCTCGGTAACAATTTGCCAAACTCTCTAGACCCAATATAACATTCTCCTGAATTGCCCTGGGTGTTTTCTGTTCAGTGATTTCACTAATTTCTCCCAGATCTCTAACCCCTCATCATTGTGACAGGAAGAGGGCCTGGTCCAACTTTAGCCTGGTGAAATAGGCTCCTGTTTGCTCTGTCCTAGTTGCTACTGACCAGGACAGTCTGGGAAAAGAGATCCAAAAAGAAGGCTGCATCCTGAGATTGGGGACACAGTGCTGGGCAAGTTCTCCAGAGCTGAGGGAGGTTTTTCCTAGTCTGTCCCTTTATAAATAGCCGCCTGGTCGGCACCACGAGCTTGAATCATTCCCATCCTCAGCCTTCTTCCTTCCAAGGCTATCAATCCTGCACCGGTTTCCTGCCTCTAGATGATGTCAAGAGCCAGCACCCTTGCCAGTCTTTGCTTTTCCTCTTTCTTTTGAATGGTCCGCCTCCTCCTTTGCACTCACTTCAACTTAATTCAACAAACATCTATTAAGTAAGCACATACACTGTATGAAATGCAGTGTGCCGCGCACTAACTGCATAAAGACAAAAAAGGAAAGTCTCTAACCTCAAGAAGTTTACAGTTTACTGGTGGAGGGAAATCATGTGGATTCAGACAAGTAAATATGAGATACTTTGGGGAAGGCTCCCCAGTTGGGTGGCAGCGAGGAAGGAATACATTCTGGGCATGAGGGACAAAGGCAGCTGAAACAGAGCGAGGAGCTAGCTGCGATGGAATGCAGTGTATTGCAGGGGAAAACAGGAACTACCTTTGGAAAGGTAGGTTAGAGGCAGATCTGGAGAGCTTTAAACACCAGGCTGATTCGTCTGTCTTGTCCTAGGCACCATGGAATCACCTGAGACTCCGAGGCAGGGAAGTGATATAGAAGAGCTATGTGCTAGGAAAGTTATTCTGGCAGCAGCATGAAGGATGACTTTATTACAATAGTCCTGGGAAGAGGGAATGAAGGCCTGAACTGGGGGAGTGGCCATGTGAAGGCGCTGGATAGAGAGACAGTACTGAGGCAGAAGTGATGAGCCATGAGGGAGGAAGATTTCAAAGTACCTTCAAGCCTACAATCCTGAGGTTGTAGCTGAACAGGAGGTTTTTGGTGGCAGTCCCCAAGGATCAGGGCCGGGCTCTGTGCTGTCTATAGTTTTTATCAATAACCTGGATAGACCCAGATAACACGCATTTCAAATCATCAAATGACACAAAACTGAGAAGGACACATAGAATTACAGTCAGTATCTAAAAAATCAGGTTTAACTGATTATGTTGAAATTCAGCAGAGATAAATACAAAATCCAATATTCAGGTTCAAGAACTCAATTTCACAAGTAAAAGATGGGAGAATTAGACACCAGTTAATCTGCAGTCAAAGCACTGGGGATCATAGTGAACTGAAAGCTTCAGTAGTCAACAAGGTGCCATAGCAGCCCAAAAAGCCAGCACAATCTTCTAGGCAAGACCTCTGCTGTACTCAGACCCCAGCTGGAGTGCTGTGGTTGTGGAGGGCACCATGTTTGGGGAAGGACCTTGATAAGTTGGAGAATGTTTGTAGCCGGGTAAACAGGAAGGTGAAGGGCCTTGAGTCCATGCAGACCTAGAGAATTCCGTTCTATTTAACAAGCACGAGCCAGGCAGGCCTAAAGGTCATCCCTATTAACTTACTCTCTCCAGTGCGTTTATGGTCCATGCAATACTGAGTTGGTTGGTTGTTGTCCTTCATTCTCGAAGAGGATCAGAATGAAATCACTCTGTTTGAGTCGAGTTACAGTGTGTCTGATTCTGTCTGATCACACCAATACAAGCTGGGAATGCTCTACCACAGATCAAGCACAAATAGTCCATATGAACCGGGTAACAGTCTTAACTCCCCCTGCAGAGTACAAATAACTCAATGAGAGGAAGGCCTACTTCTCACGTGCATTCTGTCTTCCTCAGTGCTGTGCACAATGTTGCAGACGCAGCGATCGCGTAATAAATGAGGGTTGTGCTGACTGACTGCACTGGTGGTTTACTGTTCTGTGCGGAAACAGCCATGTTGGGCTAAAGGAAGCTTGGAGAAGAAAAGACTTCCCAGGGACATGAGAGCCATCCGAGGGCATCTGAAGGACTGTCTCATTCAATGAGCATTAGACTTAGTCTGTTTGACTTCCTGAAAGCAAAACTAGGAGCAACAGGTAAGAGTTGGTGAAATCAAGATATTTGGCTTGATATAAGGAAAAACCTTCCTAAGAACTGGAACCATCTCAGCCACAGTGGAACAGGCTTCCTCAGAAGAGAGCAGACTTTCCCTCGATGAACGTCTGAGCTTTAGTTTTCTCATTCTGAAATGAGAAATGGCTAGATCCTATGTCTTAGTTCCTAATGTAAGGACCATTGCTCCACAATCTGTGTAGTCTTACACTATTAGAACATAAGCTCCTTGAGGGTAGGAACTATCTTACTTGCTTCTACTTAGCACTTAGAAAAATGGCTCTCACAATTTTCAGAAGAAAGCAAAGCTCTTGACAGTCACATGAAAAGTGCTCTAAATTACTACTGATTAGAGAAATGCAAATTAAAACAATTCTGAGATGCCACCTCACACCATCAGAATGGCTAACATGACAGAAAAAGGAAAGGACAAATGCTGGAGGGGCTATGGAAAAACTGAGATACAAATTAACTGTTGGTGGAGTTGTGAACTAGCCCTATTGTTCTGGAGAACAATTTGGAACTATGTCCAAAGGGTTATAAAGCTGTGCATATGCTTTGATCCAGCAACATCACTACTAGGCCTGTATCCCAAAAGAGATCAAAGAAATTGGAAACGGACCTATTTGTACAAAAATATTTATAACAGCTCTTTCTGTGGAGGCAAAGAATTGGAAATTCAGAGGATGCCCATCAACTGGGGAATGGCTGAACAAGCTGTGGTATGTGATTGTGACAGAATGCTACTATGCTATAAGAAATAAAGAGCAGAATCGTTTCAGAAAAACCTGGAAAGACTTATATGAACTGATGCAAAGTGAAACAAACAGAACCAAGAAAACATTGTATAGAGTAACAACAATACTATACGATGGTCAACTGTGAAAGACTTAGCTACTCTGATGATGGCAATGATCCAACACAATTCCAAAAACCCATGATGAAAAATGCTATCCAACTCCAGAGAGTGAAATGATGAACTCTAAATAAAGATTAAAGCATACTTTTTTTTTACTTTATTTTTCTAGGGGTTTATTGTCTATGTTTTCTTTTGCAACATGGTTAATATGGAAATATGTTTTGCAAGACTTCACATATATCATTGATATCAAACTGCTTGCCTTCTCAAGGAAGAGGGAGGGTCTCGATGGAGGGAAAGAATTTGGAACTCAAAATGTTTAAAAATGAATGTTAAAAACTTTTAAATGTAATTGGAAAATATTTAAGAAAATAAAAATATATTTTCAAAATGCCTGACACATACATACATAGTAAGCATTTTAAAATCCTTTTTCATTCATTCATTACTAACAAAAAGACAGGATTTGAAGACAGAGCTCTGAGCTTCCCGATCCTAGGATGATGCCTAGGACTTCCTTTCCATGTGCTTCAGTTTCCTTATCTGTAAAAATCAGAGGCTTGGACTAGATGAGCCCTGAAGTCTTTTCTAGCTCTACATCCTGCGACCTCAAATTAGGTGGCATTTACATAGCAGCTCACAATAGGTCAGTGGCTCCTCAATAAGGTACATGACAGACAGGGAATTACTATTATTCCTTATTTTGTAGACAAAGAAGCTGGGGCTCAGAAGAGTATCTTAACCAAGCTCACAAGCATCTTTAATCTATCTCCCAAAAAATGTTGTTTTAAATCTATTTTATCCAGGTTAGACGCTACAAATTCTCCCTCCACCCTCACTGTCCTAAAAAATATTGTATTGACCCAAAGAGTCCCACTACCACCACCTCAAATATTTCTCACATGGGTTCTGAAAAGAGAATCTGATAAAAAATAGTAACATCCCATTGCTCCCGTTTTTTGAATAACTACTGGCAGCTGTCACATATAGAAGCTCTCTCCCCATCTCCACCTCCTGGCTTCCTTTCCCAGTTCTCCATTTCAGTGCCTTCACACTGAGATTATCCTTCATCTGCCTGGTAGAATCTGGTACATACAGAGTTGTTGGCATGTAGGCTCATGTGAGTTCCTTGAGGGCAGGCAAGAGAGTAGAAAAGTACCAGACACATAGTAAATGCAAGTTGATTAACAAAACAATGAAGGATGAATTGGCCCATCAAGGTGATTCAAGTATGATCAAGTTAGTCTCTCAACTCTCTTCAAAGTATGGATTTAATGAGAGCTGGCAAATTTAAGACAGGCTTCTGGTGCTCAAGGAGAGAAAAGGTTCAGAACCTGTCCCTGCCCTCCCTCCGAACACTACTTCTCTCCTGATTTCAGTTCCTTTTGAAGGGAAGACCTGCCACCCCAAATACCTCCAAAATCATGGAGTGACCTGGACCTGCTTGACTTGCTGGTCCTTCTCTGAACCAAAAGGTGAAAACAATATCTGAAAGAAATCTTCCATTTTAGCACCTTTATATCACTCACAAAACAGCACCCTCTCTCCCAAACCAACCCCTCCCTGCCTTTCACTCAGGAAATTCCTGAGAGAGAGAAATATAAATTCAAAATTTCAAATTATGTTGTCATTGGAATGATGATGGTCAGCCTCGACAAGCTCTCCCCCAGCCATCTTCTCACAGCACTTGGTTTGAACTTATTTGCCACATAATATTACAGTTACCTGTGCTGTTTATGCCTTATGAGGGCAAAAATGTTACATCTCCCTCCTAACATGCCATGTTGTGCCAAAGCACAACTTGGTATACAACTGGTCGTGATCAATAAAAGTTTGCTGAATGAGTGAATGCTGAATTGCTGTTAACATCTAAGTGAATCTTTGTTCTCTAACGAACCAGGCTAAAAATCTCAAAGATTTTAAAGAGGTTGACCACAGATCTAGACACTCATAAAAATTCTTTCCCCTCCCATTTTAAAGAGAAAATATCAAGAACTAAAAAAACAAGAGAGATGTTATGAATAATTATTCTGGTGGTGTAGAAACTGCAAAAAAAAAAAATGTAAAGCAACAAGTGGTGGGGGGAGAATAATAATGTAAAATCCCCATCCACAGTAGCTATGGATGTTTTTGTCATCACAATTTCTCTGCTAAAACAAAAGACAACACAGAATTGGTCCTGTGACAGCAACACATGCTACAGTGGCCAAAATGTTGAATCATGCAAATACTCGATGTTTGAGAAAGAAGAAAACCAGATGGTCAAAGAATTAACTGGGAAAGTTCTATTATCTTTTCCAGAGGCTAGGGAATTGATCCATTTTTATAGCAATTTTTCAAAAAGTTCTATTTTAATCTCAGCTAGCCAAATTAACTCAATAGGAGCACTATGGAAGCTACTATTTTTTTTTCCGGATGCTATGAATCACAACTTATATTTACACAGCACTCTAAGGTCAACAAATCTCTGAATAGACTTTATCTCGCTTGAGGCTCACAAAAGCCCCACTTGACAGATGAGGAAACTAAGGTTCAGAGAAGTGCTAGTGACTTAGCTCAGTAATGTAGCCATGAAGTGTTAGAATCAGGATTAGAACCTAGCTCTCTCCTGACTTTAAACCCAGAAATGTTTCCACTAGAGTGCCATTTCCTAAAATGTTTTGTTCTCAAAAAAAAAAAAGTTTCTCTCCTCACAAGTGTCTTTGTTGGACAGTACTGATTCTGTGTCTATCTTAAGCTCCCCCTGGTTCCATGGCCAACAGAGCTGTCAATAAATGGACACTTTCACTTCATTGACTTTCAACAAAGCTAGGAAGAAGCTCAAAGTGGGCCACAGGGAATCTTCTAACCAGAGGAAAAGGAGACAAGCCATGGAAGAACTATGCACGGAAGGTTTCTTGAAAAAACAAAGAGAAGGAAACAAGCATGTATTGGTCCTACTATGTGCCAGGCATTGCACTAAGCACTTACAGAGATCTCATTTGAACTGAACAGAACAACCCTGCGAGGTAGGTGCTGTTGGTATCCCCATTTTAGAGCTGGGCAAACTGAAGCAACGTGTGCAATGAGCTGCCCGTGATTACACAGCCTTATGTGTCTGAGGCTGGACTTGAACTCAGGGTCTTCCTGACTCCAGGCCCAGCTGCCTCAGGAGAGGACCAGACCCGGAGAGGTTGGGTGACAGTTTTATCATAGGAGCTTTTCACATCTCCACAAGGTACTCCCAATAGAATATCTCCTTAAAGACTCTAATTTGGGGAAAGAACCTTACCCACCCACAAACCTCCCTCACAACCCTCTCCTAGTGGAAAGAGCTTAGAACTTAGTGTCAAAAGACCAAAGTTTGAATCTCATTTTCACTGATTACTCATGTGACTGGGAAAAGTCACTGACACCTCTGGGGTCACAAGGTTAGCATGTGCAAAATGGGGGAAGGGGGAAAGGCTCTAATGGCCCTTCCACTTCTAATACTCTAAGATCTAAGATATCTGTCACTCTTCTCACTCAGCTCTGGTCTAAGCTGCCAGCTTCCTGCCAGCTCCAGCTCCTAGCTTCTGTGTGCCAACGCCCTCTTGCCACCTCTTAAGTTCTATGTCCTAAAGGTTATCCAAACTCTTAATACTGTGTTCTAAGTGCCCTCCCAGCTCTGACATCCCATGTTTTAAGAGCCCTCTCTGCTTGGACATCCCATGTTCTACGGGCCCTCCCAGCTCTGACATCCCGTGTTTTAAGAGCCCTCCAACTCTGCCAGTCTGTGTTCTAAGGACCCTCCCAGATCTGACATCCCATGTTGTAAGAGCCCTCTCTGCTTGGACAGCCCATGTTCTACGCGCCCTCCCAGCTGTGACACTCTCTGAGCGCCCTCCCCACACACACACAAACACACTCTCTCTCCACGTTCTAACAAAGGTTCCCTCCAGCCCACGAGTTCTGGGTCCCCGGTGGTGTCCCGTCGGACAGGATCCTTTAATCGGGGAGCGCGGGCGGGACGTCGCCCCGGGGGACAGGCACAGCGGCCCCCATGCTCGGAGGCAGGACGCGGAGCCCGGCTGGGTCTCCCGGAGCTGCTCTGGGCGGGCGGCCCGGCAGAGACAATGGGCCGGCTGGTCTGGCTAGCAGGAGGGCTCGGAAGGGGCCCCGCTCCGTGCTCCCCAGGGGTCCCTCCCGTCGGGTCCCGGGCGCCCCTTACCTTAACGAAGAGCTCGATGACGGGCTCTTTGTCCTCCTCTTTCAGCCCGTTCACCGGCATCGACAGCGCCATGGCCGGGCTCGGGCTCCTCGGGCTCCGTGGGCTGCTAGCTACTGGTTTGGCCGCGCGCCTCCGCCCGCTCGAGCTCTCCCTCCCGCGCTCGCACCCGCTCTCGCGCTCCCTCCCGGCAGCTCGGACTCTCTCCGCCGCAACTCGACGCTCTGCCTGCTCAGCGCGACTGAAAGGAGGCGGCGGCCGGCGCTCTTGGCCACTCCAACGGCCGTGGGGGCGGGGCCGGTGCGCCTCGTGCCGCCCGCCCCTCCGCCTATCCCCGCGCCGAACTTTCTCCGAGCCCCGCCTCATCCTCTTTATGGTCCCGCCCACGTCCTCCGCCCCGCCCACATCCCTCTCCTTGCCGGGCACAGCCCTTCCTTTCCTCTTCCCCTCCGTCTCCTCCTCGCTGCCCCCACTTGCCCCCCATGTCCCCTCCCAATCCCCATTCCCTTCGCTCTTCCTCCTCCTCAATCGCCCAGTTCTCCCCTTCGTCTTCCTCCCTCTCCTCATCCTCTTTCCCCAACTCCCAGCTCCTTTGAATGCAGGGACTGATTTTTGGTGGTTTTTTGTTTTGTTTTTGCCTTTCTTTGTTTCCCCATCTCTTTGCTCAGTGCCTGGCACATAGTAGACTCTTAATAAATGTTTGTTTCGCTCCTTTGCACGGCGCCCGGCACTTAATAAATATTTGTTGACTGACCGGAAGGGGTACAATTTGTACACTGCTAAGTGTAATGTAAGTAGGATGGAGTGTGAGAGCTAAGGACAAAATGCTCCAAAAAAGGGGAGAGATCGCTTTCAGCTGGGGGCCTGGGGGAGATTTCCTCTGTTCTTTTACCATCCTCTCCCTTCTTTCTTTCCCGGGTCCCTCCCAGCTCGTTCCTCCCTCAGGAGAAGGGGTGTGGCCTCTCGGAGTTGAGGCGGGAGCCAACGCTGGTCCCTTTCCTCCCCGTCCGCATCCCCATCCCCATCCTTGTCCCAATCCCCGTTATAAGGAGGAAGGGGTGGGGCCGACGCTCCGGCTCTATTGTTCTCCGAGACCAAGCTGGCTCCCAGGAGCTGCCCGGAGCATCTGCTCCCCTTCCCCTTCCTTAGGGGAGTGGCCTCTCCCTAGCAGAAGGTGGGCAATGCTTCGGGGTGGGCGGGGCAGTTTGGGGGCCTGTTTTTGGAGTCTTCCCTCACGTCTCTCCCCCGGGAGTGGAAGGGAAATTCCCCAAACGGCCTGGAGCCTAACTCTGCCCTCATCTGCAACGCCCGCCCTTCCCTCGGCGGCTGCTGCTGGGGCCGTGCCCAGTGACCTCATGTCTGAGGAGGCCCCTCCTGGGCGAGGAAGAAGACGCAGTTCGCCCCCCCCCCTTGCCCCACCTTTCCTTCAGCCAACGCCCTCCGGACCTGAGACCCTAGGAATTCTTTAAGCCCAGTAACCCCAGCCCACCCCCTTCCCGTATGTGGCTTTTTGCCTGTGGAGTCATCCTGTCCTTCTTCGCCCTTCCTTTTTTTAGAGAGTATCGCCCTCGTCCAGCTAGCATTACCCTCAGTCCACCTTAGGATAGACAGGCATCCCAGGGAAGGAGAAAGAAAGCCAGCTCGGTCATAGGCTGTCCCCCCACCAGTCTGAAATGCACTAGCTCCCCATCTCTGCCTTTTGGAGTACTTCAATTCTGCAAGGTTCAGCTCAGCTGTCACCTCCTCTTGGAAGCCTTGCTGGATTTCCCTAGCTGTTCAGGCTCTCTCCCTCCCCAAATCGTGTTCCTCCCTGCATCCCCTTCCTAAAATGTCCTTGAGAATCAGGACTGTCCTGGTTTGGTTTTCATCTTTGTAGCCCCAACCTTCTACAGAATAGTTGTTTAATCGATGCTTACTGAATGGGAATAAAACTGAGCCGCTGCTCTTTTTTTTTTTTTTTTACATGGGATCGGAAGAAGGAATTGGGAGTCACAGAATACGACCTGTTCACAAATAAGTCTAAGAAAGGGAAAGTAAGAGCAATAATCTCTCCCATCTCTGTCATTCCCGGTTCTAAGGCCCCTTCCATCTCTAATATTCTATGTTCTAAGTCAGTCCTAGGGCTGATACCCTGTGATTCTTTAGAAAATTCTCAGGAGGGGGTAACGTCATAGCTCTCGGCACTCTCTTCTTCCTACAGGCTGACCTCTTCCTTTTCTTTGGGTGGGCCTACTAAGTAGCCATTTAGAAGTGCCTGTCTTGGGTTCCACAGCCATCCTCAGCTCCCTTTAGTTTCCAGGCAGAACTACAGGGTGTCCAATTAAACCAGGACTCCAAATGAAGGCAAAATGCCTTTCGGACAAGGCGTTGAACCAAAGTGAACTGTGGGCAAAAACAAACCAACAACAAAAAAATCTCAGAATAAGCTGCCCTAATTGACCAATCCCTGAATTGACCTCAAATGTTAATTTTTTTTTTACTGAACCAAAGTTTAAAAAAAAAATGGGCAAACCAGTTCAAACTGGAACAAAGACTTCTATTTTCTTAAGTTAATGAATCCAACAAGTACAGAGTGGCCTAAGAGGCTTCCAAACTGACCTGAACTTAAGTGATGCTTCTCCTATTGTCCTGCTTTGAAAGCCAGTTGGGCGGAGGAGGCCTCACTGACCCAAGGTGTGCCTGGGGTCTCATGGCAAAGGAGCTTTAAGAGGTTGTTTAAACATACCTTATCCACGAAACAATCACTGGGGAATGCAAGGGATGCCTGGTCATTCCCCTCCAGACACAGTTTCCCCCCTCTCACATCTAGCAGGTTTGCTCTAGAGAGCCCCAGGGGGCTGTTAACTTCCAGAGCACCCTACAGGCCTGAGGTGTCCCAGAGCCGGACTGGAATCTCCCAGTCCCAGCTGGAGTCACACACTGGGAGATAGAAAGCCTGGCACAGATTGGTTCTAGGCTTTTGAAATGATGAAGCCCTGCCCAGAGCCAAGTTTACCAGATTCTGGTTGTGCCAGAGCTTCTGGGAAGCCCTCCCTGAATACCCCAGCCTATACTGTTCTCTCTGTGTCTGAAAAAGACTACTTGTCTAGTCTGCTTGTTTGTCTGTCTGCCTAACTATCTGTCTATCTCTTTCTGTCTTCTGAACTTTGTACTTACTGTTTGCAAGCTCCTCTGACACTTGGGGTGATAGGAACCTCAGAGATCAAGTCTTCCCTCCCTCCCATCTCTCCCACTCCTTAGAATTGGTGGGGGGAGTCAATAGGCTGCAGATTGTTACTAACAATGACTTGCCCTTGAGAAGTAGCTTGAAGAACAAAATTAAAGACTTTTGTGACTGACCACAGCAGTGAGCAAGTCATGAATCAAGAGGATTACAGAAAAGACTAATCTTCACTGCTCTCTCAGTCTTACATGGGCCAGTTAGGCAGGGAGATTGTTGCATTGATTACATTTGTCCCCCAGAATCTTGCAAGAAGCAGAGAAAGGCTTTCTGTGTAGTGGGTGAATCTTTCACAGAAGATTTTTAGAAAGATACGCATTTACAATCACACAGGATGGGGAGAGGAACGGTTGTGGGCTGCACTGGTAGAAGAAGGACACACATCCAGGAGACTGAATATCCACTTAATCCGTAGCGTAAATAGAAATTTTTTCACCTAGGTCCAAAAAGAAAGGAAAAGAAACCTTTATTAAGCCAGGCTATGTGCTGGGCCCTGGGGATACAAATACAAGCAAAAAGAAAGATAGCCCTTCCCCTCAAGAAGCTTAAGTTCTAATAGCGGAAAATACACAAAAGGGAGCTGAAAGGGAAGAGAGAAAGGAAGGCACCCGTGGTGTGGCATGGAAGCAAAGTCTTAAGAGTCAGAAACAGCCCGGAGGAGAACAATGTAAGGTCAGTCCCTAAAATGGAGGCCAGAGGAGAAACTCATCAATGGAAGAAGGAAGGGATATTCCTTCCCAGGCACTGAGGGAAGTTCCAGGATGAGAGGGCAGCTAAAGCCTGGCGTTGAAGACCTGAGATAGGGGTAGGGGTGGCTGCAAGCAGCGGGGAGTGAGAGAGTTGGGTGACATGACAGCACAGAGTTTGACCACAGGTAACTTGTCCCATTCCTTGATATCTACTAGTGCATGCTTCTGGTTTTTCCTCCTCTATGCCTGTAGAGGAAGGGGGAGTGGGGCGTGGTACAGGCTGGTGGAAGATTTCGAGGCATAAGGACATTAGACTTCAAACTACAATAAGAAGGAAACGTGTCCACTTGGCCTGGGACAAAGCTCTGGTGACAACACGTAGTTGTAGCTCTGTATATAAGTAACTGCACATCTATGTCCCCAGGTAGATTGTCAAACCCTAGAGCTCCTTTTGAAATCCTTGCTTTCCTAGACGATGTTTTCCCCCACCACAAAATGACTTTGTTCTTTACTTTTTATATATTTCACACTTGCTCATTTTGCAAGTTCGTGTTCGTGAACATTTTATCTCCAGTTCACGTAGTCCATCCCCATCCCCTCCAGAATGCCAGCTCCCAGAGGGCAGCCTGGTTCGGTTTATCTTTCTATCCCCAGTACTGGACTGTAGCAGGTACTTGATAAATGCCTGGTGAATGAGTGATTTGCTTAATTAGTTAATTAATTAAACAAGTGGCAGGTAGTGGAGAGGCTTACCAGGTGTAATATGTGTAAGGTCTCGGTTTGGCTAGAGCGCAATCTGAGAACAGGAGTAATATGCAATAATACTGGGAAGACACATGGAAGGCCTTGAATGACAACCTAGCAAGCTTAGGCTTTATTTGGGAGGCAACTGGTAGTTGTTTCATTCTTTGTATTCTTCAGGTCCTCCCAAGCAGGAGGTGTTTTCTTGCCCCTGTGGCTTAGCATTTAGTGTGGGAAATAGCAGCTGTGCCCCATCCCTTTTCTTGGCTCTAGGAAACTTAAATTAGCCTCTTTTTTTCTCACTGTGCTAATTGTGGCTTAATGAAGGTTTGACTAATGTTTAACCTGAAAGTGGTTTCTGCAAACCAGCTCCTGATGTGGCCCTGATCTGTGAAATGAAAACATCTGCAGGTGAAACGATGGGCCTCGGGTTTCTCTGAGCTCCTCTGGATCTTGGAAAGCCTAAGAGCCCTGAGACGCCCTGAATGAATCCAAGTCACCTGGCCCGGGTGAAGGATGTCTTTGGAGATTGAAAGCACTGGCAGCTTTGGTTGCTGGGTCATTGTCAGGATCTTGGAGAATGGGAAAGTAAGACAGGACTAGAAAAGGGAAGTTATGGTGTTACTTTTCTAAAGGGGTACATAATGGAGTCTGATAAACGTTAGGCTGGTAAAGTTGACTTTGGTTGCGGCAAAACCTAGAATACATAATTAAAGAAGTGATTGGAAAACATCTAGGCTTTATGGAGTAGTGGAATGGGGGAGAAACCAGAATTAGGTTTCTGCCGCTGGCTTTTACTAGCTGGACAAACCACTAAATCCAGGGTCTCAGTTTCCTTATCTGTTAGATAGGCATGATAACACATAAGGCCATTGTGAGGACCAAAGGATATAATGTTCAGAAAGCACGTTGCAAACTGGTAGTCACAAAGAATCAGCATGGCTTTGTCAAGGAGGACAGATTAACTTTATTTCTTTAATCAACAGGGTTAGTAAACTGGTTGATCAGGGGAACATTCTAGATCCAATTTACCCAAGGTCTCAGCCATGCATTTGATAGAGTCTCTCATTCCATTCTTTTAGAAAAGATGGAAAGAAGTGGCATTTAGGTGAATTCAATCAGTCAGGCAATAAGCATTTATTAAGCACCTACTATGTGCCAGGGACTGTGCTAAGTGCTAGAACCGATTATATGGTGAGGCTCAAAGAACAGATGTCAATGGCTTAACTGATAAAACATGGAAGGTCTCTAGTTGAATGTCTCGGAGATCCGTACTTCGTCCTGTGCTGCTTAACATTTTTTTCAATGACTTGGTCAAAGGTAAAGACAGCGTGATTGTCAAATAGAGTCACAGCACTCCATCCTGGGAGGGACAGTTACCATGTAGTGGACAGTAGAGTAGGGTTTCAGAACAGTCTGGGCAAGCTAGAACAGTCAGCCATATCTAACAATGAAATTTAAGAGGGAGTAAGTATAACTCGTACACTTTGGTTCAAAACATCCATTTCACAAGTATAAGATGGGGAAAGTGAGGGGACATAAGAGTTCTCTGAAAAAGATCTTGGGGTCTTAGCAGATTGTGATTTCATTATCACAGAGCAGCCAAGAAAACTATCTTCAGCTGCATTGGGAGAATCATGGTTTCCATCCAAGTTGATGACAGCCTCCCCTGGTCAGACCACAGCTGGCCTATTGTTCCCTTAAGGTGGAGGAAAATGTAACCCCTTATGGCTTCAGTGCCTCCTCTTATATGAGGCCTTTTGTGATTCTCTTTCTCTCCTCCCCCACCCCAGTTATTAAGATTTTCTCCTTAAAATTACTGTGTTTTTACTTATCAAAATACATGCTGTATCTCTCCAGGAGGTGTGTTCCTTAAGTATTGAGACTGTTTTATATTTGTCTTTATCCCCAGTACAATGAGGTTTGTTGTGGGTTGGGTTTTGTTTTCCTGGTGATTATATCCGTGTAGCAAATTCCTACGTGTGGAAACTCTAGTCAGTGATGTAGATGGGCAACTTTGTAAAATACATTCTTAGGAAGTTGCCTTGGGGCACCCAGAGGTTAAGTGACTTGCCATGGAATGTGTCTGAGACAGGATCTGAACCAAGAGACCTCAAGGCCATCTCTTTCTCTCCACATCCCCACACTGCCTTTCCCTCTTTATACTGAGCAGGACCTCAATAAACGTTTGATGAAATGAATTAGGGGAGGTAGCACACCATCCCACCTCTCACTGTCTTCCTGGATGAGTCATCAGGCTTTGTGGGATACCGGGAAGTTCAGCCCGATCTTGTGACTTTACAGCCTAGGAAAAGGTGCAGCTGTAGAGTCCTTGGAGAGGGCCATCCCCAGTTGACGTCTCCACGGGCTTTCACTCACTTCTTTGCTGGCCTCTGACGTCATCCTTCAATGGCTCTCTCCAAAGTGACCAGTGGTCTTTTCATCACCTAATCTAATGCCTTTTTCTCAGTCTTCATCCTTCTTGACCACAACAGCCTTTGACGCTACTGACCACTCTCTTTTCCTGGTTAATTGCTTCTGTGTAGGTCTTCATGACATTGCTCTCCCCTGGTTCTCCTCTGACCTGTCTGGTTGCTCTTTCTCAGTCTCCTTTGCTGGATTTTCATCCAGGTCATCCCTTGGGAGTTCCTCAATATTCTGTCCTGGGCCCTCTTCTCTTCTCCTTCTGTGCTATTTCACTTGGTGACCTTATCATCTCCCATGGACTTAATGCCCATCTCTTTGTAGATGCTTCCCAGATCTACTTATCTAGCCCTAAAATCTCTCGTAACATCTCAACTGCTTGTTAAAAACTGGAATTGGAAGTCCCATAGACATCTTAAACTCAGCAGGCCCAATATGATTCATCATCTTTCCTCCCAAATCTTCTCTCTTCCTAAATTCCCTGTTACCGTTGAGGGTACCACCATCATCTTGCTCCCCCAGCATCATCCCTAGGCATCATCCTCAGCATCTCATTCTCTCTCACTCCTCTCCATCTCACATCTGTTGCCAATGTCTGTTGATTTTATCCCCTTCTGCCTTCTGATACTGTATCAACCTGGTACATGCCCTCACACTTGGACTATTGCAGTGGCCAGCTGGTAGCTCTCCCTGCCTCAAATCTCTCCCTGCTCTAGTCCACCTTCCACCCAGCTGTCAAAGTGATCTTCTTAAAGCACAGGTATGACCACATCACCCTGCTAGTCAATAAGACCCCTCCCAGCTCTGACATCCTGGGTTCTAAGGGCCCTCCCAGCTCTGACATCCTGGGTTCTAAGGGCCTTCCCAGCTCTGACATCCTGGGTTCTAAGGGCCCTCCCAGCTCTGACATCCTGGGTTCTAAGGGCCCTCCCAACTCTGACATCCTGGGTTCTAAGGGCCCTATCACATCCAGGATCAAAAAGAAAATTCTCTGGTTTTTAAAACCCTTTATACCCAGGCCTCTTTCTACCTTTCCAGTCTTCTTATAAACATTATGCCTGTCCTGTCCACTGAAATCCAGTGACGCTGACCCCATTGCTGTCCCTTGCACAAGACACTTCATCTGCATCTGACTGGCATTGTCCCTGGCTGTCCCCCTGCCTGGAATGCTCTCCGTCCTCACCTTTACCTCCTGGTTTCTCTGGCTTCTTTTGGTCCCAGCTAAAATCCCACCTTCTACAAGAAGTCTTCCCCAATCCCCCCAATCCTAGTGCCCTCCTACTGGGATTGGCTCCAATCTGTGGAGACTTCTCTTTTGTACATAGTTGTCTCTATGTCGTCTCCCTCATTAGAATGTCTTTACACCCCTATTGTTTAGAACAGTGTGCAGCACAAAGGAGGTACTTAAGAAATTCTTGTTAACTGACTGACTAAATGTAGGTAGAGGCTGGGTGACCATTTGTCAGAGATGTTGTGGAAAGGATACTAGTTCAGCCATAAATTGCACTAGATGGCCTCTGAGGCATCAGCCGTCTCTTACACTCTATGACTCCATGACACAGATCTTCTGCTAAAATAGTAAAATCATTGAACCAAGAGATGAGTGGAATCAGTGGGACTTGGGAAGAGAGAACATTGGAGCTGGGAGGGGCCTTAGAACACAGCATGTCAGAGCTGGGAGGGCCTTTAGAACCCAGAATGTCAGATCTGGGAGGGGCCTTAGAAAACAAAATGTCAGAACTAGAAGGGGCCTCAGAACACAGGATGTCAGAGCTGGGAGGGCCCTTAGAACACAGCATGTCAGGCCTGGGAGGGCCTTTCGAACCCAGAATGTCAGAGCTGGGAGGGGCCTTAGAACACAGGATGTCAGAGCCGGGAGGGGCCTTAGAACACAAAATGTCAGAACTAGAAGGAGCCTCAGAACACAGAATGTCAGAGCTGGGAAGGCCTTTAGAGGCCAGATAGCCCAATAGCCTCCTTTCACTGATGAAGAAACTGAGACCCATAAAGGTTATGTAACTTGCCCAGGGTCACACAAATAGTATCTGGAGAAGGATTTGAATTCACGCTTCTCCGACTTCAAGTCTAGAATATACAGGAGTATTATTATTGTGACTAATAAATACTAACAATAATAGCAAATTAATTATTAGTAGTAGCTAATATTTCCATGGCACTTCAAGGTTTGCAAAGTGCAATAGAAGCCCCATTCTTCAAAATGAAGCATTCTTCAGTAGGGACAAGAAGGGTGTCTCCCCTGCCCGCCCCCATAAACTAATGAAGCCTGATGCTCCTAGTATCTTCCTGCCAGTCAGCTCCCGAGCCAACCAGACACCATTTTCTGGGCATCTCTGGCCTCCTCCGTCTCCTGCCCAAGCAGCGGAGGGAGCTCGAAGGAGATCTGCTGAACACGGACTGCCCTGGAGGAGAGACACCCTGCCTGCCAGCTGCCACAGAGACTCCAGCTGGAGGGCGGAAGGAGGGGGGCAGGGGAGCCCTTTCCCAGCCCTGAGCTCCCTGGTAAGGCCCAGCCCCAAACAGAACAAGCATCCCCTGCCAGGCTCAGTGCTATGATCCTAGAGTAATTAGGAGGTGGTGTCACTAAGAACTGAGGCAATCCAGAAGGGCTTTCTGTAGGAGGTACTGTGAGTTGAGCCTAAAAGAGCACTAGGGATTCTGAAGGGAGCAGAAGGGAGGAAGGAGGGCATTCGTGGCATGGGGGACAGTCCCTGCAAAGGTGGAGGCTGGAGAGGACTGGCATATAGGAAGCAGCAAGCTGGCAGCTTGACGAGAATCAAGAGCTCTAGGAAATACGGTATTGGGAAATCAGTCTGGAAAGACAGGTTGGAACTAAACTGTGAAGAGCTTTAAATGTCAGACAGAGGAGTCTGTGTCTGATCCTGGAGCAGCTTCTTAGCTTTCTGTGTGTGGCACAGACACCTCTGGCAGATCGGTAAAACCTTATTGTGGTTGACTGCCTATATTCCTAATTGAAGGAAATGTTCAGTCCCACTAGAGGTTAGTGAAAATAAAGCTGTCATTTTTTCCCCACATTCTAGGACCCCATGAAATCTGTCTATGGATCCCTAGAGAGAATAGGGAGCCTCCTGACCAGGGGAGCGATGTTCAGACCCATCAATTTGGCATCTGTATGGAGGATGGAGGAGAGAAGGGATAGACTGGAAGACCAATTGGGAAGCAATTGTAGTAGTCCAGGTGAGAGCTGATAGGGTCCGATTTAGGAGGGCTATCTATGAGGCATCCACATGGAGAGGTCCAGCAGGCAGTCAGTGCCTCTGGTCTAGCACTGAGGCAGGTAATGTGGGCTAAATATGAGATCTGGAAGTCATCAACATAGGCATCATGGGATCTTAAATCTAGAACTAGAAGGGACCTCAGAGACGATTTTACAAATGAGGAACCTGGTAACTGGAGCCATTGACTTATCCATGACCACACGAGGTATTAAATTTCAGACGTGGAATTTGAACCCACATCTTTCTGACTCCAAGCCCATAATAGTTGAATGCACAGGAATTTATGAGATCCCTGAGAGATTATGGGGAGAGAAAAGGAGAAAAGGAAGACCAGGACCCAAGACAGAGGTCTGGAGATGCACACACACGTGTGGGATAGGAGATGGACAATGATGATACAAAAGAGGCTGGTGTATAATAGGAGAACTGGGAGAAGGCAGTGTCATGAAAACCTGCAGAGGAGAAGATATTCGGGAGGACTGGGCATCAACAAGACGGGTGAGGACTGAGACTAGGCCATTGGAAATCCCAACTCCGCTCTCTCAAGGGAGAGAAAGGAGAGACAGAAGCAGAGAGACAGACAGGAACAGAGAGATAGAGACCCAATGGGAGGGTGAGGATGCAGGAAAAGGGAGGGGAAGGGATGGGAGTTTGTTCTAAAATAGAGTATGATCTCATCCTAAAATTCAAATCAAAAGAGAAGAGGTGGCCTTGACGAGGAAGAGGGGAACCGCTTCATCAGAGATTGGAGCTTAAGAGGGAATGAAAAAATGATGCTAAGGGGATATTAAATATGGATCTGGGGAAAAGAGAGAGTTCATTATAGGTAGTCTTAATTTTCTCCCTAAAGGAAGAGGTGAGGTCTTCTAGTGGGGGAGGGGTTGGCAATAATAATGGTTCACCTTTATATAGCACTTAATGGTTGGCAAATTCTTACAACAAGTGTTTTTATCCCCATTTCAGAGATGAGACAACTGAGGCACAGAGAATTCCCAAAGGTCACAGAACTGATAAGTATCTGAGCAGAGATTTAAAAAAATAGATTTTCCTGGCTTCAGATCCTCTGTTCTATCCACTACGCTGCATCACCTGTGGGTGACTTGAGAAGCTAAGGTTTGGAAGTGACAAGAGTGAAGATGAAGATTTCAGTTTTTCTGATTTGCCCTTCTTCCCATGAGCTCTCTCTTGGGCAGTAAGTGCCCTGGGTATAAGTGCAGGAGCATTGACATGGCTCACCTCAGGATGTGGCTCAGAGCCCTAGCTCAGTGCTCCAGGGGAGATACTGGGAGGCAAGGGAGGAGCCGGAAGACAAAGGCTTGGCCAGGGGCCCTCCAGGGCCCAGGTGCCAGACTTCTCCTTAGCCAGAAGCCTTGGGCTGGGGCTGTTCTTGCAAACCTCAGAGCCAAGGTGAAAGGAGGAGGCCCTCAGCTCCCAGCAGAGCAGGCAAAAGCTCACCAGAGCAAGGGTTTCCTCCCGAAAGACTGTGGCCTTTTGATGGTGAATGCAGGAAGAGAGGGAGTGTGGCTAGGCCTCCCTACCTTTGTCTCCCTTGCCCCTACCTAATCCTGAGCCCAAACAATGAGGCTGGGCCCCTGTGGTGGCAAGAATAAAGGCCTGCTTCCTTCCATTGTTTGAGGCTGCTTTCACAGCTGGCCTGATGTGTCCTCCACCACCACCATCTGCACTGACTCATCGTGACTTAATAGCCTGGTTCATACTGTTCACTGTTTCCTAAGTCTCCTCAGTCCACCTGCTAGCTCCCTTGGGAGCTCCCAAATACTGCTTCCCAGGAAAGACTCCCTTGGCCCTCTTATGGGGCTGGGCAAAGGGCAGCTCCCTCAATCCTCCACCTGCTCAGGAGAGAGCAGAGCCCCTGGTACTGGGTGGAACACCCTTGAGCTCTGGCCAAAATCTCCACCCCATTCCACCATTAGACATTCATTCTTTTGGAGCCACTCCTGATCCTGTCCCAGGGTGATTAGACCCAAGACTTCCACTGGGTAAATGAGAAAAAGCCTTTAGATTCCAGCCTGGTTGGAAAGCGGAAAGAGTAGTGCTTTTTGGGAGGACCTAGGTTCAAATTTAGCACTGCCATTTGTTACTGGTAAGGCCTCGAGCCCTCCCTGGGCTTCCATTGTAAAACAAGAATAAGGCCCTTCCAGCTTCATGTGCTTTTCCCAGTAGCCTCCATTTAGTCTCCTCCATCCTTTTGTCACCTAGAAATTAGGGGAGATGGATTAATGATGGGTTACATTGGTGGAAGCGACCTGGAAAAGGGGGAGTGGAAATTCTGTTGGCTCCTGCCCTGGTCAGACTACGTGGGAACCTAGGATCCCAGCTCTAGAGCTAGAGGGGACATTAGACATTATCTAATATAACCCCCTTTACAGATGAGAACACTGAGGCATGGAGATGTTAAATGACTTACCCAGGATCACACAGCCAGTATCTAAGGTGGTATTCCAACCCAGGACTTCCTGATTTTAAGTTATACCAGGCTACTTTGGGATCTGGATGCCACAATTTGTGAAGAACATTAATGAGCTGTAATATGTACAGAGGGAGATGACCAGAATTTTCAAGGGAGTTTGAAACTAGGCCATGTGGGGAATGAATGAGGAGTTACAGATAATTGGTCTAGAGGGGTGAGGGCCTCAGAGAGTCATGTAAATGAGGGGCTGCCATGTTGAACAATGAACATTAATGGTCATTAACGGTGTACTGTTTTAGGACAAACTCACAGTTTAGTAAGGCCATATATACACACAATCCATGATGTTAAATCATAAATGCATCAGAGGGGTGCAAACAGCTGTGTGGTCTGAGGAGGAAGGTCATCTTCAGTTGGGATCAGGGAAGGCTTCTTCAAGGAGGTGATGATTGAAATGGAGAGTTCAGAAGGCAAAGAGCTGGAGTCCCCCACACGGAACCAATGTGAGCCAACCACGGAAGTGGCAAATCACAGGATGGGTAAGCAGAGGCAGAGGGTTATCCAGTCTGACTGAAGCATAGAGTGTGAGAAGAGAGTGATATATGAACGAAAGTTCAAAAAGGAATCTAGTGCCTAATTGTAGAAGGGCTTGAACGCCAAACCTTTCTCGGCCCGTAAATTTCACTCCTGGTCCATCGGAGATTTTTGGCCAGAGGAATGGCAGGAGTGGATCTATATGTGGGTAAGAAAAATGATTCTGGCCTGGTGTGAAGGACAGATGAGGGGTGGAGGGAAGTGAAGACTGGAAGATCTGTCAGGGGGGCATTGCAATAATGCAAGCAGTTGGTAATGAGGGATCATACAAAGGGAGTAGCAGTGGGGAGGGGAAAGACAATGCAAGCTGCAAAGAGGTTTTGGAGGTAGGATCCACAGGATTTGCTGAATCAGAGATTCCATTTGTTCAGTGGGTCCCAGGAGGCAGAACTGGGACTGGGTCTCTTCACCCCAGCCATTTTCTTGCCACCTATTCTGCTGCTGCTCTACCCTTCAGACCAGTCCAGAGACAATGTCCTAGAGTAATTAAGCCACACAGCCATGTCACTCCCTCCCTGAGGCTGAGCTCTATGGATTGTTAAGAATCCACTATGGCTAGTTCCAGACCTAGACCCCCTGGCCACGTTTCCCTGACCCATCCACCATACCCATGGACCTTCTACCCATCCTCCTTTTTATCTCTTGTTCCACAGCTTAGCTTAGTGCCCAGCACACAGTAAGTGCTTAATAAATGTTGACTGATTGATTGTGACCAGTAACCAAATGAACAATACCTTTGCTTCTAGTAAAGGTGTGTTAATCAACTGCCCTATTGCCCCACTCAACATCCTTGTGTCTTCCCAAAGCAGAAATTCCTCCCAGGACAGAACTCCCCTATATAGATGATCTACCCCATGGGAATGAATTTTCCTTAAGGGCAAACACCCTTCGGATTTTGTATTGGTATCTCTAGAGCTTAGCAGATGCTTGGCACATTGTAAGTACACAATAATTTTTAAAATTCATTCATTCATGGGTAAAAGTTGCAGAGAAGTGATTTGCCCTGTGTAAGAAAAATCTAACAATGAGGGCTATTTTTTAATATTCTAATTTGTTATTGACTTATTTTTAACATTCTTTTCCAATTTTGAGTTCCAAACTCTCTTTCTTCCTCTTACCCCCCCACAACCACTGAGAAGACCAACAATATGATATCAATTATACATGAAATCGTGCAAAACATTTCCATGTTAGCCATTTTTTAAAGCAAGAAAAATAAAGAAAATGAGAAAATGATGCTTCAATTTGCAGTCAGAGTCTTTCAGTTCTCTCTCTGGAAAAGCACAGCGTTTTATCATCATGAGTCCCTTGGAATTGCCTTGGATCATTGTCTTGATCAGAGTAGCCAGAATCATGATCATTGTTACAACATTGTTACAACCGTGTTTCTCTGGTTCTTCTCTCTTCACTTTGCATCAGTTCATATAGGTCTTCCCAAGTTTTCTAAAACCATCCCTTTCATCATTTCTTACCACATAGTAGTACTCTATCACAATCATGTACCCCAACTTGTTCAGCCATTTCCCAATTGATGAGCTTCCCCTCAAGTTCTAATTCTTGGCCAACACAAAAAGAGCTGCTATAAACATTTTTGTTCATGTGGGTCCTTTTCCCTTTTTTATGATTTCTTTGGGATACAGACCTAGAATTAGCATTGCTGGGTCTAAGGATATGCAGTTTTGTAGCCCTTTGGGCATAGTTCCAAATTGCTCCCCAAATGTTGGATCAGTTCACTACTCCACCAGCTGCTCATTAGTGCACCCCTTTTTCTCTCAGTGAGGGCTAACAATAATAAGAACACTCAGCATTTATAAAGTGTTTTAAGGTTTGCTAAGCACTTTACAAATATAATCTCATTTGGTCCTCACAACAACCTTTGTGCTGTCATGACCCTTATTTCACAGATGAGGACCCTGAAGGGGCTGGACAAATTAAGTGACCTTTCCCAGGATCATATAGCTAGTAAATGCCTGGGGCTGGATTTGAATTCCAGTCTTTCTGACTTCTCCCAACCATGTTCACTGCACCACCTAGCTGCCTGTAACTGATGGCTGTTTGTTCTTGGAGGAAGTGAGTTATCCATCTCTGAATGCATTCAGATAGAGAGGCCTGGTGCCTCCTTGTTGGAAATGCTGACTGCTCAGTTATCTCTGAGGTTGGAATGGTCCTCAGGTCCCTTCTAGCTATACAATCCCACGAGGCAGAGGAAGGGATGTGCCTGGAGTTATATTTCAAGTCTGTGGCTGAAGCAAGAATAGAATCCAGCCCTCCTGACTTCCAGGGCTTCAAGCTCTCATTGCTTTTTCCACTCAAACCTCCTTTTCTCCTAAATAGGAAGGACAGAGAGCACTAGAGTGGGGCAGAGGGAAGGAAAGGACTGGAAGGAAGAGGAGAAGGGAAAAGAAAGGGGAGTTATTGTGGACCTTGCCTACACTTGAGAACTCCAGCTGGCTTATGGAAAAAATTCAAGAGTTTCCCAGCTGTCAACAGTCCTATCCCCACCTCCCTCCTTCTCTTTCCCAACAACGACTACTTGACTCCCCTCTAAGCGGGATCCTGGAAACAGGCTTAGTCTCCAAAGGGCTCTGGCCAGGCTGAGTAAGGTCATGGGACACTTTCTAACGGCCACTGGCCAACATTAAACTACCCAGGGCTGTGGAGCTGCCAACTCTGGCTGCATTCAGAGTCCGGGAGACTCTGGCCCTTTTCCATGCTCCCCAGGCTCCAAGGCAGGAGGATGTGAGGGGTGGGGGAAGGCGTTTGTCAGTTTCTCTCCCCCCAAGCCAATGAGCAGGATCACTTCACCCCAAGTCTAGGCTTATCCTTCTCCTCTGCTGAAGCTGCCACAGCATCCAATAGGACTGGTGGGTTTTAGTAGCCTAAAGGATATAGAAAAGGCAAGGGAGGAGGGAGAATGTGGGGGAGAGAGACATAGAGGGATGAAGATATAGAGGCGAGGAGTGGAAAAGATGAGAGAGAAAAGAGACAGACAAAGAGGAGAGGAGAGAGAGAGAAAGAGAGAGAGAGCAGAGGGGAGAGAGAGAGAGAGAGAGAGAGAGAGAGAGAGAGAGAGAGAGAAAGAGAGGGAGAGGGAGAGAATTTAAAGAAATAGTTGAGAGAAACATAGAAAAGATATAGAAGAAAGATAAGAATATAGAAACAGCAATAGAGAGGGAGAGAGAAAAAAAATTATTTTTGAAGCAATCAGAAAAGGAAAGAATGATTCTGGAATGTAGAGACCAAGAGAGAAAGGGATTAGAAAAGAGAGAAAAAAAGAGCAAAACAGGGGAGAAGAAAGAAGGAAGAGAATGAAAGAAGGGGAGAGAAGAGGAGGGAAGTAGAGAGGAAATGAGAAACCCTCTCCGCTCCTCGAGGAGTCAGGTAGATGATCCCCAGGACCTCATCCAATTGTAAAGTGAAGTTTTCTGCATCCCCTCCGAGGCGGAGGCAGAATCAGCGGCGCCCACTGCCAGAGCCGGTCCCTTCCCATCCCCACAGCTTTGGCCCGCCGGGACCTCGGAATTTCTTCTGGCTCCCTTGGAAAACACCCAGGGCTGGCCCAGTGGCCTGGCTGCTGCACCCTGGCCCTGCCAGCACTCCCGCGCTGCTGATCTCACAATAGCTCAATTCACCAAGAAAGATCCCCGCCTTCCCTGGGCCCTGCATTGTAACGCCATGGACCTCAGCAAGGAGGGGGAGGGAGGGAGGAAGAACCTGGGGGAGGGGGAAACTCAAGGGAAACAGGCACCAGCTCCCAGGATCTGTTGCCCAGATCTGGAGAAAAGAAATAGAGAAAACTCTGGAGGCATCAGATGAGAGCAGGACAGAGTCTAAGCGAAGAAAATGGGTTAGTTTCCTAGCAGGCTTTGGAGGGGGGAGGGGAGGATGGGAAAGGGTTAGTTATCGGTTGGGACGTGATGAGTGAGTTGGTGCCTCTGAGCCCACGCTCTCTGAAGCAAACCCCATAGCAATCCTGTGACGTGATCCTGCCCTCAGACCAGCCCCCTGAAGGAACAACCTGCCCCCCCTCACCCTCTCCCACACACATACCCAGTTTTCCTGAGCCAGGGTTCTCAGTCAGCCCTCTGCTCAAGGACTGGGGATAGAGATATTACGGAAAGAGTTTGGGATCGTCAACTAAATCCAAGAGAGGCCATCTGGTCTAATGGCCCTCTCTCATTTACAGTAGAGGAAACTGAAGATGAACAACTAAATGCCACTCAGGTAGTGAGCATCTAAGTCAGGGATTTGAACCCAGATCCTGTGATTAGAGTCAGGTGGGAAGGCAAGAAAACAAGCATTTATTAAATGTCTACTTGTGTGCCAGGCACTATACTAACCACTCTAAAAATATTATCTCATTTGAACCTCACCAACCCTGGGGTGTAGGTGTGGTCATTATCGCCAGTTAAGGAAACTGAGGCAGACAGAGGTGAAGGGACATCCCCATGGCTGGTAAGCGTTTGAGGTCAAATTGGAACTCAGGTCTTTCTGGTTCAAGGCTTAGTGCTCTATCCATTGGGCCACCTTAAAGGTAGACTAAGAGTCAGAAAACCTGATGTTAACTAGCTGTGCCTTTGGGCAAGTCACTAGCCTCATCTGTGAAATAGAGAGAGTAACCCCTGCCCTGTCTCCTGGTACTGGGAAATAATGCAGTTAAATGTATGTTTAAGAATTTAATCAAGGCTGTACTTATATGCGTATCTGTGTCAATATTATCTGCCCCATCTCACTTCCAAGGGAGATGGCAATTTTCTCCTTTGTGGAAAGTAGGAAGATGACTGTGACTGAGTAATCCTACTTTCAGGAATGAAAATGGGCTAGAATTGTATCTGTTATAAAGCAAATATTTGTAGTCTAGAGATACGGCACTTTAGGGGAGTTCAGGATATAAGCCACTTTCCTTGGTCACTCCAGGTGGGAAGTAGTTCCCTACCATGAGGGGAACAGGTTAAATTTGGCCATCTTAGCTCCCCCCCTCCCCCCACCAAATGTTTATTACACCAGAGACAATCACAGTAAACCTACACCAAAGCAGGCAGTAAATGGGGAAATTATATGGATTAGGTTGGATGAAGTCAGGAAGTTCTGGGACAAGAGAGAGATGAAATCTCAACTCACCTAGGGAGAGAATGATTTCATCTGAGGTCTACTCCCAGCAAGCACTGAGGACAAAGGGACATAGGGGGTGGCAACTTTCCCTATGTACCTACAGATCCTAGTAGACGCTAAAAGTCTGTCTCTTGACTTTTTACCTTACCTCTCCTCCACTCTCTCAGCGGTCTCTCAGCTAATCAGGAGTCATCTCTCCCTTCAGGTATACAGCATACAAAGTCAGAGGCAGTCCTACAAGGAACTGCCCAAGGCCAGTTGATCAGGATGCTACATATGTGAAATTGCTTCGTAAACCCAAAGCAATAAATCGTGAGAAGGTATTATGTATGCTCTCAAGCACCTGTAATTCCTTCTCTGGACTCTGAATTCGTCATCTCTAATATTCTAGATTCTAACATTCTAGGGGAAGTATATCTCAGGGCAGTGATGGGCATGAAGTCCGGAGAACTTCTGTAGAACCTACAATAACTCATTATCACGAAGGCTCTGGATTACTTTTGTTGGTGAGTCACATCTGACCCTTATTCACCCCATTCAAGGTCTTCTTGGCAAAGAAATTGGAGTGGTTTGCCATTTCCTTCTCCAGCTCATTTGACAGGTGAGGAAACTGAGGCAAGTAGGGTTAAGTCACATGTCCAGGGTCACACAGCTAGTAAGGTACTCCTAACTCCAGGATTGGCACTCTATCCACTGAGCCACCTAGCTGCCCATTGGGCTACTAGGAAAATCAAATGAGAAAATATATGCAAATAACTTTGCAAACCTCAAAAGTATTATATTATATAAATGTCAACTTTTATTAAGGTTCCTTCCAGCTCTGACATTTATGATTCTTTTTATTTCTACTATCAGGGATGGAGTTTCACCCCCTTCTACCACCCACCCACCCCCACCTCATTAATGTAATGCATTTCTGTAAGAGGTTATGATAAAGGTTTAAATGTGTGAACAGGATAGTTTATACCTTGTTACCCCTTTATGAAATATGAATTTCTTTGATTGGGTCAAGAAGAGATTAATATGATTGGCTAGACAAACAAGCTGACCAGACCTTGGGGCGGGGAGGGGGGGGGTTAAACAGCAAATTTCACCATTTTCTCAGTCAATGCAATTAACTGGTAGAGGACTCCTGGCCCTAGAATGTTTTGAGAGATCAGATCCTTGTGCCAAAGGGCAGTAAAGTGGTAATGGGGGGAGAGGGGGTGGAGTGGGTGGTGTGTGTGAGAAAGTAGTAGTCATATACCACCTTATTGCCATGACCACAATATTGGAGACCAAACCAAGAGGAGACAACCATTCTACCAGTATGAGAGACAAACATATCAGGGATTCTTTGAGGACAAATCCAAACATAGATGTCCAAATGAAGGAGGAAATAGCTTCAGAGAGCATGACTCCTCGTGGTAGAATGATGAGGCACCTTTGAACTCTATAAAAGCACTGACCATTGGACTCCAACAGAAAGCTCTCCCTAAGAGGAGTTTCATGGGGACTCTAGGAAGGGAGTAAAAGACTTAAGGTAACTACTTAACTTAGAGTAGGTAGGTAACTACTTAAGTTATCTTTATGACACATGTTTTCTCTAAACATGTGCCTCACCATCTTTGCAGGGTACAATGGACCCTGCATGTATTTATGAGAGAATGTATCCCCAGACTTTTGAAGGAAATGTTTTTGTAACTCCCTTTGTAACTGTACCACTCTAGTAAATAAATGTCCTTTGCTAAAAAGCTAACTAATATCTGTTGGCTGATTAAAATGGAAAACACACTGGTGGGGGCTTGTGAAAGACAATACTAAAAACTTCAGCCCCTCAGACCTACCTCATAGAACCCTGAAGTTAGGAGCAATCTGTCCTCTGGGAATTGTTCCACCAGGGCCAGGGAAAGCTGGGGAAGTAGCCCTGGAGGGTGTGCTACACCAGGATTAAAAGAAAAAGATCAAGAAATATGATACAGTGAAAAGGGGAATGGATGTGGAGCTCAAAGGACTCAAGTTCAAATCCAGGTTTTATAGTATTTGTATGACCTGTATGACCCTAGACAACACTCTGGATCTGTTTCTTCCTTTGTAAAAATAAGGAAGTGAGATTGGATGCCCTCTGCAGTCCCTTCTAGCTCCAAATCCTTTGGCCCTCTGATATCTCTTGAACCCCTGTTATGCATTATGTTACACACAAGACCTCAGAACTAAGCCTCTAAGGACCTTTGCAGTTTGTCTAGTTAGAGATACACAAGACATGAAACAGAAGGCTGATTAAATCGTAGAACTGTACACAATGAATAATGATCCTATGCCACAATCCAAGAGATATCACAAGATGATATATGGAGAATTGCCAAGAGAGTGAAGCAGTTATTAAGTGCTACTGGAATTTGGTTGAAGGAAGGAGAGATCAGTGTGGACGGGGAAGGCAAGGAAGGCTTCCTGGAGGAGGAGTTTGAGCTTGGCCTTGGTTAGGCAAACAAGTACTTGTAGGGAAAGATATGTTCTGGGGACTGTTGCTAGACAAATAATTGGGATCAGAGAGTTGGAAAAAATAAACTTAGATTTGAGGGCTCATCATCCCCAGTGTTTGATTTCCCCGCCTCTGTGCTATATAATACTGTTCCCCACTCCTTACATACCTTTCTTCCGGTCTCCCTCTATAGAAGTCCACCCTTCAAGGCCCAGAAAAAAAAATGGCCCCTTCCCTAATTCCTCTAGTTGGAAGTGAGGGATCCTGATTTCTGCAGCTGGAAGTGATATCTCCTTCCTTTGAATCCTCAGAGCATTTTTGTCTGTACCCCTCCCATGACCCTGGGTAGTCAGCCTGGTACTAGCACTAATGTGGCTGCCTGGGGTTCGGGACCCCAAAGATCTGTGATCCTTCCATGCGGGTGCTCTTTCTACCTCCGCTCTCACATGGGGACCTTCATGAGTTTGTGGGATAGTGGAGCTAGAGCTGACCAGGATCCCCAAAGTCCTCTCATTTTGCAGATGAGGACATTGAGGTCCCAAAAGGTTACCAAGGTCAGGTATGTAGAAGAACTGGGATTTGAACCCGATTCATTAATCAATCAACCAGCTGTTTATTAAGCTCATAGTATGTACCATGCACTGTACTAGGTGCTAAGAACACAGGCACCGAAAGGAAATAGTCCTTACTCTCAAAATGTTCTATGGAAAGACACAACATGTGTATGTGTGTGTATGTGTGTATATGTATAAATGTATATATATATATATACATGTGTGTATATTTATATATGTGTATATGTGTGTATATGCTTAGATGTGTATATAAATGTATATGTGTGTATATGCATATTTATGTATGTATAAATATGTATATATATTTATATGTATATAAATGTATATTGTGTGTATGCATATTTATGTATGTATAAATCTGTATATATGTATATTATATATGTGTATAAATGTATATTGTGTGTATGCATATTTATGTATGTATAAATCTGTATATATATGTGCATAAATGTATATTGTGCGTATGCATATTTATGTATGTATAAATCTGTATATATGTGCGTGCATGTGTGTATATGTACAGATTTATATGTGTGTAAATGTCTGTGTAGTAAATGGTTCTGGGGGTCCTTCTTTCATCTCATGCTCACACTGGTGCTAGCAGGTCCCCCGAGCTTGGCCAGCTCTGTCTCCCCTTCAGGGTTATAGAGGTGACTCCATAGGATTGTGGTGATTTTTCTAAAGCTATAGGTTCGAGCCCCCATTCCAGAGTAGCCTTCCCAATATCAGTTATCAGTTATAATTATCCTCTCCCCTAGACTATTGATTGACCCAGTGATTAGCGATTAGTTCATGTCAGTTAGTTACTATTACAAGGGGTTGCTTACTGAAAAGATATAGCGAGAACCTCTATATAAAAATGTCCTCCCTAATAGGTTGCTCAGTCTTCCCTCTACCGACTCAGTACCTAGGGAGAGTGGGCTCAAATTTAAGTCGGTTGCTACAAGGTCACTTGCAGTGCTTCTAGCTAGGCTGGATCACACAGACTGCAGGGCGAGTGTCCTGGGCTCAGCCTCTGGCACACTCTGATATGGACCCCCATCTTTAATCATCTGCCCTTCTGACCTTTAGGAAGTCTCCCAAGGCCCTGCATCAAAGACCCTGCTTATTATTTTTTTTCCCAAAAGTGTAGGTCTGACTACGTCACCCACCACCTTTCAATAAACTCCAGGAGCAACTTATCACCTCCAGAATCAAATACAAAATGCTGTGTTTGGCATTCAAAGCCCTTACCAACCTAGCCCCTTCCTACCTTCCCAATCTTCTTACACCTCACTACCCACCATGTACTCTTCCATCCAATGATGCTGGTCTACTTATTAAAAACGAGACATTCCAGTGTCTTATGTCTCAGTGGGATTAGAGGTAGAAAGGTTTTTCGTTCTTCATAAGGATAGAAGAACCCATGGAATCCTAGAAGAACCCATGAAATCCTGGTAACCCTGGGGCCAGGGAGGGCCTAGTCACAGCAAAGACAGAGAGACCTCTTTCTAAGAAGATCCGGATGTGAGGGAGAGGTCTGTTCCAACAAAGCTTTGTGTACCTGCGAAGGGAACCAGCCCATGTGCAGAGTGCCTCTGATATTATCTTTCTGCGTGGAGAGGAGAACCCAGCTCTGTGAGAAAAGCGCTGATGTGTAATAGAGATGCCTTAGAGAGACATTGGAGCATGCAGAGACATTCTATAACTGGTGCTGGTCTACTCACCGTGCGTTTAGGAGAAGCCTTTTTGATTGGCTTTGTATTTGGGACTGGAAATGCCTTCAAAAAGCCATGATTGACTAGAGCCTCATTCACTCTTTCATGGCTGCTCTTCTCTTGATGGACTTCTTCCCAATGAGGCCAACATGTGGCCCCATGAACTAGGCCTCAGTCATTCGTCTCTCCATTTGTGTGTTTCCATTCTAGATGAAAAGATTGGAGACTCCAGTCTTGGGAGTTTCAAAAAGTCAGCAGAGCAAACGCTCTCGCGCCCCAGTGCATTCATAGCCAGCCCCGAGGAGCAAGGAGTGACCTTCACAACTGACATCCGGGACCCAGCCTAGTACACATCTGAGATAAGAATTCATCTGGAGTCGTACCATATTTGAACTTATATGGTGAGACTAAGCCCACTCTCCTCAGAGACTGGTGGTATAAGGCAGAGAATGTGGCTTGCAGCTGCTGGGAGATTTGTGCTTTCATTACTGCTATATATTTGAAGGAAACAACTTTTTGTAAAAGCTAATTGATGTTAAGAGACTAAATAGAATTCAGGTGCTAGCTACTCATTGGCATCTATCAGTAAAGGAAACACAACATGTGGACGCTCAAATTAATGGTGGTAAAGAAGAAATACTCAGAAACTTCTCAAGTTACCCCTAGAACCAGGAGGGGCAGGTGTAGCAGATTCATTCTGGCTCACTGTCTCAGAACCAGGCCAGCTACATCCTAGACACTGGAGGCACCTAAGGTCACCTCCCTTACATATCATCCTGCACTGGATGCTATCAGTATAATCAACCCAAAAGCTGGGCATTCAAAATAAAGTGGACAAGCCCCTCATCATTAGGGTCCCTTTGAAGGCCCACCCCTTCTGGCTTTGCCACCAATTGACAAGGCTTCTTCTAACCGTGAGGTTAGTAGCCTGTAATCAGATGTAGGAAGTCTCTATGAACAATGTCTTTCTAAGATACTTCTATCACAACTTATCACGTTTCTCCCAGGCTCAGGCCCTCTAGCTCCTCGACATGGGGAGGTGCCATCAGAGGGGCCCATCCCTGTTACACACCCAAAGAAGGTCAGTGACAAAAATAAAGGCCCCATATGTACCAAAATATTTATAGCAGCACTTTTTGGGGGGCAGCCAAGAACTGGAAACAAAGTAGATGTCCGCTGATTAGGGCATAACTAAACAAGTGGCCAGACGTGAATCTCATGGAATACTACTGTTCTGTCAGGATGAATACAATGAGTACAAAGAAGCATCAGGAGACTGATGTGACCTGATGCACTATGAAGTAAACAGATCCAGGAAAAGAATATAGTAAATGAAAATGGAGAAGGGAATAGAATGTTGTGAATTTCTGTTTCCGATGAAGCCGGTCGGGCACAGCCGTCGTCATCACCTCATCACATCACAGTACCCTGGGGCCTCTGGAGAAGGCAAGCGATTTCTGTCATGTAGCCTTTGTTATGTTGCTTCTTCATCTGACTTGTGTTACTCTGTATATTTTATTAAAAAATGAAAGGCAAAAAAAAAAGGTCGGTAATGACCAAGCTTGGCCCCAGTGATGGGAAAAGACACTTCCTCTCGCTTCTTTATGGTGGTGGGGAAACATGGTCATGGAACGCTGCATATAGCAGCAGACTTTACAGATATGTTGGTTAGTTTTGATGACTTTTTTTCTTCTTTGTTAGGACGGCGAGGGGGAAAGGAAATGTGGGTGATGTAAAAACAAAAGATACTAATAAATTTTATTTTCAAATTTTATTAAAAATTTGATGAATTTAAATTTTAAAACTTACTAAAAATAGTAAAAATAAATTTGAAAAATAATACAAAGGCTCCTATGGTCTAGAGGTTAATATGACTTCCATCTTCCTTCCTAACTTAGAGACAGTTAGGTGGTATAGCGGATAGAGTGCTGGGCCTGGAGTTAGGAAGACCTGAGTCCAAATCTGGTCTCATATGATTATTAACTGTGTGACTCTGGGCAAGTCTCTTAAAACTTCTATTTGCCTCAGTGTCCTCAACTGTCACATAGGGATAGTAACAGTACCTGTCTACCAGAGTTCTTGTGAGCATGAAATGAGATATTTGTAAATATTTATTAAGCACTTAGCACAGTGACTGTCACATTGTGGGCTCTATACAAATGTTTATTCCCCTAATTGAGGATTGAATCCAAATCCGCATACACTCAGGCCCTTGGTAGTGATGACAGGTATTTATTAAGCCCCTACTATGTGCCAGGCATTATGCTAAGGAAGGAAATGAGAATTTATTAAGCCCCTACTATGTGCCAGGCATTGTGCTAAGGAAGGAAATGAGAATTTATTAAGCCCCTACTATGTGCCAGGCACTGTGTTAAGCACTGGGGATACAAAGAAAGGCAAAAGACCCTGCTTTTAAGGATCTCAGAGGCTAATGAAGGATACCACAAATTGCAGAGGCAATTTTAGGCTTGATGTCAAGAGGAAATTTCCCAGGAATTAGAACAATGAGAGAGGCACTGTGGGAAGGCAGATAGAGATCTGGCCTTGGAGCCAGGAAGACCTGAGTTCAAGTCTTGCCTCTGAAGCATATTCGCTATGTGACCATGGGGCACATCAGCACCCCTGACAACTGTCTAAGAGAAGAGGTAATGGAGCGGGTGGCGATCTGCATTGGTAGAGGAAGTGCCCTCACCTGGGAGCTCTCTGGGCCAGAAATCACAGGTCCAGGCCCTACCCCAAGGAGGATAGGCTGCCTGGGGCAGATATCTCCTTTGCTGGGTGTCTCCAAGGAAAGGCTGGAGTGTGTTGTAGAGGGAATCCTTTGCCAGGTACCAGTTGTATTGTCTGGCCTCTGAGGTTCTTTTCAAGCCTGAAATTCCACTGTTCTGTGAATCTCCTCCCCCCACCCCCATTCCTTGCCCTCTCTCTGATAGTGCTCTCCAACTTTCCCAACTCCTCTCTCTAGCTTCCTCCCACCCCAGTCAACACACACTTGACCCTATTCTCTCTGGCCCCAGATAGTGATTGAGTAATATGATAGACTAATTCCTGCTGTCAGCCATTAGGCTATGGAAGGTCAAGGGTATATGCCCTTCTAAAAATGCCTCTGATGTCTGGAAATTCAAATATTTGGATATGGGAACCCTTCACATCACATTCCACTTATACATGGAGTTGGCAAGAGGCCCCCATGTCACCTTTGAGCTGCACCAGAGATTAGAATACCTGGATTATTCACCCTGTAGAAGAGGAAGCCAGGGCAGGAGAGGGTATTATAAGGACAGTGACCAACTGTTCTTTCTTTCTGCTGAGACCAGGACTTCTTAGTGCAATTAGACATGCATTAATTAAGTTCTTACTGTATACAAGGCACTATATCCAGCAGTGGGAATATAAAGGCAGAAATTTAATAGTCCTGCCCCCAGAAGCTTAAATTCTAAGGGTGGTGATAGAATACAAAAAAATATGCAAATAAGCAAATATAAAGTAATTTCAAGAAGGAGAGAGAGTTCTAATTACTAGAGGAGGAAAAGCATGACATGGGAGGGAGCATCTGAACTGTACTTTGAAAGAAGCTAAGAACTCTATTAAGGTGGTGGTAAGGAAGAAGCTTGTTCCGGACACTCGAGACCATTGTGTCCAGGTGTGAAAGTGGGAGCTGAGTCATCATGTATGGGGTAACAGCTGATAGTCCAGGTCGCTTTGACTGGAGAATGTGTAAAAGGGAATAAAACGAAATGAGACGACAAAACCAGCTGCAATATGAAGATCTTTAAATGCCGGGACGGATTTTATATTGGATCCTTGAGGCAATAAAGGCCCAATGAAGATTTTTTTTCAGTGGGTGGAGGGACACAACAGGTCAGATCTGTATTTTAAGGATATCGCTTTGGCAGGTAGGCAAAAAAGAGAAGAGACTGGAGGAAGGGAAAACCAATGAGCTATTGCAATAATATAGGCTGAAGAGGCGAAGAGGGTCTACACAAATACAAGTTAGGAGTGGAGAGCAAGGGACACACGTGAGAGATGTGAAGATAGGATAAATGAGACTTGGCAGCTGATTGGCTGTGGGGGATGAAGGAGGGAAAGCCAAGGATGATGCCAGAGATGAAACTTGGGTGACTGGAAGGATGGTGGTGCTGTTGAGATTTAGGGGTGGTGGGACCCCGAAATAGAGATACGAAGGTCCTGCCAGGTACCCCAAGCTGAGATCTTTGCTCCTTACCCCATCAATCCCCTCTGCAGAAATGGAGAAGTTTTGGGGGAGGGATGAGTCTGAGAGAAAATATGAGTTCCCTTTTGGGTGTGATGGTATTTGGCAATGTGGTAGTGGAGGTGAGAAAAGAGACTATGGCTGACTATATAGATTTGGGAGTCATCTTCATGGAAATGATCATTGAATCCATAGGAACTGCTGAGATCCCTGAGACACAGATGGATAGTGATAGTACAGACAAAGGGAAGGGGGCTAGGTATGAACCTTAGGGAACATCCCTGCAGTGGGTAGGAGAAAGATAATCCAGCAGAGACTGAGAAGTCAAGTAATGTCAACAAGCATTTATTAAGTGCTTACTATGAGCCAGGAACTGTGCTAACTGCTGGGAATACAAACACACACAGAAAGATAGTCGGTAGAGCTAACATTCTAATGAGAGAAGGTTTACTGTTCAGTGGTATCCAACTCTTTGTGACCCCATTTGAGGTTTTCTTAGCAGAGATACCGGAGTGGGTTGTCATCTCCTTCTCCAGCTCATTTTGCAGACGGGAAAACTGAGGCAAACAGGGTGAAGCGACTTGCCCAAGATCACACAGCTAATAAGCGTCTGAGGCTGAATTTGAATTCAGGTCTTCCTGACTACAGACTCAGCACTCTATCTACTGTACAACCTACACAAGTTATTATGAAGCCATTATTCATTCATTCAGCATTTTTAAACACCTAAGTATAAGACACTGTGCTTACATTTGGGGGGAGATACAGAGTTAAAGTCCACACTGTAGGTTATGGAAGGCTTCAGAGACTAGCTGGAGTAGCAGATAGTAATTGGAAATGTTCTAGAATTGCTTTTTTTTTTTTTTTATGAGAGATGGGTCCCTGGCCCTTAAAGAAATCCAGCTGACGCATCCTGATGATCAGGAATTAGTAATAGGCTATGAGAAAAGAAGCCCAAGGGGTAAGAGAGTTGGGTGCGGGATGGGGGGTTGAGAGAAGGTGATGGTCCAAGACGCGATCTGAAAAGTTAAACCGAAGTCCAAAGTCAAATAAAAGCCTCCCGGGTAGCCAAAGCCAGAGAGGTCTGAGCAGCAGCTGGGAAACGCAAACCAGAAGCAGCTGTCTAAATGCTTTAGGAGCGTTGGCAAATGGGAGCTGCCTCGTACAAAGCCTCTGTTCAAGACGGCATCCTTATAAGGCAGTCCTGCATCGGCTCCGCCCCGCCTCCTCCGCCAGCCGTTCATCACCCCCGTGGGCAGTAGGCATCAGGCTGCCCGGGTCCAAGCAGCCTCGTCAATGAGCTCACTGTGACAACCAGCCCTTCTGTCTGCAGGAAAGCCTCCTTGGCAGGAGCCAGTTCATTGTTCAATGAAGGCATTGTTTCCCTCATCCCCGGGGATCTATGGAAGGAGCTGGGGGGAGGGCGAGCTGCCTCGGGAGTAACTTTGGACTCCTTTTCTTGGGCATCTTTGTCGTGCATCTCCAGACTCCCCTTTTCATTCATTTGTCATTCTAAACTTCTTGCCTTTAGCTGGGGAAAAGTAAAAAATGTTGTAACAATACCTTGCATTTCTATAGTGGTTTTTTTGTGTTCTGGGGTTTTGTTTTGTTTTTCAAGTGAGGGAGAGGGGAGGAAGCAATTGGGGTTAAGTGACTTGCCCTTAAGCGTCTTAGGTCAAATTTGAACTCGGGTCTTCCAAGCTCCAAAGCCACGATCTTTCTCCACTGTATCATGCTGAACTGAATTGAAGTAAAATGAACTGGGAAAAAGGCACTGGGATCGGATTCAGGAAGACTCATCTTCATGAGTTCTAATCTGATCTCAGATACTTACTAGCCTTGTGACCCTGGGCAAGTCACTTCACCCTGGTTGCCTCAGTTTCTCCATCTGTAAAATGAGCTGGAGAAAGAAATGGCAAACCACTCCGGTATCTCTGCCAAGAAAATCCCAAAATAGGGTCACAGAGAGTTGAACAGTACTGAAATGACTCAACTACAACTACAGTCTATATAAACTACATAAACACAACTATATAAAAACCACTATAGATGCCAGCCCTGGAGTCAGGAGGAACAGCCTCAGACATGTATACTAGCTCTGTAACCCAAGGTAAATCACTGAATCTCTCTCAATGCTCCACATTCAGTTGAAGAGAAAGCGCCAATCTGCTTTGGTAGGGGGAAGTTTCCTCACCTTTGGGATGGTTCTCTGATGAACCAATGAAATTATAAGTCCAGGCTCTATTCAGTCACTCAATAAGCATTTATTGAGTGCCTACTGTGTGCCAGGCACTGTGTGAAGTGCTTGGGATAAAAAGAAAGATAAAATACGATTTCTGCCCCTGAGGAGCTTTAGGAAAGAGAACATGCACTATGTACAAATGTATTGCAGAAAAGATAAATTGGAAATAATCAATAGAGAGAAGGCATTAGAATTTATAGGCTCTGCCTTAGCAAGAGAGCTGGGATCTGAACCCTTAGAGAGTCTCCAGACTCCAAGTCCCAGAGAAGTGAAATGCTCTTTTTTCATCCTGGCAGACCAAAGAGTAGGTTGAACTCCGAACCCATCCCTTAGCATGGGTCTTTAGTTTCCTCATTTACAAAATGGGTGCAATACCAGCTTCACAGGAGTAATGAGGAGGTTTAACCCACATTGGGGAAAGCCCTCAGAAGAGAGCTAGGAAGGACTGTGTGACTCTGCCAAAGAATAACAGCCAGCGGTTGTGGGAAGAACAGCCCTTTGCTGGGAAATGGGAAGAGGTATGATGTACATACCTGGGTGTGGGAATAGGGACTTTCCCCCTCCCACCACCCCGACTCAGCAATCACTGCAGCTGCGGGCTGGGCCTTCTGGCCCTGGGGAAAAGAGAGCCTGAGAGAGGGATTTTTCCTCCCAAGTACCAGCAGCTGGGAAGAAGGTCTCAGAGGAGCCCCTCTCAGTGAAGGCAGGGCATAGAGGAGTCACTGGGGGACAGTGATTGCCCTGGCAGAAGGCAAGGGAGCAACATTGCCCTGAAACTGAGAAGAGAGAGTTGGCCTGGTGAAACTGACCAACTCCAGAAAGCAGAGACCAGACAGAGGGTGAGGGAAGTTTCCAGATGGGTTCTCAGTAATCTGGGGGCAGCAGGGGCAGGGGCAGCAGGGCCAGGTGCAGCAGAGCAGGTCCTGCTGAGGAGGAGAGTGACCCTGGGAGATGACAGCCCTGCCCCTGAGACCCTGGGATGGACTGGGATTAAGTGGGATTCTGAGTTAGTAGACATTTATTAAACATCTACTATGTGTGTGTGTGTGTGTCTGTCTGTCTGTGTCTGTGTCTGTGTCTGTGTCTGTGTGTGCCAGCCACAGTGCTAAGCAGTGGGAATACAAAAAGAGACAAAAAGCTCCTGTCCACAAGGACCTCACAATTTAATGGGGGAAACAACAAATACCTATGTACAAACAAGTTACATACAGGATAAATAGGAAATAATTAACAGAGGAAAGATACTGGAATTAAGAGGGATTGGGAAAGGAATGCATTGTGGGAAGGTGAGGTTTTTGTTAACACCCAAAGGAAGGAAGGAAGCCAGGGAAGTGGGAGATGGAGATGAGGAAGGAGGGCATTCTAGGCATGGGGGACAACCAGAGAAAATGCCCAAAGCTGAGAGATGGAGTGTCTTGCTCAAGGAACAAGCCAGGAGGCCAGTGTCACTGGGCCAAAGAGTTTATGTGGAGGAGTAAAGATAAGAAAACTGGAAAGGTAGCATGAGGCTAGATTAGGAAGGGCTTTGAATGCCAAACAGAGAGTTTTGTATTTGATTTTGGAGGCAGTATGGAGCCATTGGAGCTTATCGAACAGTGGGGTGACATGGTCAGACCTGAGCTTTAGGAAAATCACTTTAGTGGTTCAGTGGAGTATGGACTGGAGTGCGGAGAGACTTGAGACAGGCAGACCCACCAGCAGCTATTGAAATAATCCAGGTTTGAGGGGATGAGTGGATGCACCAGAGTGGGGGAAGGGTCAAAGGAGAGAAGGGGGCATATTGGAGAGAGGGGCAAGGGTGTGTGGGAAATGATGGGAGGAGTTTTGTTTCCACAGAATTAAAAGTACTTCCCCAAGCTTTAGCAGAAGTCAGGTGACTGGTTCTAATCAGAGCTGTGACGTAGGGGGCTTCTGATCAGATAAAGGTTAGAGGCTCGTATGAATGCTTAAGGAGGTGTTTGAGGGAGGCATGATGTGGGCAGTTCAGGGGGTTGCATCTAGACAATGAAAGGCCAGGTGGGAGATTCGAATTAGGAGCCAACAAAAGGACTGCCATTTGTCTGAGTCCTTGTACTCTCCTGTACTCTGTTCAGGGGATGTACCCATTTATTCAGAAAGAATAAATGTACAATATAATGAAAACCTTCCTGGCTTCCCAACGAGTATTGTTTATTCCTAGACTAAGTATATTTCCAACAGGTTAAATCCACAGGCCTTGGGCAATGGCTTGGGGGGTGGTGATAGTGAGGAGTTGAGGATGACAAGGGTATAGGTCTGGGACATTGGGGGCAAGGGCTCCAACAACAAAGAGCTGAGACCATTGCTGAAGCACAATGGTACTGGAGAACAACCCCAGGGGAAGAGGAGATTTCAGCAGCCAGACCCCCTCCCCCACATCTCAGGAAACTGAAGGCTATAATTCACAAAGCCAACAACGAGACTCACAATCCCTAGAATAAGAAAGCTGGGACAGTGAGCCCTGAGCCCCAAAAGCAGAAATTTACTGTAATGCCAGGAAAAGGCTAACCAACATGAAGAACATAAAAAAAACCGAGGACCATTGATTCTTTTTATGGAGACAGACAGGATCAAAATACCAATTTGGAAGAGGGTAACAATGACACTATATCCACATCTGATACCTCAAAAGGTAATGTGAACTGGTCTCCAGCCCAAAAAGCATTACTGGAAGAGCTAAAGGAGGATTTTAAAAACCAAATTAGGGAGGTAAAAGAAAAAATGGAAAAAAATCCACTGACGAAATCAAGTCCCTAAAGAATAAGATTGGCGAAATGGCTACAGAGATTCAGAATCTAAATAGAGAAAATGACACCCTGAGAGGTAAAATCAACCAACTGGAAAAGGAGACCCAAAAGCAAAATGAAGACAGTAACTCATTAAAAATTAGAGTTGAGCAAGTGGAAGCTAATGACTCTATGAGGCATCAAGAAGTAGTAAAACAAAATGTAAAGAGTGAAAAAATAGAAAAAAAAATGTGAAATATCTGATTGGGAAAACAACTGACCTGGAAAACAGATCTAGGAAAGACAATTTAAGAGTTATTGGTCTAATGGAAATCCACGATGAAAAAAAGATCCTTGACAATATCTTCGAAGAAATTAACAAAGACAACTGCCTAGAGGTCCTAGAACCAGAGGGCAAAATAGTCGTTGAAAGAATTCACCAATCACCCCCTGAGAGAGATCCCAAACTGAAAACTCCAAGAAATATTATAGCCAAATTTTGGAATTACAAAATCAAGGAGAAAATACTGCAAGCAGCCAAAAAGAAACAATTCAAATATCATGGAACTACAGTTAGGATCACGCAGGATCTTTCAGCTTCCACTTTAAAAGACAGGAGAAACTGGAATATGATATTCCAAAGGGCAAAGGAGCTGGGACTACAACCAAGGATCAACTACCCAGCAAAATTAAGTATAATTTTTCAGGGAAGGAGATGGACATTCAACAAAATAAGGGAATTCCAGACCTTCCTGATGAAAAGGCCAGAACTCAATGGAAAATTTGATTTCCAAATACAAAACTCAAGAGAGACATAAAAAGGTAAACGGGGGAAAACCCTCACAAAACTTATTAATCAATAAGGGCAAATTATTTGCATCTTTATATAGAATTACATAGTCATATGTATGTTTTATATGTATACATATACATGTCAATCCTGAGAATAGCACAGCTATTATGACAATTGAAAGGAGTACACATAGACTGTGAATGTCTGTATAAAGTAACTGATATAAGGATAAAAAACGTAATTAAGAGATGTAAAGGGAGGGCTTTGAGAGAGGAGGTAAGGAGAAATTTAAGGAGAATTTTAAGTAGAAAAGGGTAAATTACACCAAATGCAAAGGCACGAAAACACATTTTAGTAGAGGGAAAGAAGGGAAGGAGAAGAGCAGTATTTGATCTTTACTGTCATCTGATCTGGCTCAACAAGGGAATAACATATCCTGATAAGTACAGAAATCTAACTTGTCCTACGGGAAGTAGGAGGGGAAAGGGGGAAAAAAAGGGAGGGGGGTGGTCAGAAGGGAGGGGAAAAGTAGCAAGTGGGAAATGGTAAGACAAGGGAGGGGAGTAAAGAGGGAGAGTAAACTGAGGAAGATGGCAGTCAAAAGCAAAACTTTGTTGAGGAGT
>CM053622.1:770080351-770103664 GCA_028646595.1 Phalanger gymnotis
GAAATGCAAATCAAAACAACTCTTAGATACCATCTCTCTCCTGTCAGATTGGCTAAAATAACAAAACAGGAAAATGATAAATGCTGGAGAGGATGTGGGAAAATTGGAACATTGTTACGTTGCTGGTGGAGTTGTGAACTGATCCAGCCATTTTGGAGAGCAATTTGGAACTATGCCCAAAGGGCTATAAAAATGTTCATACCCTTTGACCCAGCAATACCACTCCTAGGAACCCATATGTACAAAAACATTTATAGCAGCTCTTTTTGTAGTAGTTAAGAATTGGAAATCAAAGGGATGCCCATCAATTGGGGAATAGCTGAACAAGCTGTGGTATATGAAGGTAATGGAATACTATTGTGCTATAAGAAATGGGGATGATACGGACTTCATAACAACCTGGAAGAACCTACATGACATAATGCTGAGTGAGCGGAGCAGAGCCAGGAGAACATTATACACAACCACAGATATATGGATTCTGTGATGACTAACCCCGACAGATTTTGCTCTTCTCAGCAACACGATGTGCAGAGACAGCTCCAAAGGACTCACGATGGAGAGGGCTATCTACTTCCAGAGAAAGAACTATGAAGTATGAATGCAGATAGAGGCCCACTTCATGCTCACCTTTTACTCCCCCTGCCTTTTTTTTTTTCTATTTTGTATTTTTTGTTGGGTTGTGGTTTTTTTTTTTTTGGTTCTGTTTCTTCTTTCTCATGATTCATTCCATTGGTCCTAATTCTTCTCCACAGCTTGACTAGTGTGTAAATTAATTCAATGTCAAGTTATACATGGAAGTTATATGGGATTCCATGCCATCTTGGAGAGGGAGGGGAGGAGGGAGGGAAGAAAATCTGGAACTCAAAATTATGTAGAACCATGTGTTGCAAACTAAAAATTAAAAAGAAATTTAAAAAAAGAATCTTACCAGCAATGACTAAGAGAGAGACCCCCCTGTGATCGTCACAAGACAATCTATTTGCTTTACCTTTATAGAGATGGACAATGGAGGCATCCATGAACTCCCAGAGGATAACCTCCTCTTGCCATGTAACCTGGAACATTTCAGTCAGTTTTCGTATGAGCAATGGACCTCCTATCTTGTAACTCTCAGCTAGAATAGAATCAGCACCACATGTTTTGCCACATAAAAGGAGCCTAATGGCATTCAAAACGTCTTCTGTACTGGGCTGGGAAAATTTGAACTTACTCAGCAATCCAGAGGTCTCGAAGTCTTCCGTGAAGTTTTCCCTTCCCCTCCTTGCCTCCGCAGTAAGGTCTATACATCATCGTATCCACAGTACTGAGCCCACTGCCTTGCATACAGTAGGCACTGAATAAAGGTTGATTTAATTAGATGGAATCCCCAAAGAATCAAAGTATCAGGTCCTCAGTGATCTGTCCTTCCTTAGAGTTTAACCCAAAGGGAGAAACATTTGGGAAGCTGATAAGGGCCCACGGAGGAATGAGACTCACAAAGGAGGTGGAGGAAGACAGAGTAATCAGGAGCCAGTGGCTTGATCTTTGAGACATGGGTTTAGAGGAAATGAGCGCTCAGGGACGGAAGGGTTGGGAGTGCTTGCCAACAATTCCATTCTTCCTGATGGTGTGGATTGGATTCAGGCCGATGACTGACTTCCTAAACTCTATCCCTTGAGTCAGCTAGCTGTCAGGATGATCTCTAATATTCTTTCTAGCTCTAAATCTATAACCCTATGACCCAGGTTCAGAGATGACTCTCGCCCTAAAAAGCCGTGTGCCATTCAATTCAATGCAATGCAGTATAAGACAATGCAATGCAAGACATCATTGCTTATTGCAATAAAGTGGCCATCATGTGCCAAGCACTAGAGATGCAAAGCCAAAAATGAACACTTCCTTCCCTCAAGGAGTTTACAATCCATTGGTGGTGGTGAGGAGTGGTGATAAGCAACATGTATGCAAGTAAGGAAATACATAGTACACATGTACTAAAACCAATTATTTCAGGGCTGTGCAGTAGGAAGGAACACTAACAGATGGTAGGGGGTCAAGAAAGGTCTGGAATCGGGCACCCTAAACAATCTCATGTACAATCCAAGCATTCCAAGACTTGAAAGTGAGGTCAGAGCGCATTCCAAGCACGGGGGACAGTCAGAGCAAAAACACACGAACGGGAGTGTGTGAGGAAGGGTATTGTGTGCTCTGTCTGGAAAGATGTTTGAGCCAGATTGTGAAGGCTTTGGACAAAGTAGGCCGTATTTTATCCCAGAGGCAGTAGGGAAGCCCTGAGAGCTTATGGTGAGAACTTCGCTTTGGGAATATCAATTTGGCAGCTGCGGGGAGGGGAGATTGGGGAGGAGAGAGCCCAGAGAGAGACCAATCTGGGGGCTAGTGCCATTAGCCAAGGGAGAGGCGGTAAAGGCTGGACTGTGGGGGTGTGAGCAGAGAGAAGGAGAGAGATTGGGAAATGCTGAGAAGGCAGAATCAACAGGACTTGACCAATGATTGATGGCTGTTGGAATGAAGACTTTAGAAGGATTCCAAGATTTACAACTTGGATGACTGGAAGGATAATGGTGCCCTTGACAAAAATAGAGGGGTTATGAATAGGGGTAGGATTGAGGGCGGAAAGATAATTTCTATTTTGAGTTTGTGATGCCTTAGGGGACATCCTGGAAGAGGTGTCCCCAAGCAGTAGATAAGCTTGGAAGACAGACTGATGGCTACATAGATTTGGGAGTTATCTGCACAAAGATAATTGAGGAGTGGGAGCTGATAAAATCAATGTGAGTATAGGCAGAAGGAAGAAATAAGCATTTATTAAGAGCTTTCTACGTGCCAGAAACTGTGCCTTGTGAATATTTTATCCTCACAATAACCCTGGGAGGTAGATGCTATTATTATCCCCATTTTACAGTTACAGAAATTGAGTCAAACAGAGGTTAAGTGATTTGCCCAGGGTCTGAAGCTAGATTTGAACTCAGGTCTTCCTGACTCCAGGCCCAGAGCTCTATGTACTTAGCCACTTAACTGCCTAAGAGAAGAGAAAGGGTCTCTAGACAGACCCATGTATAAGGAGCAGGATGGAGGGGAATGGGGATGATGAGAGAGATGAAAACAGAGACAAAGACACAGAGCAAGACAGAGACAGAGACAGAGAGAATGATAATATGAGAATGGAGGGGAAAGGGGAGCATGAGAGAACAAGCAAACTTAACCTGGAATTGAAATCAGGAAAACCAAGATTCAAATCCTAACTGCCAAAATCTGAACTGCCACCCCCCAATTCCCCATATCTGCTAGCTGTGTGACTCTGAGCGAGCCATTTAACTTGTCTAAACCTCAGCTTTCTTATCTGTAAATGAGGCTAATGATAAAACATACATGAAAATCAACCAAGAATTTATTATTATTATTAAGCACCTGCTGTATGCCAGGTACTGGGTTAGGTGCTGGGGAAACAAGTATAAAGAATGAAGCAATCCCCCAATCTAGGAGCTTACATTCCAATGAGAGAGACAGCTAGTATAAATAAAACATAAAGACAAATATACAAAGTAGTTACGTACAAGATAATCTGAGAGGGAAGGCATCAGCAGTGGGACATGGGAACAGGAAAGGCTACATGTAGAAGGTGGTCCCCAAACTGCATCTTGAAGGCAAAGAGGGATGCTATAAAGAGAGAGTGCACTCCAGGCATGAGGGGTGGCCATTGCAAAGGAATGGAGGAGGTAGATGGAGTGTTATGTATGAAGAACAGAGAGAGGGCCAATTTGGCTGGGTCAGAGAGTCCAAGGGAGAGTGATGGATGGAAAGATAGGTTAGGACCAGGTTGTATAAGGCTTTAAAAGTTAAACAGAAGAATTTATATATTTTATCCTAGCAGCAATAAGAAACCAATGGAGTTGACTAAGCAGGTGATATGGTCACAACTGTGCTTAAGGAAATGTATTTTGATACTAGTGTGTAGAATAGGCTGGAGTAGGAGGAGACTTGAGTCAGGAAGATGAATTAGAAGGTTGTTGTAAATATTTAGGCAAGAGGTGATAAGTCTGAACTAGGGTGGTAGTTGTGTGAGTGGAGAGTATGCTTCAGATATGACAGATTGCAAAATCTGGCCACTGATTTGTTACATGGGGTGAGGAGTTGAGGTTAATGCTGAGTTTACAAATCTGGAAGACTGAAAGGATGGTGGTACCTTTAATAGAAAGAACGTTTGGAAGAAGAGAGGGTTTGGGGGAGAAGAAAATGAATTCAGTTTCAGGGCATGTTGAGTTTGAAACATTTCTGGGACATCCACTTTGGAATGTCCAATAGGATGTGAGACTGAAGTGCAGGAGGGAGACTGAGGTTGGATATATATTAGGGATTAGCTGCACAGAGATCGTACATAAACTCTTGGGAGGTGATAAGGTTATAAAGAGAGAGAACATAGAAAGAAGATCTTTGAGGACACCTATAATTAAGGAGTCATTACCCATACTACTAAGGTCAAGAATCATTAGAAGAAATGGAATAGCCCTCATAATAAAAGGATGAGAAAAGCAGTGCTGGCTATAATCTCAAAAATAATGGAATGGTGGCCATTTTCCTCCAAGGCAAACCGCTCAACATCACAGGAATACAAGTCTATGCTCCAACCGCTGATGCCAAAGATGGTCAAAGTTGATCAGTTCTATGAAGACCTACAACATCTTCTAGAAATAACACCCCAAAAAGGATGTCACTTTCATCATAGGGGATTGAAATTCTAAGGTAGGAAATCAAAAGAGAATTGGAATAACAGGCAAGTTTGGCCTGAGAGCACAAAATGAAGCAGGGCAGAGACTTTTAAGATAACTTGCTGTTCATAGCAAACACTCTTGCAACAACCCAAAAGGTGACTCTACACATGGACATCACCAGATGGTCAATATAGAAATCAGATTGATTATATACTTTGCAGCCAAAGGGAGAGAAGCTCTATACAGTCGGTTAAAACGAGATCCAGAGCTGACTGTGGCTCAGATCATGAGCTTCTTGTTGCAAAATTCATCCTTAAATTGAAAAAAGCTAGGAAAACCCTTAGACCATATAGGTATGACCTAAATAACATCCCTTAGGCATATGAAGTGGAGGCGATGAATAGACTGAAGGGAGTAGCTCTAATAGAGTTTCTGAAGAACTTAGACAGAGGTTCTCAATATTTGTACAGGAAGCAGCAACAAAAAACATCCCAGAGAAAAGGCAGAGCAAGAAATCAAAATGGTGTCTGATGAGGCTTTACAAATGGCTGAGAAAAGAAGGAAATGAAAGTGAAAGGTAAAGGAGAAAGAGAAACACATAATCGACAGTACACAGAATTCCAGAGACCGGCAAGGAGACTAAGGTTTTCTTAAACGAGCAATGCAAAGAAACAGAAGAAAACAATAGAATGGGAAAGACAAGAGATATCATTAAGAAAATTAGAGCTATCAAGGGAACGTTTCATGCAAAAATGGGTGTGATAAAAGACAAAAATGGTAAGGATGTAACAGAAGCAGAAGACATTGAGAAGAGGTGACAAGAATACACAGAAGAGCTACACGAGAAGAATCTTCACATCACCGAAAACAATGTGGTGTGGCTACTGACCTAGAGCCAGCCATCCTGGAGGATGAAGTCAAGTGGGCCTTAGGAAGCATTGCTAACAATAAGGCTGGTGGAAGTGATGGAATTCCAGCTGAGCTATTTAAAATCCTAAAAGATAATACTATTAAAGTGCTGCACTCAATACGCCAGCAAATTTGGAAAATGCAGCAGTGACCACTGGATTAGAAAAGATCAGTCTATGTCCTGATGCTAAAGAAAGACAATGCCAAGGAATTTTCAAATTACTAAACAATTGTGCTCATTTCACATACCAGCAAGGTTATGCTTAAGATTCCACAAGGGAGGCTTCAGCAATATGTGAACTGAGAATTACCAGAAGTGCAGGCTGGTTTTTGAAGGGGAAGAGGAACTATAGACCAAATTTCCAGCATTTGCTGGATTATGGAGAAAGCAAGGGAGTTCAGAAAAAAATCTACTTTTGCTGCATTGACTATTCCATAGCCTTTGTGTGGATCACAAGAAAACGCGCCAAGTCCTCAAAGAGATGGGAGTATCAGAACATCTTACTTGTCTCCTGAGGAGCCTGTATGTGGGTGAGGAAGCAACAGTTAGAACCAAACATGCAATAACTGATTGGTTTAAGACTAGAAAAGAAGAGCAGGATGCTCTCAGAAAAACCTGGAAAGACTTGCATGGACTTATGCAAAGTGAAATGTACTGTGTACAAAGTAACCGCACTATTGTAAGATGATCAGCTGTGAATGACCTAGCTATTCTCAGCAACACAATGAGTCAAGACAACTCTGAAGGACTTATGATGAAACATGCTATCCATTCCCAGAGAAAGAGCTGATGATGTCTGAATATATATTGAAGTATACTTTTTTTTAATTTTATTTTTCTCGAGGTTGGTTTTTTTTTTGTCTTTCACAATACATCTATTATGGATATGTTTTGCATAACTACATGTGTATAATCTATATGGAATTGCCTGCCTGTTCAATGTGGGGGGGGGGAGGGGAGGAAAAACAGAATTAAGAACTCAAAGTTTTTAAAACAAATGTTAAAAATTGTTTTTACATGTAACTGGGGGAAAATAAAATAAAAAAGAACAAAAAAAGATTAGAAAAGAAGAGTGACAAGGCTGTATATTATCACCTTATTTATTTAACTTATATGAAGAGCACATTATGTGAAATGCCAGGCTGGACAAATCAAAAGCTGAAATTAAGATTTCCAGGAGAAATATCAAATATGCAGGTAATATCCCTCTGATGACAGACGGTGAAGAAGAATTAAGAAGCCTCTTGATGAGAGGGAAAGAAGAGAGTGTAAAAGCTAGCTTGAAGCTTGATATAAAAAAAGAAAAACAACTAAGATCTTGGCAACTGGTTCCATTACTTCCTGACAAATAGAAGGAAAAGAAATGGAAGCAGTGTCAGATTTTATATTCTTGGGTTCAAAGATCACTGCAGACGGCAACTGCAGCCATGAAATTAAGAGATGCTTGCTCTTTGGAAGGAAAGCTATGGCAGATCTGGACAGCACACTAAAAAGCAGACACATTACCCTGCTGACAAAGGTCCCTATAGTCAAGGCTATGGTTTTTCTAGTAGCAACATATGGCTGTGAGAGTTGGACTACAAGGAAAGCTGAGTGGCCGAACTGACCGCTTTTGAATTGTGGTGCTGGAGAAGACTTTTTAGAATCTCTTGGACAGCAAGGAGATCAAATCAGTCAATACCTAAAGAAATTGATTCAAGCTATTCACTGGAAGGTCATATACTCAAGCTGAAGCTTAAATTCTTTGCCCACCTAATGAGAAGACAGGACTCATTGGAAAAGACCTTGATGTTGGGAAAGATTGAAGGAAAAAGGAAAAAAGGGGATGGCAGAGGATGAGATGGATGGATAATGTCATGGAAACAACAAACATGAACTTGGACAGAGTTGGAGAGATAGTGGAGGATAGAAAGGTCTGGCATGCTCTGGTCCATAGGGTCATGAAGAGTCTGACACATATGAAAGAATGAAAAATGATAAATAATTAAAGAGAATAATATGGATAGTAAAGGAGATGGAGGAGCAGTCAGACAAATAGGAGAAGAACCAGGAGAGGACAGCATCACAAAAATCCAGAGGAGAGAATAGTCAACAATGTCATATGTAGTAGACAGGTAAAAAGGTTGGGCACTCATCACCTAGCTTTTTCAATCATGAGTTATGTGCTAGACTAGCCTTATTTCTTTTTTTTTTCAGGGTTACAAGCCTGGTATATCAAGGGAGTATTGTAGCTATGGTTTACCCAGATTTTAACAAAACATTTCAGGTCAGGAGAGATGTGGGGTAGATGTGAACATAATTAAAGACATCCACAACTAGTTGAATGGTTAGACTGAAAGAGTAGACATTAATAACTCAACATCAGATTAAAAGGTCTGACAGAATGCTCCAGGAATTTGTATTTCAATACAGGCTGTTTCATTATTCCAATATTTAATTAATATTACTGATGATTATTAATATTATTGGTAAATATTAATATTTGATATTTTACTATCAGATTACTTTGATGAAGACATAGTAGTCATGCTTACCAAATTTTCAGATCAGTTGATTCTGAGAGGATTAGCTGACACATTTGATGATAGACAGGATCTCTAAAGATCTTAATAGGCTAACATTGGGCTGAATTTCATGACATAAAGTTTAATAGAGACTCATGGTAAGTCATATTTGGATGAAAAAATCAACCTCAAAAGTCCCAGACAAATAAGGCATGGTTTAAAATCACTCTGAAAATGTTTTGAGGAGTGGCAGATAAATTAATAGGTAGTGACAGAAGTAGCAAACATTTTAAAAGAGCATGATAAAGCATTTTTAAAACACCTAGAAAAACTCCAAAATATTTAGAAAGGGTACACACAAACAGGTTTATAGTAATAATATAATAATAAACCCTGTTAGATTTATTATACACTTTTAAAAACTATGAAACAATTCAGTTTCATATTCAGTCTTCTCGTGTTTTGCATGTTAAAATTTTCTGTTCATAATTTGAAATGAGAGCAATAAAAAGAGAGAGAGAAAAAAAAAAAAGAAATCCTTGGTAGCTTTGGAGAAAGCAGCTTGAATTGAGCAATGAGGTCAGAAGCCAAATTGCAAAGAGCTAATGAGTGATTAAGAGGACAGGAAGTAGAGTAGTGAATGTAGGTAGCTTTTCCAAGGACTTTCCAGCTTACTGCTGTAGCTGCTATTACTCTAAGGATGCTGGAGGGTGGGGTAGGGTTAGTGTTACAGCACCCCATCTGGGCTCACTCTCCTCCCCTTCCTTTCCCTTCTTCCCTCACTGGCACATTGGGTCCTCAAAGATCAGTTGACTTCTTCCCCTCAGTATTCTACAGATGACCCTGAGGGTTTGGGGTTTTAATACTCTCATTCATGAGCCCCCATCTGGTGCGTTCTCAATACTTATTAGCTGGTTGACATGAAGTTGTTTTTACAAGGGAGTATTTACTGAAAAGTTACAGCAAGATGAGAAATTACAAAAACATTTCCCAGACCAGAAGTTATCCTCTTGTATACACAAACTCCCTGGGGAAAGTGGGTTCAAGCCTGAAGTATGAAGGTAAATCTCTCTCTCCCTCTCTCTGTCTCTCTTTCTCTCTCTCTCTCATCTCTATCTACATCTATCTATATCTATCTATCTATCTATCTCAATATGGAATATGTGTGACTGAGGGGGTAGTTCATGACTTCTGGCTCAATGAGTCCTTTTCTTTCTTTGAGAAAAGGGCCTCATGAAGTTTACTTCAAGATGGTTTCCTGAACCAACCAGAAAACTCAATATCACCACACTGTTCTTCAGTCATTGTGGCTGGAAGATGCTCACCAAGCCTTTGCATGCTGGATTAAACCAACATGAGGGATACTGTACATGTTCTGTATAACCCACTGGGAAAAAAAAATCTCAGCCTGCTCTAAGGATTGGGCTTGCATTGGCCAGTCCCTTCATTACATCATCATCATTATTATAATCTGGGGCTTTGTGGTGTTTTCCAGTGAGAGAGGGATACAGTAATTACTTAGTAGCTAAGTGCCAGGCAGCTTGGTGGCATAGGGCATCAGGCCTAGAGTCAGGAAGACCTAAGTTCAAATGTAGCCTCAGACACTGTGTGACCCTAAGCAAGTCACTTCGCTCTGTTTGCCTCAGTTTCCTTCTCTGTACAATGAGCTGGAGAAGGAAATAGAGAACCACTCCAGTGTCTTTGCTGAGAAAATCCCAAATGGTGTCACAAAGCATCAGACATGACTAAAATGGCTAAACAAGGAGCTAAATAGGGAGATATGATTAGTTCGCCAGAGCCCCAGTCGCCAGATGCCTCAAGATTGGCTCAGGGTGAGTCTGAGATTATAGCCCAGGAGACCTTCTCGGTCCCCTCAGTCAGTGAGCTTTTCTCTCTTAAGGTTGAATCCCTTTTAGTCTCTATCTGTTATGTGCGTAGCTATTTATTTATGAGCTGTGTCACCCTTTGGCATGTAACCTCCTTGAGGGCAGGGACTACTTTTGTGCTTTTGCCTTTCTTTGTATCCCAGTGCTTCATACAGTCCCTGGAATATAATTACTGCTTAATCAATGCTTCTTGTTTGACTGTTGAACTTTGTCCAGAGATCCTGACCATGGCCTCTGATGCAAGCCTGCTGGATGAGTAGGGAAGGTTGCAAGATGATGTCATAAACATAACTATAACTGCTTAGTGACAGAGACCCTTTAGCATTGTCTATGCCAAAGATGTCAAACACGTGGGTCCAGGCCTACAACATTCTCAAATGTGGCCCAAACCAGATGAAAATATAATGGGGAAAAATTCAACAAAAGATATAAAAATATAATAAGACATAGATAATTTTAATGTGTGGTTTTCTAAGATAATATGTACCTACAAGAATGCTTATTGATCCTGAGTTTGCAGAGCATCAGAAGCCTCCCATTTTCTTTTGGCTGGTGTATGTAATAGTATTTTGTTGCAGTACAATGTGGTGGACCCGATTTCCCCAGGAATGCCTCAGTATCCTTAGCTGTAAAAATGACTTTAGAATGGACAGTCTTTCAGGTGTGTCCAGCTCTACCACTCTATGTTCTAGAATTCTGTCTATTAACTGAACATTCTTCTCAGGGATGCTGGGTTGGAATTTTTCTCCCCACTAATACTGCAAAGATCATATTTCCATGATTTCTGTCACCTCCCAGTTATTATCCCCACTTTAGAGATTCCTGCCTCAGCCTTCTCCTGATTCATCACCACAACAAACACACTGTATCAGGGGCTAAAGACCAGTGACTGGTTCCCTGAAGGTGACATGCAGGCAGATTTGTGCTGGCTATTTTTCCCCTTCTTCTCTTGAGTCATAGAGATTAACCAAGCCTTTAATTAGCCATAAGCCCAGACTATTTCTGGCTCTTAAAAAACACACATCTACAATGATCTCTGTGGGTTTTTTTCACCAACCGCCACCTGTCAGGCAGACACACCAGCCCGGCTGAAGCAGCAAGGCACCCTGGGGGAAGAACAGGAGGTGAGCCAAACCTACCTCCCTTCAGACCTGATGGAAAGAGCCCAGGGAATAGCAGGATCCCATCTCATCCCACCTGCCCTGCTTCTAGACAGGCCCTCACGGCCATCAGTAATTATCTACACTGCCACCAATTGTTGACCACCTGCCACCAACGGTCAGGAAGACCCAAGGGCCCCAGGAAGAGCAGTCTACCTCTACTCCTCAGAAGACTGTCCCTGCTTCCAGCCCAGCCCCTGAAGCCATTGTCAAGGGGAAAAACCTCTGTGAAGAAGGGGCCAGCCATCCCCACCAAATGCCACTTCAGGACAAGCAAGCAAGGCTCCCTGTGAGAGAGGCAGCATGTGCCAGGTGAATGTAACCACCACCTCCACTGCAACCACCACCTCCAACTGCCACCAGCATGGAGGCGGTTTCCTCAACAGCCACATCTACCATGAAAGAAAGTGTTTGCCAAAAGTCCTTGGCACTGTCCAGCGTCTCAGTGTCAGAAGTGGATATCATTTTATCAATAAAAATTATATTAAAGGAAGCACTCTCACCATCAGCTTTGCCTCTGCACCCTAAAGGATCATGGAACTTTTCCAGGTGACTTGAAGCTGAAACTGCCTATAACGTAGCTTCCCTCCAGCATTAGACTATAATCTCTTTGAGAGTAGGGACTGTCTGACTTAAGTGCTTGTATTCCCAGCACTTCCTCTGCCTGGCATAAAGTAAACCCTTAATAAATGGTTTTCATTCATTCATTCAGTTTATCATACAGGGAATCTGCCATTAAAACAAACTCCCAAGAAACCAAGGCTGTACGTTAACATTGTCATCTGGAGTGTCTTTTAAATGACAGCCAGTGGCTGATGGTCAGGTCGTGTCCCCTTGGCTCCTTGTTTTCCTTATCTGTAACATGGGAATAATTCTGCTGCTATCCTACTCCCCTACCCCTTAACAGGGCCGTTGTAAAGAAAGCATTTTGCAAACCGTAAAATGCTCACAGAAATATGAACTGGTATGACTTATTAGAAGGGTTGGGCCATAACATCAAAGGTTGTGGGACTCCCTTCAGAATCTATCCGCTTGTTAGCCAGGAGGGAAACAGATCTCTTTCCTAAGTGCTCAGTCTGACCCCACCTATAGACAGGATCCTAGAATCTCTGGAAGGCACCTCAGTGACCTCATCCAACATCCCTACTTGAAGAGGAATCTTTCTGATGACATTTTCCACATAACAATCGCCTGACCTTTGCTTGGATACTTCCAGTAAAAAGGCCATTATGGTGAGCTCCTTCCATAAGCCCAAATCTGACCTTTCAACTCCTATCCATTGCTCCTGGTTCAGTCCTTTGAATCTCAACATAAGTCCAATTCCTTTTCAGTATAATAATTTCAAATACAGAGAGACAGTTCTGGTGTTCCCCATTAACTCTGTTCTTCTCCAGGATAGACATTCCCAATTTCCTCCCATGGCACACTCTCCAGTCTTCTCCTCAGCCTGGTCAACATTCTCTGATTGGGCTCCTACTTGTCAATATCACTCTTAAAATATGGCCCCAGAAACTGAACCCAGCGCTCCATATGGGGCCCTCATTGTGTCAATAACCCTCTTTTCCTGGAGACTTTCTTCTCTGGGTTTTGGTAACACTTCTCTCTCCTGGTTCTCCCGCTATCTTTCTGTCCATGCCTATGTATTTCTCTCTGCTGGATCTTCATCCTGGTCATGCCTATTCCCTGTGAGGGTTCCCTGTAAGGGGCTCTTGAGAGCCTGATGAGACTGGGAGTTGAGGCCCAAGGACAGTCCTGTGGGAAATAGGAATTATCTGGGGCTACACAGTCCGGCTTGGCTCCTCCTCCTCTGATAAGGCAGGCTGTGAACAGCACATGCTCCCTTTCCAAACAAGCACTGGACACGAGTTGTCCATGAGTTGTAATGCATGGCCCTGGGGCTCCTGATAGGCTTAGAGGATCGTGCACAAGCTTGCTTGCACCTAGATACAAAGGCTAGTACTGCATAAAAATCCTGCTTGCTGTAACAATAAACGGAGTTGCCCACCATCTTGCCTCCCACCTCATTCTTTGTCTGTGAGATTCTTCCCTCCTGCTGGTCAGGAGCGGGAGGTGGGTGGTAGAGACCCCCAACAGTTCCCCAAGGATCCATCTTGGGCCTTCTCTTTTCTGTCTATACCATTTCATTGGGTGATCTCATCAGCTCCCATGAATTTAATAATCATCTCTATGCAAATGATTCTCAGATATATTTCTGCCTGCCTATTGGACATCTTGAACTGGTTGCCTCACATTGTTAGAGAGTTTCCCCTCAATATGTCCAAAACGGAACACGTTATCTCTCCCCCACGTCTCTTCCCCTCTTCCTAACATCCTTTTTACTGTCCAGGATCCTCCTGGTCACCCAGGCTCCTAACCTAGGTGTCATCTTTGACACCTACCACATCCAATCTTGTTGCCAAGACCTGTCCATTCTACTTCTCTCATATTCACCCCCTCTCTCCTCTGACATTGCCCTTGTCACCTCATACTTCCACTATTGCTGTAACCTGCTGGTGGGTCTGTCTGATCCAAGTCTTTCCCTGCACCAATCCATCTTCTACTCAGCTATCAATTGATCTGCCTAGAGTTCAGGTCTGACCATGTCTCGCATCTACTCAATAAACTCCAGTGGTTCCCTGTTACTCCCTAGAAAATCTTCTGTTTGGCTTTTAAAGTCCTTCATGACCCCTCCTTTCTTCCTCCCCCTACCCCGCTTCAGTCTTATACCTTCCACTCCCCTTCTCAGGTTCTGTGAATCTGTGACACCGACTTCCTTGCTGTTCCTCAAACACATGACCTTCCTACTCTGGCCATATGTAAAGTAGGTGCTTAATAAATGCTTCTTGTGACTAGACTAGATGCTATGCCTCTGTTAATGTAGCTTATGGTCATCTTAGCTTTCTTGGCTAAAGCAAGCCCCATCTAGCCTTCCCCCCACTTTTTTAAATGTTTTATTAATGTTCTTTCCTCTTTTTTATATCACTATCAATTCCTTCTCCAAACCTTCTCCATCATCCCTTGTAACAAAGTACGTATAACTGAAACAAATCCACACATTGGCCATGACTGAAAATTAATGTCTTACTCCTCACCTGTAGGCCCCCACTCCTCTGTGGAGAGCCACTTCACAGCCATTCTTCGGAAGCCAGAATCAGTGGCTGTGTCATCAGAATGAAGAGTCTTTCCACACTGTTTCTCTTTAGATTATTGTGATCACTGGGTAAATTGTTCAGGCGGTATTGCTTGCTTTGCTCTGTATCCATCCCTACGAGTCTTCCCAAGTCCTTCCGAATTCTCCATATTCATCATTTCTTACAAAACAATGATATTTCATGACCTTCATGTCCCATGTTTGATTGTTCAGGCAGTCTCCAGTCAATGGCCCCAATTTTCTTTCCAGATTTTTTTCTACAACAAAAAGTGCTATTCCCAGCATTTCTTCCCCATACCACCCCTCCCAAAAAGAGAACAAAACATTCATTTTAGCTTTTTTTTTTTTTTAGAAAATCCTCCAGATCCAGGCTCCTATCCCTCCTATCCCAGGCCTCTAACTACTGTTAGCAAGGGCTCCATCCCTTCTGGAGACATCTTCTTCTCCCTGGGCCTAGAGGGGCAGTTTAGTGAATAAAATACAGGATCTGGAGTTTGGAAGACCTGAGTTCAAATCCTCCCATCTAGACTTAAAAGCCGTGTGACCCTGGGCAAATCAATTCAAGTTTCCCACCCTCAGTTTCCTTATCTGTAAAATTAGTATAGTAGCATTTACCTCTCGGGACTATCATGAGCATCAAATGGGATAATATATGGAAAACACAATACAAATATTGGGCGTTATTGTTGTTTCTGTTACTGTTATGCTGGGCAGGGTTGGCATAGCTGAGGGAGGGGAGAGTTTGAAGAAGGTTGGTCCCAAATGCAGGGACTCTCCAGCTCCGGGACCATTTACCAAAGTTCCCTCCTCATTAGGCTCTCCCATATGGCCATCCCCATACCCATTGCCCACCTTGGGCTTAGCACTCAGCGCCACCTACTGGCTGTTGCTTGATCCATTGACTGAGATAAGAGAAAGCCAGATAGGATTAAGAAGAGACAGATGTACAGAAGGAGGGAACGAGGGAGGGAGTGAAGGGAAAGACAGGTAGAGAAAGAGGAAGCCGAAGGAAGGAGTGAAAGAGAATTGAGGAAGAGAAGAAAACAGAGGGGAGGATGAGTGAGAACGACCAAGGAAGATATTTTTACTTTTTAGTTCAGAAAACTTTTTAAAATTTCCATGTGCATTTATTAAGCACCTACTGTGTGCTCTTCTTCACACAAGACTCCTGGTTCTCTGATTTTTTTACCGGCTATCCTCTATACCTGAAATTCTCTTGAGTCTTCGCTACAATCCCACCTTCTAGAAGAAGTCTTTCATGGTTTGCCTAACCTTAATCAGCCTCACCTCTGAGATCGCCTCCAATTGGTCCTGCATATGTCTTGCTTGTACAGAGTTGTTTGCCTTTTGTCTCCTCTATTAGACTGTGAGCTCCTTCGGGGCAAGGATTATTTTATTTCCTCATATTCCTAGAGCTTAGTATAGTTCTTGGCAGTGTAGGCACTTAATAAATGCTGGTTGACTTGACAACTAATGGGGAAGACGACTCGTGGCCATTTATTAAGCATTTAGTAAGTGCTTACTATGTACCAGGCACTGGGCTAAGGGCTGGGGATACCAAGAAAGGCAAAATAATGGTCTCTACCCTCAAGGAGCTCACTCTCTAATGGAGAAAACAACTTTGTTGATAGGAGGAGATATCTACAGGGTAAATAGAAGGTAATCTCCAAGGAAACAGGTTAGTAGCATCAATCTCTTCTGTTTCTTAGGCTCAGGAAGGCATTCTATTCCTTCAGCACAGGGAAGTCATAGAGGGGCACTGACTACCCCTACTTCACCCACGAGGGAGGTGCTTAACAAATGCTTGTTGAATTGGATTGGAACCCATCCTTAACTGTTTATCTTTAAGACATTCTTTGTCATAAAACCTACCCTAGGGGATTCACCCAACATGCTACGGACCTGCTGGATTTTTGAATTATTTCCTGGATACCAGTGAAGTATGGGATAGTGAATAGAAAGCCAGCAAATCTGGGTTCTAGTCCTTACTCTGACCCAAGTAAATTGTGTGACCCCAGGTAAGTAACCTGATATCTCAGTACCCCGATGGTGACTGAGTTTCTAAGTTCTGAGAGGCTCCCTATAAGAATGACATCGCAGGTCTGACACAAAAATCAAACCAACAAAACACTTGATTGGTCCCATCTGTCAGCTCCCTCTCCTACTACATATCCCACATTCTTTCCCAATCAAACAGAAGCAGAAATCTAAAGCTGGAAGGAGTTTCAGAAATCGTCTAGTCCAACCCACTCGTTTACACATGAGAAACTGAGGCCCAGAGAGGGATCACACAGCTGGGGTCTCTGCCTCCAAATCGGGATTTTTCCCCCAATGCTACACAATTCCCTGGAACATGTTTTCAATGGCAAAAAGAAGCCATTTCCACCGACCATACCTGGTATACAGTAAGTGCCTAATAAGTGCTCTTCACTTGATAATCACTTGTGTCACTGGTGTTCAAAAGCAGAACCTCAAACATCCCTATAACTGGCCAGTGGAGCATGGGGCAGGAGCCAAACTCCAAAAGAAATGGGCCACTAATCCATACATAAGGAACCCTGTTCTCCTGTTGGTTTAGTTTTAAAATATAATGCTATCAATGTTTTATTGTATTTTTATTTATGTTCTTAAATATTTCCTAATTACATTTTGATCTGGTTCTGGTTGCACTGGGGGGGTATTACCTGGAGGTGGGGTGGGGGTGCAGCTTGTGTTTGACACCTCTGAGAGTCCTAGACTGGGAGCCTGGAAAGAACTGGGTTCAAATCCCAATCTGATTCTAACTTTGACACTAATTGTGTGACCATGGAGGCATGGAAGGATGAAGCCATTCATCTTTCATGACCTGCTTCCTTATCTGCAGTTTGGGCATAATACCCCTCATAATGGCTACCTCACTGTGAGCCCTTTGCACATCTTAAATCCTATATGAACACCAGCTTTCATTAATGTAGCCAGGGTACTGAGAGGTTCTGTCCTTTCCTAGGCCCTCAGCTCCCTTCACTTCAATATGGCAAACATGGAGAATGGAGGAAAATTATCTTTTCGTCTATTTTTTCCCCAAGGAAAATGACTATAAAGCAGACATCACAAAGCCTTTTCCTCCCAAGGTAGTTTGGGGGCTTATACTTTCTGGCTTCAACTAGACCATGAACATGAGGTCAGGGACTACGTTCTCTCTCCTTCTTGTCTCTCCATAGTGCCTGACCCAAGGTTGGGTCCAGAATGGACTTGCTGATTCCACTCTCCCCTTGAGTTCCTTACATGCCACAAGCTGTCCCAATGGCTTGGCCCATACTTTGGGGAATCAGAACTAATGAGGTTACTAAATTTTTCAGAATGTTTCCGGGGCTGGACTAGAGATGGCCTATCTACACAACACCCAGAGTCTCTGGTGGAGGGGAGGGATCCTGGTGCAGCTGGAGCTTGGTCTCAATCAGCCTTGGCACTTCCTCTTCCTCTACCTTATCATCCCCCACCCCCCACCTCTTTGACTGGGGGTGGGACCACTGCAATTGTCCATTTAAGGAGAGGGCTCAGCTTAGAATGTTTCATTTCTCACCTAGCTGGCTGCACACCTTGGGGCTTCTCCACCAGACCCCCATGTTAGACGCCTTCAGCTTTAAGTCTCTTGTCTTCTCCCATTAGACTGTAAGTTCTTTGATGGCAGGGACTGGTTTTCCTTTTTTCTATTTGTATCCTGGCACTTAGCACAACGTTTGGTACATGCTAGGCACTTAATAAAATATCTGTTGTCTACTGAACTGGAACTGAGCTTGGAAGGATTTTAATAAATTATTTGAGCAACAAGCACTCACCGAAGGTCTTCTACAAGATCTCAGAGCTATGGAAGATACTGAGAAATAGAACTTGCTACTTAGTGGTTAGCATTTATATGGGCCTTTAAGGCTTGCAGAGTGCTTTCCAATTATTTCATTTTAATGAAATTATGAAATAATTCTAATTATTTTCCTTTTATTTCACTATTTCATTTTATTCTCCCTGATCACACTCTCTGACCAGTTCACTTCTTGGTTTATTGCCTTCTCCCCTTCATTCTGCTGATTTGCCCCATCCCACCCCAATCCTCCTGGGGGCTGCCTGAGGCTGCACCGGAGGAGTCAGGATTCTCCTTCTGGTTGGATCCTATTAGGCCACTGGCCACTCCAGGGATCCTTCACAAAAGCCAGAATTTAGCAGTTAGACTAAAGCAAGGCTGTCGCTGTTCAGTTGTTCAGTCGTGTTGGCCTCTTTGGGAGCCCACGGGCTGTAGCGTGCTGGGCCCTTCTACACTACCTCTCTGTCTAAGTTTGTGTTTGTTGTTTCCATGAAAACAAGGCAAAGAACAGGAAATCTTCTGGACTGGGCGAAGTCCTAATGTGGGAAAATGATATCCCTGGAGAACACACGGTAATTTTCTGAGTCTCTGCTTTGCTGAAAGGAGCCCACGTTCTGCAGGCAAAAGAGACGGGCTTGGTTCAGCTCCTGGCTATGCCACTGAGGCTGAGGCGTAGCCTTTGGTCCCTTTTCTCTCTTGCAGCCTCAGTTTCTCAACTGCTAAGTAAGAGGTTGGAGTAGATCATTTCTACGATTTCCAGCGTCTGTTATCAAGGTCCCTTTCAGCTTTAAAATCCTCTGATTCCAACATTAAGATCTCCCGTGCCGAAGGATGAGCCTTTCCCCCTGCTTTTGGGCTAGAAGGTAAATGAGTTTCAGCTCCAAGATGAAGCAGGTTCACCTCCCATTCCAGTTCAGATAGCTGGGCTTGTTTTCTTTGGCTGGATGAGTCACAGCATTTGTGCTAAAATGGCAAACCAAGGCCCACTCTGCTTTGTCTACAACAGGGAGCTATAATTAGGAGCAGAAGTGGGCTTTGGAAGCAGCTTCGGCCATTGCCTCATGTTCCCATCCGCCAAACCCTCTGCGTGGCCTCAGCGTCCCACCTCTTAGAAAATCTTAGGATCTGCCAGGATCACCTCAAAAACTTTCAAGCGAGATCTTTATCTGTCTACAATATCTACATATGCATGCACACATATGTATGTATATGTGGGTGTATGTGTGTGTATTAGTTTTAGGCTTATGAAAGGTACAGCATGATGAATAGAAAGCCAGCCTTGAAAGGCAGGAAGACTTAGTCGAGCCTCTGACACAGACTGGCTGGGACTCAGGGCAAAACAGTGAACCTCTCAGCATCCCAAGCAATTCTAATCTCAGGCTAGAAGATGCAGGCCTGCTGTTGGTAGAGAGGACTTTCTCACCTGGAAAAGTTCCCTCTACCAGTGAAACCCAGCGGTCGGATTTTTGTCGATAGAGCTTGCTCTCTAGGGCCAAGAAACCCAGTTCTTTTTCCATGATCCACCTTCAAATATCTGAAACATACTAGCCTGTCCATCTGCCCTCAGTGTTCTCTCCACATTAAAACATGCTCAGTTGCTTCAACTGACCCTTATATGGCACTATCTCATGACAATATGTATGTGTGTTTATGTACATGTATTTATCATTATTATATTGTTATACTGTTATCAAATTATTATAACATATGTGTATGTTGTTATGTATTGTATTATTATGGTATATTGTTACTGTATTATAATAAAATATATGTACATATAGTCCATCACGTCTACCCTATCCATCCACTTACCTACTTCTATCTTACCTATCTATCTATCCACCTACCTACCTATATATCTATCTACCTAGCTACCCACCTATGTGGGGTGTATAGAGTGCTCAGGGAGGACTAGCACCTCCAGTGGCAAGCCCTTCTCAGGGCTGCTCATCCACCTTTAGGGTCCACTTGCCACCCAGCTCTCATCTGTGACTCCAAGAAGTTGTAACATGTACAGCAGCCACAGCCCAGTAAAACCGTCTCAACAGGCGGGCTAAACAGGGTTGAGGGTAACCAGCAGGCCTTGAATCTGTTGGTGAGTTAGTGGAGGTGTCTACTCCAAACATATAGAGACTTCCCCAGTGGAATGGGCAGATGAGAACAATGACCAATTTGTATGTATGTATGTACGTATGTATCTATCTATCTATCATCTTGGCAGTATCCTGGTTGTCCTCTACACACAGCACTCCAGATGAGGTCTCACCACAGCATGACTATCATGTCTGGTCCTGACCCACACCTCCCCATGTGTCCTAAGATCACATTAGCTTTCTTGGCTGATAAGTCACACTGTTGTCTTTATCTTCAGCCATAATGGAGTCTATTAAAAACCCCAGATCTTTTTTGGAGATTGCATCTTATAGAACAGGGTTGGTTTGGGGCTTTTTTTTGGGTGGTACTGCTTCATGTAGAGCAGAGGTATCCAATTTGCAACGGCCCACAGGAGTAAGACTCCTAAATGCAGTCCCCAAACTGGATTAAAATATAACTGGGCAACATTTAACAAAATAAATAAAAATACAACATAGATGTTAATTTACTGTTTTCTGGCTGACTGAGGCTGCAGGGCTGTTTTCCATTTGACAACATCGTTGAGGAGGACTTGGTTTCTGGGACTGGTTCAAATTCTTCCACTCACTTCCATTCACGGCCTCAGTGTCCTAATGAGATTGGCTTTAGATGGTCCCTAAGGTCCTTCCCAGCTCCAATAATTGTTTCAGGATGCCATGAACTATCCTTCTAAGTGATGCTTCTGTCTCTGTTACAATTATCTCCTGATTTCCACCACCTATTTCCCCTTGTTTAGAGATACCTTGATTTACCCTCTCCAACAGATGTTCTCACATGAGGGGTCCAGCCCACTAGAGACTGATTTGGCCAGATGCTGCCATGAAGTTGTCACTGAGCGGGCATGTGTACGAAGACTAAGGCCATGGTTAGTGATTCCTCCTCACCTATGGCATTCAAAAAGGAGAGGTCACATATCTCTTCATTAGAAGCCCAGCGAAGTGCTAAAAACAAATTTGGAGTTTTGTACAGAGAACCTGGGAAAAGGAGGGGACGTCCTCTATCCACTGAGGGTGTTGGTGTCAAACAGAAATGGGAGGACCGAACAGTACATAATGATCCCTACAGGGCACAAGGTGACTTAGAAAAAAACAGGATCCTGTTTGTTTCCTTGTTCTTTTCATTCGTTACATATTTCCCAATGACATTTTAACTTGGTTCGGGCTGTGTGCTAGATGCCTCTATACCAGTCTTGGTCCGAGCTAGGCTCTGAGAGCCCCTCTAAGAAGGGAGCTCACATGAGTCCAGAATGCCACCATAGGCACAGGTTGTGCTGGGCTTTCCAAATACAAAGGCCTCAGAGTGAAAGTGACCAGGCAAAGACAGAGTGTGATTCGGCTCAAGCAGGGCCAGGCTCTTGGAGTAGCCTCCATGAAAAACTGCCCATGCCCTAGGACACAGGCCGTGGGTCACACATGTGGCAGATGCTAAGCACAGCATCGGACGAGTGATGCCTGCTGTCTGGGACACTGTGTGACCGGGGCTGGAGAAGCCATAAACACTTCATGGACTCCTAGGGGGTGCTCTGACTGTGTTTGTATTTTAGGTTTGTACTGCATTTTATCTTATATAATGCTTTCCCATGAGCTACTTGACGATGTCATGGGAAGCCATGTGAGAGAAGGTAGGTTGGTGTCCAAGGTTCTTTTAGATAGTGGAGCAAGGTTGGTCTCAGGTGTCCTGGTTCTAAGGCCTCAGGCTCCCACATCTCCAGTCCTGGGGAGTCCTGCCCTACTTAAGGTTTACTTCAATACACAACAGAGCCAGACCAGAGTACTAGACTCTGTCAGGAGGCCTTGTGTAAGTCACTTCTCTCTGGGTTTCAGCTTCAGTAAAACTAGGGGGTAGGACTCCATTCTACCGAACGTCCCTTCTTGTCCTGACGTTGTGTGATTAGGATGAACTGCTCCCTTTGAGATGCACCATACACTTACAGTGGGTGCTAAAATCTCAGAGACAACTGGCAGTACCCATCTCACATAGAAGAAGGGGTCCAGGGTGCCACAGGCATAATATGCCCTAAAACCTAACTCCCACCCCTCCGGGGTAGCACTGGGGTCACACGCAAATAGGATCAGTGACAGGAGCTCCACTGTTCAGCTTAGCCCTTTATGGCCAGGCCCAACCTGGCTTTCCAACTACACTTCAGTCCTCCCCGTCCTACTCAAGGCTCCACAATGTACATGTTCCCACCTTACCTCTTCCTGACCTTTTCTTTTGCTTGAGTAACATCCACTACATGGAACCTCTCCCGATTTCCTCCCCAACTCACCCCCATCAAGGCGATCTTGCATTTTTGCCTTTTACCAACCTATTTGTATGCCTGTTGACTCACTCAATGGAAGGTAAACTCAAGGGCCTGGATTTGGGGTTTTATCTTTGTTCTGGCACAGTTGGCACTCAACACCAGATTGGCTGATATCCCTTATTCTAAAAACTGTATCCAGATATTACCCGGGATGTGCTAAGTCTTTCAAGCATAAAACCTTCCCTCCTTTGAGCCTCTTCCTCACTCTCACATTCGAAATAAGAGTGCTTGGGTCCTTCAGGAAGCCTACTGGGGGTCTATCCATTCCTCTAGGAATGGGAAATCCTGCTGACTGAAGGCGAGGCAAAAACTCAGAATACTTTTTGGAAAAGAAATACCATTATTTTTCAGGCTGTCAACTTTAGAGAACGCTGGCGCATAAGCAAAACCCATTTGGAAAGATTGATTAAGCAAGAGCTCTGTCCTGACCAAGAAAGCAGAGGTAAATGGCCCTGTTTTTCCTTCCCTGTCCTCTGGAGAGAGCTCCAATGGGCAGAAACAAGGGCATGTTTTCCAGAGGGCTTTGAGTATTTGTTTCTATAAATAGCCCCCACTTGCCATTAATGGGGAGGTGGGAATCATATGGTCGCTAAGGGCCCTTCCTAACCAATTATACTTCAATAAGACAAGGACAAACATGCTTTTAAATTTAGAAATTTATTCTGTTTAATCCACAAGCTTTATATAGCTTTATTTTAAAAAACCAACAAAAAAGAC
>CM053622.1:770103764-770208041 GCA_028646595.1 Phalanger gymnotis
AATGGGGGGTGGGGTGGGGGAACAAGACAGGAAAAAATGGAATTCCAGTGTTCCAAATCAACTAGTTACAACATCAGAATAAGCCCACAGTGTCCTGGCGAACAGAGCGCGTTCGTTTTCTGGATCATCCTAAGAGCTCTAATCTTGATTCACTTCAGCAGAGACGACAGCAACGGGAAAAGAGTGTGGCATTCAAAATGCATGTGTCGACTTCTGGTGAACAGTGGTCTCTCTTCTGGGCAGCTTCAAGGTCAAAGCCTCATAACTTACAGGGGGGCCAAGAATCGAACAAGAACTTAAAAGATAACCTCTGTGTACGGCCAGGGCTGGGAGAGGATTTAAAGGAACCAGACGGCTGTCAGCCGTACTTAAACCCCTTTAAAAAATTTTTTTCCCCTTAAAAATGTCTCTAAATGAAGTTATGTTGGCTGTCAATGAATGTCACTAGTACACTGTGGACACCTTTTGTAATGTAAATCCATGCCCTTTTTTTTTACATGGTGAACCTCAACCTAGCAATTATGACAACAAATGTTATAGCCTAAAGCTCAAACACATTTTAGCAATTGTGAAATGGAATCTGAGTACAAATCCAATCAAATGTACATCATAACAAACGGTCCCATCTAGGACTGCGGGGACACTTGCGCCTTTCTCATGGACCTCAGTGCCTTTTCCCGAAGGTGTTTCTCTAGGTCATCCAAGTTGTCTTCAGCTTCACTCTCGGTCTCCTGCAGAGAGAAGATCCAACTTCATCTTTCTAATCACTGACAAGTTCCAAGAGGAAACATTAGCAGCTCCAGAGGTTCGCAAGGACTTTTGAGCAGACTCCCCATCTCTCCCCCAAGCCTGATGGCTGCCACATTGGATAGAGGACCCTGTCCCTGGCCACGTGGCAAAGGGAGTGTCAGGGCCGAGCCTCAGACCCTAACGCCCATCCAAAGTGAAGTTCCTTATGCCAGGCTGCCTTTCAGGGGGCAAATCCAGCTTCATTTCAACCTAAGCTTGGAACACAGTGTCAAAGAGGTAATGGACTATAAAAATCATACATCTCAAAGTAAAATATACGTGCCATTTTATTCCTCTTAAAATTATTCATGCTGGTCTTTGCCTCAGCCACAGAGATGGCAGCTGAGTGCAATGCATTTCAGAGAGTCAGATCCCAGTAATGGAAGGTCCTGAATCACACAGGAAAAATGTCAACACTGCAATAACTAGGGGAATGCATGTGCTCTATTGCTGAATTTTGCTCTCCAACCCTAGGCAGAAAACAACCTCTCCTGTGGCTTGGCTTTCCTAAGAAAGGGGAAATGGGGATATCTCCATTGTTTTATGAATAGGGAAGAGTATCAAGACAACACCAATTGAAGTGTGGCTTTGGAAAGTATCAGGTCTACTCACTATGCAAGTCAGAACCGGCTACAATGACCAATCCATTCACCAACTGTCTTGAAAGCAGATGATACTTTTAACACCAAGCACTTCCACATATTACTACTAGATTAAACTCTTAGAGGAGGGGCACAGGTGACAATCACGTTTTCCTCTCACCACTATCTGTTGGATTGTTGCCAGCTGGTTGCATTATTTGAAAGCTTCGTTCGTATTTGTTCGAGCCAAGTCTGGGGGCTCAAGTATAAGTTCTACCCTTTCATTCAGTAGCTTCACACAGCTCCAGGGCCACCAAAGGTGGCAGCAAAAGGAGGCTCTCGCCAGGGAGTTGGGAAACCTCATGGTCCCCCAGTGACCTCTATGACCCAGAAGGCTAAGTGCTTTGGACTTTAGACTGATTCCTCATCTATTAAGTGAGGGAGCAGAGATAGAGGAATCCTAAGCCGCCTTCTTCAATCAGAAGATCAACTATCTCACCCACCCACCATCTACAACACCCTAGTACCCCTGAAAGAAAACGGGACCCAATGACACCGAGTGAATACAAGAGCAGAAGTCCCCAACATATCTGGAAAACAACCTGCCCTCCTAATTGGGGTGGGGGCAGTAGAGTGAATGAGGAGAAAAGTATTTTCTAAGCAGAAGGCTTGCCTCTGACTTTACCCAGTGGCAGCAGAACAGCCCCTGTACCCAGCCCAGTGCCCATGTTACCTTTTTGGGCTCTGTCTCTGCTTCAGGTTCTTCCTGGGCTGACGTGGTGGTGGATGCCACGGTGGCAGCAGCAGCAGCTGCTGCTTTCTCCTTCTTATGTTTTTTGTGTTTTTTGTGCTTCTTGTCCTTTTTGTGTTTCTTGTCCTTCTTCTTCTTCTTCTTCTTCCCACCACCCTCCTGGTCTGAATTCTGAGAAGCCATGAAAAAAGCAATTGCACCAATTAGCCTCAGCAGTCTCACCATTAGGACAGACGCTGGAAATCCAGGCCCAACCCCCACGTCTCCCAGGCCTTGTGGAGACCTCAGAAACCACCAGCCTGAAGGCAGGTAAGCTCTGACAGGAAGATAGGATACTGGGAGACCACTGTCCACACTGAAAACAAACAGGTTGGAAAGAAAGCCAGGCTCAGGAAGAATTCGGAAACATTCTCATTCCAAATGTTTAGTGCATGAATTCACAGGACTTGGAGCTCAAAGAGACTCTGAAAGTCATCTAGTCCAACCCCATCATTTCACAAAGAAGGAAATTCAGGTCAGGAATGAAGTGGGCTTGCCCATGGTCACAGAGATAGCGCTCGATTGCCGACAGTGTTCCTTTCTCTCTGCCTGCCTATAGGATTGTCTCAGCCGTGCAGGGGTCACTGTCTCCATTTGCATCCTCATGTCACCTACCTTTCTCTGCCTGACTGGCCTGGCACATTCCTCTCTCTTCACTAGGTCTTCCTTCTGCCTCTGGAACAATCTTCCCAAAGCTGTCCTTGACCCTTTATATCTATGCTGCTCATTTCCTCCATCCCCGTGGCTTCCATCATTACCCCTGGATGGCCAACTCACAAATGAAAGCACTGCCAGCCTTGATTTCTCCAAGTCCCGCCAGGCCTACATTTCCAGCTGTCTATGGGATTGTCTCCACTGGACCGTCTCCTATCCAAGACTGAGCTCCTCTTCTGCCCCTACCAAATGAAATCACCTCCCGATCTCTGCTTAAACTACCAGCATTCTTTCACAGCTGCAGGTTTTCCCTTACAATGCTCTACATGTTTCTATTAAAATGTATACAAAAAGAATTCTCCAAACCAACATATACAAACCATAAAGAACCAAACATTTTTCTAGAGTTTGTCCTTGAAAGAGCTTTTCTGGTTAGCTCCTCTAAAACTCATCCCACATTTTGCAAAGCAAACCTCCCAAGATGGCACTAAAGAATAAAAACTAGTTTGGAATTTTATTATTTTAAAACTAACCCAAGTGCAAACTTAGGCAACGAGGGACAAAACTTCTCTCATAGGGAGACTACGAAGAAATGAAATCCACATTCAGCTGTGTTTAATGCTGGATTTAAAAGTGTAATTTCATTCAGCAGACCGGATTGCCTAACTTGCCGTGATTTCCTCGCTTTTCTAACTTCTGAGATAGCATCCTGCCATTCTATTAACTCTGCTCTCGCTTTTTTCTAGTGTAAAATACATCATTACTGAAACAAATATGAGCCTTCCTCCTTCATTACGGGAAACACTATTTAAGGGAACACAGTGACTTTAGATCATTCTCGTTTTCTGTCTCTATAGCATAGAGACTCTAGAGGCTCTATGGACTCAAATATGCAATTATGGGGTTGTAACCAAAAACACTCCAATTAGCAAAATGTCTTGAAAAAGACACCAAGTATTTGGTTTATGAAAAACTGAAGGTTTAGGACAAATGCTCATAGACAGAATCTGCCTGTGGGACAATGAACCTATTAATCTTCAGTTTAGGTAAACAGTGAAATACTTCCAACAAAACAAAATACTGAAGCCTTCTAGAAACACTTCTCCGGGAAATCCAGGAGTGAAAATGTCAATGACTTAAAAGATCACATATGAAAAGTGAAGGTGACTAATAGGATATTTCCCACTCATAAAATCGTTGTGATTATTCTTACTATATTTTTCTGGGTCTAGACCTGTGATTAATACAAATGATACCCCGATGGGAACTTCCCTGCACCAATGCAGAATAGGCAGGAGGAAATGAGGCAGGGTTTGAGCACAGGCTTCCCACCTCTCTCACTTCTATTCTCTTCCCTGCAGCCTCTTCCCACACGCCCCTGTCCTTCCTACACTTCCCTATTCCCTGGCCACCTAGCCTTGAAACCTCCTGGACATTGTTTGTTGTAACCTGTTGTGAAATTGTGTTGATTCCAAATTTCTTGTCTGGCCTGAGGAGCAGGCTTGTTTATTACCTTCCAGAGGTGCTGGGGTGACCCTGTTTCCCAGCAGTGGCCTTGCTCTCCCAGTTTTCCAGTAGCTAAGGACAGACGTGGATCTCTGCTTTCGTTGATACAGGTCTCTCACAAACTGGCTGTATTCCATATCCTAGCCAACCTGAAACTGCCACACACACCCTGGCCCCAACTCAGAGGAATCTCTTCCTCAAATCTTGCACTGTCTCCTTTGCACCTATCCCAGCTATGTGTGTGTCTGCCCTTCTACTCCTTCTCCTCTATATCCCTAATACCAAAGATGATACCTTGCACAAAGTAGCCTGTAATAATTGCATGATGACTTGAATCAAACAGAATTATGTAAGTCTTATCACTCTTCTAACAGAGGGCATGGATAGGACCTGATTTATTTTTCTATTCCACCCCCACCCCTCCCAAGTGCTGTGCATAACAGACACTTAGTAAATAGTTGCTGCTGAATGGCTGAACGAAAACCAAGAGACTCCTACCCTGGCAGGGGATGGGCTTGGCGTGGGGCTTTTAGCCTTCTTGACAGGTGCTGCTGGCGACCAGTTTGTGGATGGGGACTGAGACTGGGTGGGGGATGGAGGTGCTTGGTGTTTCTTAGCTGCTGGCTCAGGAGATCTGGAGGCAGATCTGGAAGATGAGACCCTTCTTACAGACTGGGGACTTGGTGAGGCAGCCCTGAAAACAGAAAAAATTAATCCTTCAAATTCCTTTGTGATATATACACACATATATACTCTGCCAATTCACATTAAATATCCTAGTCAAATTACATTGTTTAATTTGATTCCCCATCAAGGGGGAAAGCAAAGGTTAAAAAAAAACTAATAACACTTTCTTTATGATACAACTTACCAGTCTCTTAAACTGTTCCTTCATATTACATACACCAGGCCACTTTACCATAGTACAAAGTCCCACAAGACGCAGGAAAGTAGTAATATGACCACCTCTGAGGGGGCAAAGACAATGCCAATCACTTGGAGTCCAAAATAAGAGTTTACACCCCTAGGTGGAAAGGTGCTACAGCAATCTGGACAGTATCTCATTCAAACCCAACATCTGCTCACAAAGGCATCCTAAATCAAACTAACAGTAACATAATCCACATCTCCAGATTCCTCCTTGGGGATGAAGAAAAGCAAATTCAAAGAACTTTATTATTCCCCGACACACTTTTCTTTTCTCTCCCGGAGTGCTTTTCAGTTAAAGGGAACACCACAGGATCCCCAAAGTCAGTATTTTGGAAGGATTCCATTAACATTTTACTAAGGAGCAGCAAACAAATCCATACGTACTAATGATGATGTAAGAATATAACTTCTCGAAGACTAAAAAGAGACAGTGAAAACCCTATCAAGTTTGCTTCAAATGCTTTATATTTCTATTGTTTTCTGACATGCTTAGAAAGCTCTTTAACACTACAACAACAAGGCCCTGACCCTTCTTCTTTCAACTAAGAAGATTATTTCCCAAGTTGCTACATCTAAAAAACACAAGGCAGTTAGGGTTCCACTGCTGAATCTTTCTGTATTTCATTAGGCTAAGTCAGTCCTGCCATCCCAAAGGTGATCCAGTAATTACAGCCTCTCCAACACAGTGGTCCTTTGCTCTTCTGACATCAGCTTTTGAAGGCTGAGGGCTGGCCTCTAAGCTTCAACAAGGCATCCAAGAAGGAACTTCAAATACCAGATTTGCTTACAACAAAACCAAAGGATCATATACCTTAAAGCTAGAAGGGATTCTCAGAGATTAAATCCAAAGCCCTCATTTTATAGACATGGGAACAGATGCCCAGGCTTGCTCATGGTTCCATGGGCAGAGACAGAGATCTGGGATTCCTCTCAGGTCCTTTGGATTCTAAGGTCAGCATTTTTTTCACTCTACCACATCACATCCCTTCAGTGTAATATGGCATTCTAGCCTTCTACATGGAGTTAGAAGCATACAACTGGAAGAGACAGAGCTTTCCACAGAATAAATAACTTTCTAACCAAAAAACAGAATGGAGGCCCACGTGTTCAAGCAAAGACTAGACAAATACTCATCAAGGATATTGCAGGAGGTGTGGATGGGACCTTTAAAGACGCTGGGCAAAACATCCCCTATAACAAAATCTGCTGACAAATGAACAGTATAAAGTTCAACAATCCTAAAAGCACCCACTTTTTTGCTTTTCTGGGTTCCGGGGTTCTGGAGACTCTCCTGATAGGCCTAGTGCTTGGTGATGGGGACTGCCTTCTTTGGGGTGAAGATGAAGCTCCTCTTCGGAGTGGGGGAGGACTTGCGGAGGTATGAGGAAGTCGAGGCCGTGGTGAAGGTGAATGCCGTTTGTTTGGTAGAGGAGACCGGGTTTCTCGGGTAGATCGGCTAGGGGGTGACCCTTTCCTATGCTTAGATGATAAGGAAGGGGAACGTCTCTTTGTAACAGGGGAACTTCTTGGCTTCGGAGGTGGCGAATGGGAGACCCGTCGCTTTGGGGGAGGTGACGGCGATGCTCTTCGCTTGGGAGGTGGTGGTGGGGAAGCTGTTCTTCTCTTAGGAGGGGGGGAAGGAGAGTATCTTCTCTGGATTGGAGGAGAGTATCTTCTTGGAGAAGGTGAGCGTCGACGTGGGGGAGGGGAAGGAGTCCTAGAACAAACATAGACACTAAGATAAAGAGGGGAACAAAACACAAAGGAAAGCTAGGTGGAAAGTCTCCATCTATTGCTGGAGGGATTCTCTCAAGCCATGCTGAGATTTCAAAAATTTCACGCCAGCCAAGGATTCATTTTCTAGAAAATTCTGACTTAGCCAGAATGGTGGACTGCAGTTAGCTCAAGTAACAGAGATTTCAAATTTTCAAAAATTCATCTAGAATAGGGTAGGATTATAGAGCCAGAAGTTACCTTTGAAGTCAATTAGCCTGATACCATTACTTTAAAGGCAAGGAAACTAAGCATACTCAACACAGACTATAACGAAAATCAATTTATCTTTTTATGATGATTCAAAAGGCACTTTGGAATCTTGGGACCTACTTCTTAGTAATAATTATTAACAATTTATTCTTAGGATACAGGAATCATAAGATATGAAAGGTGTAGAACATTAGGTTTAACATATAAGTACTATTACCTTAAGAGATCATCTTACTGAATCCTTTGTCATTGGTAACAGAGGCCCACAGAAAAGCAACTTGCCTAATGATAACACATCCAGTTGATGGCAAAGCCAAAACTAGAACTCGGTTCCTAATATTCAGGCTAATGCTTTTTGGCTCATATCCCCGGTCTGCAAGCAGAATGAAGACTTCTGTCCCACTCCCCCCAACACTGTTAGAACTTTCTAGATGAATTCTAGATAAACAATCCCTAAGATGCCTTTCTCTCCTTTCATCTCCCTGGATGCAAAAGGCTAACCCTATCCTGAAACTAGTATTTAAAGCACATAGGAAGACTGTGGCTGCAATATAAACTTCAGGTTCAAGCCCCTGTACACTTTCAGCCTGCCAGAAGTCTCAGAGTCTCTTGTAGGCTAGACCATTCATGTCACATGTCAGCCACAGATCTATGCTTCCTTGTCAATGACCCCCAAGCAGAAGCCATCAAGCCCCCAAAGTCCTGAGGTACCTGCGCCGTGGTGGTGGCGGTGGCGGCGTGGGAGACCTCCGCCGCCGCGGTGGAGGGGCAGGAGAAGGGGAGCGCCGCCGTCTGGCTGGTGGTGGCGATGGACTTCTTCTCCGTCTACTACTAAACCAAAAGAAGGGCACTGTTAATTGTAGTTTTTGTAGATTTGAATATAACAACAATTTCTCAAGAAATGTAGAAATCAAAAAACAGCAGAGCCCCAGGAGTGGAGCTGGGTTCTAGCTCAGCCACTAATTGGCTGAACAACTTTCACAGCTTTGGGCCTCATTTTCTTCACTTGTTGAGGGAAGAGCATCAGACTAAATGAGTTACAGGGTTCATTTAATTTCTAAATTTCAATGAGGCTACATATGAAAGAGGTACTAGTGGCTTGAAAGCTGTGGTCTAAATATAACTATGCTAAGGCCCCTCTCTTTTGACCCAGTCATTGCCTTTGTTCAAGAGCTGTGTGTATGTATAAATAAAACCAACTTAATATAAGGTTAAAAAGACTAGGTTAACTTGGCAATCTCATTATGACAAATGCTAAAGTTCACCAACTCTTCCTGCCACCCACCAAAGACGCAGATAAATGCACATCATAGCTTTCCTTTCTCGAGCAGCACAAATACATTACTCTCCTTCATCAGACATCTATTTATCTGCAAGCCTCTATCTACTGTAATCAAAGTGTTTACAACTAAAATTTGAAGACTGCATTATGCTTTTGGGGGGGGGCAGGGAGGGAAGAGAGATAGGGACATGGGACTCAGAAAACCTGTTTAAGATCCAACTTACAGAACACCACTTGATTCGGAGTCAGAAGACCTAGGCTGGAAAGCCAGTGTTGCCACTTACTAAACAGTTGTGAGCTTAACTCAATCTCTCAGTTTTCCTCACCTGCAAAACGCATACTGCCTGCATCACGAGGCAGGAGAGGAACGAATCAGATAATATTTACAAAGTGTTCTGTAAACCTAAAAATATTTTGACTTGGCCCCAAGATTTCAGTGATAAAGGGAATTCTACTTAAGGAAATAATACCTATAGAAATAACACTCTGGAACTTTCAGTCTTAGGAGAATTTCTTGGGACAGAAGTGACTTGACCAAGTTCCTAATTAGTGTATGTAAGAAAGAAATATGACTTGAACTCAGGCCTTTCTGATGTTGAGGACAGCTGTCACATATATAAATGTATGAGCATGCTGCCCAATCACACCTTAACTACAAAAGGTGCTCTTCAGAGATCACACTTTTCAGACAGCACGCAGACTGCTTTATTGGATACCATTACAGGGGGATTGGTTTCAACACTCCCATGGCTCTATTCTGAATAGAAAGCACCGACATTTTATGATTCAGGGGATATGAAAAGGAAGGCAAAACAATAACGAAACCAAAACACACAACACTCGACAAACACTCCTGATCCAGCAGAGGCAGATGTGATGACTGGATGTTCTGGTTCTTAGATGGGACAAACTAAGAATGACGAGAGTTGTAAAACTCGGGATGACAATCTTAACGTCCAAGCAGGAGGACTTTGATCACTCAGGGAATTAGAACAAAGATCTACACCTCTTTAATTTTGTTACAGACATCCAAAAGTGCTGAGGGGGAGGAGAATTTCTAAAATATATTTATAAATTTAAGAATAGAATCTTAGATGTGGTGAAGTCAGATTAAAATTGAACATGGAAACAAACTACAAAATCTCAGAATTAAAAAAAAATTTATAACAAAATAACAGAAGAACACATGACCTGGCGGTCCACAAGAGTTGGAACGAATTTGGACAGGTCTATGCATGGAGAGGAAAATGTCCTGGCAATCACTGAAAAGAGGCGTCAAAGCAGCCACCTCTATGCCCAGCCCTATGAGATATGATAAGAAAGCTCAGGCAACTTTGTGTGAGTTGAAAGCCAAGATCATATGAGGTAAATAAACAGCCAAAAGACCTTAAGAACTCAGACCGAACTAATGAGAAAGGGGAAAAAATAGATTTGGAGTAGTGAGTTCTGGGTTCAAATCCCAGCTACTAGTACTCATTACCATGTGACCTTGGAAAAGTCACTAAAAGTCTTGGTAATCCAGTTTCTGATCTCTTAAGTTAACTTGGTTACTCTTCTAGCTTCAAAAGGGAGCCAGCCTGCTATTTTAATAATGTCCTCAAGGGGGCATGACAGTGAGGGCTTGGTCAAAGGTGTCACAAAAAGCTGGAAGAGAGCTGGTTATTTTCTCAGCTTTTGTCTAAGTACCCACTGCTTCCATGGTGTTTCAAATCTCTAACATATTTTAAGACCAGAGAAGAGTGCTGTCTTTTCACTTGGAATGCCAAATGGTCCTTTTTTCACCTCAAAAAACTAGGTAGGCTTAAACCTCAAAATTCTGACAGTCATTTTCAATGACATTTCATAGAACTAAAATGACCTTTTCTTAGGAAGAGAGGAACACCAAACAAATCTAGTTGAACAACGTGAGCTGAAGTGAGGAGAAATGGTAAGAAAAATGTGATTTGGTTGCAGTAGGTCCTACATTCAAACTTAGATCTGTCAAACATGATGCAGTTGAGTATCTCAACAGGAGTAGGCCAGATCCATAGAATCAGTTACATTACAGCTAGGATTCCCCAGAGAAAAGACCAAAATTATGGGTTAACTCTGATGAAATGAAGCCAATCTTCTTTAGACCCACATTATATCTTTTAAAGGTTCTGATTTTTCCAAACAAAGTTGACTGAGCCAATACATGGCCTACCAGGAGTGTATCCGTGCCTTATCCGTCACTGGTTGGGCTATGATGCCCCAGACTCGTGGTTCTGGATTAAGAACAAACACTTCCCAATATCCTCACTGAAATATACAGTTTATTTATTGCATAAATGAATTGTGCTTATGATACCTAGGATTCCAAACAATACCAAAATGGTATTAGTCAGACCACCTGCAACACTTGAAAATGCTAATTAAGTAACTTCTGTCTGATTAGAAATAGGTCCAGTTAAATTCCAACAGGTTTTGAAGGTTTTGACACCAACACTTTCATTTACTTTACTTTCACAGAAAAATTCGGCACCATTTTTTCCAGGCTTAGTTTTTTTTTCCCATATGAACCCCAAAACTGGCCAAGTTATGGAGCCCAAGGTTCTTAAAACTTTCATTATCTATTAAAACTATCATTATCTTTTAAATATTATCATAAATATTCAAAATATATTTTATTTATATGTAGGATATAATGTTTTATTATAAACAAAGATATAAAATGTATTATATGTCTGGTTAAATGTTTTTGAAGAAAGAGGCTATATATGTAGAGATGCATTATATACATTGTAGAACATGAAGAAATTAAGTTGTCATATAAGATAATCTAATATTACTATGTCACAACTAGACATTTTTCATCATTCAAAATTATTTTCCTTCTGCAGCCCTTGCAGGCTCCTTTCCCTAGAGAAAAACAGTGGTATATGGGGAAAAAAAAACTGAATTAGCGGTAGGAAAAATTTAGGTTTTGTTCCTAACTCTGCCACTAACTTGCAATGTGCACCTTGGGCTGTTGGGTCTCCACCTCCATATTGGTATAGTGGGGGTTCTACTAGATCATTGGAATCAAGGTCCTGCCCAGCTCCAAAGTTCCAAGTCCTCTAAAAAAAAAAAAAAGCTTTTTGCAGAGCAGCTATAAATATATACACCTGATATGTGTAAACATTATTCAAAACTAACGTAACAAGAAACCAAAAACATGGTTTGAATACAGTTTTAAGTCAGCAGCTGGTTGAGTTTTCAAATGGGCTTCTGAATCAAGGAGTGTCTCCATATTGTGATCCACCCTCATTCAGATTCACCTGGAAGGGAGGTAACTAAAGCTTTGATACTTAACCCTAATTTACAAAGTAATTTCTAACCAACCTTTTAATCATTGGCGATTGCCATCTCTTTCCCATCTGCATCCTGAGAGCAGTGGAGAAAAACAAATGTCAAAAACTTGATTTACCATACATTTACTTTGATGCAATACGTGACACTGAGGAAGACAAAACTGAACCCCACTAAACAGAATTACTTCAAGCTCCTTACAGTCATGCAAATGACAAAACATGCGTATACAGCTCACAATTTCATGTCACATATTAACAATTATCAAATTTAAACCAAACCCCAAGATAGAATCAACTGAAGACTCCCTGCAAGAAGCACTAACACTAAACCACACTATCCTTCGAGAAGAAGGGCTCAGTCTGCACCAGGGGTGGGAAACCTGTGGCCTTGAAGCCACATGTGTCTCTAGGTCCTCAAGTACGGTCCTTTGAGACCAAGTTTTACAGAACAAATCCTTAATATAAAAGGATTTAAAGGGGACTTGTTCTGTGAAGTTTGGATGCAGTCAAAGGGCCATACTTGGGGACCTAGAGGGATATATGTGGCCTCAAGGCTGCAGGTTCCCCACTCCCAGTCAAGAAAGTCAATTCTCAATTCTCGCTGGAGTACTGGCACTAAGACTTAGTAAAGAAAGTTACCGAGGAGAGGACTCTTTCTGGCGTTTCCGTGGTGATGGGGATGCACTCCGGGAGGCTGAATGTCGTCGACGCCTTCCCACTTCTCCATTTTTCACGTTTGATCTCTTCGGTCGCTCGTCTTCTGAAGAGGAGGAGGAGCCAGAGTCTACAATCACACAATTGGCCATGGAAAATTGAGTTAACATTTTACGCTCCTGTGCAATGGCCAACTGTAGCCAGGCTGGCATTTGACTTTTATCCAAAACCCACCAGGATGAGTGTCTGTTTAAATACATTTGACATCTCTTGAAAGCAAGGTGACAACATGGACAAGCTGCCAGAATTAAACCTATCAGCACAATAAACCGCCAAACACCTAGCATGGACATCCCCTTTGAAATATGTAGATGACCGAGAAATGCTCACTGATTTTGAAACCAAATACGAAAGTAGAGAGCACATTATGTCAACGGCACTATCTACACAGAAGAAATAACTAGATTTGTCTGGGAGGTCACTGACTGTTCTAAAACCCAACAATATAGCTAAATACATCTCAAGTTATTTTTGTTTCTGGGTATTCAATTGTAATATTTTAATATTAAAAGGCAGTTTGGGGAAAGGAGAAATGGAGCTGAGTTCTATCACTACATGAATAAACTAATTGTGTCATCTATGATAATCTAAAACTAATAAATCATAATCTTTAAAATCGTTAGCCCTATAATACCTCTGTTCTCAAACTTCTGTATTCCCACCCCACCCCCATACAATCTCTACTAACCTGTATTATTTCTTACAAACTCTGTGGCTTGAAACTGTACCCAAGTTCAGATTTTCTTAGTTTCCTTCGAAAATGCTAAATTCCTTAATTCAAAGACCCTTTCCCATAATACAGAAACACAAAGCAATTACAATACAGTCTCCTAATAAAAACTACAAAAACCTACGTTAACATTCAAACAAACATTTGCATCTTAATTGCTTAAATGGAGAGCCTGTAACACTTTGTATCTATTATACATTTATTCCACCTATTTTGGCATAGTCATTTGAGCTTGTGTAAATAAAATTCTCGAACTGTGAATCTGAGGGTTAAAGGTCTTTTAAAATTTTTAATTTGAAAACATCACCTTAAATTTCTAAAAAGTACTGTTCATGCACAGACTTCCAACAGCTCTAATGTCTGAGGGGTTACTATAACTGGTACAAGAAGTGAGTAATTCAGGGGCTTGCCCTAAACCTAAAGCATACCATGAGCTAAAATATAATTGATAGAAACCAGATTTCTCATTTTAGATCAACTCAACTGAACAAACATGCCACCCAGCATATGAGCAGTCCAGTAACTACAGCCATGTCATTATAGCCATGTCATTTCATAAAGCCCCAGTAGTAAAGTAGATGAATGAGGACTCAGAGCCTGTGCTGAAAGAACTCCTGCTCCAATAGGAGGAACCTGGCCTTTTAATCCAACCCCTTGGGGAGCCCTCCCTTTCTAAACCAGGTAAGAGAAATCCCAGTGTCTGTACCAGAAGAAGACTGCTGGTTTTGTCTCCGGTACTGCCGCCTTTGTTGCACGGAATCAGCTGCTGCCATTTTGCCACCTTTGTCTTCTTCTGAAAGATACGTGTGTTTAGAAAGTATTTACCCCTAAGAGACACAAAAAATCTATTTTTCTAAGGCTGGGTGGCCTTCCCTCTTGAGGGTCAGTAAGATTTGCCAGGATTTTTGGAGATGATGTAGGATTTCACGTCCTCATTAACAGTTATGAACATCTTCCACAGTTCCTCACACCCCCACTGCTTCCTATCTATACCTTAGATTCAATCTGGCCTGGAGCTGATGTAATTATGATCCCCATTTTACAGACTCTGGCTCAGGGGTGAAATGACTCATTAATGCCACACAGACCTAGTCTAGTGGTGGCAGGCTTCCTCTTTTCTCCCTGCACTCCTAGTACCCACTGGAATTTCAACTACTCAAAGATTAACACAATGTTAACAAAACTTACCCGATTCAGATAACTCTACTTTCCGAGGTTTTGGTGCTGGTGAAGGTGACTCCCTTTTCTCGGTACCTTTATGTTTTGTTGCTAGAGAAGAGGGGAAACAAAGCAAAAGGTGTTCCCATGAAAGGGTGCTGTACTACACCAAGATCCCAACGAAATCACCCTAGAGGGACCTAGAGGCTACATACACAGCCACGTGAAGTGTGCATGGAATCTCAGAGAACCCAGCTTGGGAAACCTGGGCTTTTCGGTCCGTACCTTCGTGAGGCAGAACTTCAGTTTCCTCCTGTCAGACGCCTAGACAAGAGCTAATGACTTTTTTAAAAGTAATTATTCAGACAGAAGTCCCATCAAGCTCTCTGAAACATACACAGCTCCACAGAGTAACTGGCTGAGGAACCTTGTTCACAGAAGGTAATGTTCCTGTCCCTCCACAAGAAAACTAGTGGTGTGCTCATAGACCAGGCAGAGAAAAGGGCAGCACTCAGGCAGGAAGTACCCTGGCCAGGCTAGTACAGAGGCATGCATTATTTTCTGCAGATGCTCCAAACGTGCGCCTCCAATTGGGGACACAACTAAGAGGCTATGAACGCTCCCCCCCCCCCCAAATAAATGGGAATGAACACTGAAGTGTCAATCTGGTGAAAAGCTAAAAAAGAGGCTTTGGTACTCAAAATCTTAGTATTTGTAGTACTAAGAATTTTCCCTGGGGACTGGCTAGAGCCTAAGGGGAACTGGCCATACTGCATAATAAGTAATAGTCAAATGAGAAAGAAACCCATAATCCTACTATAATGCTATTATAATAAACAGGGACAGTGTCACTTTGGGCTCCATAACTTAAAGACATGGAGAACTTGGGGAAGGACTCATTGGGAGCATGTTACTGTCCAAACTGTGTATTCAGAGGACGAGGTACAAATATGGTTGAAGGGTTGAAGGGTCAAAAAGAATTGAGAAAATTAATGAAAATAGAACTGTCAGAAGAACAATGATTTAACCATGTTCAACACTACATAGAGGATGCTTAAAACACCAAAGATTTAAGCGAGAAAATAGGAAGAACTCCTCAGGTTAAGTGCTGTGGTAGGAGCATTTTTCTTGGGCCAATTAACTTTTCTGGAGCCTCAAGTTCCCCAGAAAGGAGAAGGTTGGACTGAGCTCTAACCCCTACAATTCAATTAGGATAAGACAGATTTATCTAGCTGAGGTAAAACATAAGCAGGCTGGGTAAAGCTGTAGTTCTTGAAACCACAACTTCAAATTCCCTAAAATGAGCAGCTATGATAGTTGTACTTCAACACTGACCTCCCCGCCATCATCCCTTCTATGATATACCCAAAAAATGGGCACCTAGCTTCTCCATAAACACATCCAATGAAAGGAAAACCATCACCTCCGGAGGCAGCTTATTCTGCTGATGAATACTTGTTTTTCTTAGATTTTCCCTTATAAGTCTCCAACAGTTTCTTTGCAACTCCCACTTACTGCTCCTAGTTATGACCTCTAGAACTAAACAGAACCAGCCCCAATCTTTCTTCTAGGTAAAAAGGCCTTCAAATACAAAGGGTTTAGTACCAGTAGGCATCCCATTAAGGCCCCACCCACTTCTGTAATTCTCTTCCTGGCCAAAAATCCTCAGTTTCTTCAACCAATCCTTAAATAGCACAGACCTGTTTGAGGTCTTTTACTTTCCCAGCTGCCCTCCTCTGGACACTCTCAGGCAAGCAAGCATGAACAAAAATGAGACAATTATTTATTCCAGATGGTCTGACCATGACAGAAGTCAGTGGGACCATTATCTTATTCCAAACGTCTTAATACACCTCAAAATCTCATTAGATTTCTTGGCTTTGCCATAACCCAATGTGGACTCACAGTGAGTCCATCAAAAACCACACCCACACCTTCACATAAGCCACTAATGATAGTAACACTCATCTTGTATTTGTGAAGCTGACTTTTTGAACCCAAGCTAAAGACAGTATTTCCCTATTATTACTTTTCATCTTATTAGGTTCACTTAATGTTCTAGCCTGTCAAAATTTTTCTGCATTTCCTAACTCTATTACCCATCAGATTTGTATCGTATGTAAATCTGACAAGTAGGTGTAAGGGTAAACAAAGTGAGACTTTTTGTTGTCTTTTGTTTTGGAGTGCTTTTCAGCACTGAGACAGTCAAGTGCCTTTGAGTCTTGCCTTTGATTCAATCAAGAGTCTTTGATGACCTGCTTAAGTTGTGGGAAGGCCTAGGTCACATGGGTTTGAGACCCATGGTTGTGATGCCCTCTGACCCTAAAGAGGTATGTATATATACTCTGAGGTTGGCATTTTGCTCACTCACTGGAAGAGCGTCCTGTGATTTGACCAGATGAGACTCTGGGTAGCCAGGAGCCCCCAGCTTTGAAAACCCAAATGTTGGTGCTTCTCTCTCTAATAACTATGTATTGCTATAGTCAGATGTTTAGAAGCCCTGTCTACTGATGTGATATTTTGCTCTCTTTATATAATTTCTGCTTGTAATTTGTTTTCCCTGAAGTTCAGAGTGCTGACGTTTTCCACTGAACTAAGTAAGTGAATGACATATGTATGTTTAATTAAAGTAAGACTGTTAACCCCTTTAAGTTGCTTTCCTTAGAAAAGCAAATCAAAGAACCTGAACTAGCCCTTCCATGTGCTGGTGTTATTGGCCTTACAGTCACAGTGGCAGCAAGTAGCACGGTTGTTACAGTAGGCCACTTATGCCTTTATACAAATCACTAACTGAAATATTCACAGATCCCCAGGACACTGAATGGAAACCTTCTAAACCGACATCAAACAATGAACTACATTCTGGGTCCAGCTTGTCTGAATCCATCTGATTTTCCTATCATCTAGGCTGCATTACTCACCTTTCCCATAAGAACAGAATGAGAAATGGTTTAATCCAAAGATTTGTGAAAACATAGGTCTGCTATCCCTACCACTCTCATCTACCAATTTAGTAAAATGGAAGTAAGATTGGTCTGGGGACAGTCTGTTCTTGATGAAGCATTCTCTGATCACTAACCTCCTTTTCTACAATTGTACTTGCCATCTCTTTAAAGTTTTGTTAAGAATTTGTTAAGAAGTCAACCTCACCAGCCTAAAGTCTCAGCCTCAACATCCATTCTTTTGGAAACTGTGTAGCTTGGAATAGTCCAAGCAACATGCTAAGTGCTCTATCTCCTTCCTTACCTCAGAAATTAAGCCCTGTGAGCCACATCAGTTCTGTTCTCTCCTTCCTCACCCAATCATTCTTGACATTGAGAAAACAGAAGATAAGAAACAAGCAGCAATGCCTTCTTCCAGATGGCAGCCATCACCCAGAAGCTAGCAAGCTGGGTGTCCTCTCCTGCTCCAATTCTTCTCTCTTCCAGCACAAACTCCTCCCTCTTTCTCCAACCTCAGCTGGAGCTCTCCTAACACCATTCTGATGCCACACTGTGCCATACTTTTGTATGTATTCTCATTACCTATCATTGTTCCATTTTAAAACATCTAAGCTGGCAGGTGAGTTCCTACATACATCCGCACTAGTCTAATCACCTCAGCCAACCCAAGAATCACACACTCTGAGAACCAGGTCTATGATCTTATAGGGAATTTTTCAACAAATACCATCCTACTCAACAATGTCCTCAACTTCCCTGGATTTCACATTCCTTCCCATCTGTTACACTTCAGGAAGAGAACCAAGAATAGGACCTTACCAGAAGTGTACACAACAGGATTCCATAATTAAAAAGCCAGCTATCAAGCCATAAATTCATTTGCAAGGACAATATCCCCCCAATTTTCAAAATGGGGGTCTGAGGGATAAGGGGCTCCAGTGCTGCTACCTTATCACAGCTAGTGTCCAGTGTCTACTGGAGGGATGAGGGAGGGTCAGTTGGCAACCAAGGGAAAAGTTCCCCAACTTCTCTGGCCAGGGAAGTCAGGATAGTAAGGCCAGTCAGTGTTAAGGAAAGGATTTGTGTAGCTGACTATCCAGCACCATATGACAAATTTCAGGGCTAATTGGGCTATTTAATAAATACATATTTAATAATAAGATTTTTGAAGAAAGTCAAAGTACTACTTCAATAGATTTATTAAATTATTGTTCAACTACCATCTCAATGCATTCCCAGTACCAAGGCCTTGTCTCAGCTCCAATCTGCACCACCAAGTGCCTGTTAGACATCCCTGGATGAACTGTGTATCTTCAAGTGAGTACATCCCAAACAGAACTCATCATCATTCCCCCAAAAATCTTCTTCCTTTCTACTGCTGCTGGTGGGCACTGCCATTCTCCAACTCAGCTAGGCAATCTTACTTGTCAAATTTTGTCATTTCTACATTCACATTTCTCTTTTATGTCCTTTTCTCCTCTTGAACTGCTACTACCCTGATGCAGGCCCTCATAGCCTTCTGATTTACATACCCCTGTCCAGTTCATCCTCTACTTGGAGGCCAAAGCGACCTTACCAGAGAGCAGGTCTATTTCACCCAGTCCCCCAATCAATAAAACACAGAGACTTCCTATCACTCTCCAGATTCCATACAAAGGCCTGTTTGGTGTTTAAAGGCCTTGCCGAGTCTCTACTCTCCTTCTGCTTTATTCTTCTCCAAAGCTCTAGAAGCTGGCTATACCAGCCTACTTTCTGTGCCTCAGATGCCACATCTCCTGCCTCCAAGCCTCTGCCATGGCAGACCCTGGGGCCTGGAATACTCTCCCCTCCTTGGTTTGTTGGTCTTCTTCAAAAATCCGCTCAAATCCAAGGAAGTCTTTCCTCTGAGACCACCTACCACTTCCCCTGTACACACTTCTTATGCACAAAGTTACCTCTATGAGAACATAAGCTGCTTGAGAATTACATGCCAGGTGCTCTAATAGGGTTGCTCAATTGGTGTTTTTGCCTTCCTTTGCATCCTCAGGGCTTGGCGGTGCCTAACACATAGTAGGGACTTAATAAATGCTTGCTGATCCGTTTTAATTGCTCTAAGTTCTTCTGTTAGGCACAGAAAAAGCTTTCTTCCTTTGGAATTACTTGAAATTGAGAAGTCATTCGGAGAAAATCAGAAAAGACTATCTTCTGTGTCGGAAATTAAAGTTTATCAACATAAATTTTTATTGGACCTATTTCACTGAGGACTCCTGGTGAACACTGCTGTCCATCCAGGCAGACTGGCCCCTTCTGCACCCTTAAAGAATCTCAGTGGGCTGCCTGGATGACTTACAAAAGTGACTTGCCCAAGGCCATGGCCAATGTGTGCCAGGAATGGGACTTGGACCCAGCTTTTCTTGTCTCCGTGGCAGCCTCTCACTACCGTACCAGGCTACATGTTACAAATACATCTATGCATATATTTCTTCTACCAAATTTTCTAACACAATGTTACTTCCTCTTTCAGCGTCTGAGTTGAATCATAGTATCATTGCTAATTATAATATTGTTTTCATCAGAAATTTCTGCCACTCTATCATTTAAAATTAATGCAACAGATTTTACTATGGTGAAGAAGAAAGTATTCTTCTAGCAGAATATATGAATCTAATGTAAATAAATGGGAAAAAATACACACAACAGAAAACTGCTGCTATTTGCTAAGTAATCCATTTAAGTTCACAATTTTCTGTGACGATGTAATACATCTACTGATACCTCGAAAGGCAGTGAAGTATGGGGACAATAAAGTACCTGCAGAGGCTTGTATTTTAAACAAACCAAAGCATGGCTGGCATCACCAACAGTACCTTTTCTCTTATTTTTCTTGTTCCTTATATCACAGTAACAATCTGAAAAGAAAAAAAACTAGCTCTGAAGCTGACTGACTCAGGAACTTGTTCCGATGGAATGTGCATAGTGTCCCAAAAGGATAATTAACCTATAATTTTCCCAAAATACCCTATCTTCCCTCCTCCCGCCTACCCCTGCTGAATTCTGAGGAGTAAATAAAAGTGCTTTTTCCCCTCCTTCACTTAATCTCTCACCATGGCAGCTTACCATTGTCAAAAGAGCCCTAATCAATTCCTGAAGGCCTGCTTAAGACTGGAAGCTGCCACCTCAAATAAAATCCTATGTAAGAGGTTATCGATATCTTTTTGAGATTCTATTCACAGAAAACCTGGAATGCTGGCACCAACACATCCACTGATTTAGGAGCCAAACAATTTATTAAAGACGTCTCTCTTTTGGCAACATCTGTTAACATCTGATGAGCTGTCCTATCCGTTAACCATCACCCTCTTCCTCTGATGTGACTTTCTAATAGACCAGTCCCCCTCATCCCTAAATATGAAGCAGTCTTTGGACAGAGAGCCACAACACCCACCAGCTCAACTCCCAGACAGTCATTCATGGAGCCACCCAGAGTGCTTCCAAGCCCATCTCCCATGCAGGTCTCCCTTCAGTCTTCACTGTGTAAATGCAACAGCATTCCTAAAATGTTCCTTGGTTGTTTGGCTACTGTGGGAATTCACACACCAACAGCTAAAAAGGATTCTGTACCAAAAAGGTTCAACTGATTAAAAAAAAAACCTCTCATGCTAAAAAAAAAAATCATAGTTTCAGAGTGTTTAGTTACTGCAACAGAGATACATTTATGAAGAACAGGGTTTACCTTTTTTTAGATACCATCCTTTTTCAAAAACTGATCACCTTAACTGATCACTGAAAACCTAACAGCTCCACCTCCTCCACCATAACACCAAATTGCTATTTCATGTGAACGAAAACAATATCACAATGGACACCTTCTACATGCTGTGGCCACAGAGCTCCACTATAGAAGTTTAGTCACAAGGCAGACATGCTGATCATCAGGGAGGCTCTATCAGGATCATGGGCTTTTAAATCGATTCCGGCATAAATGCAGACAAGATCACAGTGATCCTTGAATTCCAGTTGTTCTAGGGGCCTCCTCCACCACTCACTTTCCTAACTGAACTAAACCAGGACCAGATATCAAAACCTAGACTCCTGGACAACCTAAAAAGGCCTTTCAGATGCCATACTAATGGAGCTCAACACCTCTTCCACAAATATTTAATATTGAATAAAGGAACCCCAACCATCCACACAACCTACATTCCAACTTACTTGGCCTGGCATGATCACACAATATAAATTCCTTATGAACAAAACTTCAATGAACAAAGCAATGACTAGTCCACATTTAAAGAGAAATAATAATTATTTTTTTAATGCTTCAGTGTACACCATGTTCTTCTCCTTAAGGGAACAGTGTGGTCAAGAAAGAATTAAACTAGAATACAATGTCCTGAAGGAAGATTATCAAAAAGATCTTCAAAGAAATGCTAGCTGTGTCCCAGCAGTAATGAGCTGGTGCTTTATGATGACCTGAACTTTGAAAAACAATCTAAATTCATCTCTTGGTAACATTATTTCCTTATGTATTTACACTAGAAGACTACGGAACTAGAACTGAAGGCTTAATTTTAATACTTATTAAAACGCTGAAGGACAGAAAGATGGTTTCCTCAAACAAAAATGAGGGCTAGTCAACATACACATCCCACGTAACTTACTCCACCACTAAAAACCCATTTTGGCAAACAAAGAAAAAGAATGTATGTAAGAGTCTGGTTTTACCTTTACCTGAGGTTCTCCCTGGAGAAAGAGAGCCACGACTTTTTCTTGTACGATTTGACTGCTGGGGTGTCGGTGACCGACGGGTTTTTGGCGGTGGGCTTGCTGGCGGAGACGGCCGATGCCTTCGCCGTGGAGGGCTTGAAGATGGAGAGAGTCTACGAGTTTTTCTAGGGGGGCTGGAGATTCTTTTGGGTGGCTTCTTTGGAGGTGACCGGGAACGGGACGAAGATGATGACGAGCTGCTGCCAGAGAGAGATGCTGACGAGCGCCGCCTTCTGTGGACCAATGGACATTCACTAATTTTTAACCACGATGATTGAAGTACCAGCTTTTCAGGTATGTTTTGCATAAAAAGGCAGTTTCTCATTTTCTGATTTTTGAGTTTATGTAGCCAAGCACATCAAAAAAATTTTAAGTGGAAAATCAAGCTCTACATAACCTAAGTCGGGAAACAGCTATTTCTGATAGTATTAACAGAAAATAAAAATCATTCTGACAAAGGCAGCAGTTTTTGCTCTATTAAAAGTTGCAAAAATCATAGAGTCCAATGCTTTGTAACATTTCTGTGTCCCTTGGAATGACGTTAAAGTGTTTGAGTTTGCAGACATAACTTAAGTGGCAAAGCTTTCCATTGAGAGAACATCCAATTTTACCGAACCTTTAAGGTTGCACTTCAAGAACAGTTGTGCATGAGTGGTTTTATTTGCAATGCTGAACGTCTCTAAAGTCAGGATATTTAACCAATCTGAGCAATTTGTTTCGTGAAGGAGGAAGAATCAGGAATTCCTTTTAGCTACGTAAACATCTAAGCTGGGGCCTCCTGAATTCGACAAAATTTGTGTTAAATTCTGTTGCAATTATGTGTACCTGCAGAATCCACCTTTGACGGCAGAATTCTTGAGAACCTGAAAAAAAGAAACCCTACCTTAAGTGGGAGGGAAATACCGGCTGGAGGGAATCTTACACAACGTGCAAAATACTTTGATTGAAAATTGGCTCAGAAAGTGCAACGAAGAAACACGCTGTTTGCAAAACTCTGACGTGAGAAGTAGCTGTTTCCATGGGATCTTCCAACTAGAAAACCCCAGAGCCATCTCTTGCCCAATGAGGAATGGTGAATTTTGGAAAATTCTGTTCAACCACGTTCACACGTGACAGAAAAGCACAGCCACACTGATCAGTGATACATGGGAAAGAGTGCTAGCAAAGCCAGGGGCCAGAACACCTGAGTCTACCACAACCTACCTGCTCTCTGACCTCTGGCACAGGCAGCTAGGTGGTACAGCAGTGGATAGAGGGCCAGGTCTGGAGTCAGAAAGATTCACCTCCGCAAGTTCAAATCTGGCCTCAGACACTTACTAGCTGTGTGACCCTGGGCAAGTCACTTAACCCTGTTTGCCTAGGTTTTCTCATCTGTAAAACAAGCTAGAGAAGGACATGGCAAACCACTCCACTAACTTTGCCAAGAAAACCCCAAATAGGGTTAGACACCATTAAAACAAAACAACAAAAAGTCAATTAACATCCCTTGTCCTCAAGCCTTCTTTTTCTATAAAATAAGGGAAACTTTTCAGGTTTCTTACTAACATAAACAGCCCATCAGTTGTGATCAGCTCCTAAGCCACTGCAAATAACAAAGTCAATCTTTTTTTTACCTATTCAACCCAGAAGAGAATATTTTTGCATTCTGAGTGTTCTTAAAACCTGTGCATGACTAAAACCATTAACTGGAAATATCTATAAATAGCAGGAATTAACGTGATTTAAACGTTAAGGATTTTTTATTTTAGTCATAATGTCTAGTTATAAAAATCTAACACTAAGAGCATAGTTTAGTCTTCAGGCTAATCTGGCACATATCAGACTGCCCTTCAACACGCATTTAAAATATAAGGTTGTTTTGTTTAGTCATTTCAGTCATATATGATTTTCCATGACTCCATTTGGGGTTTTCTTGGCAGGGATGCTGGAGCAGTTTGCCATTTCCTTTTCCAGCTCATTTTACAGATGAGGAAACTGAGGAAAACAGGGTTAAGTGACTTGCCCAGGGTCACACAGCTAGTGTCTGAAGCCAAATCTGAACTCAGGCAGGTGAGCCTTCCTGATTCTAGGCCCAGCACTCTATCCACTGCATTGCCTACTTTCCCTTTTAAATTGTAATAATGGCAACTCAATCCACAGTATTTTACTTTGCAAAGCTGTTCATATACATTCTCATTTGAGATTTGCAATCCCACCAGTGAGGTACTATATAGGCCTTCTTAGTCCCTATTTTATAGATGAGGAAATTGAGGCCAAAAGAAGTGAAGGTATTTTTCCCTGGTCACCTGGTCAGCAGCAGGACAGGACCCCAAGTCCAGCTAAGCCTAGAACTCTACCCACCGAGGAACACAGCCTCACTGGTAGAGCAGCCCAGGCCACTCACACACAACTCTACATTATTGAAGCTAACATTTCTAGTTTATTTGCTGAAATGAAGAAATCTAAACTCTCTCCTTTCTTATAATCTCATGATGATTCAAGTAAAAATCAACTAGAGGAAAAGTCAATCAGACCATTATTATCAGTTTTATTTCTTAACCTTTTAAAACATCTGGTCAGTCTTGCAAACAGCTACTTGTCAGAAACAAAGAGAATTGTAGTCATTATGACTGAGGACAACAGATTTCACTGAACTTAATTACTCTTGGTGTCTCCAAGCACAGTAGAAGAGGAGGTAGCTCAGAAAAATTGGTGACTTGTGACATTTAGATGCCTACTTGCTAACCTGGCCCACCATGTCCTTTGAAGGCCAGCACCTTACTACTGTTTTGAGACACTCTTCTACCTTAGTAGACAGCCTCCAGTCCTCCTATCAAGTATATGATGGAATGGAATAGCTTTATAAGCTAATTGGCTGTTCTCTGAGAATGCTGATGTCCCTCAAATATTTTGAGCTTCCCAATAAAGCCGCTCACCGTCTCACAGGAGATCGACTTCTTCTATGCCTCGGTGGAGGAGGCATTCGTCTTGGAGGGGTTCTTCTTCGAGGAGATGGCCGCCTTCTTGGACTTGGTCGCCTTCTAGGTGAATATGACCTACCATTAACAGAATGATATAAGTTCGGTCACAAGGAATTAAAGGTTCACAAAACCCCCAACCTCTACTACGCAAAATCTAGATGGATTATGACAAGTAGCACTTTTAAATGATACTTTACCATTATATTTCTAGGGACCAAAGTGTTTTTTTTTTAACTTAAAGTTGCTGTAGTGAAATGATCCTTTGTAATCCTCAAAGTTAATTATTTCAACCTCTAGGGTGGACATGTTATTATAACCTTAATTTTTCACATTCTAATTTAAGAACTTAACAGATGATGGAGCTCAAGTTACAAAACTCACCTTGATCGTGTTCTATGACGCCGCCTAGGTCGAGTATGAGAAGGGGACCGAGAACGTGTTCGTGACCTTGATTTGGATCGTGATCGAGACCTCGGGCGGGTTTTTTCCTTTTCTTTTTCCTTTTTTGAATTTTTTTCTGGTGAAGGTTCCTTCGGTTCTGGTATAGGTTCAGGTTTGGGAGCTTTCAGAATGTCACTGTATAGAAACAAGATGCTTCATTTTTTTTTTTGTATTTATAAATTATGTAAAACGATGCATTAAAATCCTTCCAGAAAAGATTTGTGTAACTGGTGGAAATGCCTTCCTAGCTCTAAAAATCAACATACTGTGTGACCAATAGGCACATAACATTGATAATACAATTATTAATTACAATGGAACTTCATAAATATCCAACTAAAGCTTTCTATAGTACTTGCCTAGTAGAGGTTGCCTCTTGTATTGAAGGTTCCTTGGCCTTTACTGAAGGTTCCGGAAGTTCTGGGATCTCTTCTTTCTTTTCTGGAGCAGGAGAGGGGCTTCGGCTCTTAGTTCTATGACGGGGAGATCGAGAATGACTTCGTTTTCTCTCTCGTCTGACAGGGGAGGCACGTCTTCTAGGGGAAGGAGATCTGGACTTGCGTCTAGAACAAAAGCAATTTTTATTTCAGGTCTTTGTCCAAAATAGGAGTGGAAAGATTTTTTTGTTGGTTTAATAAAAGAGGGCATTGACTGTTCATAATTAAGAAATATCACATGGAAATTAGACCTATTTTTTCCCACTGGCTGAGGGGTAACAAGAAAGCCAAAAAAGGACAAAAAAAGAAGCTTAATTAATTATTGAAAATGTCAGTTATAGATAATTTAGGTCTCTAGTCTTAAAGGCAAAAAGGGCCAAGCTGTTATATTTACTTTCTCGTTATTCCAGGAGACAAAAAGCCTGCATAAAGAAAACTCCACAGAAGTGCATCTCAGAGGAAAAGTGAAGTTTAAATATAAAACACTATTAGGTTCAGTCCTACAAATAAATCAAGCTAAAAGCAAAATCATTACATAGTCAGCTCAAATCCCTGCAAAGAGAGTAACCTACATTGATTAGACTATGAACTCCTTGAGAGCAGGAACTGGACTAGCCTTTTTTGTTCTCAGAGCTTACACACAGTAGACAGCTAATATTTATTAAATGACTGTATTCCTAATGAGTATAACTTAAGTTCTATGATCAAAAGTCATCACTAAAGTGAAGGGAAACAATGAATTATTTCAATTTCAGAGAGCTCGAAAATCTTGTTTTTAAAGGCAGTGTTCATTAGGAAGGCTTTTTCCCATTCAAACTGAAGGAAGACTGGGGTACTTACTTGTGAACTAATAGTGAAGTCGCTGATGACAGGTGCCTTTAAATTAGAAGCACTGCTTATGGTGAAGCTTTCCTTCACCTATAAATAGGTTTTAGTGTTAAATACTTAAGTGAAAGGGATTAGGTACTTAGCATCTCCCTACTTTTATAAACTGGAGGGGGTGGAGGGAATGAGAACCCTTAGAATACTGAAGTCTACTCAAATCCTCACCTTTCTCCATAAATGAAGTAGAAACAGGCCTGAAATAAAAATGGAGCCTACCAAGAACCCAATTTGAAAGGCAGAATACAGAAATGAGTATCTTAAGTCTAATTTCAGTACAAAAATCTGTGATGGTAAAAGGTTTCTGATGAAAAGAGAATGACAAAATAATGAGGGGGCAGAGAGAGAGAAATGAATCAGAATGTTTTGCTATTTTGTTTTTTTAAACATGAAATAACTTGTATCTTTCAAAACCCTGAATTTTTATAATCTGTGGGTTATGGGTTATTACTTAAACATTATTTAATGCTAGACAAATGAGTTTTGTAGGACAAAAAGATTAAGATGAAATAATAAATAATCTTATTTAAAAACCACAGACAACAAACCAAATTAAGCCAGGCTGCTTATCATACTCAAGCCCTTTGCAGAACCAGGAGGATAGTCCTCAATTGTACCTTCTCGGGCTTCTGGACCGCTCCCTTTTCTCTCTGCTGCTCTCCTTTTCTTCTTTGTCCCTCTTATCTTTGTCTTCATCTTGTTTCTTCATAGATGCTAGTTTTTCTTGTTCAATCTTTAAACAAACAGTTCAAGAGATAATCAGATTTGAACATTTAAAAATTAACAAGCATATAATTTAAAAACCACTTTTAGAGTACAAATATTACTATGACTATTTTTCTATTTCTTGTCTATAAACTAAGCAATAGATCTTTTGATTTTGAATTTTCTCTACAATTTTCTAGTTGGTATGTTTGTAAAATCAGAGTTAAAAAATTTGCACTCTACCTCAGAGTTGTGAGGAAGGCACTTTATAAACCTAAAGAACTCCAGAAATATGATTTATTACCTCGTATCTTCTTGAACATTTACAATGGGCTCAATGAATGCTTGCTAGACAAATGAATGTACAAACCGACTGTGTCAATAAGACAAAATGGGCTCCTTAACACTTCAGGAGTTTAGCTTTTGTTTACTTTTGAGTGATTCAGCTGTTTCACTTAATCTTGCTAAGTGCTAAGCCCCAGGCCCAAAGCCCTATCAGGTGTGAAACCTGTGTGGGTGTAGGTTGATGACTTAAGAGGGGCCAACTCGGAACCGATTGCTTCTGGTCATTGAGGCGGGGCTTGAGGACACCAGAGGCTTGGCTGCCAGGAAAGGCCAGCCAAGAGACAGCTACAGCTGAAGCTGAAGATAAAAGCCAAAGCAGTAGCTGCGGAAGCAGAGCTGACCCATGTGTGGACCCAGGAGTGCAAGCAAGGACTTGAGGCTAGTGGGTAATCCCCTTACCAGAGAGGGGAAGCATGAATATGATTTGGTTTAATGCCATCATACTTCTCTGTGGCCTCCTGGTTACTCTTGTGAGGCAGGCTTACTGGGCCTGGAAGCTTATGATCACAATATTGGAATGGGGAGGATGGTTTGTGGGTCTGTTACTGTGGGGCCTAAATAAATGTTTTGATGCCTTCTACTTAGAGAATTCCTTATATCTTGCGGTTTCGAACCATTCAGATACATATACGATTCTCTTTGAGATCATAAATTCCGCCTTCCTACTACACCGACACTTCACTTTTGAAACAAGTTAGAGAACAGCTATTCTATTCTTCAAGTTAGTTTAGTTTAAAAAGAAAAACAAAAAGGTTGACATGCTCATTAATGAGTACATTATACTACCTGGTCTCTACAGTGCCACCCAGCTCCAAGGCCTGTGGTTATTTTTATGATCAGAATTGTTACTGGGACCTGGCATTGAACTGGGAGTCAGGAATCCTGACTCAGATGAGCTGTGTGACCCGGGGTAGATTTTAAGGGGAATTGTTCTGTGAAGTCTGGATTCAGTCAAAGGGCCTCACTTGAAGACCAAGTGTGGTCTCTAGGCTGCAGGTTCCCCACCCCAGTCTAGACCATAGCAGACTTATATAGCATTATTACATTTAAAAAATGATTTAGGGGCAGCTAGGTGGCACAGTCAGTACAGCACCGGCCCTGGAATCAGAAGGACCTGAGTTCAAATCCAACCTCAGATCCCAGTGACCTTGGGCAAGTCACTTAACTCCAATTGCTCTGCCTTCCCTCCCTCCAAAAAAATAAATAAAAAATGATTTAAAATCCATCACCTAATTTGATCTTCCTAACAACTCTGTAAAGTACAGAAAGGTAATAACTAATTATTTAGAACTTTTTTACAAAGCTCTTTCCACAGAACAAGCCCTGGAAAGAAAATTTACTCCAATTTAACAGATAAAGACACTCAGCTATCATATACCATACATTTAGGGCTGGAAGGAACCTTAGAGGTCACCTAGTCCAACCCACTCATCTTCCAGATGAGGAAAGTGAGTTTACGTGAGCTACCAAAGTCACACAGACACTGAGTGGCAGACTGGCACTGACACCTGGGGCCAGTCACCAATCCTCTCACCTATAAAAGGAGGAGGGGACTATCTGAGGTCCCTTTTGACTCTAGATCTATGTGAACAAGGTTCCCCTCTAATAATGGCCAGCATTTAGACAGCACTGTAAGCTTTGCCAAGTGTTTCACATGTTTACTCATCAGTTCCTCAAAACCACCCTGTAAGAGGTCATTATTATAGATGGGTCAAAGGACTTGCCCAGGGTCACATGGCTGATAACCTGTGTCTGAAATTGGATTCTAATCTTTGTTAGGTTTTCCTGAGTCCATGTCCAGTGTTCTACCACTGAGAGACCTAGCTTCCCCTACAACATAGGGTCATCTTACTTCTACTTAGAGACCTTTAGTGAAAGGAAACTATCTTCTGAGTAAGCCTATTCCACCTTGGGATAACTCTAATTGTTATAAAGTTTTATTTTTTCCTTAGATCAAACCTCTGTAACATCCACTCATTGTTCCTAGTTCTACTCCACATCACACTGTATGACTGAATCATAATGAAGTTTAAGAGTTCATTAAAATGTCCCGATTGTTTGGATGAATTACTTAGCCTCATTTTCTACCCCCGTCCTTTACTGGGAAAGATAAATTTTTGAAATGTATTCATCTTATTAGAGGAACATTCAAGATCTTTCCGGATCCTGTTACCCAATATATTATACCTTGCTCTAATTTTATATCAGCAGCAAATTTTGACAAGTACATCACTTACAGTTTTAACCAAGACACTAACAGATATAAGTCACGAGAAGCTGGCCTGCTACAACCACCATATTTCACCACAAAGATCCTGAGGGTATGCCACCACAGAATGCTCTGAGTTGGTGTTGACCTGTTAATGACTCTTTGGGTATGGTCAGCCAATCACATCTGAATTCATTTAACTATACATTAACTATTCCAATCATCACCTAAAGAACACTATGAGATGTTGCCAAACTAATGCTTTACTAAAATAAAGCTACACTATACCTGAATCGTGTACTCTATCACTGATTACAAAATTCCTAGAATCTAAGAAGACTTAACTACGTTCACATCATGCACTAGGGAAAACAGAGAACCTGAGTGTGGGTCACAGCTATTATCAGATGTCCGTTCACGAAATGACACAGTAACAAACATACCTTCTGTAGACTGAATTGTTCTCACACAAAAATAAAGCATTATTTTTTAAATGTAGATACTATAAAATAACAATCAATTTAACAGTATGACTGATTTCATAGTAGCTTTTTCATCACGTAGTTTCTCAATCAAAGGATACTACTAGTATGACTATTACGTGAGAGTCAGACAAATTTCAACAGGTTGGGATTTACTGACTGAAACTGAATGTTCGAACATAGGGCATACACAGAGTCTACTGATCTTGACAGGATCAGCCAGGAGTGCTATAGAAATCCAGAGTGGTCACCTGTCTTTGTTTTATTTCCTCCTTCTTCAGTTCCAAGAAAGCAGAAGGGATCCCAGCAATGTTTTCCTGTGCGCTCAACAAAAGGGGCCACAGCTCTCCCATAAATTCTCTAGCATTTTTTCCATTCAAGAATCCAGTCAGGTTAATCTGCATCATTTTGGAATCTGGATTCTGGAAAGAGATACGACAGGAAGAAAAGCAGGTTACTTGGAAAAAGCCCTAAAACTCACTAAAATTAGTTTAAAAACAAGTCTACCATAGGGGCTAAGATACATATACACTCAAAACTATTTTTAAAAAAATTTTCCCTACCGATTTTCCAGCATTATAAACTCTAGCACACATTACCAATTTCTCTCTTGCTCTTTTTACCAAAAACTTCAGAGCAGCCTGTTAATCCTTTGTGGATTTTTTTTGGACTGTGTAGCTGTTCTTGGGCCTTGAATTTATTAACACAACAACCATCAACAACCAACTGCTACAAATTCTTTCATAATTCCTAGAGAAAATATTTCTTTGGTTCCCTCTGCTTGGAAAATTTGCTTTAATGTAATCTGGAAAATGTGCAGAAATAGTACACTTTTCTAACTGATATGTGGCTTTCTGCAAAGTACCTTATGTTCTCTTATGAAAGTTAACAATATTTATGCATGCATTTTCTTACTGTCTCTCCAAGACTAGACTGAAAGTCTGACTTCTACTATACAAGAAAAATCTATAGTAACAATGTCTTAATCCCATTCTGTACTGTCCACAAAGGGCTAAGAGGTCAAGAAGGCTCTTAAATGCTCAATGTGTTGGTCAAGCAACAAGGTCCGTATAACAAGCACAGCTCAATAGCACAAGGCAAGTACAGATCCCAGGTGTCTTCAGTTTCTTCTTGGAACCTTGGGGGGGTTTGGAATCGCCAAGTCCCCTGTAGAGAAAGATGTTCCCTTGGCTTGCTTCCGACTCCCTACTGCAACTCAACCACCTTGAGTTTAATGTTATATCATTTATCTAAATTGCAAAAGACGAACAAGCAATAATGAGTACACAACCACAAAAAAAGAAAAGATCGTTTTTTTAAAAAAGTTCTAAACGTTAATCTCATGCTCAGTATAAAGGGAATTACCCCAGGTATTTTAGGCTTTAATGCACTAGTATAAAAATCAGCAAAGCATTTTCGTCAAATAAAATCTATTTCTAATCAACTACTTTTTTTTTTAAATACAATGCACTCCCAAGTTCTTGGGTTTTTCCCTAAGCAAAGTGTATAAACTTCTAAAAGGAAGTACTTTTACAAATTAAACATTTATAACAAAACATATTCTGAATTATTTTAAAAACAAATACCTCATCAGTTGAATGCCAACTGTTCTGTCAAAGCACAAGGGTGAGCTCTTTGAAAAAAGAATTATTTTAAAGTACATTCACATGAGAATATGTTTGCCAATAGAACATATGGTACATCCTACTGTCCCTTGGGTGCAGCGGCATTAGTGGCAAACTATCTTAACAATTAAAACAAATCACCACTTCAGATTAGCTTGGATGGATATGGAGGAACAATGGCACTGCCGGGGGTCTAACAATGCTGCTAATTTATTTCAGTCTGAAGCTAAACTTAAAGGTAACATCAATGAAACATACACCTGGATGTAATCTATCAAGGCCTAGCTGACATGCAGCTCTATGTGAGAGCCATATATACGGCTCTTGATTTTTCTCAATTAACAACAGCATCCAACCAATGCAGAATTGCCCCTCATGCTTCACATCCAACTGTCTACATCAGAATAGCCTCAAAGAGCAGTGTAAAGCTTTACCCAATTGCTCTTTCCTCTGCGCTTTGTTTTTGTTGTTCGGCCACTTTACACAACTCACCTCCAGCACACACTGCATCATCAAGGGAGTTGGGTCAGAGCGACATTGGGACACTCACTCTGCTGTGACCTAATAAGGTGATGGTGCTATACTTCAGACGCAAGGAATAACTTCCATTTTGGTTCAGGCCTTTTAAATCATAAATCACATCATCATTAGAAAATTGCTGTCAAAGTAACTTAACATGTAACAGCAAAATTACAAACAGTAAGTTTGATTTTTTCACCTGTGTATTTTTCAAAACTATGCACCTTCACTAAACTTCCAGCCGTAACAGCTGTTTACAAAGTGAATTTCTTTTCACAACAAACATTGTAACAAAGCCCTAATTGTATCATTTGTATTCCATAGAGAAATTCACAGTTTCCATAGATTTCACAAAATTATACACATTCAGAAACAACAGCCACTTCTATTATCATTACCTTCACTTCCAGCTGGTTGAATATGAATTCAATTACTACATCATCCTCAAATCCAAGAATTTCTGTTACTCGTTTTGTAATCCAAGGCTTAATCACCTCCAAATTTACTTTGCCCATGTCTACCTGTTGAGGAAAGCCAACGAGTATTAAGGGGAACCATTCACAAAGACTCTTCGTACACAAGGATAGCAGTCTGGTTTGGCATGATTTTTTGCTTCTTTGGGGGGGGGGAGGGGGGAAGGTGGCAGAGCAGCAGATATGATGCTGCCTCTCTCAGAAATGAAGAGTTAGTATTGTGAAATGCTTGGACCTGAATTCTGGCTATGCTACTTCCAGGGAGTGTTTGTGTGTGACAGTAAATTACTTATCTCTTTCATTCTCAATTTTCTTATTTACAAAGTGAGGATTAGACTAGATCAAGATTTCTTAATTTTCTTGGAGTCTAAGAAAAGATTCTGGGTGGAAGGAAGAGTGTCAGTGAACTGGGGGTACGGGGGAAAGATCTATTATTTTCACTAAACTCTAATTAAAATTTAGCATTTCCTTCAATGAATTAAAAACATGATTCTGAGAAGAGGTCCATAGGCTTCACCAGACTGCCGAAGGTGTCCATGACACAAAAGGTTAAAAACCTCAGGACTAGATAACATCTAAGATTCTTCCCACCCTGACTTCTATGTTCCTATTAGAGTTGGCAACGAAATTTAATAGCGATGGGCTGATCTTCCTTACCTATAAAATGATGAGACAAACTGTACACATAATTGAGGGCTTATGTTCATTTTAAGGTATAATGTAAAAACATGAGCTATTGCTACAGTGCGCATCGAGGACAGTCAGTGAATGTTTCTATGTGTATTCTTTTTATACTGCTTAAGACATTAATCAACATGCCTACCTTTTTTTCTAGACATTCTGCGAACTTCAACTGCTTCAGTAGCTTCTTCTGTTTATTGCTGAAACGATTGTCCTGTTCTGCACTTGTTCCCTGGGAGGAAAGAACACATCTTAACTAGAATCCAAAAATGACATTCCCACCCCTAACAATTAATGCTTAACTTAGCCTTTTTATTCAAAGGGTCAGTGAATAAATAGAACCAGACTATTTACAGGTGCACAATGTGCCCCCTGCATGGTTTCACCCTCTTCTGAAAACTCCATTACCATGCTTGCCAAATGATTATGGGACAGTATTGGCAAACTATAAAACACACAGAACATTCCTATGGCAAGTACAAAGAGTAATTAAAAAAACAAACGAAAAACTATGCTATTTATTGCTCTCACTCACTGTGAAAAAGATTAGATCAGATTCTACAATCCCAAAAACTGGATTGAAAACTACACTGGCATAATTAATGTCCTCATTTTCAGCTCATCACATGGAAAAATAAAACAAAGTGTATACCTCAGTTGAGGGAGATGTCACAAAAACTGCCTTTTCAGGATTACAGTTTGCACGATTCAAATTTACTCTACTTTGATTAGACACTAACAGGTTATAATGTGAAATTCACAGATCAGACACCTGACCTTCATGGAATAGACTAACAGCTACTGTTTATTAGCAGCAAACCTATTTCCTTAAAGCAAAACTAAAAAAAAAAACAAAAAACCCTCAATTCAGGCCAGCAATAGTCCTAATATGCAGCTCTACATAGCAATTCAGAAAACTTCGCTACAAAAAAACAAAAAAAATCTACAAACTACTTTAGTAAAAATATTCAGATATCTGTCAAGTTAAATACTGCCATACAAGCAATATTTGCCAAAAGGTAGACGGTTGGCAAAGTGCTTCAAATGCCTTAAATTATTTAATAGCTTAGGGTTCACTGTGCAGTGCTAGCTTTTGTAGTTGGGGCAATAGTTTAAGTAATAGATTACTACTCCACCTTTTCCATGTTTTCACCAATACCTTAAATAAACAGCAGTTTTAACTTTAGCATCAAATATTTTGCCTTTTTTCTGAACTGAAGGTTCGTTTGTTTTTCTTACTTTCAAATCATTAGCTTGGTACCACCGACTATTCAGTACTTTCTGTATAGTAGTTTGTCTTTCCCTTAAGACAGCAAGAGCACAAAAGTCACTGATTTCTCAAGCACTACAATTTATTCACCAGCTTACTTTAAAATATAAAGGTGCACCAAATGAAGTGGCAAATTATCCAAATCTAGGATCTTGGATTAATGTTTAATGCAATTTATTTGGTATGTCATTTACATCAATTCTAAAAGAAAAAGTCCACTTAAACATTCTGCAAAGCATTACAAAGTCTTCCAGAGACTTATGGGAGTTCTAAAGTCCTCACTGTTTAAGCTGGGACAAGATGTAGGCTCAACTTCGCCTTCTCAACCAGTTAGTTGAGTTACAAAATTGTAAGGTAGATAAGGTCTTCTGAGGACCGTAATAACCGAAATGCAGTGAGGTATAGCGGGGAGATAAGGGAAGAAGCATTTATGGCGCTTCTATGCCCCCATTTACGAGCATTATTTCATTTGATCCTCACAACAACCTCTGTGGTAGGTGCTATTATCATCAGCACTTTTCGGTTGAGGAAATTGAGGAAGACAGGTAAAGTGCCTTGCCGAGGTAACAGAGCTGGACAGCGTCTTTAGCCAGATGTGACCTCTGGCCTTCCAGAATGCAGGCCTACGCTATGAACTACGAGCAGCCTGGACAGAGGCTGGTATCAGAGCTTGAAGTCCAAAGCCTCGGGTTCAAACCCACGCACCGCCACCTGCTGTGTGACCTTGGGCAAGTTACTGCCTTTCGGAGCCTCGTCCCCCTAGCCTGTAAATCGGTGATAAGACTATGTGACGGGAGCTCTCGGACCCTGGAGATCACTCGGAGCTGGGAAACCAGCTGGCACGATCCAGAACTTCTTTTCCGATCTAAACAAGCCGGGCGCTCTTTGCGCCCGTCGCGCCCGTCCCGCTCGGGTGACCCAAACTACGACCAACTTGCTAGCAAGCCCTCTTTGCCGCCTCCAAAGTTTTCCGCCGCCCGGGTCCTCCCCCTCGCTTCCTCCGCTCGGCGCGGGCCGGGACGCAGGCAGCGTGCCGCTCGCTGCCCCGGAGCCCCGCGGGCGGAACGGTATCACAACCCCCTGGGCCGCTCCGCCAAAGAGGAAGGCCCGGTACGCGCAGCCCGGGCGGGCGCCAAAGGCGGAAGCTGCCGCCGGCGAAACCCCCGGCGTGGCGCGGCCCGGCCGAGCAACCCGGGTCCGCCGGCCCTAGCGAGAGGAAGCGTCGCTCGAGTTCCTCTTCCTAGACGGGGGCCCCGAGCCCCTCCTCCACCAGGGGTACTGACCGAGAGCCCCCGGTCCCCATGCACGCTGCCGCCCCGGGGCCCGCGGCCCGCTCCCGCGCCCGGCTGGCGAGGGAGGCAGGGCCAGAATGCGCGCCCTCGCCGCCATCTTCCCCACCCCCCGCCGCCCCGGCAGTGCCGGGGCCGAGCCGTGGAAGGCGAGCGGGACGGTGCGCAGGGGCGGCCCGGGCCCGTGGCGCGGCTGGCGGGGCGCCGCAGGCCCGCCTCCGCTCCGTTCGGCCCCCGCCGCTTCGCCTCGCCCGACCCCTGGACCCCAACCTGGGGCCATCCTGCTAAGGCTCCGCCGGCCCTTCCCGCCGGGGTCGCTCCCGCCCGGCCCAGTCCCCGGCGCCTACGACTTACGCGGAAGAATCCCGCGTCCATCTTGCTGCCTCGCACGGCGATCGCTCCCTAGCCCACAGTGCACCGCGCCGCCACTGTCGACGCCGACGCCGACGGAAGGCGGGCCTGGGGAAAGGAAACCCGAGCTCCGAGGCGCGCGCGCTGAAGGACCGCCCGCCCCCCGCTTCCGGGCCTGCCCGGCTGGCAAGCTCCCTTCCCGTCGGCGTTTCCGGGTCAGCTCGGCGACGCGCGAGGGAGCCAGTAGAGAAGAGGCTCGCGACCAATGGGAAGGACGGACTTCGGAGCTCCGCCCCTTTCTTCTTTCCCCTTCGCTAAGAGAGGAAAGACGAATTTTTTTTCTGTTAGTAGCACGTGACGGTCCTCTCTAGTGACTTCGCTCTTAGCTGAAGGGCCCGTCCGCCGACCCGTAGGCGAAAACCGTAAGCATTCGGAACGTGTAATGTAAAGGAAGATTGGACCGAACGGCTTTCGTCTGGGGAACGTCAGCAGTTAGGAAGCCGGCGATTGAGAGAACGCCTCTTAATTGGGTCCTGCTGCTTCCCACCTCTACCGTTCCACCTAAATAAATAAATACATGAAAGAAGCAGCACGCCTCGTATTTTCTCGAGTCTTCCGGGCCACGAGGCTGGGGGCGTGTCTGGAGAAGCCGCGTTTTCCCTCCCCCAAGTCCTGTTAGCCTCCCTACGGAAGCCGGGCAGGGTTGGTTTTTCCACCCACGTAGACCCCAGGTGGTTAGCATTCTCCTGCTCTGGACCCGGCTGCATAGTATTATGTATGTCCTGAAGCTTTACTTGCTGGAGTACATACGGAGGCCTAGCCCGGAGATTGGAAACTCCTCGAGGGCAAGAATTCATTTAGTTTGTCTGTCTCCAGCCTTGTGTCTGACACACAGTAGGCACTTAATGCTTTTGGGCTTGGACTGAAGCCCCCAAGGGGAAAAAAACCCCAAAACTTTTTGTAAAGCATGTCATCTGAGGAAGGAGAAGTTGCCTAGTAGTATGCCTGGTTACATAGTAGGTCCATAATAAACGCTTATTGGTTGATGGAGATCAGAGACCCAGGAGGGCTCAGGACGGTCTTTAAAAAACTCCCAACGACAGCTGGGACAGATAATGCTTTAGGGCTCTGTGTTTGGGGAGGGTATTAATACGCTGGAGAGCTCCGTCAAGTGCAAGTGCGGAAATAAAGCCACGAGTTGAGAAATAAGATCTCTTTAAATGAGATAAAAGGATAGCAAACCTGCCCACCCTGGGGGATGTCCCATGAGTGCCCAATCCGATGGGTTTTCCCAACCAAGAGACCCACGAAAGGTTCTTTATACTTTTAGGATGGGGGGGTGGTGGTGTAGTATAAAGTAACTTCCTCGTCATGAGACCTCCTCCCCCCTCTCAGTGGTCCTTCTCAATCCAAACAAGGAAAACCACTTCTGGCCGTTTCGCCCTTCACCCCATGAATCCCAATGGAAGGGGGCAAGGTCATTAGAAGCTGAGATCCAGCTTAAGCTAGATCCCTTTGCTAGGTAAAATCTCTGGGTGGGGGACTTAGGGTGTGGTTCAGCTCAACCTAATCTAGAGTAGGAATGTAAAGACTTTACTGAAATTCTGACACTGCAAGGTAGGTCCATAATTTAGTAGGTCCGTCTTTAATAGGAGTGGCAGGTAACATCGGATAGTAACAATTTTGTGTCAGCTCCATCAAGTAGTAAGCATCTGTTAAATTCACACTGGCTAGTCCCTACAGATAACAAGTGAGGGCTATCGGATCTAGTCTCGGTGGGATAGGAGAATTGAATCCTAACACGCTCCCCTGAAATTTATTCAAATGCACCCAGGGGTCAAATGGAACAGTGATCTCGATGACACGGACATTCCTTCTGAGGATGCAGATTGCAACTCAGCAGAGCCTGTACACTGTGCCATTCTTACCCATGTCTTTCCATAAGTTTACCACAGGGGTCTACCATGTGTGCTGGGGCCTTCCTGGTTTTCTCTTAGAATGAGAATTCCAGTAGAACACAGGGGTTATCCATTCAATTATCTCTACTAGAAACCACTTGATTAGTGGAACAGCTATTTTATTAAGTATTTACCACCTATTTTCTTTCCTATTTGTACATTTTGATGTCATCATATCCTCCAATTCTTATTTGTACATATTGCGCATCAAATGAGATATCTATAAAGCACTTAGCATGATGCTTAATAAATGCTGCTACCTTCCCCCTTTACCCTCTGTAGTCTGCTTGTACTCAACCATACCATCTCTCCATTGTCTTCCTGATACTGATTGTTAATTCCCCACTCCTCATCTCACGTTACCTGGATCTGTGCTTCTTAAACTGTGGCTCTTGACCCCACTTGGGGTCCTAGATCTAGGTCCTCAATGCTTTCTGCCGCTATCTTCTCCATCTCTGTCTCAAGTGAAAAGGTTTTGTAAAAAACTGGGACAATTAACTCTTGTCTCATAGAGTTTTCATTTATGATTTCTTGAAATACAGGTGTGAAAAACTAGGTTTAGATAAAGCCCATTGGGATTTAAATGCAGTTACTTGACCATACTTTCAAACCCAATTCACTCTGGCTCTCACTGATTGGCCAACAATAGGTCCCAACCCAAGTCCCACTTAGTGGTCATTGTTTGGGCCCTGATGACTCAGAGTGAATATAAATAGTGATTTTTTTTTCTGTTTCTTCCCCTCCCAGGTTGATTTTTTTTTTTTGTTTAGGTAAAAGAGGCCATTGCTTGGCTCATTTCTTACCTAGCCTTAATCACTGAATCGGCCTTGCCTCTGTCAAAATGAGAACTTTGACAACGTGAGAAGGACCTTCAAGGTCTCCCACTGCATCCTGGGCTATCTCCAGTTGTCTTCATCTCACTGGACCCAGATGGCTCTGGAGGAAAAAGTGAGGCTTGTGACTTTGCATAGCCCTTCCTCACTTAAATCCAGGTCACTTGCATGTCGTGGCATCACCTTCCTGAGGTCACAGTCCTGTTTGAGAACAAAGGACGAACAATAATCCAGGTCTTGCCTCTCTATACTGTTTCACTTCTCCATCTCATCAGCTCCCATAGATTCAATTATGATCTTAATGATTCTCATTTAGTTCTACTCATCCAGCCCTAACCTCTGCTGATCTCCAGTCTTGCCAATTATTGGGCATCTCAAATTGGATGTCCTATAGAAATTTTAAACTCAAAATATCCAATGCTGAATTAATTATCCTTCCCCTAGACTTTGTAAAACTTTCTTATTACTGTCCTCCCAGGATCACAATCCAGGAGTGTCATCCCAGGCTCCTCACTCTCTCATCCCGCATATCCAATCTGTTGTGAAGGCCTGTCAATTTTGTGTTTGCAGCATCTCTTTGTGTGCCCCCTTATCTCCTTTGACACTTATGCTAGCCCAGTGCAGGCCTCATGTGTTACCTCATACCTGGACTCTTATAATCACCTGCACAGAGTGCTCCACATCTTTATCTCTAGTTCCTAGCTTCCCTGGCTTCCTATTTATCCTGTGTATATAGACTAACTCACTCATTAATTCTTCAGCTGCTATGCGTACCATGACTCATAGCCATACGACGATGGAAGAATACTGGTATTAAAAAGATGGACCTTTATTCCTAGAAGTTTGGGGTCATTTAAGGAGTTTTGCAATTTCTTGAAACCAATGGAGCCTACCTACTTCCTGTTTAATTCTGGGTCCAACTCACTTTCTAGTTGTACTGTCTGTCTTACATATAATAATGGGCAAGGTTCATGTGCTACATGTCATAATCCGAACACTAGACCTCCTGTGTTTACTTGGTTTTTCCTGTGTAGATGGTGAGGTCAAACTCTTTTTAAGTGACCACGACTCTCTTCCAGGAGGCTGCTCAATGTTCTAGAACTCGATGCAACCAACTCTAATGTATCCCAGGTAGGAACATCTGGTGGTCTTCATTCACGAGGAGTCCCACTTCCCTTTGTACTCTGTGTTAAATCTCTTCTAGGTCAGTGGCAAGCAAACCCCTTTGGAGAGGTATCTTTGCCTCCCTATCTTATTCCTTGGTCATGGAACAGGGCTAGCCACCGTTACATCTTTTAAAGAATCCTGAATAATTTTGATGTTTGAAAAGGAGATTTCTTGTTGGAAGAAAGACTATAAGACAATGCTTTACTCTAGTGAATCAAATGACATTATTTTATAAAATATTTCTAAAATGTTATTTTATAATCAATGGACAACAAGCACAGTTGGACCTTGTCAAGGCTACATATTTCAGTCAGTTGTGTAATGGTAAAGATGTAATGTGGGCTGCTATGGTTGAAAGCCTACCTGTTCCCACACAATTCCCTGATTGAGAATGTTCTCCATGCACCCAAGGATGAGTCTCATAAAAATTTTATGCAGACGTGAAAGTAAACAGAGGTTGACAGTTGATATTCTCTCACTAATCTTTTTCTTTGTAATAATAAAAATCTATATTTTCCCACACCTTTAGTATCTTCTCCTCCTAACAGGAAGTGGGGGCGGGCGGGGGGGGGGAGCATAAACTACCAACTATGTGTCAGGCTCTGTACTGGTATTATCTCATTTGATGCCCACAACAACTCTAGAAGGCAGATGCTATTAGACTCCAGGCCCAGCATTCTAGCCACTGCTCCAACCAGCTCCCTAACCATGGGTTTCTTCTATGTATAGTTGATCTAATCCTGATGCTTTTTGCATTTTTGTTCTCGTTTGTGCCATTTCTTTTTCCTCTATGTCAGGGGTGAGGAAACTGTGGCATTCTAGGTACTTGGGTGCAGCCTTTTGACTGAGTCCAAATTTTATTGAACAAATCCTTTTATTAAGGGCATTTGTTCTGTGAAGTTCGGATTCAGTCAAAGGGCCAAATTTGAGGACCTAGAGGGCCACATGTGGCCTCGAGGTTGCAGGTTCCTCTCTCCTGCTCTATGAGGACACTTGAGACTGTGATGTTAGATGGCCTTGGGGGTGAAAAAGGTTTGTTATAAAAACATTTACCCCTCCCCCGAATTATAGCTTTAAAGCGGGAAGGGACCCCAGGGGCCACCTAGTCCAACCCCCTCATTTTACAGATGAAGAAGTTAAGAGGGGCAGCTAGGTGGTGGAGTGGAGAGAGCACCAGGCCTGATGTCAGGAAGACTGGAGTTCAAATCTAGCCTCGGACACTTCCTAGTTGTGTAACCCTGGGCAAGTGACTTAACCTCAATTGCCTCAAACAAATGAAAAAAAAGAAGCTGAGCCCCAGAGTAGTTAAACCGCTTGTGAGTCACACAGGTGATGTCAGAGACAGGATTTGAACCCAAGTCTTCTGAGTAAAGAAACTACTCTTCCCACTGTACCACAGTGTCTCCACATCTTTCATTTGTGTGTCTTCATTCTTCCATTTTCATCCTTCAATGGCTTCGGAATGATGGCGTCGTTTGGTCTCTAGCCAAGTTTTCTTTAAACTGGTTTTACCCGCTAGTGCTTCTCTTACTTTTATGAGGTGAGACTGCTCATAATCTTCTCTCATCTATCTCGGTAAGATTTTAAAAAGAACTTTATAGTCTCATTCAGTCTTGCCCTTGGCTGACCTTCCTCTCTTCTTGGCAAGTCAGTCAAGTGTTTGCTGAATACAATGCTCTGTAGGCTTTTTTTAGTCTCTTTTTTATGTCAGTTGATTTACATCTATTAATATATTTATTATATATTATAATTATAGTAGTCTGTGTCTATAATCTTTCTGCCATCCATATCCCATTTTGGTAACAATAATTTGTCTGAATATCAATTAACAAGCATCAGGTGCCTTCTACATAGCAGACACTGTGAATACTTCAGAACTGACTTATTTCCATCATACACCATATCTTCTCATTTTTATTCTTTCTTCCAGCTTTGCACTAACAATGATTTTTGCTCTAACGAGTTGATTAAACAAAGTGATTTTGCAGTGAGTCCTATAGTAGTAACAAACCACTTCCCCTATAAAGATAGGGTCAGTTTTGTTTTTGTATGAGGTTATTCACTACTCACTATGCAAGGTGTCTACCAATTCTTTTCTCTAAGAAAGTATTCATGATAAATAGGTATGAAGCTTCCAGGTAACCTACAAATCTTTGGCCTCTTTCATTCTTTATTTCTGATGTGTTTTTTTGATATATTTCTCACCAGCCTCAATTGTTTCTACCTTTATGTTTTAGCCTCTGAGAATAAGAGTACATACTGTTTTAATGTGCAGGTTTTAAGGAGTCCTTGATTTATTTCATTTTCCATCCTCTGTATTAGATATTGGTACATATGGTGCTATTATTTCCATGGCAGACTTTTTAGCAGATACATTTATTTATTAAAGGTACTGAAATATGAATGACTCATTCTCATGGAGCGGTGTTTCTTGTTGGCCCTTGAGTGTACAATAAAACTAACTCCTTTATTTGCCTCTCTGGGGAGAATCTGTGAAGCATCATTCTATCAAGCTATAACTTTCTCTATCATCTGGTATTCATTTACAGTGAGCATGTCAGAAGGGATGCAGTCCTCTTCCTCTGGTAGTCTATCCATTCATTGGTCATTGCTCAAGGATCTTTAGAGTACCAAAAGCTAAAGATGGGTTAATTATGTATTCTTAGCACCTTCTATCCTCTCCCCTTTCTGTCAATCATTCAATCAACAATCATTTATTAAGTGCTTAACAGGTGAAAGGAACTAAGTGTCAGAGATACAAAAAGGGGCAAAACCAAGGCTCCTGTTTTTGAGGAGCTCACAGTCTAATGGAGGAGACAATATGCAAACAACTGTATATACAACAGTATCCATGGGAAGTGACCTTGGTCATATCAGAAGGGAAGCAGTAGCGAATAGGTGGGCATGGAAAGGTTTCATACAGAAGGTGAGATCTGAACCATCACTTCAAGCAATGAGTTAGCCACGCATGAGATCTGGCATTTACTCCAGGAAAATATCCAAATATATTTGTGTCTAATTTTCCATAAATGTGGGTACAGGGTACCCCACATTTTAGTGCTTTAGACAAGCATCGAATGAAGTGTTGTGGGAGTTTCTGGCCTGGTCTCAATGAGACCCCAGGGAGAATCTCACCTCCCACGAGTTCTGCAACACTCTGACATTCTGGTGAACTCCCTAAAATTTAGGGCCTAAATCTTCCACAGGGTCGTCCTTCAGCACCCATTCCAGACTTATTCCAGTGCCCAGCATTTTAGACCTCCTACCAAAAACAAAGATATTAAGAAGCTGTTATATACAGGACCTGAACTATCTGAATTACTCACTGTAATAGCAGAAGATGGCAGTGGAGTAGCAAGGCCTCAATGTCTTTCCCACCCACCCCAATCCCCACTACGAGACTCTACCCCTCCAGCTCAGGGGGCCATGGGAGCAATCCCTTTCTTTCAAGAGCCTCATTGCTTAAGAAATCAATCCCCTTCTCTCTCTCCAGGTTTGATCTTAGGGTTTTTCACAAATTAACCCCTGAGGCTGGCACTGCTCAAGAAATCTCCCTTTTCTGCTGAAAAGATGAATTCAAAAGTCAGGTGCCAAGAAAGTCAACATTCTCTACCCTTGTCCCCAGAAACATTGTTCTCGAATTTCTCTCTTGGGCTACTGGGGCAAGTACATGTGTCCTGCTGCCATGTGTTTCTGCAAGTTTCTTCCAGCTGCTGCTGTCTCTTGAACTGAGAATATCTACTCTCAGGAGGCAGGTAAGAAAACTCTGGGCAAATATGTCTAACTGCCTTGGCTTCTGCCCAAGGCAACCATTATCACTTCCTTGGGATGGAAGGGAAGTTAAAAGATGGCGCACTGACTTCCCCACCACCACTACCACCACCCCAGAACATAGACTCAATCTTCTAGTCTGTCCTATGAATAGGAAAAAGGTGAAAAGGGGATAACTGATAATAAAAGGACAAGAACAGTCTGTTTCTTTACCTCCCCAATCCCCAAAATCCAATCAAAAGATATGTCTTGTCCTCCTAACAATGTATCAGTGGGCAAGCCCATTCTTCTTATGATGAAGTCCCCATCAGATGCCTCAAAGGCTCAACATCTTGTGACCTCATGAACATTTACTCCATCATCACCCCCATGTCCCCAATCAATTGAAGTATAATCAATTGAAAGAACTGGGGATATTTATTTAGCTAGAAGAGGAGAAAACTCAGGGGAGACATGATCATTATCTGCTCATGTATATAAAACCTTTTACAAGCCTTAAAGCTATCTATAGATGTCAGCTCTTCACCAAAGGGGGGTGGGGAGGGGGGGCAGCATGAAGAAAAAGACACAGACTTTTTTCTGCTTGATTCCAGAGTGTAGAACTAGGAACAGTGGGCAGATGTTTTTAAACAGGCAAATTTAAGCTTCATATAAGTGTAAAGGTAGAGTTAAAACTATTCTATTTGGCTCTGGTGTCTTAACTAGGTGAGGACATGCACGTGCCTTGCTCATTTTCAAAAAAAAAAAAAACTCACTTGATCTATCGATAGCTATCATCCTATTTCTTTCCCAGTGGCTAAACTTATTGAGAGGGTTATCTACAATAGGTATGTTCACTTCCTTTCCTCACGCTCCCTTGATTCTTCACAGTCTGGCTTCAGACCTCAACTTTTAAACAAAACTACTCTCTCCAAAGTTACCAATGATGTCTTAATTGCCAAATGCAATGGCATTGTCTCAGTCTTTATCCTTTTCGACATTTCAACAATTTTTAACATGGTCAATTACCTTCTCCTTGATGATATCTTCTCTGTAGGTCTCCTGATTCTCCATATTCATCCAGGTCATGACCATGAACCATGGGTGTTCCATAGGGCTTTCTCTTGGGCCCTTCTCGTTTCCCTCTATACAACTTCCTTTGATGAGATCAACTCCCATGATTCAATGATCACCTCTATGCTAATGATTCTCACTCAGATGTATTTATCCAGCCCTAATCGCTCTGTTGACCACCAGTCTTGCATCTCCAACTGCCAATTGGATATCTTAAACTGGATGTCCTGTAGACATCTAAAATACAACATGCCCAAAACAGAACTCATTGTCTTTTCCCCCAACCTATCCTCCATCCAAACTTTCCTATTATTGTCAAAGGCACTACCATCCTTCCAGTCCCCTAGGCTATCAACCTAAGTGTACTCACCCCTCATTCTCTTTCCGTGCCAAATACAATCTGTTGCTAAAACACGTCACTGCTACCTTCACCACATTTCTTGTATATGCACCCTTTTCTTCCCTGACACTGCCACACCTCTCTAGTGTAGGCCCTCATCACCTTACACCTGGACTATTGCAATAGCCTGTTGTCAGGTCTGCCTGTCTTAAGTCTCTCCCTACTCTCATTTATTCTCTATTCGGCCATTAAGGTGATTTTCCTAAAGCACAGGTCTGATTGTGTCATCTCGCATTCAATAAATTCCAGTGACTTCCAGGTACCTCCAGGGTCACTAGCTGTCTCTCATGCCTATAATATTCTTCATCTCTGCTACTGGCTTCCCTGGCTTTTTTCAAGTTCCAGATAAATCCTACCTTCTATAGGAGATCTTTCCCAATTATCTTAATTCTACTGTCTTCCCTCTGTTAATTATTATTTATTTATCCTGTATATAGCTTGTTTGTACATATTGGTCTGTTTTCTCCCTCATTAGATGGTGATCTCCTTCAGGGCAGGGACTGTCTTTTACCTTGCTCTGTATCCCTGTCAATTAGCACATAGTAGGAACCTTAATAAATGTTTATTGACTGACAGAACAGTTTTTGATTGAATAAAACAATCCAAAGAGAGTGTGAACAGGACCTGTATAGCTCCTTAAATCAATCAAAGCTGTTGTGTGAGAAACTGGGTCATATTCAAAGCAATTCGTATAAAAGAGAGGAGATATCTCAGGAGAAAGAAAATGTATGAATCTGAGAATTGGAGCTAGTCTGGGACTGAGTTTTGAAAGAGAAGGGAGATATTGAGGAGAATCATTGACTCTGAAGACATATAGGAGAAGAAAACCTAGGTGGAGGGAAGGCAGTCAAGGGAAGTGCCAAGAGAAGGTTAGCTTTTCCTGCCCCCAACTTTTCCATTTAAAGCCTGTCTATCCACCAACACCAGAATATCATCTGCTGTTTTGTGACCCACACGTTTCCTGAAAACTAAAATTTGCCTCAATAACAAAAGCACCAGGTGTTACCTAGAGATAGATAAAAGTGTAAGGTTAGGCAGAGGGCCCACCTTCTGTGAAGGTATTAAGAATTTTCCTAGCTGGAATTTTAAAGTGATTCTGCTAAACTCAGACCTTTTTATCTAAAATCAATTAGAACTATTCAAAACTAGTTGTTGTCCTTCATTCTAGAGGAGGACTATGACATCAGGGAGATGATGACATGACATGCAGTTGACTTTGATTTGAGTGACCACTCAAAAATAAAATGAACTGTCATATATAGTGTGGGGTGGTGTGGGTTGCATCTAAGTGGAAGTCTTTAATCAAAGGCCAGATGACCAGCTGGTGGGGGGAAGGGGGTGACTTGTTGTAGAGGTGTTAGGTATAGGTTAGACAAGATGACCTTGGAGATAGTGACCAGACCAATGTTTACCAGGGCTCCCCTCTCCAACCTCTCCTCAAGCTGGTTAGGTCCTAAAAAGGGACAAGCCAGGACTTGAATGGAAGTGGGGCAAGACTCAAGTTGAGCCTCTCTTAGTGAAGCTTCCTGGTGACCTCTACCTGTGTGACAGAAAATTATTAATATAATGACAGAAAATTGTTACTACTCAATGTTACTCGCCATTCCCTTTACAATCCTAGTAGCATCAGAATTTCAGTGATGTCTTTATATTCCTACACTTAAGATATTTATTCTTGATTAGCCTGAGCTAAGCCACACCCTAGGTGTCCCTCTCCGCACTGGCCCCCCACCCCAAGATTTTACCTTGTAAAGCAACCTAGCTTAAGCTGTTTCTTAGCTTCTAGAGTTGTTGCCCCCTTCCATTGGGATTCATGGCATGAAGGGCAAAACAGCCAGAATGAAGTGGTTTTCCTTGCCCAGATTGCCAAGGGTCACTGGAGTCTCATGACCAGGGCTTGCTACCTCATACTACCTTTCCCCCCCATCCCTTCTAAAAGTATAAAGAACTTTATATGGGTCTCTAGGTTGGAAAAATCCATTGTGCACTACACTCGTGGGACATCCCCCAGGGTGGCAGATTTGCTACCCTGTGATTTCAATTAAAGATACTTTATTCCTCAATTCATGGCTTTGATTTATTTCAGGACTTGACATATGTTTATGTGGCTTCCTGGTCATCTAGCAGCATGATAGGTCCACTCACGGGGGTCAAGGCCCTTCCAATTTGGTGGATGCCGTAAGACCCCATGAGTTCCCTCACCCTGCCTGCTGAACAGATACATTTCTTGGCAGGCTATGAGCTGGAGAAAGTGGAGAGCAGATAGGGAAGGGAATAAGCTTCTGTGTAGTGTCTAACATGTGCCAGGCCCTATGCTAAGCGCATTACCAATCTTCACAGCAACCCTGAAAGGTAGGTGTTGTTATCATCCCTCTTTTACAGATGAAGAAACAGGCCAACAGAAGTTAATTGACTTGGCCAGAGTCACACAGCTACTAAGTGTCCAAAGTCACATTTGGACTCAGGTCTTCCTGGCTCTAGGCCTAGTACTCTATCCACTGCATAAACTCATTGCAATAAAGTAAAAGATACAAGTGGCCTGAAGCTGGTTAGAGGTGAGAGAGTGGCCAAGTCCCTTAGAGACAGTGAAAACAGACCAAGCTAACAGCTTCAACTGATCAGGACAATTCACAGCTCTCTCCCAGACATCTCAGAATATTTTTCTAAGGAAAACGCCAGCTTGTTACTTGCCCCATAAGTTTAATCAATCACATGGCCACAAGCAATAAATTTTGAATCCTATGAGTTTGGGAGTTTGGGACTGAGAAAGGAAACTAGCCCTTGGAATGGTGACTCAAAAACTAACAAGAGAACGGACTTTTTGTTCTTTTGATTTTTTTTGAGTATATTCCAGAGGACACCCACTAGAGTGCCCTTGAACCTTGGGAAAAAAGGAAAAAGGAGCCAAGTCTGTGGGGGGGTGGGGTTGTATACACCCCTCTTTTCATTTAAATGTTTATTGAATGGAATTAGATTAAACCAAGGTCTTCCAGTTTCAGGGTCATGACTAGAATGAGATAAATGCAGAGTTTGAGGCAAGGGTGTGCTGGTAAATGTTTAACAAGGAACTCTCCAGGAAAAAAAAAAAGTACATTATACATTTTAAAATTTAATCTGCAACATTTTCTGCATCACTTTAAGTCTAGCTAATCAATATAACAATAAATCTTGGTTTGCAGTTGCTGAGGTGTAAATGCTCACACTGCAAAATTTAACCATGAGGGCCAACAGGAGTATATCCTCTGCTTTGAAAACACCGAAAATACCTTCCTGGAGTACGTGTGTGTGTGCGCGCATACATGTGTATATAGATGTATATCTATATACACATTTGTATACATGTACATGTGTATGTGTATGCATGTATAGATATGCATATGTTCATATACATGTGTGAGCACATATATGTATATATGTATGTGCATGCATTTGTGCACACACATATATATTATGTATAATTTGGAGTATGTATGTGTATATTGCTAGTTAACATTTCTGCCCTGGTTTCAAGCTGAATCTCCTTCTTCTACTGGGAATTCAGAATCCAGTCAGGGAAGATAAGATGCCAACACAGATAATGATAATACACAGGATTACATGATAAGTACATTAGGAGAGAAGTGTTAAAAGAGGTCTGAAGAGAAAGGTTATTACCAAGGGGGAGATCAGGGAAGGCTTCCTGAAGAGGTGGCATTTAATTAGACTAATCTTAAATATCCTCTTAGGCTGGCACCAACACCCCCTCCCCTTTCCTATTTCTCTTTCTTTTCAATAGTCCATAGTCAATCAATAAACGTTTATTAAGTACCTACTATATGCCTGGCTCTGTGCTACAGTGGGATACAAAAAGAGGCAAAAGATAGTCACTGCCCTTGGAGAACTTAACAATCTAATGGATATCATTAGGATAGTCTGCATCAGCCTCATTGCCCTTTTAATTGATTACAAATCTAGCCCCTTTCAAAGCACAGCTTGGCATGACTTCTTACAGGGTATCTTTTGGATACTCCATTTATTGGCACTCTCTCCCTCTCGAAACCACTTTGTATTACTTGGACATGAATAAAAGGTAAAACACTTATTATGTGCCTATGGATACAAATCCCAGAAAACTGTATATATTTGTGTGCGTGGGTGGGTGTGTATATATACATATATATGTGTATATATATATATATGTATGTATGTATATACACACCCACCCACCCACACATACATATACACACACATACATACACACACACACACACACACACACACACACACACACACAAAGGAAGTTTAAAGGGGCACTACAGAGTGTGATTTGGAAACCAAAGTTAGGTGGAAGCTTGGTTCCAAACCACAGAAAATAGGTGAAAGCTCACCTATCAGAGCCCAGGGTGGTAACAGGGACAAAGTCTAAGTTTCTGGTGGGAAGAGGATGAGTAGCATGAAGCTAAAGGTAGAGTGATTTGGAAATGGCAAGAAACGGTTTCTCATTTTTGTCATCGTATCGGCACAGCCGAGCTCCTGGGATTTGCCCACAGGAGGGGCTTAATTAATGTTTTGCTGAATTGAATTAAATGCCGTATGTTCTTGTGCAATTTTTCTATTTTATCTTTGAATTCATAGAGTATCTGCGTTATGTGCTTGAGGTCTCTCTCTAGGTCACTTAATATTTCACAGGTATGGAATCTCGGAGCTGGAAGGGAAGTGTGGAGACTCTTTGGCTCAATCTGTAACTGAACAAGAATTCCCTCTATATAATCTACATTACAGAGGACAATTGATCTCCCAGCCTTTGCTTGAAAAGTCCTAGTGAGAGAGAGAGAGAGAGAGAGAGAGAGAGAGAGAGAGAGAGAGAGAGAGAGAACCTGCTACACCCCAAGGCAGCTGTTACCAATGTGAACATTTCCTTTAAGAAAGCACATCACATAATTCCAAAGGACCCATGATGAAAAATGCTATTCACCTCCAAAGCGAGAGCTGAGGAACACTGAATGAACATTGAAGCACACTTTTTAAACTTTATTTTTATTATTTATTTTGTGTTTTCTTTTGTAACATGGTTAATATGGAAACATGTTTAACATCATTGTGTTATTAAAATCAAATTGCTTGCCTTCTCAGGAAAGGGAGAGGTATGCGAGGGAAGGAGAGAATTTAGAATTCAAAATGTTTAAAAATGAATATTAAAAAAATTTTACATGTAATTGGGAAATGTTTCATAAAATAAATTTTATGTATGTACATACACACACACACATAAATGTAGATCAAAACACCACAATGCCTGCACACCAATATGCAACTTTTGTCTGTGATTTCCCATAAATCCTCCAAAGAGAGTCCACTCACAACACTATGGACTTTCCTCACCCCTACTTCTAGACCTTTTGATGTCCAGTAAACACCAATGGAGCACACAGTTTCTCCATAAGTTATCTCTATTAATAACAGAAAAGGAGGCTGAGAGAACATTAGTGATCTACCAAACTACATTTATTTACCTACTTTTTCATCTATATGAAAATGGAATGAAGGTCATTTCCACATGTACTCAGAGCATCTTAAGGATATTGGTAGCGAAAAGGCAGACTTTGGAGCGCAATAGCCCATGTATTTACCATTACACAAGTGACTGAAAGATGAAGAGAATTCAAGATCTCATTGTATTTATTGTTTGTGGATTTTTCCAAAAGCATTTGATTAGGTGGAATAAAGGGCTGTCTTAAGAGATTTCATCCAACTAGGTGTCTTCCAGCCATACATTAAAATCACTTACAATTCCTTGAAAGATATAACAGAGAGAACCTTATTCAACAATACCTCTGATTATATATATAAACACCAGGTAAAGTATATGTAGCCCCAGTCCCAAAGACCATAGGTGTGGGACTCTCTCCTCATTGGTGGAGATAAATGCTTTGCCCTGCATGAGGGGCAGGGTGGAGTTTTGAGTTTCTTCAGGCCCTGCAGTTGCTTTGGATTCTCTCAGCTTCCAGCTCTGAGAGAGACAATGGAGGAGGCCAACTCCCCTTCAGGTTGCTCTGGGAAGAAGCCAACATGAGAGTAATTGACAGTCAACTCTTGGATATAAAAGCTTGGATGGGGTGGGTCCTCTTTCCTCCATTAATTAAACAGTGATCAGATGTTATTTTGAACCTGAAAATCACATCATTTAAACTAACAATAAGAGAACAGATAGATATAATTCTAGCCTGGTACCCTTCCCTCTGAGGAGAGCAGAGTGGACCCTGAGCCTCCACCTCTTACTTCCCTCCCCGGAAGAAATTAGAGTCTCCCTTGGAGAAGGGAGGGGGAAGAAGAGTCTACAGATGTTCCATGCTATACTTGGGTGTCTCACAACATGTAAAGCTAAGAGATACATGCTCCCTAAAGGTGTCTACCACTGTGATAGAGGCAATCCAATGTAAAATTCAAATTCAAGAGGGACTTCCTATGAATGGTGTGGTTCTAGAAATGCTCCTGTTTGCAGCTGACATTGTCCTGGTTGTGTCAAACTCCAGAACATTTCTGAGCCTCTGAGATCTATAACCACTCAAGAATTTGACTTGACTATCCACATAGAGACAAACAAATGGATGAAAGATGTCTATTGTCCAGATTATGATATATAGTTGGATGGATAACTTATATCCATCAGCATTTATATCTGGGACAGACAACACTGTAACATTGACTCCTCTGGCCTTCAGGGGAAAGCTAGGTACGTTACATCTTCACCTCTCCCCAGGGTTCTCTAGTACACTCAAGATTTAGAATACTTAGTCTCTCTGCCATTAGCTCCATCCTCTACCAATGGTGTTCTCTCAAGTATCGGGGTGAAATCCCCCACACTCCAGTTCCATTTAGCCACTAACAGTTGGATTGGCTTTTACAAAGAAATATTCACTTCAAAAGATATAATCACAAACAGGCAAACTTACTCTCCCAACAGGTATAATAGGTGGCTAGGTGGAGCAGTGGATGGAGGGCCAGAACTGGAGTCAGGAAGACCTGAGTTCAAATTTGGCCTCAGACACTTACTAGCTATGTGACCCTAGGCAAGTCACTTAACCCCCATTTTGCCTCAGTTTTCTCATTGTAAAATGACCTGGAGAAGGAAATGGCAAACCACTTCAGTATTTTTGCCAAGAAGACCCCAAATGGGATCATCAGGAGTCAGACCCAACTGAAAAGTACTGAATAACAACTGAACGATAGGTATGATCACAAATATACAAACTTATTTCTCCCAACACTTGGGAGGCATAATCCCCCTTACCACCTCAGTCTAGGGGCGGGAGGGAATTAGGTTCCTAGCTTAGCTCAGTTCCTATAGAGCATAGTCCCAAATACCAAGCCCCAAATCCTCTTTGGGCTTGAGTCCAAGGCATTATGGCTTCTCAGGGCTTTCCTGCTGGGCAGACTGGCTGCAACATCCAGCCAGGAATTCAGGATTGGCTTCCTGTAGAAGGTAGGATTTTAGCTGGGATTTGGAGAAAGCCAAGGAAGCCAGGAGGTAGAAAAGAATTCTAGGCATAGGGAATAGCCAGAGAAAATGCTCAGTATCAGAAGATGGAGTACCTTGTTCAAGGAACAGCAAGGAGACCAGCGTCAGAGAGAGAGACAGAGAGAGAGAGAGAGAGAGAGAGAGAGAGAGAGAGAGAGAGAGAGAGAACGAGAGAGGGGGAGAAAGAGAGAGAGAGAGAAGGAAAGAGAGAGAGAGAGAGAGAGATGATCAGATCTGTGCTTTAAAGGGAAGATTAACTTGACAGCTGAGTGGAAGACAGGATTAGAGAGAGTAAAGATAAAGCAGAGAGGTCAACTAAAAGGCAATTGTAATAGTCCAGGCATGAGCTGATGGGGGCTTGCACCAGAGTGATGGCTGCATTAGAAGAGGGAAAGGGTCATAGGCAAGAGATGTTATAGAGATAAAATCTTGTCAAGACTTGGCAATAGATTGGATATGGGGAGCGGGGTAAGAGAGGGAAATATCAAGGACAATAACTAGTTTTCTAGCCTATGTATGACTGAGAGGAAGAGTGTTCCCTAGGCAGTAACAGGGAACTCCAGAAGATAGGAAAAGTGATGAGTTGAGTCTCAGTCATGTTGAATTTAAGAAACTTAAGAGACAAATAACACTGGAAGATATGACACCAGAGGCTAGGAGAGAACCTAGGGCAATATAAATAGATCTGAGGATCATCAGCATAGAGATAATAATTGAATCCATGGAAGTTTATGACATCACCAAATAAAACAGTATAGAGGGAGAAGATAACCCTGGGGAGCACCCAGTGTTTCATTTATAGTATAATTTTAAATTATTTTTTAAAAAATCTATGACCTCAATTCTTCCAGGAATTCTTGTTGACTTTGCAGCCAAGCTGTGTTTTCCTTCCAGAAATTACTTACAGATATTTTCTTCTTCTGGGTTTCTGCCTGGGATATCCTTTATCTCATATTGGATCTTTATCATAGGCATCTGTTTCTGTCTATTCACTCTTCTAGCTTTTCTTCTCGATTGTGATTTTGCATTAGTGCTAGGCTATACATATTTGGAGAAAGAATGTTTCAGCCTAGTAGAGTCTTGGTCTGTCCTGCCTCAGATCTTGTTGTTGTATCATCCTCCAGGCATTGGGTACTTTAAATGTTCTTCAAGTATCTCAGGGATGGTTCAGGACAGGAAGCTGCAAACTTTCAGTGTGCCTGAAGTAGTCTGATCTAAGATATGGTCTGATCACAGCCTTCCTGGACTGAGTTTGCAGGCTCTGGACCTCAGTTTGGGTCTGTACTACTTCAGATTTACCCCTGGGCATAGTACCAGTAGACAGTTGCTAACTCCATCCCCTATCAGTTAGCTAGAAGGCTCTGCAGTTTCAGAGACAGAGCTGAAGGAAGACCTCTGATCTGTGTCTGAATGTTAAATCCAAGATCCTGCTGAGGAGTTTGAGGCCCACCTCTGGACTATAGCCCTGGATTAAATCTATTATCTTGTACTGAAGTTAGAGCAAGAGTTGCTGACTCATCCTTGTTCTGTATTTCTTGCCATGGGGGCTACATGATGGTGTCAATTTATGATTTTGGCCTTGAAAAATGACTGTGTTTTTTCCTTAGATTTCCCAATCACTACTTCATCTGGCACTCTTCCTAGATCTTTGTTAGAGTAGGTGTGAGAAAGAGCTGGGCTGTTCTAATTTCTCCTACTCTGCCATCTTGTCTGGTCTCTGCCCCATTGGTAACCTAGCCAAGTGGATATGAATAATTGCAAAACTTCTTACAGGACTGTTCTGTCTACCCTTTTGTATTCTTTCTCCATCACCTGTCCTTCTTTCCATCTTCTGTATGCCTCTTTTGAAAATCTCAGTTGGTTGAATGAATGAAAAAGCCTTTAACACTCATCATATCTAAAACATTGTCCTAAATGTTGGGGATATAAATAGACAAGTGTTTTTCTTAGTATTCACATTGCTTTTTTTAGATAACTTCCCCTCCCCTCCCCTCATCAGAACTTTTGTTTTTGCTTTCTGGATTTCATTTTTGAGAGCTTTCTGTCCTTCCTGAGCTGATTCCCTTTAGAGAATTTTAGTTCATAGCATCCTGGCTATCTTTTCTTTGCACCACTTTGGAATCTGTTTTCCCCAAATCTAGCATGCACATAACTTTCTGTCTGGCTTCCCCCACCCCCACCTCCCCCCCTTCTATTACAAATTCTAAGATGGAATGATCACTTCCTCCCAGCAACCGGTTCACTCTTGTTGGTTCTAATCAGATCCAGCATGGAATTTGCCTTTGCTGGTCCCTCCAGCTTTTGAGGGATCAAATGATCATTAAACCCTGTCAAAATATTGATTAGGTGATCTACTTTCTGAGTGAGAGCACTACAGCAGATGTCTGATGGAAAACTAGAGTCTCCCATCATTATTAGATCATGTCTCTGCCAGAGGCATCACGTTTCCTGGACTTCTGATCTATTTCCCTTTTTTGTTCAGGTGGTCTGTAAAACCCTCCTGTAGCCACTAGGAGTATCCCTTCTCCCATGCGGGTCCCCACGGAAAAGCTACCACTAGGCCCAATGTACTCTCTGACTTAGTAAGGGAAGGTAACAAGAATTTGTCAAGTGCCTATTGTATGTGAGGCTCTGTGCTAAGTGCTTTATAAATATCTCATCCTGTCCACACAACAACCCTGGGAGATAGGTGCTATTATGAGGCCCATTTTACAATTGAGAAAACCAAGAAGGACAGAGGTAAAGTGACTTGCCCAGGGTCACACAGCTCCTAACAACATCTCAGGCTGGTTTTGAGCTCAGATTCTCCTGTCTTCAGGGCCAGAGCTTTATGCACTGTGTCACTGAGCTGCCTCTCAGAACCATAGCTCACAAGCCCCTACTGGTGTGTTTACTTTCATTACTCATCCAGTTAACACATGAGTTCAAATAATATAAATGTAATCAAGAGAAGATTCTTCCCATTGTGCACATGGAAATTACTCTTCAACAGGTTACTCTACCACCAATAAGGAAGGCGCTTACGAAGATATCACAGATGACCAAGGAAAGCTCATGGGGACACACATGGAGAGCACACATAGAAGGAAGATGAGTGAGATGGAGATATGAATGAAGATTCACCTCAGGAAACCACGTGGTGGGGATTCTTCTCCTTCTCCTCTTTCTTCTCTTGCCCATTCTTTGTCTTCGTTTACATCTGTCACTTCCTTCCCATAGAATTCTCCGAGCTGGAAGTGATATGTGAGGTCAAATATTCTGGTTTGCTGCCAGGCCGTCTTTACCTCATGTGTGAATTGTGTTCTAATGAAGCCCCCTGATTCCATCCTCTTCTCTCACTTCCAATCCACACATGTTATCCAGATTAATCTTCCAAAAGTACCACTTTGCAAACTCTAATCTTACAACTTTCTTTTTTTAATTCAATTTTATTTCATTTTAAATTCTTTCTTTTCTTCTTCTCCTCCTACCAATTGAGAAGGCAAGAAAACTAAAACCCCTTATGAATATATTTAGTCATGCAAAACAAATTTACTCATTAGCTATGACTCAACTATCCCTCCCCTCAAAAAAAGAAAGAAAAAAGAAGATATGTTTCAATCTGCATTCTTATTCCATTTGCTCTCTACATATCATGTTTCGTTACAAGTCCTTTGGAATTGTCCTTGGTCATTTTTGATCATAGTTCCTAGGTCTTTCAAAGATAATTATCTTCATAACATTATTGTTATTATGTAAATCGTTCTCCCACTTCACTTTATCGCAGTTCATATGAGCCTTCCCAGGTTTTTCAGAATCCTCTCCATTTCCAATTCTTTTCTACCACAAAAAGAATTGCTATAAGTATTTTTGTACATATTGGTTCTTTTCCTATTTCTTTAATGTCGCCTCTTACCCTCAACTTTCCATACAACGTCCCCTATATATTTTTTCTGATGGACTAACTCAAAGGACTGCCTGCATAATTGCATGCCATGAACTAGGCAATATGCATTCTTTATCCACTTGATTTTTCCTACGTGAATTGCTGGTTAATCTCTTTTGAGTGGTCCTAGATGCCATTGACAGAAAAATTGTTAATATAATGACAGAAATTTTGAATACCAAATGTAATATGGACTGCCACTCCCTTAATGATCCTAGTATTTTCAAACTTTCAGTAATGTCTTTACATTCCTATTCTTAAGATATTTACTCTTAATTAGGTTGAGTTGAACCACATCCTGAGCCCACCCCCCCAAGATTTTATCTTATAAAGGAACCTAGCTTAAGCTGGATCTCAACTTCTAATGTCATTACCCCCTTCCATTGAGATTCATGGCATTGTCAAATTTGAAAACAAATGGCTAAAAAGTCACAGAGGTTATGCAACCACTGTTAATTCTAAAAATACCAAAGAGCTCACATAGGTTATCACAACCACAGTTAACTGAAAAATATCACACCTCACATAGGTTATCACAACCACAGTTAACTCTAAGAAATAAAATAAAACCAAAGAGCTAACAATGGTCATAAGCAAAAAGTTCCTTTATTCCTTTGGAGAAGGAAAACTAGGCATATGTGCTGGGTCCTCCTCTAGGAGGAGACCCCATTTAGTGTAGCCAAATCTCAGTACATATGGTGATGGCTATGCAGTGAGCTGAAACCTGACAATGAGGGGTAACAGCAACAAGAAGACACGTTTGATTCATAGTAGGGCTTCGTGACTGGAACATGGATCCTATAAGTGTTTGTCCAAACTCAGGGACCACCTGAAGCTAGTTTGGAAACAACTCAGGGGTTTAGTTACAGCAGAATTCATCCAGAGGGTGAGTGCAAAGGATTGTTGTTATGTCAAGCTCAAGGCACAGCTTGCTTGCTGGGACATTGGTGGAGAACAAGGTGTCTCCTAATAAACATTTTTTGAAAAGAGAGGGGTAGTTTTAGCATGGGGATCCTGACAGCATGAAGGGCAAAATAGCCAGAATGAAATGGTTTTCCTTGCGTGTATTGCCAAGGGCCACTGGAGTCACATGACTAGGCCTTGCTACCTTATACTACCTTTCCCTTCTCCCTTCCTAAAAGCATAAAGAGCCTTTCATGGGTCTCCCGGTTGGGAAAATCCATTGTGCTCTGCACTCACGGGACATCCCCCAGAGTGGCATATTTGCTACCCTGTTATCCCAATTAAAGATACTTCATTCCTCAACTCATGGCTTTGATTTATTTCCAGATTTCACAGTTTTGCTATGTTTCGAACTTGTTGAAACCAGAACAATGTTATCTATAAACTGCAGTATCTGGAGGACTACGGCATTGATAGGGACTATCTCTCATTTGAAATCTGTATAGGACACACTTCATGAAAGTGGTCAACTCCTTTGGTGTACATAAATGACTGGACTTTGGGTTATAAGATTGGGCCTAGTGATCCTGAGTTCACCGTGACAATCTCCCTTTAAGAAAAGCTGTAGCTTATAGAATCTATTTGTGGAAAAATACTGGCAACAATATTTTGGGGGCATTTCTTATTTAGTATTTTATTTTTCCCCAATTATACATAAAAGCAATTTTCAAAATTCTTTTTTTTCCTCAAAATTGAGTCCCAAATTCTCTCCCTCCCTCCCCACCCCCCTCATTGAGAAGGCAAGCAATTTGCTATAGGTTATACACATGGCGACAGTATTTTTTTAATGTTAATGCAGTTGTATATCCAAAAAGAATATCTTTCTAAGAGTTAGAGTGTTTTCTCCTTGCACCTGTGTACCCCCCAAATTCCCTGTGTACACTGAACCCTGATATGCAAAGCAGCCAGCTCCAGGCGGCCAATGAAATCAGGATTTAAGCATGCCACCCTCAGAAGGCACTTTGGAACACACCTTTCCCACTGAATGGACCTGTGTTTCTGTACTCCCCAAAGCAGCACTGCTCTTCTGTGAGCTATACGCTACATTAATGTGGGTATCTAAGTTGAATATCGGGTCCCCTTCTCCTTTTCCTCTTCCCCTCTTCCCCATTACTTGCCAATAAAGCTTTGCATTGAACTGACTCCTCCGTTTTACATGTTATTTTCAGCATCTGAACTCATTAAGGGGTGATGTATCTGGCTGGCCCACGGGCCTTCCTTTAAACATAAACTGGGTGCCCAGACAAGGACTTAATCTGTTGGTAACTGCACCTATGCTGGGGGAATAGGGCACTGTGAACCTGATCATAGAAAGCAAGGGTCAACAGGGCAACCTCCTGGGAGGGACTTCCTTCTGCCAGAGGACTGTCACAAAACAGAGTTAATCCATTAGTCATCTGATCACAGATTTGGAACAGAAGTGGACCCTAGAGGTCATCTAGTCCAAGCTCCTCATGTTACAGATAACAACACAGGTCCCATAGGTAGTGAGTGGTATTTCCAGCAAGTAAATCCAGACTTCTCTGACTCTTGATCTAAGGTCTTTCCATTGTCAACAGATTTATCTTGTCACCCAAGATGGTCAATGAGTTGGGCCTAGAACTGAAAATAAAAAGAACAGGCCGGATTGCATTTGGGACTTTGCACAGTGCTTTCAGTAATCTCAGGTCAATCCCAACATTCTCCTGGTGTTGTTCTATAGCTGTTAATGATTCAGTCTAGAGAGGCAAAGAATCAAAATGGCAAACATCAATCAAATCAATCAAAAAAAAACAACCCGAGAAACAGCCTAAAGGACACCATCATGGGCATGCAGGATCAAACAGAAATCAGTCACAGGAGGAGCGTAAAGGATCATAGATAGCCCAGTTGTTGCACTGATGCCTATGAAATATTAAAAGACCTAGAGAAAGGCCTCCATCCATTGGGAATGTCCTCTATGGAGGATTTATGAAAGGCCATGGACTAATTAGCTAGGGAACAGCTGAACAAGTTGTGGTACAGGAAGATAATGAGATATTACTATTCCACAAGAAGTGAGGAAAATGAAGAGTTAGAGAAGTAGAGAAGGAATTATATAAACTGATGTAATCTGAAGGAAGCAGAACCAGGGAAACAACAAATTTGATGGATATAAATGACAGCCTAATTGGAAGGAACAAAGTATCCTCCAAACTGAATACTGTCTAATGATAATGACCAAGCTTATCCCTGGAAAAATGTTAAGAAAATGCACCTTTCTCCCTTCATTGTAGAGGAGAAGGACTATGGGTGTGGAATACTGCACATATTGTCAGATTTGTTTGACCTATTGGTTACCTTTGCTGAACTGCTTTCCTCACCTCCCCCTTCTTCTTAGTCACTCTTGCAAAGGATGGCTCACTGGTTAGGGAAGGGTGGGAGGATCATATGAGAAATGAATGTACGGTTAAAAAACAAAAAATATAAATAATGTAAAAATCATTTGTTTGTTTTTAAAGGACATAGGATGAGAAACATGGAGGTATTTTAATATGTACCATCTTAAACAGATGAAGAATCAAAAATCCATGGAAACACCAACTTTCCTGAACTAATAAAGGGGGACACTAGATGGCGTGATATGCTCTGGAAAAAATCCATATTGCAAGGGTCCTTATGTCTTGGTAGCTATGACTGTCATGCTTTTGGAGGCAACAGTCAGTCATTCATTATTTACCTACTATGTGCCTAGTACTACGCAAGGTGTCATGGGGATAGAAAACAAGTTTAACACATGATTCCTACCCAAATGTATTTTATATTTAAGTAAAATAGTCAATAGTCCACTTCTTATTATGTGCATAAGAATTTATGGCTCTGCAATTTGTAACTATGCCTAAAAGGCTATAAAAATGTACATATTCTTTGACCCAGCAACACCACTACTAGGTCTGTAGTGATCATAAAAAAGAGAAAAGGACCCACATGTACAGAAAAATTTAGAGCAGCTCTTTTTGTGGTGGCCAATTGTTGGAAATTGAGGGGATGCCCATCAATTGGGGAATGGCTGAACAAGTTGTGGTATATGAATGTAATGGAATATTATTGTTACCTATACATATGTGTATATATATATATATACACATATGTACATTTCTTATAGAAATGATAAGCAGGTGGATTTCAGAAAAACCTGGAAAGAGTTACATGAACTGTATATACTGAATGAAGTGAGCAGAACCAAAACACTGTACACATCGACAGCAACATCGTGCAATGATTAACCATGATAAACTTAGCTCCTCTCAGCAATACAAGGATCTAAGATAATTCCAAAAGACTCATGTTGGAAAATGCTATACACATCCAGAAAAAGAACCATGGAGTCTGAATGCAGATCAAAGCAGACTATTTTCACTTGGTTTTTTGTTTTGTCTTTCTCATGGTTTTTCCCTTTCGTTCTGATTCTCCTTTCACAACGTGACTACTGTGGAAATATGCTTAACATGATTGTACATGTATAGGCTATATCAGATTGCTTGCTGTCTTAGGGAGGGGACAGGGGAAGGAGGGAGGGTGAAAAATTTGAAACAAAATTTCACAAAATGAATGTTGACAACTATCTTTACATGTAATTGGGAAAAATAAAATACTATTAAGGAAGAATTTATGGCTCTGTTTCTCAGAATTTTGTGACATCAAATGCTCTCTTTCCTCGTCCTAAAGAATATAAATGATTCAATATTACTTGTTACAGAACATATATGTGCACATGCACATTTAATGAGAAATGGATTGGCACAGTGAATAGAGGCAGTTAGATGGCACACTGTGGGGCCTTGAATTAGGAAGACCCAAGTTCAAATCTAGTCTCACTAGCTTTATGACCCTGGGCAAGTCACTTAACCTCTGTTTGCCTCAGTTTCCTCATCTGTAAAATGGGCATGATAATAGCTTTGCCTTTTCTGGGAGTTTCCCATATGGGTGAAATGACAGATCCAGTCTCTGTCTCTCTACATACATTTGTATAAAGTTGTATTAATAAGTAAAGCCTCAAAAGACCGTGAGAATCAAATGAAATAATATTTGCAAGTTGCTTTGCAAATCTTAAAGTGCTACCTACTGCTACCTTGCTAGCAGTAGGTTATCTAGTTATTATTATATTATTATACATTATATTTATATTATATTATATTATCTTGTTATATAACATCTAACTATATTGCTAACATGCTACCTACTGCTCCTTGCTAGCTTTGAAGCCAGGAAGACCTGGGTTCAAATCCTACTTCTGACCCAGAGTACCATAGACACCATTGCTTAGATCTTTTACACTCCTCCTCAGCTAACCTGAGCCAATCAGGGAACATCGTTTGACTTTCTAGTGTAATTCCTTCATGGGCTGTGAGAGAAATGATTATTAATAACTAACTGTTAATATTGGAGAGACCCAGGATTTTTCCCTTCCTAGATCCTCATTCTCTATTAGGCCAAGCCAGCATCTGAAAGATATTGTCGATGGATAAGATTACTCAAATCTCCGGGGGTATATGCCTTTTGATCAGGGTAGGAGATCTCATCCAAGCAGAGAACCTTACAAAGAATTTAATCTAATCTGGGTAAAAATTCGGCCCATTGTGTTCTAGTCAGACGCGTCTGAGTGATCAAAGTCAAGTCCCCCAGTCCCTCATTATAATAGGTCCACCTCTCATTATAATATTCATTCTCTCTCATTACTTGTTAACCAATCAGAGTCAAGTGCCACCCTCAAGAACACCCACTCCTCCGAGGGCATAGAAGCATTGAGTGGGTTCTATGAGGTGGTTTTTTTTTTGGCATTTGAGAGTGTCACTGACCCCTTTTATTAACTATTACTTGCACGATTAATAAAATGATTCATTACCCAGAAACTATGTCTCTCAAACTTTTCACACATCACAGTTGACCCTAGCATGGATCCTTCCTCCCGCTTCCTCCATACACATTCATTCTCTGAGCTGATTCACTCTTCCTAGGCCATCCTCACTGACAGGTCCAGATTCCAAGACAAGGATCACCACCACGTGGCCACACTTAAACTTTCTCAGGGTCGTAGGAGTAACCCTATTGTAAGAGAATATACTCTCTCTCTTTATCATTATGGGCAGCTAGGTGGCACAGAAGAAACAGATAACCCTAAATTCTCTGGGTCTGGAGCCAGGAAGACTCATCTTCCTGAGTTTAAATCCTGACCTCAGACACTTACTAGCGGTGTGACCCTGGGCAAGTCACTTAAGCCCGTTTGCCTAAGTTTCCTCATCTGTAAAATGAGCTGGAGAAGGAAATGACACACCGCTCTGGCATCTTTGCCAAGAAAAACTCAAATGGAGTTGGATGTGACTGAAATGACGAACAGCAACTCATCATTATAGTTCTCAAGCTCCTATAAGTATGGTTCTATTTACACAAATCCAGCTATTTATAGTCATGACACTTTGGATTTTTTCTTTTTTTTTGCTAATTAGATTTGTTTATTTGACCAGACTGGAAATATTCACATTGGAGTGAAAAACAGAGACAACGATCTCCTTTCCTTACACAGGGATGGTGAGAGATTTGTGAGGCAAGTGTGACTCATATATGGGCTTATTCTTCACAAAGACATCCTGGATAATGTTCACTGACAACACTAATACGTTATAATTAAGACTTACCATAGCATAGTAAAACTTAGCGTAATAGCTAATAACCCTATGTCCTTGATTGAAGTAACATCTTTATTTTTAATTTTTTTAGATTATACATGTGCAATCATGCTAAGCATATGCCCACATTAACCATGTAACACATTGGATCTTAAACTTAACCATTTATTGGACAATATAGTAAAAGCAATGATAGTAATAATCATAATATCACAGGTAGCCATTTAAGGCAAATGGGAAAATAATAAACATATCACAGTCTACACCAATGGTGTCAAACTTAAACAGAAACAGGGGTCAATAAACTGTACATAAGGATCCCTGTGGGCTACATATTGACTTGTAAAAACACATGTTAATATTATCTATGTTTTATTGTATTTTTATTTATTTTGCTAAACATTTTCCAATTACACTTTAATGTGCTTTGGGCTGCACATGTCAGTGTTGAGGCTGCATGTGGCTTGAGGACCATGTATATGATAATTATGGTCTACACAATCTGTCACAGCACCAATTTAGATAGCTTCTACTGTTTTATTTATCTCTATCTATTTATTCATTCACTCATTCATTCATTCATTCATCCATTTATTTATCTATCTATCTATTTATTTATTTATTGTCAAGACAGTTGGGGTTAAGTGACTTGCCCAGGGTCACACAGCTAGTAAGTGTCGAGTGTCTGAGGCCGTATTTGAACTCAGGTCTTCCTGACTCCAGGGCTGGTGGCCTCTACCATTTTAGAAAGAACTCGGGGTTGCTAGAATGTAAAGCAACCTCCCCTTAAGACCTACAATTTCCCTATAAGTAGAGAAGGAGTACGTCCAGACTCCTTGCTATGTTAATCTTCCTCTTTTTTCTCCATCTAGTCTCCATAAACTTATGTCATATTCTCTCACCAATGCACTCAGTATCTACGGGGAAGCATGGGCATATATTAACAGAAATTCCACTGCAAAGCGTATAAGTGAGCAAAACGCATAAGTGACTCACTATTCTGGAACTGTACAATTTCAGTGTCCTCTTCCTGTCTCAGGAACTGTTCATAAAGGTTTCTTTGATGAAGAGAGCTTCTGTGTTGAAAAGATGCTTCCACTGATAAGCTGAGTTGATTTATCCTGTGCTTTACTAATGTCTCATTGGGCATATTGTCTCAGCCAAACTAATTGACCCACTGGGTTTTCTCTACTTCCAAGCTATTCCTCTGCTCACCCAGACTTACTACTCAACAGCAACTGTAGTATACATCACTTCCAGCTTCAGACCTACTGATGCCTTCAGTGAAAAGCAGTATTATGTTCTTTTAGGAAAAGGCGATGATGACCTTTACCTCAGAGTTGGCAAAAGCCTCTTCAATTCTTTTTCTTGGTAGGATTCCTTTCCTCTATCTCTCAGCAACAGATGGCAAAGCAGAGAAATCTCTCCTTTTCTTCTTCTTGGCAGAAAATCATAATAGAGAGAGAGATATATTCTCTCTACTGTTTCTTCTCGGTAGCAGTTCATAGTAGAGAGCACAGTATGTTTTCCATATTCCTTGTCCCAGCAATATGGGGAGTTTACAATTTCTCTTTAACACAGTTTTGAAATCTGTCCTTTCATAGCTCTTTTTTAATCTTTCTAGACTCAGATGCTGGGTTCTCTCTGAAAATTACCCCATGGTAGCCTATCATTAGTAATCAAATTTTCACTCTCTGCCTATGATCAAGTAAATTACACATATCCCATAACTGTGGAATAGTTCTGGTGTCCATGTGCCTCAGTACTTTTTTATACATGTTTTTACTGATAACTTTCGTTTGTTATATCACAGTTTTCTCCAGTATCCCTCCCCCTTCGCCTCCCAGAGAACCATTTAATATAATTATGTTTTTTTTTCTTTTTCTTTTTGCAGAGGAGAAGGCAGGGCAATTGGGGTTAAGTGTCTTGCCTAATGTCACACAGCCAGTAACTGTGTCAAGTGTCTGAGGCCGAATTTGAGGGCCTCAATTTGAGGCTGAATTTCAGGGCCGGTGCGCTAGTCACTGCGCCACCTAGCTGCCCAATAATGTATTTTAAAGACAAAAAGAGGGCGGGGGTTGGGGGGGCAGGGAGTCACTTAACAACCCTTCCTCAGTTTCTTCTCTCTGATAAATGGGATAACAATTCTCCTGTGATGGGGGCGGGGGGGGGGAAATTCCCCCTTAAGGAACAAATGAAATAATATGTTCAAAGCACTTTGTAAACCTTAAAGCCGCATATAAATATCAGCTGTTATTATGAAGAGAAACCACGAGGCGCAAGAAGTACTTGAGGCCTGTAAAGCTCTTTTATCGCCACCTAGTGGCCTTATTTGTAATTTTTTTTCATACACAGATCAACCTTCTACATACCAACTCAAACAGCCCTCAAATGATTGCTGTGGAAAAAGAGAGGATCTTGGATCATAGAGGTGACCGGGGCGGGGGGGGGGGGGGAGGAGAGCCCAGAAACAGCTGGAAGCCAGAAGCACACACGTTGAATATTTATATTTTCTTCTAAAATCCTATAGATTTGTTGTATCTGTAGGTAGGAGAAGCAGAAAGAGGCAGAGAGACACAGAGAAAGACAGAGACAGGCAGAAACAGAGACAGAGGGAGAGACAGAGACCGAAACAGAGAGAGAGACAGAGGCAGACAGAAACAGAGACAGAGGGAGAGACAGAGAGACAGAGACAAAGACAGAGACAGACACAGAGAGACAGAGGGAGAGACAAAGACAGAGACAGAGAAACAAGGGGGAGAGAGAGAGAGAGAGAGAGAGAGAGACAGAGAGACAGAGAGAGAGAGAGAGAGAGAGAGAGAGAGAGAGAGAGAGAGAGAGAGAGAGAAAGAGAGGGGGGAGCAGCCTCGGGATAAGGAAGCAATATCAAGTCCCTCCTCTGACCCAGGCAGGCTGTGTGACTCTGGCCACCTGACTTCACTTTTCAGCGTCTCAGGAAACTGAGGCTATAATTTGCAGAGAAGAGTTATTAACAATCTGGATGGGGAAAGGGAGTTTCCTCCCAAAAGAAATCCATTCCAATGAAACTTAGCACAGCTTCTGGTACATAGTAGGCACTTAATACATGTTTATTGAATTAAATTAAATCGAAACCCAGGACCACTCCCACCTGCCAACTCCCATTTCCCCCAGTCCTCCAGTCACTCACTTAAAACAGAAAAAGAAAAATTGACGGAGGTGAGAAGAGACTTTTTGTTGTTGTTGTTAAAACAACTCAAATTAGAACCAACGCTGCCTTTCAGATATCTTGAACGGAGTGTCCAGCAAACATTTTAAACACATGTCCAAAACAGAACTCATTCTTTCTCCCCCCAAACCCTCCTCACTCCTTCTACCTTTCCTATTGCTGTAGAAGGCACCGCCATGGTCCCAGAACCTCAGATTGCCAATCTAGGAGTCATCCTGGACTCCTCATTATCTCCAGCCTCCCCCACCCTCCAGCCCCCATCCAAGCTGTTGCCAAGGCCTGTTGCAACATCTCTGGAAAACTCCCCCTTCTCTCCTCCAACTCTTCCCTCACTGGTGCAGACCCTCATCACCTGGACTATTGCTATAACCTGCAGGTGGGTGTGCCTGCCTCAAGTCTCTCCCCACTCCAGTCCATCCCCCATTCAGCCACTAACATGATTTTCCTGAAGCACAAGTCTGACCATATCCACCTCTCAATCCACCCCCACCTCCCCAATAAACTCCAGTGGCTCCTTATTGTCTCCAGGATCAAATGCATTCTGTTTTGGCATTCAAGGCCCTTCCTGACCCAGCCCCCTCCTACCTTTCCAGTTTTTTTATACCTTCCTCGCCACCATGTACTCTTCCATTCGGGGACACTGGCCTCATGGCTGTTCCAATAACAAGACCCTCCATCTCTCGGCTCTGGGCATTCTCTCTGGCTGTCTCCCTTGCCTGGACTGTTCTCTCTTCTCATCAATGCCTCTTGGCTTCTCCAACTTCCTTTAAGTCGACTAAAATCCCCCTTCTATAGGAAGCCTTTCCAACCCCTCTTGATTCTGGTACTTTCCCTCTATTGATTGTTTTCTTTTTTTTCGGGATATGGCTTGTTTGTACGCATTTGTTTGCTTGTTGTCTTCCCCGTTAGACTGTGAGCTCCTTGAGGGCAGGGGCTGTCTTTTACCTTTTGTCTCTCCAGACCTTAGTACAGTGTGTGGCATATGACAGTGGCTTAATAAATGTCAATTGATTGATTGATTCAAGGGGTTTGGGAGAGATTGAAAGGAGGGAGAGATGGTGTATGTGTGTGTGCCTTAGAACACAGAATGTCAGAGCTGAGAGAGAGACCTTAGAACCCAGAATGTCTGAACTGGGAGGTCCCTTAGAACATAGGATGTCAGAGCTGGGAGGGCCCTTAGGACACAGAATGTTAGAACAGGGTGTACTACATAAAAAAGTGGTCTCCAGTGGAGTGCCCCAGGGATCTATGCTTTGTTCTTGGCGCTGTGCTAATTTACCAGGCATCCATGTACGGTTCGCATGTTTATCAAATCTGTAAATGGCACAAAGCTAAGAAAGATTTAACATGTGGATGAAAGAATCAGGACACAAAAAAGACTGGAACATTGGGAAAAATCTAGCAAACAGAAGTGTAATGCAGATAAATGTAAAGTTTTATATAGGTTTTTTAAAAAGCCACTTTAAAAGTACGAGATCAGGGGAAGAGGAGCTAGCTAGCAATCCTCGTGAAAAAGACCAAAGGCTATTAGTGGTCTGTACGCTCATCATGAGCCAAAAGTGTGATACATGAGGGAAAACCCCAATGTGAAGATAATGGACTCTGGGCTGTATCCAGAGCTTCCGTGTCCAGGACAAGGGAGGTGCCAGTCCTTCTGCACTGGCCAGAGCACATCTGGGGTGCTGTGTTCCATACTACAGGAAGAGAAAAGAGTGGTGAAGGATCTGGAGCTCCCGTTGTTTGGATTTGTTAAAAGAATTGTGGATAGGGACAGCTAGAACATGGGCCCTTGGAGGCAGGAGGACCTAGTTACAATTTGACCTCAGACATTTACTAGCTTTGTGACCCTGGAGAAGTCACTTAGCCCCAATCACCTCCAAAAAAAAAAAAAAGAATGAACTGTGCTTATCTTGGAGATGCTTATCTTGGAGAAGGAATGTGATAACTCCCTCCATAGATCTGAAGAGCTGTCAGGTGGAAGAGGGATCAAACTACTTTACTTAGTCCTGGGGGCAGAAGGAGGGAATAATGCACGGGCTTTGAGGCTACATGTGGCCCGTTTCACAGAACAAATCTACCCCTAACCCTAACCCCAAAGCGTGTGCTTGCTCTGTGAAGTTTGGATTCAGTCAAAGGGCTGCACTTGAGGATCTAGAGCAGGGGTGGGGAACTTGTGGCCTCAAGGCCACATGTGGCCCTCTAGGTCCTCAAGTCCCTTAATAAATAAAACTTGGACTCAGTCAAAAGGCCACACCCGAGGACCTAGAAAGCCACATATGGCCTCAAGGCAGCAGGTTCCCCACCCCTGGAATAATGGGTGGTAGTTGCAGAGAGACACATTTAGGTTGATTAAGGACAGAAACAACCTCTTTGGAATCATAATGATGCCCAAGAAGAGTGGGCTGCCTAGGGAAGGTGTGCCTTCCTCCTAACTAGAAGTCTTCCAGGGAACCCTGTAAAGAGGATTCTTCTTCAAACACAGACTGGACCAGAAGGCCTCCAAGGTCCCTTCTGGTGTAAAGAACATTGCATTTGAAAGTCAGAAGAGAATCTCGCCTCTGACACCTGCTATACAGCTATGAGCTCATTGGTTAAGCCCAGGTCTGACCGTATCACCACCACTTCCCTTCAATAACCTCCAGTGGCTCCCTACTACCTCCAGGACCAAAATAAAATCCACTATTTTTCAAAGCCCTCATAGCATTGCCTCTACCTCTCCCCAACCTTTCCACGCTCCTCACACCTTACTCTCCATTCTGTACTTGGCAATCTAGTGATGCTGGCCTCCTTGTTATTGTTAATACAAGAAGCACCATCTCCAGACTCCAAGCATTTTCCCTGGCCCCAGTCTGGAATCCTCTCCTTCCTCATCTCCGCTCCTTAATGCTCCCTCTGTTGAATATCTCCATTTATCCTGCCTATATCTCATTTGTAATTGTTTGCATATTGTCTTGCCCATTAGACTGGGAACTGAAAGGAGTACTGTCTTTTGCCTTTCTTTGTATCCCTAGCACTTAGCACAGTGCCTGGCACATAGTAGGTGCTTAATGAATGCTTATTGACTGATTAACTGACGTTCCTGTCTCTGACACACGGATAGGAGGAGAACCAGGAAAGCAGTATCACAAAAACCTAGAGAGAAGAGAGTACCAAGGAGGAGAGAATGATCAACAATGTCAAAGGCTGCAGAGAGGTTAAGGGGAAGGAGGACTGAGAAAAGGCCATTGGATCTGGCAGCTAAGAATCATTAGCAACTTTGGAAAGAGCAGTTTCCGTTGAATAAATGAGGTCAGAAGCCAGACTGTAGAGGGTTAAGAAAAGAATGAGACAAAAGGAAGTGGGCCCATCTGGTGCAGATGGTTTTCTCAGTTCCAGGTCCTAATCAGGGTCTGGGAGTGAAACATTAACAAGAATTTAATACTATTTACATTGACTAAAGAAATAACTCTGAGAGCCTGGGGGGTATCTTTGCACTTCCCCTATTGCCTGGCATGGGGCTCTCTGCTGGGGATTAGGAGAAGGGAAGTCGGGACCTGGGATTTCATCTGAGTAGGAAATTCCTGCTGTGAAGCCTCCCCCTCCAAAGTTACCTTGGATCTGCTTATTGTATTTTGTACATGCCTCTCTTTCTCTGTCACTGTCTTTATCTCTCTCTTCCTCTCTCTGTCTGTCTCTCTCCTCTCTGTCTTCCGCTTCTCTTCCTCTTTTTCTCTCCCACTTCTCTCTCTCCTTGTCGTCTTCTTCTTCTTCTTCTTCTTCTTCTTCTTCTTCTTCTTCTTCTTCTTCTTCTTCTTCTTCTCCTCCTCCTCCTCCTCCTCCTCCTCCTCCTCCTCCTCTCCCTCCTCCTCTTCCTCCTCCTGTTCCTCCTTCTTCTTCTCCCTCTCCCCCTCCCTCTCCCTCTCCTTCTCCTTCTCCTCCTCCTTTTCTCTCTCCCTTTCCCCCTTTGTTCTCTCTCTCTCTGTATCTCTTTCTCTCTCTCTCTTCTTCTATATGGAGTGTTATGGATAGAGCTGGCCAGGAAGATCTGCATTCAAGTCCTACCTCTGACATATAAATCCCAATGTTTTAGGCAATTCTTAAGGTCTTGAACAGGGGCAGTCAAATGGCTAAGTAGAAAAAGTGCTGGGCCTGAAGTCAGAAAGACTCATCTTCCTGAGTTCAAATCCAGCCTCAGACAGTTAACGGCTGTGTGACCCTGGGCAAGTCACTTAACCCTGTTTGCCTCAGTTTCCTCATCTAAAAAATGAGCTGGAGAAGGAAATGAAAATCTGCTCTACTATCTGCCAAGAAAACCCCAAATGAAGTCAAGTCAGACAAAACTGAACAACAAAGTCTTAAAGTCTAGTTCTGTAAATTCTACCTGCTTGGGGAGAGGAGCGGCCTCCCCCAGAAGTTCCATCTGGAAGTGAAATTCCAGGTCCACCCTCTATTTCCAGGTACTTCTTGTCTCCCCCTGATAAGCTCCTTGAGGACCAGGAGTGTTCCATTTTGTCTTTGTATCCCTCGTCCTTCAAATAGTCTGGCACCTTTAGAAGGCTAATAAATGTTTGTTGATTGGCTTGAGTCGCCCATCCAGAAATTCACCAGCAGTTCTTAAAAGAACCGCTTGGGGCAGTAAGGGGCTAATGGCTTCCTGTCTTCTGAAGGCACAAAGTAGGGACTTCCAGGCTCCAAGGCTGGTCCCTCTATCCACTCTTGGGGCAGCTTCTCACACCGATTACTTATCGTGCACATTCAGCTCTGGCCCTGAGAGCTCAGCGATCCTAGTGTAGAGTTCCAAAGCTAGCTAGGGAAAGCATCTATTAAGCTCTTACTGTGTGCCTGGCACACAGTCACTCAGGCCGCCGACAATAATTTATAGTTTTAGAGAGGAGCCTGGGGCACTAGGAAATTAAGTGATTTTGCCCAGGGACACACAGTCAGGGTGCTTTAGAAATAGAACCTGAACCCAGGTCCAGACTCAGAGGTCAGTTTTTAAACCACCAAGGCACACTGCCTCTCTACACATAATAGCTGCTTAAAAAGATCACAGATTCATAATTGAATGGGAGCTTAGGGACCATCTATCTTACTGACAAGGGACCTGTGATTTCAATGTCATATAGAATTCCCTAGTGAAGCAGCTACCGCTAGGTACCTTTTCTGCAGTTTATAGTCTTGACAAAGAAACAGGCTCATAGAGGGGAAGGGATTTGTTTAAGGCTGTGTAGCCAGTTAAAAAGCAGATTGAGGATTCAAATCCAGCCCTTCTGATTCCAAATGCAGTTATTTAGCTTACTGACTTCTATTTCTAAAAACACATTTCTATAGGTAGTTTATATCATTGTCCTCATGTTACAGGCAGGGAAACTAGAGAAAGCAGCTGGTAAATGGTAAATGACTTACCCAAGGTCATGTTGCTGATAAGTATTTGGGACAGGATTCAAATTCAGATTTTCCTGACTTGGAGATTGGCACTCTAACCATACTTGTTTTGGGGGTCCTGTGGACTTTGCATATGAGTCTTTCCCCCCCCATCTGCTGGGGAACCACCTTCCGAATGTACCTCACCCACGGCTTCCTTGATCACTACCTTGGTTTTCTCTGTGTTTTGGTATGCTCCCATCAAGCCAGAAATCCCCAGATATGAAGCAATCGCCCTAATCTACCAGGGAAGAAGGAGAGGGCTCATCCTGATGCCAGCATGAGTAAGGTATTCTGAACCTCCTTTCCACCTGAAATGGGGACCCATTTCACATGAATTTCAGTTTTGATGTTAAGTTTTGTTTGTTAAGTTCAGTTTGATGTTAATAACAGCACACCTGTGGTTTTAAAAACCACCCCCCACTCTAATATTTACTAATAATAGAAAACAGAAAACTCTTAAGTTAAAAAAAAGTTCTCTTCCCTTTTTTTCTTCCAGTTTTACCCAGTGAATTGTTATGTATAATGGATACCCTCAAGAGCATGAGTAGGTATAAGTAGGCTGAACATGTTACCAATGCCATTTGGCACGTGAGAATAGCCCAAAAGACAGCATTAAGGATGTGGATGACCAGAAAAGGAGAGGCTGAACACATAGTGAGACTTTTAGCCATCTAGGCATGTCAAGGGACCAGCTGGCCCCATCCACTGCCACCCATAGGGCCAGCAAGTTGAAGTAGGTACCCTGACCAAGACACAGGAAGCAGCATGTGGCAGGGAAATCAAACCATCACACTCACCTTGATGACCATCTCCTCTCAGATGCCGATGGAGACAGCCCAGGACCCCAAACCTGAAAGCCTCGGTAATACAAACCCTTCAGCTCAGCCTCTGAAGCCATCATCCCAGGAAGCAACCCTTGGGCAGATGCAGCCTGGGCACTTCACCCACAGCAAGAAGGTTCTTGCCACCAAGTTTTTGGCCCTCTCCAACACCAGGGTCAACATCAGAAATGGCTGAGATTTTTTTCAGTAGAAAAGACTTTAAAGGAGAGGCAATATCATCCCAATGAGATCAAAGAAAACAGAAAAGAACTTATTTAGACAAAAATATTTATAGCAGCTCTTTTTGTGGTGGCCAAGAATTGGAAATTGAGGGGATGCCCATCCATTGGGGAATGGCTGAACAAGTTGTAGCATGTGATTGTGATAGAATACTATTGTGCTATAAGAAATGAGAGGAGGGGCAGATAGGTGGTGCAGTGACCCTGGAGTCAGGAGGACCTGGGTTCAGATGTGGCCTCAGACACCTTGACACGCTTACTGTGTGACCTTGGGCAAGTCACTTAACCCCAGTTGCCCTGCCTCCCCCTCTCCCCCGCCAAAAGAAACGATGAGGGTTATGGGTTTAGAGAAACTTGGGAAGATTTACGAAGCAATGCAAGGTGAGGTGAGCAGAACCAGAACATCGTACATAGTAAGAATGCTCAACTGGGAAAGCCTTAGCTACTCTGATCAGTACAATGATGCAAGACAATTCCAAAGACCGTGATGAAAAATGTTCTCCACCTCCAGAGAGAGAACTGATAAATTCTGAGTACAGAATGAAGCATACTTTTTTTTAAACTTTCTTATTTGTGTGTGTGTTTTCTTTTGCAACATGGCTAAAACAAAAATGTTTTGTATGACTTCACATATACAACGAATATCATATCGCTTATCTTCTCAGCGTGGGGAGAGGTGGGAGGGTCAGAGAGAACTGGGAACTCAAAATTTTAAAAAATGAATGTTAAAATGTTTTTACATGTAATTAAGAAATAATGAAATAAAAATATATTTTTTGAAAAGCATTGCAATCTGATTTGCTGCTATACCCTAAGAACTATGGGATGTTTCCATCTGACTTGCAGCTGAAACCTCCTATATTTGTTATTTTCTCCATTAGAGCTTGAGCTCCTTGACAGTAGGGACTGTGTGACTTTTCTATGTTTGTCCTCAGTGCTTAGCCCATAAGGGCCTAATAAATGCTTTATTCACTCACCTTCCACCTTTGTGTTTTTGCAATGCCTAGAACACACTCTTTCTCCTAGATCGTGGCAGGACTCAGGTCATCTGCAACCTCCTCCAGGAAGGCTTTCCTGATTCCCCTAGAAGTTTGGGGTCCCTGTCTCCCACTTCAGTTCATCAGCTATTTATTTATTTAGTTGTTCACATATTGTAGCTCCCCAGCAGAAACAGACGCTTCTCCAGAGCAGAGTGGTTTCCGTGTTATCTCTGTATCCTTGCTACCTATCAAAGCCTGGGTTTAGTGAATGCTTGTGGAATGGGACTGCATTGGGAGAGGGACAACTGTTGGACCACCTGACCGCCCAGAGTCACCACAAAATCCAGAGGCCTCCAATGTGCTGAGTGGGTCTTCTGTGTAGCATTTATCAGAGGACATGGGTAAAATTCACAGATGAGGATGTAAATCAGTTATCTGCACCGATGCAGGGAGTGCTCACATGGAAGTATCCAAATTGATCCCTTTGGGTGGCCTGAAGCTGAAAAGCGGACATCCTATGAGGAGGTACCTCCCCCTATTTCTTTGCAGAGGTGGGGGGCTACAGATGCGCGACACTGTATACAACCTCAGACTTTTTTTTTTTGATAAGTTGTTTGGTTTCGATGAACCGTTTTCTCCTTTTTTATTCTTGTTTTTATTCTTTGTAATAAAGGAAAGTTCTCTGGGAGGGAATGCAGGGTGGGACAAATTGGGAAACACTGGTGATGTTAAAACAAAAGATACCAATGAAAATTTATTAGAAAAAATTAAAATTAAGTATCCCTTACCCTGTTGTTGGCTTCAAAACAAACTGAAGAGGTACCCCCTCCCCACTTCCACTCTGTCATGCAGAGGCTGCTAGTTGCCTCAATTGATCCTTTTGCTCAAGGGTCCCTCCACTGGGAGAGGGAGGCGAAGGGAGGGGGAGGGGGGGAGAGAGAGAAAGAGAAAGAGAGAGAGAGAGAGAGAGAGAGAGAGAGAGAGAGAGAGAGAGAGAGAGAGAGAGAGAGAGAGAGAGAGGAAGGGAGAGACTTTCTATTTTCGAGAGAGAGAGAGAGAGGAAGGGAGAGACTTTCTATTTTCTCCAGACGTTAAGATCCTTACAGCAAGCAGGAACAGGGGAATTTGGAACATTTGGAACATTGTAAGTCCCTTGGTTAATGGGAGGGATTAACCCTGGAGGGTCAGGGTTCCCAGCAGCCAAGATCCTCCCACCCTCCCTACTGGAAATACCCCGTCATAAGGAGGGGACGCAGCTGGCCCGAGATCCACCAGGGTGGGCATCAAGCCACATACCTCAACAACGTGCAGCTGGTGGTCTTAGCTGATGCCAGCCACCATTAAACTAGCCTTGCAAATACCCACCAGCCCAAGGCAATGATTATATAAAGGCTACTGCCCTCACTTGACCAGATTACTTGTGGGGAGGGTGAAAGAAAAAAATGTACAGGTTGTTAAAAATTAAGAGGTTGGTTCTTAAATTCCCCCAGAATAAATTAAAATGTATTAGTATCACACAAAGAACAAAGTTAAGAGTCTAGGCAAAATGAAAATTGCTTAGATGATTCTGACTGGATCTGGATAACAGGATTTCAGGTATAGAACTTTTGAGTGAGAAGGGACGTAGCTCAACCTAGCTCAACTATCTCATTTTGTGGGGAAACTAAGGACCAGAGAGTTAAAGTCTGGAAGAAAAAAACCAAGATCATGGTGGCTGGTGTACTGGAAAGAGTCCTATACTTGGAATTAGCAGATTCCTAGGTTTATGCTTTTAGCTATGTGACCATAGGCAATCACAACCTCTCTGAGCCTTACTTCCTTCATCTGTAAAATGGGGATAAGGTGTGTCAAGTGCTTTGAAAACCTTAAAATGCTCTATAAATGAAATCTGTTATTAGAATGAGAGGACTGGAGGTCAGGCCATGGACGGAAGGAATGGGGTCACATTAGCCTGAAGAATGGAAGACTGGGGGAGGGGGCATACATGAAGGCTGTCTTCAATTATTGGAAGAAAGTCTGTCCTGTGCAATCGGACAACTTAGATCTGACCAGGAAAGGCCCTTAGAGGTCATCTAGTGCTTCTTAAACTAGGGGTCATGACCCCAAACACACTGAAGAGGTCATGACTGGAAAAAGTTTAAGAAGCCCAGATTCTAGTCCAGCCTCCCTATTTTACGGATGAGAGAAATGAAGCCCAGAGAGGGAAGTGACTGGCCCAAGGTCATGCAGATAGTAAGTAGAAGAGGCCAGACATGTCTTCTGACTCAAAGTCAGGTAGTTTTCTTACTATGCCATCCTTAGAGTTGCTCTTTTTGGCCTCAGTCATTGCTTGAAGAAATGGGTAGAAACTGCAGAGGCAGATTGTAATCCAATATAAGAAAAAACAAATTTCTCAGAAATTTCCATTTGTCCCCAAGTGAAATCAGGCTGCTATGGGAGGTGGTGGCAGCTTCCCCATTCCCTGAGGACTTTAAGGAATGTTAGAGAAAATTCCGGGTTCAGGTAAAAAGGGGACTCGATGGCCCCTGATGGCCCCAGGACTGAGATGCTGGGATTTCATGGATGGCCAAGGCGGCATCCACAGCGAGGCTGGCAGAGTCCGGGTCTCCGGGCTCCCAGGCCAGCCCAGGGTCAATGTTGTTTGAAGCCACTTTTCCCCAGGCCAGACACCTTGGGCTGGCCCCATGACTGCTGAGTCAAGGCTTTCTGCTCCCTCCCTCACTAAGGGGGATGCCCGTCACAAAAGAGCCCTGAGAGAGAGTGACAATGACCCCACTGTTCAGTGGCACCCAAGTGGGCCTCTCAAATATCCCGGGGACATGGTTGTAGGATTACTGTACACCCACAAAGAGCTGTGGCACTGGGTTTTTTTTAATAGCAGGACAAAAATGCCAATTTAGGGTATATTTGGAAAGGGCATTTAAAAAGTCAAGAGCTCATCTCCCTCCCAAACTAAGCCCTACAATTTCCAACTAAAAATAAATTAGGGGTTGGGTTGGGTTGTTTATTTATTAACCATAAAACCTAAAACAAATTGGTAAAAGTCCTGCCTCTCCCCCCAACACTTTCTGCTGTACAAGACACTATAGCCCAATGGATTTAAGAGCCAGAGGACTTGAGGCCATGTCCCAGCTTTGCCACATAACTGTGTACCTCTGAACAAGTGGCTTTTGTGCCTTAGTTTCCCACTCTGTAAAACAGGGACACTACTGCTTGCCATTCCTATCTCACAGGAGCTCTGTGAAGATCAAAGGTGATGAGGTCAATGGGACCAGGAAGCACTACCTAAGCCTTCCCCATCATCATCATCATCATCATCATCATCATCATCACCATCTGATTTCTCGTGTGCCCTCTACCCTACTCTTTCAATCAATAGAGGGACAGGGTTAGACCTATGATTTCAATGAAAAGTGAACTCCCAGAGGAGAAAATTCCCTTTACTAATGCAAAATGGCAGCTTCTCTGCATTGTGAGGTCTTTGAGAGTTGCCTAGGGCTCTTGGAGGTGAAGTGACTTGCCCAGGGTCACACAGCTAATAAGTGTCTGATGCAGGATTTGAACCAAGTCTTCCTGAATCCACTATCCTCCACACTATGCTGTTTTCCTAATCTAGAACAAGCAGACATGGACCAGGGCTGACTAGGTAGGGTCCCACATTAGAATTATTCCCACTCCAAAGCCCTTTTCAAAAAATACTAAGAACTCATATTCATAGAGACTTTAGAGGTTTACATAGCATGTTACATGAATGATCTCATTTGATCCTATTAACAATGCTCTGAGGCAGGTGTGATAGGTGATATCTCTCCATTTTACGGATGAGGAAACCAAGGCTCAGAGTGCTTAGGTCCACAGTCACACAACTAGTTAAATATCTGAGTAACGATTTGAATCTAGATCTTCCTGACTCTAAGTCTAGTCACCGATCCAGACGACCAAGATCAGAAACAAAGGGATGGAGAACAGTGAACGCTGGCATTTGTAATGCACAGAAGATTGTGCTTAGGGCAGTTCCCTACCCCTGGCTGAACCCTATAGCTAACACCGAGCAGGTTAGGCAGTAACAATTTTGGAGAGTGTGGCTGAGGGGAGTGGGTGGGATGGGATGCCCAAGGCTGGAAGCCTTCACTCCTCTCTTTTGTGGGGTTTCGAGGGGAACGCTACCCAGCTTCCTGGGGACATCAACACTTCTGAGTCAGCATCAGACATTCTGCATCTTGGGCTCCTGTCTGGGATTTTGTTCTTGTATGAAATTCGTGGAAAGGAGGGAACATTCTGAGGCTGTAGCTGATCGAGCCATCAAATATTGTTGTTGTACAACCATCTACCTTCCCCCCATAAGATCAGCTTCCATCTCTAAAAAATTCAAAGTTTGCAAAGGTCTTGATATGTCTTTTCGTTTGAACCTTACAACAACCCTATGATGGAGGTTGCTACCATGATTCCCATTTTACAGATGAAGGAACTGAGGCTTAGACGAATGAAATCTCTCAGGTAGGGTTGAAAAGCTAGTAAATGTCTGAGGTTGGATTTGAATCCATCTCCACATAACGATCACATTCTCTTTTTGGCCTAATCCCTCCAGAGGCTCCAGCTCAAGATAAGCTGGGCTGTAAGGCACGTAGTCATTTTATGGAGACAAGCTGCCATGTTCCTAACACATCTAAGCCCCAGGCTTGATCACAATCCCAATCTCATGGCTTCTCTTAGCTTGCAGGAGAAGTGAGCCCTCCTACTAGGCAACAACAGACAAGAAGCCACCATTTGTATTTGGTAGATAGAAGGTGATGGGCTTCAGGGACAAGACGCTGCCCATAGGACCATCCAGCCCAACCACCTCACATTACACAGCAGAAAAGCCTCAGAGAGTGAAAGTGACTTGTCTAAGGCCCTACAGATAGTGAGTACTAGGGCCAGGATGGTTCCCCAGACTCTTGGATCCCAAATCTAGTATTCCTTTAAAGAGTGTGAACACCAGGCTTGGGATCTGTTACCACTAGGAACCATCCCCAGAAAGAACCACAGTATGTCAAAGTAAGGTCTGGAGAAATAGTAGATAAGATTAAGGTACTCAGGGAGCAGCACCCCCCCCCCCATCCCCACCAAGATGTATAATTGGTGAAAGATCAGCTCGAGTGCTGGGAAGACCACATGGTAGAGTAGGAGAGCCCTGACTCTGGAATCAGGAGACCAAAGTTGGAATACCAGGTCAAGCGTATACTAGATGTATAAGCCTCAGCCCTTCTCTGAGCCTCAGTTTCCGTACCTGTAAAATGGAGCCAGTAAAACTCATACTGCCCATCTTCACAGTGGTGTGCGGAAAACACTTTGTAAACCATAAAGTGCTATTCAGGTGTCACATAGTATTACGGGTCAAAATGAAGTGGGGTAGGGGGAGATGGGGCAACAAGTGGTGAAGTATCTACATGGTAGCCAGAACAAGGAAGAATGGAGAGACCATCTCAGTTCTCTAGCTCTGTCTAAAGAAGACACATACTCTGGCAGACCCAGATGTTGGGATTCTGGTCCTGAGCTCAGGAGAAAGCTATTTTATCAAATGGTTTCCTTTATTGATGCTGTCTCCAGATCTGGAATTGGGGGTGTCTCATATTTGGGTTTGCTGCCTTCTGTCTACTGACATAATTTACCTGGGGAGAAGGCAGTACATTTTATTATTTTAAAATGGTTTAATTTGTAAACTAGACATGCCTGGATGAAGCACTTGGACAGATGCCCTTTTGGGGGATCCCATCATCCTGCATCTAGCATTTGAAATAATTTAGTTGTTAGTGTTCTGACTCAGCCAGAAACTCAAACTCATCATGTGGCCTTCTCTAGACCTCATTTTTCTGTGAGACAAGTCATTTAACCTCCCTCCCCCTCAGTTTCTCCATCTGTAAAAAGAGATGGAGCAGATAGCCCATTGAGGTCCTTCCCAGCTCTACAGGCCTATGATCCCATGGTCCTTGTCTATAAAATGAGAGGGCTGGGCTAGCTGGTCTCCCAGGTTCCATTCAGCTCTGTTATTGTCCTAAAATTCTCCATTTTATGTTCTCTTCCAGCTCTGAGACTGTTTTCTAAGGTCCCCTCCCTGCCCCCTCTGCCATTCTCTGTTCTAAGAGCTCTTCCAGATGGTTTTTTTTTTCAGTTCTGATGGTCTATCGTCCAAGAAGATGGATCAGATATTCTACATTCTATCAAATCCCTTCTGCCTCCAGTCTTCTAAGATTCATTGTCCTTTTGAACCAGGTACAGAGATTGAGAGAAAGGAGAACATACATGTTAATACACATCTGACATAGTTTGCCACTGCATCAATGTTAGGGGACCCACAAGAGTTACTTAAGTTTTTAACTAGGGGGAAAAAGAGATTGTTAGGGCTTGTCGTCAGCTCCAATCCCATACAGAAATGCCATCATCAGCCTGACACAGACTCTGCCAGGAATCTGGCTCTTTGTTTTCCTTCTTTTCAGCAAGGGCCCGTCTGAATGGAGCAGGAGATCCAGACGAGGAGCCCGGAGGGACCTTCTCCCATCATCGATTCTCCATGTGGATGTCGACAGGAATGAATGTGACGGTGGTGGGTTGGCTGACGCTGTTGTTGCTGGGCTGGCCTGTGGAAGATGCTGGGGAGGTGGGCTTGGGGCTCTTGGGTTCCAATTCCCGTCTCATTCTCATTTTTCTGTAACAAACAATATTTGAGTGGTTTCTGTCGTTTGGTATGAGCATTCACAACAGAGGCTGCAGCTGATGCCAGGAGGGAGTAAAATTAAAAACTTGTAAAAAAAAAATCCTTAATTGTTCCCCTGCACCAGTTACACAATAGGCTCAGAGAGTTCACAAGATTGGATTTAAGTCTTAGTTTGGTTACTAATGCCCTGAGCAGTCTTGAGAAAGTCTCTTTGTCTTCTTAAACCTCAGTTTCCTCATCTGTAAAATGGGGTGATGATCTCTAAGGTGACTTCCACTTCTCAGTCCCTGAAGTGCTAAACAAATGTCAGTTTTAACCATTTATTATTATCCCATGATCCTATGAGAGTAAATACTAGAAAGAAACAGAGGTTATCTAGTTTAGGTGTTAACTGGCAGGAGCCTGGTGAAGTCTAGGGGCCCCTGCTTAGAAGAAGGTTAAGTGGATAAAATAAAATGAGGAAGAGGAAGAAGGAGAAGGGAGGAAGGGGAGAAGGAGGAGAAGAAAGAAGGGAGGAAAAAAGGAGGAAGGAGAAGAGAGGAAGGAGGGGGAGAAGGAGGAGGAAGAAAAAGGAGAAGAACTAATATTCATATAGTATTTACCATGTGCCAGGCACCGTGCTAAGTGCTTTACAGATATTATTGTCTCATTTGGCCCTCACAACAACCCTTTGAGGTAGATGCTATTATTATGCTACTATTTTACAGATGAGGAAACTGAGAGAGTTAAGTGACTTGTCCAGGGTCACACAGCTAGTAAGCGTCTGAGGCCAGATGTGAACTCAGTAAGAGGAGTCTTCCTGACTTCAGTTCCAGTGCTCTATCCGCTGCACTACCTATTATGTCTCCATTATCATTAATTAATTAATATATATTAAGCAGGAGATGCTTAATAAATTGTATGCCTATAAAATGCTACCCAAAGAACCAAAATATCTATGTACCCCTCTCTGCTAATTGCCCTGGCTCTGAGACTTTTTCATTCATTAGCCCCTCTGGCAGGAAAATGGACAAATTCTAGGAAGCATGGAAAGGGATGGGTATTAGTCCTGCTTAAGCTACCATGGTGGTGCCAGAAACTAGGATGTGGTGACTGGGGCTTTATCCGAGGGCATCAAAATTTAGAGGGGTGATGATAACATTTTCAGTCTTTCCCCTTGGGGAGTTCCTCCTGGCGGCCTTTATTTTGTGGAGGGGTTAAAGCCAGCTTTCGTTTCCCCTCCTCCCCCCTATGTGTTCTTGACTTCAAAACCATGCCCCTATTTCTGTCTCATCCTCGAACTTCCCTCAGGACTTAGAGCCTCCTCACTCTAGAACATCCAACCACTCTTGCAACCTTCTCAACCTAAGGACTACCTCCTTTCCCACTGAAGAGATCCACCTGGGGCCTCCATTTTGTGGAAGGGCCCAAGCCAACCTTCATTCCCTCCTGGCCCTGTTCCATCTCTCCCCACCTCCACATCAGATGTCTTCATTCCCACCCCACCCCACCCTTCCAGCCCCTACTCCCAACTCCCAGCCTCAGGGGGTAGTGACTTCTCCCCTCATAGATCTCTCCAAACAAATACCGAATGACTGTTCTTTGGGGTTACTATACTTCTGTATGTACTACTGTATTGTGGTACATATTTCAGATATGGGGCAAATTAGGTGGTTTCTGAGATCCCTTCCATTCTGTGATATCCCCTTTGGTACCTGTTGTACATTTTTAGCAAGATGAGCACCACGGTGAAGATGATGATGACGCCAACCACAATGGCTGCTACAATGGCTCCCGAACCTGCCTCAAGGGGGAGAGAGAAGGCAATGAGAAGCCAGTGATGGGCAGAACCAGGACTGGAACCCAGGCCTCCTGGTGCCCCATCTAGGACTCTTTCCCCTGTATTCTGCTGCCTCCAGCACAGAGTTCCTCCCCTCTTTCTAGCCTTGTCCCCACATAGCCAAAGCTCTAATCAAACTGGACTGGTCTCTGCCCCTGGAACGCATTCTAAATTTTCCCACCTCCAAACCTTATTCATGCTACTCCCTATTACATTCATTCATTCATTTTTTTTCATTCAATAACTACTAATTATAAATCCTTATGCTCAGTGCTGGAGAAGTATGGAAGATAAATGAAGCTTGGTCCCTACCTGGGAGGTGAAATATACCTTCCTGAAGCCACTGGCTACTGACTCCATAATGAGACTAACTACCTTTTCCAAGGTCCTCCCAAATTTGGGTAGGGACCATCCAAAACTGGTTATGGGGTAAAATTCCAGGTATTTCCACAAATCCATCTTCATAGCCCCTTCAAAAAGTTTGAAGATGGTCATTTGTGACATCTGTTTTCTCAGGGCCTTTGTGGACCCTCAGGGAAAGAAAGTCATCGTTTTGGTCAAATACACACATCTGATAATAAAGATGCATATACAATATGGAAGCAAAGACAGCCAAGTGAGGATGAATTCCAAAGAGTAGAAACGTTCCAGGAGGAGCTGAGGCTATTAGTGACTGCAAACGGCAACCCAAAGGGGTGGTGATTATTATTGTTAATAGATATGTTGGGGGTTAAAGGAGGGTCAGATAATGTGATAAAATCACTGCTTGGAAGTGTGTGGGATAAGGGACAAGGGAGGGAAGGTAGAACTGCTGGACTCTTCTTTTCCCATCATTTTCTCAGGGAAAACACATTTTAGAATTGGACTGACTGGATAGACAGAACAAAGATGGTACCCAGGGAGTGGAAACCAAGGATGAGTGAGGGCACAGGAAGAGATTGTCCAATCACCCTCCATGAGGCCACGTTCATGGGACCAAGGTATACTAGTTAAAAGAATTAGCAGATGGGATTGCTGGTGATTGGCTCATGATCTTTGAAGGGCCCTGGAGAATGGGAGAGGAGCCATGGGCCTGATGGCAGCAAACATGGTTCCCAAATTAAATAAAACAAAGAAGTAGGGAAAGTGCAAACTTTAGGCCAGTGAAGCTTGGCCTCTAGTTCCTGGCAAAATTCTAGGATATTTTACTAACAGGAACGTTTGTGAGTGCTCCAAGAGGCCAAAGTAGCTAGATCGAGAACAGGTCGTGCCATACTTGAATCATTTCTTACGTTAATAGGATCACTAGACCAGGAGATACTGTAGCTATAGTATACCTAGATTTCTGGAAAGCATTTGACAAAATCTCTCGAGTTACTCTTGTGAGTTAGTAGGGGCAGCTAGGCGGTGCAGTCCGTAGAACACTGGACCTGGAGTCAGACAGACACAAGTTCAAATCCAGCCTCCGACCTTACTAGCTGTGATCCTGGGCAAGTCACTTAACCCCTGATTGCCTTGGTTTTCACATCTGTAAAACAGGATAATAATAGCATCTATCTCCCAGGGATGTTGGGAAGATGAAATATTTGCAAAATGCTTAGCACAACGCATGACACATAGTAAACGCTTAGTAAATGTTTATTGAAGATTGATGGTTAGCTGTTCTTTTTCTTATATATCATATACATAATAATATATAATTTATATTTATAATATAATGTATATGCACACTTCTCCATTATTACTATTGCATGTATACTAATTCTCCTTTATTATCATTATTGTCGTCACCAAACTGGACTGCTCTCTGCTCTGAACTTTCCCATTCCTGCGCTCACGTGTGATCATGTGTTCATGCTCTTCCCTATGCCTACAATGCGGTTGTCCCATTCTTTAAGGTCCAGCTGCAATGCCACCTTCCCTGTCAACAACAACCTTTGCCCTAAGACCTCACCTACGTGGCACTTGATCTTTCACTTCTTTTATTAGCTTTTTTTTGGGACTACCTTTCATTATACCATGGGAAGCTTCAAATTTGGCAACTCCTTCCGTTGATGTAGGTCAGGGATTCATCGACAATTTTGAGGACTATCGATTGTCTAGCACAGTGCTTGGCACACAGTAGGTACTTAATAAATGCTTATTGATTGACAGGGGTCAAACAGCTAATATGTGTCATATTTGAACTCAGGTCTTCTTGACTCCAAAGCTGCCTCTGTTTACATGCTTACAGTGGTGTACTAGTAAATGTTTAATGACTGCTTCTCCTCCAAAATGCCATATACACTTCTAAGCTTATATTATTAATACTTTCCCATCACTTTTTTTTTTTAGGCAATTGAGGTTAAGTGACTTGCCCAAGATCACACAACTAGTGTCTGAGGCTAATTTGAACTCAGGTTCTCCTGACTATAGGGCTGATGCTATATCCACTGAGCCACCTAGCTGCCCCCCACTTTCTTAAGTTTAGACAGTCAACCACACAATAAATCAAGCCTGCCCTGATTCGTAGCATTTGCCCAATCGTCTCTCCCAAGCCCACTCCAGCACTTCCCTGAACCCTTATCATATAGTATGATGTAATGCAGCCATAGGCGAGTGTATTATCCTGCTACCAGACTATAAGCTCCATAATGTAAATTTGATATCTCTTCTAGTGCTGAGTACCTGGCTTGATATACTGTAGGTGCTCAATAAATGTTTATTCAAAGAATGAATGAACACATGCTTGGAGTGCCTTGCCTCTTGGCACCTCTCTAGAGAATCCCCAACACATCTGACCAAGTCGGCCTACACCTCCGTTACAGCAGATATTTTCTGGCCCGGCCCCTGGCACCTCACTCAATCACCCTTACTCTTATAGAGGAAGTCTTCTGTAGACATCGCGGTCTCATTTCCTGGGAAGGTGGCACCTCCCAATGGGGCCACTGTGGTCATCTTGGTCTTGTCTACAAAGAAAAGAAAATGGGTTAAAAAAGCAGATCTCCATTCAAGTTCGATCTCCGATGCCTATCTCTTTGATTTCCCATGAACACCCATATGGGTGTCATTCACTGAAAACAAATTCAGTTTATCCACAAATATTTACCCAGTGTTTCTCGTATGGTAGGTGCTAGGCCTGGCACCATGGAGGTTTTAAATTCAATACCCATTGAGTGCCTACTGTGCGCTGAGCACTGGCGGAGAGCAATCCATCAACCGACAGACACTTATTAACCCACAATGTGCCAGGGATACAAAGAAACAGTCCCTCCCCTTAACGAGCTTCCATTTTATCAAGAGGTGCAAAATTTAAGTCAGACATAGCTCCTGCCCTGATGGAGCTTACAATCTAACAGACAGTAAGCTGTGATTATATCCCTCCTTCTACAACTCAGAAAATTCTCACAGGTAAAGATAGTAGGATTTGAGAAACTGTTGTATGGAAGAGGGATTAGTCTGGGGGATTATCTGCTTGGTCCCTGAAGACTGCAACAAGAAGCAATGGATGGAAGGTGTAGAGCAGTAAATTCAGGCTTGACCTCAGGGGATGAGAGCTGTCCATTAGAGAAGTGGGCTGCCCTTGACTGCTCCCTTGCAGCAAAGGCTAAACTGTCCACTCACCAGATATGTTGAAGGGGAAGCCTTTTTCATGGCCTGGGTGAAATGACCACTTTTTTCCCCTTCCAGGTTTCTTTTAATTCAGAGATTCTTGTGATGTGATGGTGGTGGTGGTTGTGGTTATTATTCAGTTGAATCTGACTCATTGTGACCCCATTTGGGGTTTTCTTGGCAGACATACTGGAGGGGTTTGCCGTGTCCTTCTCTAGCACATTTTACAGATGAGGAAACTGAGGCAAACAGGGTGAAGTGACTCGCTCAGGGTCACACAGCTAGTGTCTGAGGCCGGATTTGAACTCAGGTCTTCCTGACTTGAGGCCTGGTGCTCTACCCACTGAGCCACCCTCTGTGAAATGGACACGTCATCAATGAAGATGATAACTACAATGTACATCTAAGATGTGTGAAGTACTATGGGAGGGAAGTCTGGGGACTGTCACTGACTGTAGGAATCAGGGAAAGCTTTCTGGAGGCAGTGCCCTTTCATAGGATCATGGATTTGTTGCTGGAGGGGAGGGGAACTTAGATATCCTTTAGTCGAATTCATGATTTTAAAATTCATTTCTTAGGAGGAAACTGAGGCCCACATTAATGACACGGCAGATGGTATAAGAGGCAAGATTCAAACCCATGTTCTCTGACTCTAGATGCCATGTTCTTTCTATACACCATAATCCAGCAGGGTTTTAAAGATCCAGAAAGAATTCAACAGGCAAAAAAGGGAAAGGGATGGCATTCCGGGTGTGGGTAACAGCATGAACAAAGGTTCGGAGGTAGAAAAGTGTATGTTTGTTGGGCAGAAAAGAGATAACAAAAGATACCTTCTCTATCTCCTGGCAGAAAGCTGGGAGACCACCAGGGCAGAACATTGTAGACATCATCAGATGTGGTTGCTATATTGGACGCTTTTGCTTAACTGTTTTTCTTTGTAACAAGGGAGGGTTCAATCTGGAGGAGGTGGGAGTGGGGAATGAATGTGCTTTAAAGACAAAAGGCCTCTATAAAATGCCTTAAAAAAAGTAGCCTGGCTTGGAATCAAACTTGGGTGTCCTGTCTAGCCCAGGGCTCTTTCCATGCACTGTCCTGAAGCAGCCTCGGCCTTTTTACACAAAAATGCAAAGAATTGTTCTAGGTGATTAAAAACACAACAAGAAAAGGGAAAACAAACTTGGGTCCAGCGGTTCCTCTGATGTCAAAGAGAGCAGGGCCTTCCCTTCCAATGCTGAGCACCGCGAGATTCCTGGAGACTTTCCCAGGGTAGCCTATTTCTCTTAGATTCCTCCATTTGGCATTAACTACCTGTGTGGCCTTGGCCAAGGCACATAGCCTTTCCACGCCTCAGTTTCCTCATTTGTAAAATGGTGACCAGACAGCCTTCGAGGTCCTTCATTGCCTCGACTCTAAGCGTTCCCTTCAATGGAGCTTCTTTCAGGCTCTGCTCTTTTTCTTGTCTCCATAATGTCCCAGTCACCTCTTCATCCAGGAATTCACAGCCCATCAATACTCTTTGCCCCTGAGGCCCTTCCTCTGTGGCCAGCTCCTCCCAACCTGGCTTCACTCTTCCAGACTTCTCTCCCCGTCCCCCGCTTTCAGTTTCCTTGTATGGGTGGTGTCCACCATTAGAGTGTAAGTTCCCTGAGGGGAGGGACTACCGTTCTTTTTTCTCATATTCCTAGCGCTTAGCACTGGGCCAGGCACACAGTACCCACTTAATAAACGCTTGTTTACTGACTGATAGACAGTCACTGAGGCTGAGCAGAACAATCCCTTCTCCCGGATGGTCCTTCCTTCCAATACTTGAAGACAGCAGGTCCACACTAAGCCTTCTCTGCTATGGCTAAAATCCCAGCTCTTCGACTGATTCTCCCATGGCCTGATATCAAGGCCCTTCCACACGTCTTCCTCTGAATGGATTTAATGCTGGCCAGCTTTATTGATGCCCTTCCTAAAATGGGATGCTCAGAACAAAGGGAGAAAGGAAATGAGCATTGATAAGGTGCCTACTATGTGCCTAGCACAGTGCTAAGCCCTTTACAATTATTCTCTTTTGATCCCCAGACCAACCCTGGGAGGTAGGTGCTATTATTTCCCCCATTTTACAGGTAAGGAAACTGAGGCAGGCAGCAGTGAAGTCCCTTGCCTAGGTAACTGTACTAAGTGTCTGAGGCTGAATTTGAATTCAGGTCAGGCCCAGGGCTCTAGAACCTGACTAAGGCAGGGAATAGCAGGACATTCATCTCCCTAGCTGTGGTCTCAGGCCCCTCTTAATGCAGCCTCAGATCACACTCATTTTCTTGGCTGCCATATCACACCATTTTTTTTTGTTGTTGTTGTCAAATGTTAAATTTATTGCAATAGTCTCCTTTGTAGCTTTTAACTTGCTGGGCATTCAACAGCACCACTATTGATGTCATCAATGACATCATGAGGGTATTTGCCATCAATGTTGCAGCCCACAGACTGCGCTGTTCCAAGTATCTCTTTAATGGTTCCAGAGAGATCTCTTGCCAAAGATCGGTGCCTCATCTGTCAAGCAATGTTGACAATCCCATTGAAACTGATGTTTCCATTGTGTTTAATATTTTTCTGCTTCTTTCTGTCCCGAGGAGGTTCCTTTAGGGCTTTGATGATCAAGGCTGAGGCAGAAGGTACAACCTCAATCTGGGCCTGTCTGTTCTGAATGCTAAGTTTCACTGTGATTCTTAGCCCTTTCCAGTTACCAGTTGCTTTCACAATGTCATCACCAACCTTTTTGGGAGACAAACCCAAGGGACCAATTTTGGGGGCCAGAGCTGATATGGCACCAACTTCACCACCTGTGCACCTTAAAAACACGACTTTAATTTCATTAGGGTCAAACTTGGGCAGCATGGCGGCGATGAAGGTGGTGGCTTGGCCTGGACGCTGCGGGGTGGCTGCCAGTGTCGGATGAACCCGGATCTGGGACGACCGAAAGAAGTTGCACCTTCACCACCATGAGCTGGGAGCCAAAAGCCATATCACACTATTGACTTATAGAGAGCTTGCTGAACACTCAAATGTCTTCAGGTGACAGATGCCTTGCCACGCCTTCCACTTTTTTTTTTTGTCCTTATGAGCAAGATTTAAAAAAAACAAACAAAAAAACACCTAAATGTAAGACTTCTACATTTATGTATACTGAATTTCATTTTATTGTTCTAGACCTTCAAGGCTTTTGTCATTCTGACTGTGTGTTAGCTAACCTTGATACTCAGGACACCTATGCCTTCATTCAGTCCACTGATAAATATCTTATACAGCATAGGACCAAGCACAGATCCCTGGGGCACACCACTGGAGATGCTCCAAGTTGACACCAAACTATTCATTCTGAACTTGTAGTTCAGCTATTCAACCAACTCTGAATCCTTCTGATTGTCCAGCCATGTGAGCCCCAGAACTCTCCATCTTTCCCCTTAGACTACCCTGAAAGACTGATGCCTTGCTAGAATCTAGGTAAACTCTGGTCTTGGGACTCCCAGGTTACTGAGCTTTCTAGTGCACCATGAGCTATCAATAGCATTTCCTTATGATCCTATTTAAGTATGAAAGAAGGAAGGGAATAAACCCACTGAGCTCTCTGGTGACCACAGGAGAGGAGTGAGTCAGTGCCCACTAACAGAATCATCAGGTGAGGCAGGGCACAAGCAGGCCGGGCAAGGTCCCAAGCAACCTTCCCTTATGTTCTTCTCACCAAAGGAAGAGCCTGGGCAGGCTCCAAACACACAGGCCCAAGAATTCCTATTGTAAGTTTAGCTTAACTTGTTGGCACTTAACGAATAGTCCAGCCACACTAACCTTGTATTCCTGGTAGGGGACACTCCACCTCTGTTACTGTATCATCACCCTGGCTGGAAGGCCCTTCCTTCTCAGTTTCCCTTCAAAACTCACTTCAGGCACCGTCTACATGAGCCTTTGATGACCTTCTCTCCCCCCCTCCACCCCCCATTACTATTACACCTTGTACTTGTACATAATATAAATATGTCTGTCTATAGAAAGGAAGCTTGGCACAACGGATAGACAGCTGCAAAGACCTGGGTTCAGATCCTAGCTGAGGAGTCTATTACTTTCTCAGTGCTGCCGTGCAAATCTCCAGGACTATGTAAGCTGTACAGTAGGAGTTTATCTGTATTGACAGAGGGAGTTTTCTCACCAGGAGCTCCTGGCTCTGATGAAGTCACAAATTCGATCATAAAACAAATACCTTGTACGTATTTTTATACATACTTGCTGTCTCTCCTAATGGCTGTAAGCTCTTTGAGGAAGGAACCTCTTTTTTGTATCTCCATTGTCAGGCATACAGTAGGCACTTAGTAAATGCTCACTGATTGGTATTTCCATAAAGTACCTGATATTGTCTTAAGAAGCTGCTTTTAGATGCCCTATTTGGCCCTCCCAGTACTAGGTGGTGCAGTGGATACAGTGCAGGCCCTGGAGTCAGGAAGACTTATCTTTCTGAGTTCAAATCTGGCTTTAGATACTTACTAGCCGTGTGACCCTGGACAAATCACTTAACCCTGTTTGCCTCAGTTTCCTCACTTTTTGGAGGGGTTGATTAGGCAGACTTAGTAGCTTCTGAATGCCTTCTAACCCTGGGATTCTTTGATTTCCTTTGATATCAGTTTCTTTATAAAATGAGGGGAGTAAATTAAGGTTTCCCTCCCCTCTCCAGCTTTGCCATTCAATGATGCTAGAATTCTCTGGCTTTCTTTGGAATTGCTGTGCCTCTTGGTCTCAGTGGCTCAGGTATTGCTGTCACCATTGATGGGGAGGCCTGGGAGAGAGAACATCTGCTCCCTCTACCTCAAAGGTCAAGGCAGCTAGGTGGTGCAGTGGAGAGAAGTCAAGAAAACTCATCTTTCTGAATTCAAATCTAGCCTCAAACATTTACTAGCAGTGTGACCCTGGGCAAGTCACTTAACCCTGTTTGCCTCAGTTTCATCATCTGTGAAATGAGCTGGAGAAGGAAATGGTGAACCACTCCAGTATCTCTGCCAAGAAAATCCCAAATGGGGTCATGAAGTCAGACATGACTGAAAAATGATTGAACAGCAAGGCCACCTTCATCACAAATCAATTACTGAGTTGTCAACATACTGACCTCTTCGGCTTGCTGAAAAGGGCCCATCTAGCTTCAAGTGGTACTATAGAAAGAGCCTCAGTTTGGAGTCAGAAGAACCAGGTTCAAATCCCAGCTCTTCTATTTATGAGCTGTGTGATGATGTTGGGCAAATCCCTTAACCTCTCTAAGCTTCAATTCCTCATATATGAAGTGAAGGAACTGGACGAGGCCCCTTCTGGCTCTAAATTGCTGATGTGAGGAGGGCTTGACAAATCTAATAACAGTCTAAGGGTTAAACAACCTTGTAAGACACAAACACAAACAGCCATGAGGCCTCGTAGAGTAAATACCAAATGAGTGGAATAGAGAACAAGGGCCCCAGGTCTGTAGGAGGAGGCCAGGCCCGTGGGCTGGGACTGCCCAAGCCCAACCAGAACTGGAATGTGACCTAGGGCTTCCAGTGGCCTGTTTGTCTTTTGGCCATAAGTCAACATTCCTACTCCCAAGAATCCCCAGACCCACAAAGCACACCCCTTTCTCTGAGCCCTCAGACTCCACCCCACCAAATATGTACCAGGCTGGATGGCGGTCCTCCTCCGTAGTGAAAGGGAGTGATGAAAACAATATAGCATGGAGAAACCTGGCAAATGGGCCAGTCTGCCCCCACTGAATGCCTCCTTTGTTTAACCCTGGCCTCGTTATGGTAACATGACCCTCCCATCTAGCAAGGGGGCCTAGTATCCTAGAAAAAAAACACTGAATCGAATGATTATGGAGACCAGGTAACATAGGAGAATGTTTCATTCCCCTCCCCCACCTCCCCACTGTCCCCTGGGCTGCATGGTATGATGCAAACAGCCCTAGAATGGGGATTTTTCATCTACTAACTAGTTCAGTGAGTTTAGCTATTTTCTTTCTCTGGGTCTCAGCCTCCCTCCTTTATAAAATCTGGGGCTTGGACTAGATTATCTCCAAGGTTCCTTGCAGTCCTAATTTACCCTCTTTGTTCTCATATCTCTTCTGGCCCTAAGAACCTACGGTCCCATGTATGATACCTTCGTGCCTTTCTTTCACCTTAAAAAATGCTCTTTGCCCACCGAAATCCCAACTATGCCATTCAAACACTCAATGCTCTCCATCACACACTGAGCATTGGGCCTATTTGGGTCCCACTCTTTTCTTGGCTGTTCTCTTTCCCCTGGTGAAGACCGCTGGGAACTCAGGCATATGACAGAGACAGCATCAGGGATGGCTTCTCAATGCTGTCTTCAGATGCTAACACGGCACCCTCTGTGAATCTATGGGGAGACAGCATAGCCTCAAGCTCACGGGCTAGAGACACCTCTGTCTCACCATCTTCGCACTTTCTCAATTGTCCTGAGAATCCTCAGCAGAAAGCATCTACCAATTGCTAGGCATTTCTGAAGGGCAACTTCACTGGCTCACAGCTCTTCCTCCAACTTACACCACCCTCCGTCGTTCAAACCAGGGCACACACTCACTGTTTCCCTTTTATCTTTCATCATATTCCCCTTCCCTCCCCCCAACTGCCTAGTATATCTTGGGTACTTATTATATGTTTGTTGATTGATGGGTTGTTGCTGCCATTACCTAGGGCTCTAAGAATGTTGTATTTGATTGATCTTGAAAGCATCTTTCTGTTTTTAATCTATAAGCCAATGATTGGGACTGTTTTTTAATAGTTCGAGGATGGTTGGTAGTCAATGACTATGATCAGAAGCTGTAAACTCTATGCCTTGAGGAGGTTGTTGTTGAGTCATTTTTCAGTCATGTCTGATTCTTCATAATGTCATTTGGGGTTTTCTTGGGAAAGACACTGGAGTGGTTTGCCATTTCCTTCTTCAGCTCATTTTACAGATGAGGAAACTGAGGCAAACAGGGTTAAGTGACTTGTCCATAGCTGGTAAGTGTCTGAGGCCAGATTTGAACTCAGGAAGTTGAAACTTCCAAGCCCAGCATTCTATCCACTGCACCAACTAGCTGTCTCTGCAGTCTAACATTATCCAATGTGTGAGATTCACTAAGGCCATCTTTCTCCACCCTCTCCCTCCTAGGGACTCCAAAATTATGAACTGTCTATATCATTCATTTAATCACACTGTGATACATATTTATACTGGCACTTTTTTTTTTTTTTGGTGTTCATGTGTCTCCTCTCCTTAGCTAGCTTACAAACACTTCAAGGATAAGTATTATATTTTAGACCTCTTTGCATGCTCCAGAAAACAAACAAACAAACAGTGGCTAGAGAGTTGGCCTTAGAATTAGAAAGACCTGAGTTCAAGTCTCCCCACTGAAACATACTGACCAAGTGATTCCAGGAAAGTCATATAACCTCTGTTCTCCTCTAGACAGCTCTCTGCGACTAAACGTTAGAGCTGCTGCTGACCTGCATTGACAGGAGTTTTCTCCTTCAGGAGCTCTCTCTGAGAATGAAATCATCAATTCAATACCTACCCAACAATTTCTTGCATCCCCCATAGGATCTAAAACTAGAAAGAACCTTAGAGGTGGGTCATCTACAGAGGTGTGTGATTATGTGGGACAAGCAATCGTTTTGATATGACTTCATTTTTAGACAGCAATGATCAAGTGTGTGTTTCCACTAACACTAGGCCGGCTGGAACATCTGGCCTTGACCAGATGAAACTAGACTGCGCTGGTTTCCCAACATTTAGTTTAGTTTCTCTCACTCTGGTGCTGGATTTTGTATCATACAAATGTGTTCCACTGCGCTCTTTTGTTGTTTGTTTAATTTTGTGGTTTTTAGGAATGGATATTACTACAAAGAAGCATGCCAAAGTTGTAACTCTTAAAAAAAAAAAAGAGCACGTTTCAATCACTATTAAAGATATCGCCCAAGCCATTAGTGTGCGCGTTTAAAGAATCATTCAAGCTCGAGATGAAACAGGTTCAGTAACGCCTAACTGAAAAGAAAAGTTTGGGAAAAAACAAAAACACCAACAAGAACCGACGAACTATTGCTGCTAAACAGCCTAATTAATTAATCCTTGGAAACTCAGCAAAGACCTTCAGAGTGACCTGGTACCTGGAAGAGTTGAAATGTATTCATTTACAATGCAGCATATATATGTATATGTATATATATATATATGCATATATATATACACATATATAGATATATACTGAATTATAAATGAACATGTATGTGTGAGTGTGTGAGTGTGTGTGTGTGTGTGTGTAGTATTCTTGAAATTGGAAGTTTATTTGGAAGACTAGTTTTTAAAAAAGCTACTAAAAAGAAAAAAGAATCACTTACGGCAGGACAATACAAATACTGGAGTACCGAAGACTGGAAAATGGTAATTTTTACTGATGAAAGTCACTTTTTCATTCCCCAAACCACTGTTAGAAGAAGTTCAAGTAGGCCTATAAGATCCAGGCATTTTCATAAGACTATAAAACACTCACTTGAAAATCTTTGTTGTTTTTGTTTTAGCTGCCAAGGTGCTGAAGTCTTGTCCTCATTCAAGTAATGATGAACTTTGATAAATATATTAATACAATGAAAAATAGAATTGTTCTGAAGTTGCAGATATTCCCAAATGGAGATGGAATATGCAACACACCCTCATACCATGCCACATAACACGAAAGGTTTGAAATGTATCTAAGAGATAGAGGTAAACAATGCTTTCATAGCTGTGGAACTCGCTTCATTTAAACTCCACTGAAAACTTAGAGGCTACATAAGCAAGGCTAGACTTACAAAAATGAATTGCCCGTCAAAGGTAAATTTTATATCCAGTGTGATATGATATGATTTTCATGTTGAAAAATTGAAAGACCATGGGTCAAATTCTTGTGACCTCAATAGCAAATTGTGTAAAACAAGTGACTGGAGCAGAAAGAGGATACGTTGCATATTTAAAAGTTTTTTAAAGGTGTAGAAGATTTCAGAGTTTATTATTTGTCAATGAATTTGATTATTTTAATTTGTCCCAAGTAACTGGAATAGTGTGGTAGTCCAATCTCATTATTTAACAGATAAGGAAACAGCCCCAGAAAACCGAAAGGACCCACCCAAGGTCACACTCACAGCAAATGGCAGAGCTAGCCATCAGATGCCAACCTCTGCATTTTTGCACTGTAACATGTGCCCTCTCATCTATTCTCCTTGTTTTTCTATCTGATTTCTAGAGGGCTATGGGGGGAACCCTAATGAATCAGGGTCCAATTCTACCAGACTGGGTTATGCATTCTATTGTTTAAAAGCCGACCTATAGTGCCTCTCCACCCTCCAACCTTCTCAGTCTCTGAACAGTCCAGAGAAGGAATAGTGTGAAGGAAATCTATCATCTATTCCCATTTTCTGGGGGAAGAAGTTAAGGCATAGAGAAAGGATGTGATTTGTCCATGGCCACTCAGCAAGGTAGCAGCCCTGCTTGGGTTAGGATATTACAAGTTAGAAAAATCAGTTAAGCTCTTTATAGTGTAGGGCTGGCATTACTGTTCCTGAAGCTAGCGAGACAGGGGTTAGTTAGACCATGTCCTTGGCCACATTCCTGCCCATGATGCCCTGCTGATGTTGCTAGAACTACTCCCTGAAAGTGCTGATTGGTGAGAGCCCTCGATATCCAGCCGGCCCCAGATACAAAGAGGAAGAACACATGGTCCCTGCCCTCAAGTAGCTTACCGTCTAGCTGAGGAGTGAGACAAATAAGGGAGAAGTTAAATGAGTCCTGTGCAAGAGACAGTGAAAGTTCAGAAAAAAGACAGAAGATGCCACAATGTGCTATGTGAAAAATCTTCTAGTGACTGGTACGGTCAGCGCCAGGATGAGAAATCGCTGGTCAGGGAAAGCTTCTCGGTGGAGATGCTAACAAAGCTGGGCCCTAAAAGACCCGAAGAGGATGGCTAAGTAGAGAAGGGGAATTTTAGGGCAGAAGAGGAGCATGGGATGTGGCTAAAGTACTTTGGTGCAGCCAGAGGACCTGATTGGAAGCCCGGATGTCACTTACTAGCTGGAGACCCTTGGTGAAGTCCTTGAACTGGCTCAGGCCTCACTTTCCCATTCTGAAGAACGAGAGGGCTAAATGTGATAACACAAGGTCTCTTTAGGCTCAAAACCTTTGATACTTTGACCCATTTTAGTTACACAGAAAGTGGCAAGCCCAAGTCTGGAATCAGGAAGACACAAGATGTGTTTATGGGCAGTGAGACCGTCTGCCTGGGACACCTCTGGACTGAGAGTCAGAACACCTGGATCCACCTGCTGCGTGACCTTCGGCAAAGCCATTCCCTTTAGAGGCCTTGGTTTTCTCCAGTACAAAACGAAGGTCCCTTCTAGCTCTAACAACCTATAATGCCAGCTACCTTGTGATTTTTCCAGCCTTCCTGTTTGAGATGTGGCCCTTAGCCTCTTTAGGGGCTTCCTTCCATGACCTTTATCCCAGAAGCAACAACATCCCCCTTCCCTGTCTTGCCCACCCTGCTGCTTTCCTGCTTGAAGCCCCCAGACTCCAGAGGCCATGGGAGTTGGGTAAAACAACCACAACTGCTGAAGAGAACTGGGGGCAAGCTGGAGCAGCTCAGAGCCACAGCTGGTCAGCAGCCAGTCACAATAGCTCCAGAGACACACTGGGACGCTTGTTTGGGTGGCTAAGTTTCATTTAAAAAACTCTCTCCCCCTCGTGCCTCACCTTGCCTCCCCTCTATTCTCCTTCTCTCCCCCTTCCTTCTCTCTCTCCCTCTCTCTCTCTCCTCTCCTCTCCCCTCCTCTCCTCTCCCTCTTCCTTTCTCCTTATCTCCTATGATTTCAAGCCACCAGGTTCTTCACCCTGTTCTGTTGAGGGCCTGGAGAAAGCTCTGAGGCCCCCCAAACTGGAAGATTAGCAATGCTAACAAAAATCCAAACGCTTATACCTAAAGAATTTTACATTTTTATACGTTTCATAGAATTTTACATTTCAACATACAATGCACAGAATTTTACATTTCCCAAGCAGCCTAGGAGGCAGACAGCATTACCGTTATTATAAGAGACAGAGATGAAAGAATGCTAGGCCAGGCTTGGAGTCAGGAGAGACTTGAGAGTAAATCCTACCTTTCTGTCTAACTTAACCCCTCTTGGCCTCAGTTTCTTCATCTGTCAAATGCAAATAATAATAATAATAATGATAATACTTTTAGTCCCTGCTTTATGGGGATCTTTGTGAGGACCTAGTGAAATACTAAGAGGCAGCTAGGTGGCCTAGGACTTGAAATCAGGAAGACCTGAATTCGAATCCTGCCTTAGATATTCCCTAGCTAGGCAAAGCACTTAAATCTCCCTCAAGCTCCTCATCTGGGAAACAGGGACAATAATGGCCGCTGCCTCACAGGGTCATAGTGAGGATCACACAGGTATCATGTATGCAAAGTGCTTGGCAAGCCTTAAAACACTACTTGAGCTAAACCACGATTGTCGCATAAAGTATTTAACAAACCTTAAATCACTATAGCATTTATAATTATACCCATTTTACAGATTGGGAAATTTCCTGGAATGATTCCACAACCCGTCAGATTTAGAACCCAGATCTGACTCCCGGTCCATTGCATTCTCTCCACTCATTACAATAGCAACCCTAAGGAAGGGCACTTTTATTAGGAAAGAAAAAGGTTCCTAGCACTCAGCTACCATCTTTACTCTTCTGTTTTCTGTATTACCTTTGGCAAGAGGATGTACCTTATAAAGTAAGGGGGAAGGATTAGACTTAACCATTTCTTGACTTCATGAGGCTGGGAAAAACCAAGGAGACGGTGAGCATAAAGACCTCTGGGCTAAGGGACAGAAGGCCATTGGTCCAGTAGCCCATTTTATCACTCTTCCTTGTTGTTATTGTTTAGTCATGTCCAACTCTCCATGACCCTGCTTGGGGTATTCTTGGCAGAGATACTGGAGTGGTTTGCCATTTCCTTCTCCAGCTCGTTTTACAGATGAGGAAACTGAGGCAAACAGGGTAAAGTGACTTGTCCAGGATCACACAGCTAGTAAGTGCCTGAGGCCAGATTTGAACTCAGGAAGATAAGTCTTCCTGACTGCAGGTCCAGCACTATCCACTGTGCCACCTAGCTGCCCTATATAAGGTTTAGTGGTCCTCATTTCTATTTGAGTTTGACACCACTAAGCTAGAGCATTAGGGTGAGATGAGGTGGCAAAATGGATAGAGTATAAGACTTAGAGTCAAGATAATCTGAGTTTGAATCTGGCCTTAGGCCCTGGGCAAATCGCCTAGACTCTTTCAGACTCAGTTTCCTCCTCTGTAAAATGTGGATGTGGATAGAGCACTGGGCCTGGAGTCAAGAAGACTCCTCTTCCTGAGTTCAAATCTGGTCTCAGACACTTACTAGCTGTGTGACCCTGGGCAAGTCACTTAGCCCTGTTTGCCTCAGTTTCCTCATCTGGAAAATGAGCTAGAAAAGGAAATGGCGAACCACTCCAGCATCTCTGCCAAGAAAATCCCCAATGAGATCACAAAGAGTCAATATAACTGAAATGACTGAATAACAACATATTTCTCTAAGGCCCAGTTCTGTCATCCTTTGCCTTCTCTGCCTCCTTGTCCTTATGTTAGAATGGGAGCCAGGGACTATTGCACTTTTGTCTTTGTGTCCCCAGAGACTAGAACAGTGCCTGGCACACAGTACACATTTAAGAAATGTTTATTGACAGACTGATTGCTCTCTGTCTTCTTCCTGCCCTCTTCCTTCATCCTCTGCCTCCACTGCCTCTTCCTTTGCTTTTCCTCATTGGATGGATGACCAGAGATGGAAGGACAAATCTCAGTAGGTGAGACAGCTAAGACAGCTGCTTGGGAAACTCTGAGGGTGAGAAGGGTCCTTTCCAGCCTCTGAGAAGAAACTGAGGGACCTACCTGGCACTTGCTTTTTCCAAAATGTGTCAAAAGGCTTAAAAAAATAAATAATAGTAGCAATGATTTCTTTCCTTTTGGTTCCTGCCGTGTCAGCTCCTGGTTATGTAACGGCTTCTTTGGGAGGTACCCCTTGGGGGCCTCCAGAAGGCAGAGCCTGGTGGTGACATAGATAAATATTATTCTGCTCTCTGCCCAGGGCTCCACGTTCCCAGCCTGAGCAAACACCACAACTCATAACATTCCCGGGACATCTCTCTCCTGGGGTTTGGGGAAAGGAGGTGGAGTCACATCTAGAGACGCAGGCTCCAGCTGTCCCTGTTTTGAGACTAGAACATGGGGATGTCATAGGGCACCAGCTTGCCTCCTGGCTCCCATAGTGTCCCTACAGGCCTGATTCACCAGCCCTCCCTCTCCCTGCTTCCTGCCTGCTCTCCTGGGAGTCCATTCAGCCAAAGGGGCCCTTTGGGGAGCTCAGGGTCCCTGCAAAGGGGAGGAAAAGATCTCTATTAGGGAATAATTAAATAAGTCAGAGTGCATGGAAGGAGCAGAGGTAAGAAACAATGAGTATGAAGAATCCAGAGAAGCATGGGAGACATGAACAGATGCAAAGTGAAGGAAGGAGAACTAAGAAAACAAAAGCCATAATGACTACAACAATGTAAATGGAAAGGAAAACCAACAGAACAATCAAAGATGAATGTTGTCTAATTACAATGATCAGAGATGAGGAGGTAGCCCTTGTCTTCTTTGCAGGGTGGGGAACACTACACATAATGGCAGACTTCTTTCAATATGTTGACTAGTTTCTCCTCTTTTTACATTTTGTTATAAGGGATGGTTAGGGAGAGTGGGAAAGGGAGAGAGAAACACTGGAGGTGTGATGTAGATAATATAAAAACAAAAGATGGCATTAAAATATTTTTAAATGAAATATAAAAAGGTGAGGGAAGCTGTAAAGTGATAGAGAAAAATGCCAACCAATGATTAAAAGCCCTTGCTCCCCAGTAGCTCCAAAGGGCAACCATAGCGTCCACGGCTACTCTCCAGGAAGATACAGAGATCTCTGAAATTTTTGTTGTTCAGTTGTGTCTGACTCTTTGTGACCCCATTTGGGGTTTCCTTGGCAAAGATCCTGGAGTGGTTCACCATTTCCTTCTCCAGCTCATTTCACAGATGATGAAACTGAGGCAAACAGGGTTAAGTGACTTGCACAGGGTCACACAGCTAGTAAGTGTCTGAGGCTAGATTTGAACTCAGAAAGATGAGTCTTCCTGACTTCTATCCATTGCACCACCTAGCTGCCCTGACCTCTGAGATAGAGGGAGCAGATGTTCTCTCTCCCAGGCCTCCCCATCAGTGGTGACAGCAATACTTGAGCCCCTGGGACCAAGAGGCAACCAATTCCAAAGAAAGCCAGAGAATTCTGGCATCATTGAATGGCAAAGCTGGAGAGGGGAGGGAAACCTTAATTTACTCCCCTCATTTTATGATAAAGAAGCTGATATCAAGAGAAGTCAAAGAATCCCAGAATTAGAAGACATTCAGAAGCTACAAAATCTGCCTAATCATACCTTCTCAAAGGTCCAACCCTTGCTCAAAGACCTCCAGCCAAGGGGAACTCAATGCCTGTGGAGGGACCCCAGGCCACTGGGGACAACTCTTACTTAGGAAGCTTTTTCTGACATTCCCCCATTGGTCCTAATTCTCCATTCTGGGGAGAACTCATCTAATAATCCCTCATTCACACGGCAGCTCCAGAAATACTGAGAGAGAGACAGAGCCCCTCTTAAGTTTCCTCTTCTCCAAGCTAAATATGCCAGTTCCTTCCCACGGTCTTCATTCGGCATGAGCTGCAGCCCCACATACCACATCTGGTTGGGGCCGGAGGCGCTGGGGATGGAGAACGGCTTTTCGGGGCTGGTGGACCTGGGCGCTGACCTGAATTTTCCACTTACTCTCTATGTGACTTTGGATAAGTGCAAAGTTCTAGATCTCGGGTTTCTTGTCTATAAAACAAGAGGAGGGGGACAAGGTGACATTAAAGCTCTTGCCTAGATTTGAATCAATGATCTTATGAAGCTTCAGCAGTAACCTGGGTCTTCATTAAACCCTCCATAAAAAAAAGTCTTCCTCTCCTCCTCTGAAACAGTAAACTGAAATATTTATTGAAAGCCAACTCTACTCTGACCTCTACAGGGGGAACATATAACCCAAAAAAAAATGTGTCACATAGTCCTGCCCTCAAGGAGCTTCCAGTCTCACTGGGAAGGGGCCACCTGTGGTTGGATAAAGAATTGCACACTGAGTAAACAATGCTAGAAGGAGATCAGGAGAGGAAGAGGAAGAAAAAGAGCATATCTAGAGGACAGTGAGTCCCATAGTTTCTACCCAGGAGCTTCGACATTTCCCCTGCCATCATCCTGCTTTGTGAAAAGACACCAGTTCCCAGGACTGGGGAGCAGCTCTAGTGTGTAGGAATGGGGGAGTAGTGTAAATGGCTCTAGGATGGAGGTAGAGAAGAAAGCTCAGGCACCAAAGGTCCAATCATTCTCCTTTCACTGCTGCCACTTCACCATCTCTTAGAGAGGTGGTAGGCAATGTGGCATACTGAAAAAAGTCCTGCGCTACGAGAGACGTCTTGCTGGGTAGATGGATGATGGTGCTATGTGAAGGTGGAAGAAAAGACAGCACCAAAAATTTCAAATTAAAAAAAAAAGAGGGAAAAAAGACAGATATGAGGACTCAGAGTTGAGACTTGAGTTCTGGTTTGGCTCTGCTAAGAACTCATTGGGAAACCTCTTGCCACTTAACCTTGGGTTTGCTCAACTGTAAAACAGGGCTAATTATTCAGACCATGTCAATCTCACAGGGTTAGTCTAAGGTTCAAATAAGAGGATGGGAAGGTGTATTCATGGAAGGGTGTACAATCTATGCATTACTTCCCATCTTCCCATCTCACATCTCCTGAGGGGCTGCCCCAGAGGACTGGGCAGAGCTGGCCTGAAGGTGCTTAGCCAACACATACCTGGCTATACTGAAACTAATCATAGCATCATCAAGGTTGGAACTGGAAAGGGTCTTAGAAATCACCTCATCTAACAACTTTATTTTACAGAGGAGGAAACTGAGGCCCAGAGTGTTTCAGTGACTTGCATGGATCACAGAAGCTAGTAAGCAGCAGGGGCAAGATTCAAACCCAGCACCTCTGACTCCAAGTCTTGGGTTCTTTTCACTCTAAACGTGCATCATCTGATCCTCTTCTAGCAGATGTCCACAGGGGCCCCTATAAAGCCTGGCTGGGAACCTAAGGGCAGTTTCATCTTGTTATTACCTTAAAAGCTTTAGAACATTTCAAAATTGTTCTAAGCTTGAGCTGCTAGAAGAGCATGGTAAGTAGCTCTAGGAAAATGAGGCTTGTTCTCTACTCTGGTGATTCTTCCCTGGGACTGAGCAAAAATAGCAGGCTTTATCCTGAATGTTAGAACGAACCCGTTAACTGTGTGTCTTGAGAAATCGATCCTTATGGACTTCATTTCTTGACCTATAAAACTAAGAAGTTCTAATGACATGATCTTTGGAAAGGACCTGAAAACAGAGAATATCAGACACAGAAAAAACCTGGAAGGGCCCTTAGAATACAGAATGTGATAGCTTAGAGGGCCCTTAGAACAGAGGATGTCAGAGCTGGGAAGGGCCTTAGAACAGAGGATGTCAGAGCTGGGAAGGGCCTTAGAACCCAGGATGTCACAGCTGGGAGGGGCCTTAGAACACAAGATGTCAGAGCTGGGAGGGGTCTCAGAGCATAGAATGTCAGGACTACGCCTTCCCTCCAACCTTGTCAGTCTTCTCACAAATCACTCCCCCTCACTCACCCTTCTATTCAATGACACTGGCCTCTTGACTGTCCCATGGACAAGACAGTACACCTCTTGGTTCCAGGCCATTTTCTGGCTGTTCCTCATGCCTGGAAAGCTCTCCCTCCTCCACTTCCTTTAAGTCTCAACTAAAACCCCACCCTCTACAGGAAGCCTTCCCCAGCCCCTCTTAATTTCAGTGTCTTCCCTCTCAAATATTCCCTCTTTATCCTCTCTATATCTTGTTTGTGTGTAGTCTACTCCATTAGATTATAAGCTCCTTGAGGGCAGGCAGGGCCTGTCTTTTGCCTCTATCCCCAGTGCTCAACACAGTGCCTGGCACACAGTAGGTGCTTAATAAAGGCCTACTGATTACCTGAAATGCCCAGGGGTGGGGTCGAGTAGGGGAGGTTATAGTAGGAAGGCCGAATTTATGATCTCAAAAAGGATCATATAAATATCTGAATGGTTCGAAATCGTTGGGTATACGGAATTCTCCAAGCAGAAGGCATCAAAAAATTTATTCAGGGCCCAGAGCAACAAATTAGCGAACCAACCTCCCCATTCCAGTATTGTGAACACAAGCCTCCAGGCCCAGTAGGCCCGCCTCACAAGAGTAGCCAGGAGGCCACAGAAAAATAAGATGGCATAAATCATATTCACTGGCCTCAAGACCTCACGCTCGAACT
>CM053622.1:770208541-770244352 GCA_028646595.1 Phalanger gymnotis
CATAAATCATATTCACTGGCCTCAAGACCTCACGCTCGAACTCCTGGGTCCACACAGGGGTTGGCTCTACTTCGGATTTTTTTGCACCTGTAGTTTCTCGCCTGTCCTCACAGCCAAGCCTCTGGTGTTCTCAAGTCCCGCCTCAACAACTAGAGACCAGAGTCCAGAGACCCATTGGTTCCTGAATTGGCCCCTTTTAAGTCCTTAATCTACACCCACACAGGTTTCACACCTGATAGGGCTTTGGGCCTGGGGCTTAGCATTTAACAGGTGAAAGTACTTTCATGGTAAACAAAAGCCAAACTCCTCAAGGGCACCCGTTAAACTAAGCCCATTTTGCCTTACTGGCACAGAGGTTCATCCTGGAGACCTCAGTTCTGATAGCTCGGGAGAATTTGTTTCTGATCCAGGACAGACTTGCTTACAAAAGCCTTAACATTTATGATTCTTATTTGAGTCTTACAAGAGTCCTGTGAGATAGGCTCTACTAGCATTACTACTCCCATGTTACAGATAAGGAAACTGAGGACTAAATCTGTTATTTGCCAGCTGTGAGATCTTGGGCAAGTCCCTTCCTCCTCCTCTGGACCTCAGTTTCTGTCTCTGTACAAAGAGGGGGTTGGCCTAGAGACCTCTGAGCCCCTTCTAGCTCTAACCACAACAATCTTAGGGTCTCTCCCACTCACCAGGGAAACTACTTAGTCCGAAGGGGTAGAAGACATTTTGATCAGACTGGATGGAGAGGATGGAGGAGTTGAGATGGTAGAAGAAAAGACATTCATTCATTTGATCACAGAAGAAAAGACAGTCACTCAATCATGGTGAGTTGGGGAGGGGCCTGGGGAAGCTGTCAGCTTATAGTTCCCAGCTGGCTTGTCTCTATCCAGACCCTTTTCCTGAGGCTTTGGGGTGGAGAGCTGAGTCTTTATATCTACGGTGGGGGCTTCAGGGGCCTGGGAACAGGCCTCAGCACTTTCATCAAAACAAAAAGCAAGAAAGAGCTGGGTCAGGCTCCTTAAGGGAAGCGTGGGTGTAAGGAGGGAAAGGAGGAGGGAGGAAGATGGACCAGGACTAAATCACCGGATCTGAGGGAGATGAAAGACTCAGAGGAAGAGGCAGGAAGAGCTTCATGTTTCTCCTGGCTCTGGGAAGCATTCCCAAATGCAAAGTATGTCAAAGGTTTTCCCTGGGGGTCATTTGTTTGTCCTCCCAGACCCTGGAGGATCCCAGAATCATCAAATGTTAGAGGTAGAAAGCCCTTAGAACACGATATCATCACAGAGCTGAGAGGGCCCTAAAACACAGAAAGTCAGAGCTGGGAGGGGCCTTAGAACACAGAATGTCAGAGCTGGGAGGGGCCTTAGAACACAGGATGTCAGAGCTGGGAGGGCCCTTAGAACACAGGATGTCAGAGCTGGGAGTGGCTTTAGAACACAGAACATTAGGGCTGAGAGGGCCCTTAGAACACAGGATATAGGACTGGGAGATTCCAACTTGTCTAAACTCTTCATCACGTCTTCGAACCAAAAGCTCTTTGGCTGGGCAGTAGCTACCCTGGCTCCCTATCCTCACCCCCACTTCGCAGACACATTCCTCCAGGTGTTTTATAAATAAGTTTCATTGATGCCTTTTGCTTTTATATCATGCTTATTTCCAAATGTACTCCTTTTACTTTCCTTTCCCCAGAAAGTTTTCCCTGTTCAGCAAAATCCAGTGACCAGGTATCTAACATTTCTTGCCTCCAGTCCCCTGCCTCTCCAGAAGGAGAAAGGTGCATTTTCTCCTCTCTCCTCTGGGTCCAATCTTGGTCATTATAACACCATAATATTCTGCCTTGTGTTATTCTTTTTTCTGTTTACATCATTTTAGTCATTCATTCAAGGAGTAGGATTAAAGGTACCCTGGAGGTCAGCAAAAACACCTCATGTAGCCCAGGCTCTGCTGGGTGTAAACCACAGAAAAATAAATACAAGACATATGCAAAGTATATATAAAGTAATTTCCAAAGTGGGGTGTAGGGAAGGAGCATAAAGTGGGTAATCATCAACACAGACTTCTTGCAGGAAGCCCCACCAGACCCGAGCCCACATGAAGGCACGCCCCTACCTCTTTCTGACTTACAAGGTGAAAATCTGCTCCATGGTTAGAGGATCCAGGCTATACTTGGATGTGGCAAGAGAGGGCTGCCCTTGATGAATTCAAATCACCTGGTCTAGTTTAGCTACAGCCTTCAGTCCTAAAAGAATTGGCAGGTGGGATTGCTGAGCTGATGTCAATGATCTTTGAAAGATCATAAGACATAGAGAGCTAATGAAAGATTGGAGAAGGGCAAATGTCCTAATTTTGGTGGGGAGCGGGGAGGAGGAAGGGAGAAAAGGGGGGGAGTGAAAGGGAGAGAGAAGGGGGGAAGATGGGGGGTGGGAGAGAGGGAGGGGGAGGGAGAGAGGGAGAGAGAGAGAGAGAGACAGAGAGACAGAGAGACAGATTGAGAGACAGACAGACAAAGTCTGCCAACTAAGCCAGAGATCTTCACTTCAATTCCTAGGGAAATTCTAGAAAGGATCATTAAAGAGATGGTTGGTGAATGTCTAGAAAGGAAAACAGTGACTAAAAAGGATCAACACTGTTTCATCATGCCAGACTAAACTCATTTCTTTTTTTTTTTTTTGACAGGGTTATTAAGGCAGTAGATGAGGAGGATGCATAGATACAGTTTACCTCGACTTTAACAAAGTTTCGATCAAGTATCTTACGCTATTCTTATGGAGAAGAAAGAGAGATGTGGACTAGACATTATCCAGTTTGAGAGCTTCAGACCCAAACTCAGGGAGTAGTCCACTGGGTGGATGTCCAGGGTCAGTGACACAAGAGGTCTCCAGTAGAGTACCCCAGGGATTTGTTTGCTCCGGTGCTCTTTTTCTTTTTTATCAGCGAAATGGACGATGGCATACTTATCAAATCTGCAAATGGAACGAGTCTGGGACAGCTATACGTTGAATGGCAAGCTCCAGAAGAATCAGGCTAGAACATTGGGCTGAAATTAAGATGAAATTCAATAGGGAAAAATGTAAAGTCTCACACTTGGGTACAAAAGACCAAGCCCCAAAATGTAAGACGGTAGAGGTATGGATAGACAGTAGCTGTTCTAAAAAGGATCTGGGAGGGGTTTAGTGGACCAGAAGCTCTCTCTGAGTCAGCAGTGCAATGTGTGTGCAATACTAGGCTGCATTGGGTAGGGGGTCATAGCTTCCCAGGAACAGAAAGATAATAATCCCATTGTGCTCTGTGCTTGGCAGATCATATTTCTGTAATACCGTGTTCAGTTCTGCTTGCTATAGCTAAAGAAGGCCATTGATAAGCTGAGAATGTCCAAGGATAGTAAAGGTACTTGAGCTCATGATACAAGAGCATTTTTTGAAGGAACCCAGCATGGTTAGCCTGGAAAAATGAAGTTTCAGGGACCAAGGTGGGGGGTGGGAATATGATGGTTGTCTTCAAGTGTTTGAAGGTCCATCATGCATCTGTTTTCTGGCCCCAGAGGAAAGAACAAGGACCATTGGGTAGAAGTTGCAAAGACTAAAACCTGGACTTGATGTCTGGACAAATGGTTTTTTTTCCAACATTCATTTTTATAAGATTTTGAGTTCCAAAATTTTCTCCCTCCCTCCCTGCCCTCCCTAAGACAGCAAGCAATCGAAGATAGGTTATACATGTACAATTCTGTAAAACATATTTCTGCATTAATTATGTTGTAAAAAAGAATCAGAACAAAAGGGGAAAAGCACAAGAAAAAACCAAAAACCAAAATGAAAACAGTCTGCTTCAATCTGCATTCACACTCCATAGTTCTTTCTCTGGATGTGGATAGCATTTTCCATCCTGAGTCTTTTGGAATTGTCTTGGATCGTCATATTGCGGAGAAAAGCTAGGTCTATCAAAGCTGATCATCGAACAATGTTGCCGTTACTATGCACAATGTTCTCCTGGTTCTGCTCACTTCACTCAGCATCAGTTGATGTAAGTCTTCTGAACAAATTTCTTAACCATTAGAATTGTCTAAAAGCTTGACTGCCTTGAGAGGTGATCAGTTCCCCCTCCTTAGAGGTCTTCAGAGACTGGATGACCTTTTGTGGCGTATATTACAGTAAGAATTCTTTTCATACATGAGTTGGACTAAAGGGTCCTGAGGTCCCTTACAACTCTCAAATTCTGGTGTGTGATTTATTAAAGTATCTACTATGTGCCAGGCACTAGAATGCAAATGCCCCTCCCACCACCCTTCCTCCCCCAAAGGAAATAATCCAAACTCTCGAGGAATTGTCACTCGCTTGAGACTATGTCACATTAGCATATGATCTAAGAAGATTTCTGCCAAGAAAAATTTAGCAGCCTGCAGGCAACCTCAATTCAATGAGCATTTATTAAGCACCAGCACTATGCTACACATTAGAGATACAGAGGCCAAAATAAAACCATCTCTGCCTGTAAGGATCTTCTTTAGAATGGGTGGGATACAACATAAATACACATACATAAGTATAATATATTGTGAGGTGGGAGAGTGTTGATAGTTGAGGATGGTCAAGGTGGGGAAAATCAGAGAAGGCTTCCCAGAGGAGGCAAGATGTTGTTATTGTCTGTCCTTTGTTTCCAAAGAGGACCATGACATCAGTAAGGTGATGCCATGACTTGCAAGTGAATTGGATTGAAGTGAGGGAGAGATGCTCAAAGTCACCAGCCTCACTCTGTCCTCCGGAGCCATCTGGGTCGACTAGTGAGACATAGATCAGGACAATTGGAGAGGGCTCCTGGAGGCAAGAGGAGCTGAGCTTTGGGGGAAGCTAAGAGATTCTAGAAGCAGAGGTAAGGACTAAATACATTCCAGTGAAGGGGGGTTGGGGAGGTGGGGTGGAGATGGTGGTATACCCCAGGGAAGGAGCACTGGCTCTAGAGTCAGTCAATCAAATAGCATTTATTAAGCACCTACTGGGTACCAGGCACTGTGCTAAGCCCAGGGGACACAAAGAAAGGCAAACAACAGCCCCTGCCCTCCGGGAGCTCACAGCCTAAGGGGAGAGACCATATGCAAACAACTATGTACATACAAGATATATACAGGATCAATTGGCCATAATCAACAGAGGAAAGATGCTATCGCTAAGAGGAACAGCTTGAGGGGAAAGATAATGTATTCTGTTTTGGACACGTTCAGTTTGAGACATCCTCTTGAAAATATCTCAGAGGCAGAGAGTGCTGATAGAGCGACACTCAGGAGAAAGACCAAGGTTGGATACCATGGGCTGCTCCTACCTGTCCACTCTTCTTACACATTACCCTCCCTCTACCACTCCTCCCCTCTCCACACACATACTCTTCAAGCCAGTGACACTGGCCTCTTTGTTGTTCCTTGAAAAAGACACTCCATCTCCCATCTCCAGGGGAGATGGCCCCTGGTTGTCCCTCATACCTGGAATTCTCCCCTTCCCCATCCCTATCCTGTCTTCCCAATATTCCTTCAAGTCTCTGCTAAAAATCTCACCTACTTCCCTGATCCCTTTTAATGCTAGTTCCTTTTCTCTGTTGATTCTCTCTTAATTTATCCTGTATATATTGGCACAGTGGATAGAATGCTGGACTTGAAGTCAGGAAGTCCTGAATTCAAATCTGAACCCAGACATTCACTAGCTGTGTGACCCTGGGCAAGTCACTTCACCCTGTTTGCCTCAGTTTCCTCATCTGGAAATGAGCTGGAGAGGGAAATGGCAAACCATTCTAGTATCTTTGCCAAGAGAAGCCCAAAGAGGGGTTACCAAGAGTCAGAAATGACTGAAAATGACTGAACAACAAGAACAAAACTTGAACCAGTTTCCGATGCTGGTGAGGAAAGTGCTTCATAAACAGCTATGTGAAATGCTGTTATTTGCTCATAGGTTTAGAGCTGGAAGGGATCTTAGAGTTTATCTAGGTCAGTTCTCTCATTTTATAGATGTGGGAACTAAGGCTTACAGAGGAACAATATGAAATAAGTCTGGAAAGGTAGGCAGGAAAAAATGAGAAAGTATTCACTAAAGGTTTACTATAGTCCACGCATAGGACTGAGTGGCTGGGAATATGAAGGGAAAACTCAGACAATTCCTGTCCTCAAGAAGCTTATACTCTAAAGGAGAAAGACACATGGATAGGGTAGTGGTGGCTGGGAAGAGATGTTGGGTTTGGAAAGGCAGGAAGGTGGTAAGTGGAGCCAGTGGGAAGTAGGTTAACACATTCTTTTTTTATTATTATTATTTTGGAGGGGGGAAAGCAGGGCAATTGGGGTTAAGTGATTTGCCCAAGGTCACACAGCTAGTAAGTGTGTCAAGTGTCTGAAGTTGGATTTGAACTCAGGTCCTCCTGACTCCAGGGCCGGTGCTCTATTCACTGTGCCACCTAGCTACCCCCTGGGTAACATTTTTAGAAGAAATTATGGTGGCCTTAATTGGATGATGGTTTCTGGACTGGGCGTGATGGGGATGGGCATCAAGGTCACACAAGTACTATTCAAATGCAGTTCCCCCATCTCCAAATACAGAGTCCTTTGCCCTGTGTCCCATTGCCTGCAGTCTGCCATCTTGCCAAGGGCGAGTCCTCATCCTAGTAGATGCCCACTCTCCCAAGTAGGAATTGCTCCCTTGTAAAAGTTCCAGCACCTCCATGGGCCCCCTGCCTCCCTCAGCAGCACAACAGGTGCCAGGGAAACCAGCCATTCCCCAGATTGCTCAACAAACCAGGTGTGCACAGGCCAGCCAAAGAAGCCATGCAGGGGCAGCCAGGAAGGACTGCCTAAAGAACAGACCCCTCTGTTTCTGAGATTGGCAAAGCCTCCTGCTTCTTCCTCAGGCAAAACAGCAGCATGCTTCCCTCAGGGATCTTGGAAACCGCATGGAAGGCTTAGCTTCCCCAGCCTTCTCTCCAGTTCTGCTCCAAAGGATTGGGCTGGGCTGTGGGGCCCCATCTTGACCGGTTTCCCCAGCTCAGGAATTCACATAGCTGCTTGGCAGGTACCTCAGCACTGCCTCGGGCGCCTTGCTCCCTTTTTAACCCCTTCCCCAGATCAAAACTGCTCCAAATAGGTAACCTTGGGCAAGTCATTCTCCATCTCTGAGCCTCAGTTTCTCAAAAAATCACTTCTAAGTTTTCTTCAAACTCTAAATCCAATGATTCTCTTTGTATGTGGGATATCTCTCTGGCATGGCCATAAAGTAGTTAGCCTGACATTTGCCCCTAAGGAGTTAACACTAAACAACTTCTTGGGGGAAGACCGAATATGAAACTTGTTGTCCATGTTGCCCAGGATTAAGGCCTAGGTGAGTTGGCTAGAGCTGACTTTAGAACCACCATGAGCCCTCTCCCTAATGACAGTGTCCCAAGATGCCTCTTCTGCAACTATTAGCCTCTGTCCCTGACCCAAGAGATTTCAAATTTGACTTAAGACATACCAGGTGATAAATGGCCACTGAAAAGAGAGGCTTGGGATGTCAAATACTGCTCCCCTGTAAAAATTCACCAGTCCTGATTCCCAGTCAAGGAGTTCCCAGAGAATTGCAGTATTTGAAAGAGCCTTGGAGATCATTTAACCCAACCTGTTCATATTGGCGATGAGCAAGAGGGAAAATGAGTTGCAGAAGGTTACCTGGCACACTTGTAACAGAATGCCAGGATAAATTCCTAAGGAATACTGTCTCCCCTTTCCCTTCTATTTTCCGTTCAAGCCACCCACCGCTCCTCTCCTTCTAAACTCCACTCCTCACTAATCCAAGCTGCTGCATGACCTGGGACAAGTGATCCTTTCTCCTCTGGACCTCATTTTTTCTCATCCTGTAAAAGAACAGACCTGGATCTGTCATTTCTGTCTTTTGTATCACCAGTGTTAAACACAATGCCTAGCAGTCAGTCAATAAATATTTATTTAGTGCCTACTATGTGTCAGGCATGAATGAATGCTTTTCATTGTTGCTGATCAGGCATGACCTCAAGTTCCCTTACAACTCCCAAGATCTGTTCTCTGATTCTAAGTGACTTGGTACCTCTAAGTGAGTCCCAGCAGGACTGTATATCAAGAACTCAGTAAGGCTTAAAGCCTCTGACACCTTCCCCTGGGGTTAGATGACCCTAAGGAAGCATCTTATGAAGGAAAAGAGAGTATAGGAAGGGCTGTTGACACCTTGCCTTGACATTGTACCTTTTGTATCATGTATTACTGTATATTTAGAGTTCCTGAAGCATGTGGGATATTCCTTTACTAGACTATAAGCTGCATGAGGTCAGGATCTTTAGCTACCTAAACTTCCTCGGGAAGTATACATCTCTGCACGCAGTAGGCACTTGCTGCTGTTTGTCCTTCATTCTCGAAGAGGACCATGACATCAGGGAGGTGATATCATCACTTGCAAGTGAAATGGATTTAAGTGAGGGATGGCTGTGCAAAGTTACCAGTCTCATTCTCTCCTCCAGAGCCATCTGGGTCCAGTGGCCAGATATCAGTCAGGACAACTGGAGATGGCCCAGGATACTATATATTAAATGAATGGTCAAACAAGCATTTATTAAGTGCTTACTATATGCCAAACAATGGGCTAAGCGCTGGGATTACAAATCCAAAAATGAGGACAGCCCCTGCCCTCAAGGAGCTTATATTCTAATAGATAACAATAATACATATAAGGGACTGGTGACCAGAGAACGGTGTTTTAGCCTGGAAGTCAGAAGGGATGGCGAGTGAAAAACAAAAGAGACTAGACTATCTTGCTTTTAACTGGAGGAGCCCAGCCTGCAAGGGTGATAGCAGAGCTCAGAGCCCAGTCCAGTGGAGAAGGCTTGGATATTACACACATACACATACACACACACTCCCACATTGAGTATCTGAGTGATTTCCAACATAGTGACATACTGGCTGGGGTGGTGGGTCTAACTAAACTAACATATGGTCTAACTATTAACTCCTGCCTTCTCTTGTCTCAGAGCCCTCCCTGGTACCAAGCACCCAGCTAAAGAGAGGGAAGAGGTTGTAACAACAAGGTGGCTAGCAGCTGCTGTGGGGATGAAAGACCAATAACACCAGCACACAGGAAGGCTGCCAGAACAGATTCTTTGATCTGCTCTTCTAAGGAAAGCTACTTTAAGGTGTTAACAATCTCACTTTAATCAAACATACACATATCATTTACTTAGTTCAGGGGGAATAGTCGGCACCCTAAACTTCAGAGAAAATACAAACAGAAATTACAAATATAAACAGAGCAAATCACAATACAAAGTTACCAGAGAAGCACCAACATCTGGGTTTTTTCAAAGCTGGGGGTGGGTGGGGCTCCAGCGGCTACCCAGTCTCCCAGTTTCAGTGAATGAGAGACCCCAAGCAAAATGCTAACCTCTGAATTTATATACCCTGTTCAGGGTCAAAGGGCATCACAAACATGCAACTCAAACCCATGTAAACTAGGCTTTCCTTTGAGGTAAGCAGGTCATCAAAGATTCCTGATTCAATCAAAGAAACAAAGACTGGGCTCAAAGGCACTTGATTACAACAATGCTCCAAAAGAGAAAGAGTGAAAAAGTCCCACCTTAATTACCAATACACAAGTATGAGAATAGAGTGAAGAAGTGGGCAGAAGGGGAGGTGGACAGCCAGCAATGGGGATATCAGGGCCTTCCTCTCCCACAGGCTGTCTATCTCTGAATCCTAGAAGTTTAGAGTCAATAGGGACCTCAGAAATCCTCTGTTTAGGCCCCCATATCCTACCCAGGAATCTTCTCTTTAAGATCCCAGGCAGATGGTCAGACAGCTTTGGCTGTGGTGGAAAAGATACAGGATTTGGAGACAGAGCACCTAGGTTTGTCTGCCCTCTGGTTCTTACTTGGGTGACTTTGGGTAAGTCATTTCCCTTCGTTGAGCCTGGTTTTTTAGTCATTTCAGTCACATCTGGCTCTTCATGACCCTTTTTGAGGATTTTCTTGGCAAAGATACTGAAGTAGTTTGCCATTTCCTTCTTCAGCTTATTTGACAGAGGAGGAAACTGAGGCAAATAGGGTTAAGTGACTAGCCCAGGGTCACACAGCTAGGAAGTTTCTGAGGCTGGGGTCTTCCTGACTCCAAGCCCAGCCCTTCCCAGTCTACTCTTGTATAAAAATGGGGGGGGGGGAAGAGGGATGAGTTTGGGCCTGATGAGCTATAAGGACTTTTCCCACTCAAAATGTTACAATGTAAATACTTCTAGTGAGGGAGAACTCTCCAGTGATCAACACGAGCTGTTACCATCTTTCCCAAAATTTCTTATGTTGTAGTAAGGTAGGCTTTACACTCTCAATAGACTATGATTTCATTGGCACAGGCAATTTCTAATAGAAGAAATTCCCATGAATCAGCAGCTGCTTAGCAATCTACAGTTTTAGAGAATGCCTGGGATACCAAAGGGTCAAGACACTGACCCAAGATCACCCAGGCAATCTTTAAGCGAAGTGTGACTCACACCAAAGTCTTCCTCCTTCCCAGGCTGGTTCCCTGGCTTGATATACTACCTCCCCCATCTCTGTCTTTCTGGGATTTATTAGACTTATGCTCAGGTCTTCTGAGCTAGGACAGATCTCAAAACATTGTCAGAGCTGGAAGTGGGCTCAGAACACAGACTATCAGAGCTATAAGACAGGCTTAGAATATCAAAGGTTAGAACTGGAAGGAACCTTAAACCACCATTGAATGTCAGAGCTGAAAGTGTCCTTAGAACGCAGGATGTCAGAGCTGGAAAGGGACCTTAGAACACAGACTGTCAGAGCTGAAAAAAGACCATAGAATATAAACTGTCACTGCTGGAAAGGGACCTTAGAACACATAATGTCAGAGCTGGAAAAAGAGCATAGAATATAAACTGTCACTGCTGGAAAAGGACCTTAGAATGTAGAATGCTTTGGGAAAAGACCTCATAACATAGAATATTAAGAGCTGTAATCTAGTCAAACCCCCTGACCTAAGACTTCACAGAGTTTAACAGCACACTAGAATCCGGACTCTGCAGCCAGGACGTTTTCTTCTACCCAGGAGTACTGACTCCAAAAGGTTCTTGTCAGATGGAGGGATGGCACAGTGGTCAGAGCACTGGGCCTGGAGTCAGGAAGACATCTTCCTGGGTTCAAATTCAGCCTCAGACATTTACTAGCTGTGTGACCCTAGGAAAGTCACTTCACCCTGTCTGTTTCAGATTTCTTACCTGTAAAATCTGGAGAAGGAAATGGCAAACCACTCCAGTGTCTTTGCCAAGAAAACCCCAAATGGAGTCAGGAGTAGGACATAACTGAAACAATAGGCCAGGGAATAAAGGATCCTTATTCCCATTTTACAGAGACCAATGAGACCCAGAGAAATGAGGAAGTGGAAGGGTGGTTGAACCCACATTTTCCTGAATACTACTGCTTCCTCATCAGCAAAGTGAGAATCCTAGCACCCCTGCATACCTCAGGGGCCTGTAACCAGGAGTACAAACAGGAGAGATTGTTAGCTCACCTGGCAGTACAGTTACTTCCTACCTAGGTGTTTGGGGGGCAGATTACTGCACCGCTTGGGACCTGTCTCCTCGTCTGGAAAATGAGAGATTGGCTAGATCAAGGTCCCTTCCAGAGACCTGGGATTCTACCACGGTCCTATGAAGAAGTACATGCGTTACTACGGGGATCGATTCAGCAAATGCTTATTTAAATGATTACTAGGTCCAAAGCCCCATACATGACAAAGAAAGGCAGGAATGAAACAGTCCCGGCCCTCTTGCAGCAGGATCGCGAGTGGGATCTCCCAATCAGATCCTTGGAGGTTAAGGGCTGAGACTCAGGATAAGGAAGGGAAAAACGTCGAGTCTAAAAGAAAAAAAGGCTCGAAGTCTTAAAGGAAGGGGGAATTGACCACCCTCCTCCCAACTTCTCTCCCCTGGCCCATGTCCTCTGATACCTGGCCCGGGTTCGCTGTTCCCAGGTGGGCTAGCTCAGTCTGCCTCTGGGACTCTGCTCTCTGCCCATCCTGACTCCGAGGGAGCCAGGCAGCCCCCAGGGGTGCGCGCACCGATGCCCACCGAGGCCAACTGGAGGAGACCTCTCTATGCCCACGCCCGCTGGCGAAGACGCACCGGAGCCCGCTACCCCTTACCTTGTCCGGCCGAGGGCCCTGCTCACAAACTCCCTGCCTGGACAGCCATCGCTGCCCCGCGTCCGCAGCAGGCGTTCCCGGCTCGGTCCCCGGGGCTTTGGGCTCAGCGCCCCCGGTTTCTGGGCTTGGACGCTCCGGTCTTGGCACAGCTCAGTCCCGAGCTCCCGCCTTCCTCACCCAAATCCCACCCCAGCCGGACTGTCCTGCCAGCTAGCGGGGTCTGAGCGCAGGTGATGCCCCTAGGGGCGGGCGCACTGGGACCGCGCCCCCTCCTCCCGCCCCACGCTCAAAGCGCGGCAGTGTTGGGCTGCCCAGCTGCGCCAGGTGCCCAGGGGTCCGCAGTCCGCGGAGCCGTGGCGCCTCCCCGTGGTCACCTGAGGACTCTCATCGGGCCCATCGGGCTCATCGGGCCGGGACTCCCCCTAACCCTTACTCTCCAGCTCGAGGCTCGAGTCCTCCAGCTCCGGCAAAGTAACTCGTCTCTGACTTCCTCCTTCCTTAAAAATAGGGATCGTAGGCTCCAGAACTCGAAGGGACCTTAAGGTGACCATCTGGTCCAACGTCTCTTTTTGGGTTGGTTTCCCCAGTTTACAGAGGAAACAGCCCACAGAGGTAGTAAGGTCACAGAGGTAGTAAGAGCTGAGACACTCCGATTCTTCCTCTCCAAATCCAGCCCCAAGATAGCAATAGTCTACCTGTCTGAAAGGGGTGTGATGAGCAAAGGTTTTGCAAACCTTGGAGTTCCCTGTGTCATCTGGTGGCATGATCTCAGCCTGGTGTGACAGATGGATCGGGGAGTCAGAGGGCCTGGGTTCGATGCCTAATTCTTCTACTTATTTGGAGGATGCAGCCTTTCTCAGGCCTTTTCCTCATCTGTAAAATGAGAGTTAGCTCGAGATGAGCTCTGAGGTCTTCTCCAGCCTGGAATCTCCAGCCCTGAGAACCCGCATTTCACAACGAGAAGAGAACAAATAGGAAGCATGACTAATATTGATTTCACCTGATATAACAGGAGACTCAAGCTGGAAAGAGTAGGTCAATATACATTTATTAAGCACCTATGTGCCAGACACAATGCTAAGCACTAGGCATACAAAAGAAGGCAAAAGACAACACCTGCTCTTAAGGAGCTCAGTCTAAAGGGGATGAGGAGAAACGGGAGGTGGAGACAACCTCAGAAGAACTATGTACAAAACAAAATATATACAGGATAAATGAATTGGTGATCATCTCAGAGGGAAAGCCCCTAGTGAAGGAACAGGGAAGGCTTTATGCAAAATTGAGACTGTAGCTGAGACTTGAAGGAAGCTAGGAGTCAGAGATGAAGAAGCAGAAAATTCCAGGTATGGAGGACAGCCAGTGAGAATGTACAGATTTATGAGATGGAGGGTCTTATATGAGGAATAGAAAGGAGGCCAGGGTCACTGGATCACAGAGTATTTCAATCAATCAACCAAAAAATATTTATTTAGAACCTGCTATGTGCAAGGCTGGGGCAGTACAGTGGAGAGAATGCCTGGCCTGGAGTCAGAAAGACCTGAGTTTAAATTTGACCTCAGATACTGAAAGAGTTGTATGACCCTGGCCAAGTCACTCAACCCTGTTTGCCTCAGTTTTTGCATCTGTAAAATGAGCTGGAGAAGGAAATGGAAAACCACTCCAGAATCTTTGCCAAGAAAACCCTCAATGGGGCTGTGATGAATTGGACACAACTGAACAACAAAACAATGTACCAGACATCAGGCTAAGTGCTAGAGATACAAAAAGAGGCAAAAGACAGTCCCTGCCCTCAAGGAGCTATTTGGAAGGGGGTAAGGTGTTAGAGGACTAGAAATGTAGGAAGTGGCCAGGAAGAGGTTTGAACCTGGCAGGGGTGGGGAGCCACTGGAGTTTATGGGGGAGGGGGGTTTTTATAGTCAGATCTATGCTTTAGGAACATCACTTAGATACCTGAATGGAGGATGGCCTGGAATGGGGAAATAGATGATTCCAGGAGACTACCCAGCTGGCCTTTACAATGGTCTAGACATGAAATAAGGAATTTCCACCAGAGTGGTAGCTGAATCAAAGGAGAGAAGGAAGCATATGGGGGGGGGGGGGATGTTTCAAAGGTAGAATCAGCAGGGATTTGGCAACAAATTAGATATGGGGAGGGGTGAGAGTGAGGAGTGAATGACATCTAGGTTGTGCCCTGGGCAACTGGGAGGTTAGTGGTGCCCTCCCCAGCAGTAAGAAAGTTAGAAGAGGAGAAGCTTTGGGGGAAAGATAATGAGTTCACTTTGGGCCATGTTGAGTTTAAGGTGTTTTTCAATAAATATTCACTATTCATTGCCAATAACAGTAATTTCAATAGCCATCGTACCCAAACAAGGCAGTGAGCTGAAAAGCAAGATGATACAGAGTATTTTTACCATTCTCTTTTGGCACTGTAGTTCAGAGGGCCTGAGTTTTAATTCTAAGCAATAACGATGGAGTGCTTGGATACTTGGGCTTGGACCCCAATCCACATTTCTCCCTAGCTTCAAAACACTATCTCTGACAGTTTTCTCTCCAGCCCAAGAATACTATGCCTAGCAATAACGCATGAGTGGGCCCCAGTAAGACAAACTACCTTTCCCCATCACAAGAACAAGCTGACCTCTGAAGAAATTTTCTTGCAAAAACAGGACTATCTTGTAACCATAGAATTATCATATATTGATTCCCAGTAATCATATTCAATCCAGAAGTCAAGCTGTAGACATCAACTCTCAAAGTTATCTTGCTACAGATATAATAGACCAAAAATATACCCCTGAGAAACCCCTTCCCCTGGTTTCTAGCAGTGAATGATGCCAGTGACCAAGGATGTAAGTTATCACCTAATTAGCATATCTGCCAGATAATCGACTACTTTTCCTACATAAACTTTAACTGTACCCCTCTAAGGTCAAAGGTTCCTTAAGAACTCTTGCCTGATGAAAAGCATGACAATAAATCTTTGCCACCTTGACTTGAAGAATGCTTGAGTCCTTGAATTCATTCCAGACGACCCTGTCCAGTATTCTTGTCCTTGAGGGATCACTGAATCTCCCCCTTCAAACTGAATGAATACCTCTACACAACAATAATTATATTGAAATCAATGCAGCATATCCTAGCATAAATATCCTTTGTTTTTTACAAATTGATTCGTCCCGCCACCCTCCATCCCAATATTGAGCAAATTAAAAAAACTAAACTAAACTGAACTGAACTAAAGCCCTCAATACATAGCTACGTGCAATCCCCACATTGGCCCTGTCCAAAAATGTATGTCTCTGCATTTTTAATTCATTGCCTCTCTGTCAGAGGGTGAGTAGTGTTTAACCTCCCTTCTCTGAACCCCGGCTTATCACTGAGTTGATCAGAGTTCTAGACTTTTACAAAGTTGTTTTTTTTCTATAATGTTATTATTTTCATAAAGCTGTTCTCTTAATTCTACTTAATTCACTCTTCAGCAGTACACAGAGGTATTCCCTGTTTCCTGAAGTTGTCCAATTAGTCCAAAAGACAGAAATGGAAGAAACATCTAGGACAATAGAACATAGAAACAATAGAAATTAAATGTGGCAACATGACAAAAATAAGTTTTGTTCGAAAGAAAAAAATATGAGAAGACATTTACTGAAGTGGGAATCCATGGGTGTAGAATGCTACATAAAATTGAATTTGTTCTGAGGTGTTGACCAATTTTGACAATTAAAAAAAAATTCTTAGTTATAAGGGAAAGCTCTGGGATACAGGGAGATTAGGCAATGTAAAAAAACAAAAGATATTGATACAAATCTGTTTTTAAAAAGAACTATACATGAGATTGCTTGCCATCTCAGGGAGGGTGGTGGGTGGAGAGGAAGGGAGAGGGAGAATTTGGAATTTAAAAAAGAAAACAATGAATGATAGAAATTGTTTTTACATGTAACTGGGGGAAAATAAAATATTATTAAAAAGAAAGAAGAATTGTAAGGGATAACAGGGGCCTGCTTGTCCAAGCTCCTCATTTTCTAGATGAAGAAACAAAAACACAAAGAGGAGGAAATATTAAGTAGGTGGGTCACGTTTTGAATCCAGAGCTTGTTGTGCCAGAGCTAATGCTTTTGTCAGCATATCCTGCTGCCCCTCTTCATTTGACCTCTCAAAGCTTAAATTTTCTAATCTGTAAAGTGGGGATAATTAACTTTGTACTTCTTATCTTGCAGGGTTATTGTAGGGAGGATTTAGGGAGGTGGAGGCAGCTGGGGTCCAGACCTTATGATTCTCCTTCTGTGTGGGGAATTCTGGTCATGAAACCTTCTCTTCCTCAACTGTCCTAGAGGCATTGAAAGGTGAAGTTATCTTTCCTGTGGTTAAATGGTGTCAGAGGCAAAACATAACCCCAGGTCTTCCTGACTCCAAGGCCACGTGTCTATCTGCTACACCATGAAACCATTATTAAAATTCGTTTAGTTGTTTTTCAGTTGTGTCTAATTCTTCATTGCCCCATTTGGGTTTTTTTTTGGCAAAGATATTGGAGTGGTTTGCCATTTTTTTCTCCAGCTTATTTGACAGATAAGGAAACTGTGGCAAACAAGGTTAAGTGACTTGCCCAGGGTCACATATATAGTAAGTGTCTAAGGCCACATTTGAACTCAGGTCTTCCTAACTCTAGGCCTGGCGCTCTATCCACTTTGCCACCTAGCTGATATGTGTGTGTGTGTGTGTGTGTGTGTGTGCATGTACACATCTGTGTGTGTATCATTAAAATAATATATATGTAACTGTATTGGAGCTCCCACATGGCCAATGGGAGCAGGTAAGGAATATCTGTGTGCTCTGTACAAATACACATGATGTATTTAAAACTTTAAAACACAGTAGAACTATCCACTAGGATGACTTGACCTTCACCATGATCCTGTAAAGTAGATAGGCAAGGATTGTCCCCGGTTTGCAGTCAAGGAAACTGAGGCCCAGAGGAAGTGACTAGTCCAAGTACCTAGAGCTGGGTTAGAACTGGATCTAAGCTTTTCAGATTTCTCATCCAATTCTCTTTCTGACCAAACTCACTCCTTTTGAGACTTAGGGAAAAAAATAAAACAAAACCAAAAAAACTCTTTCCCAAGAGCAAGAAAGTCATCAGAGAATTATTACTACAAATGGGGTCCCGAGGAGTTGGACATGACTGAACTGAAACCCTCCCCCAAACACTTTCCTGTGCCCAGATCTACCATGTCGGATCCTGGAAGTTGGGAGATTAAAGGGTTCCCCGAGTCTCCATGGAAAACGCCCACATTCATTCTTTGGGTTGGACTTTTCCTGATCTCTTCTCTTATTAGCTTGCTCTGACTCAGCACTGGGTGCTTAGGTCTTTATCTCATTTCTGGCTGCCTGTTCCCTGGTCCTCCACCTGAAGCTTTAATCCACTGTTTACCTCCTTTCTAGGAGGTTGTTGGGGAAACCAGCTAAATGTCACGTAGGAGTAGAACACAATTTCAGGGAAGGGAAGCAGCAGCATTGAAAGCAGGGAAAGCTGAGAAACCCAAGACCAGGTTGGATTAACCCCAAACAAAAGCTGAGTTGGGGAAGACTGGAAATAGAAGTAGATGGTCTGGGAAGTAGATCCCCTGGCCCCATTCCCCACAATGGAAGGGGAGTTAGAGTACTTAAGAGTGCCTACTGTGTAATTCAATGGCGGCTCTAATCTTTAGGTGACTTGGCTCAATCTACATGGGCTCTATTCGGCTACATGGGTTCTGTTTGACATCTGCTGTCAAGGAAAAATGGTTATCATTTCTTCTATGCTAAGAAAACCTCAAACTTGTAGCACTTACTTATTAAGCACTTATAATGTACCAAGCACTGTGCCAAATGTTGGAGATATAAAGTAAAAAAGCAAGAGACAGTCTCTTCTCTCAATGAGCTCATATTCTAAGTAGGGGAAACAACATGTATGGTGGGGTTAAACTGTAATGGATGGGCCCCAAGGTCCCAAGGGTGCTGCTGGAGGGAGGGTGGCAAGGCTCAGGGATCATTAAGGGTTACTGGCAGATTGCATGGCAATACCTGGGGGGGGGGGCTGGAGGGTATTGTGCCAGGATACAAAAGGGAAGCCCTTCTGCCCTTCTGGCTGGACGTTACTCCCTTCCCTGTCCTCATCCCTCTGAAAAGGAACTCCCATCTTCGGCAGGAAGACTGAGGGAAAGCCTAAGTATTTACTTCCTTTTGGATCTGCCAGATAGAGATTTGGGGGGAAGGAGCACTGCTTTCTATAAAAATACATGCATGTGCATATTTACTTATAGCTATACTAATAAAAGCCTTTCTCCCTTATTAGGATCTCTGTATGTTACAAGTTTGTTACTTCTCCCTTTCAGGATCTGAGTTAGTATTTCACATACAGATTCCCAAGGAGGGAAAATAACCCAAAACAAAACATAAGCACCTCTATGAGGCCTTTGATTCCTTACTTGAGAGAATAGTCCAAGGCCATTCTCCTGGCATTTGCCAGATACTTGACAGGTAAACTGCAAGTTCATTGCCCCTTGCTTTGTTGCTTTCACTCCTTTATCTAAAGCCAGGTGAAGTCTTCTCTCTGTCTAATAATAATCTGATAGATAAAGTGCCTATCAGGTCCCGTGGCACCTGGCATCATAGATAAGCCAACCTTGAGTAAACCAGGGAACATTCTAGTCCTCCCCACTCCCCAAAGGATGGATCTGGAAATGGAGGTATCAGGAAAAAAATAAAAGAGTAATCTAAGAACATCAAAAAAATTATGAAAAGAAAGTGAGCCAACTGGAAAAAGAAATCCTAAAACTCAAGGAAGAAAATAGCTCCTCAAAAACTACAATTGGGCAAGGCGAAGCCAATGACATTATAAGACACCAAGAAATAATGAAACAAAATCAAAAGAATGAAAAAGTAGAAGAGAATGTGAAACATCTTATTAGAAAAACAACTGATCTGGAAAATAGATTGGGGAAAGACAACATGAGAATTGTTGGACTACTTGAAAGTTATGAGTTAAAAAAAAAAGGAGTACAATACTGATACAATATTACAAGAAATTATTAAGGAAAAATATCCTTAAGTTTTAAAATAAGAGGGTAAAGTAGAAATAGAAAAAAAAATCCACCTATCACCACCTGAAAGAGATCCCAGGATGAAAACCTACAGGAATATCACAGTCAAGTTTCAAAGCTTCAAGGTTAAGGAGGAAATACCACGAGCAACAAGAAAAAAAAAACAATTTAAATATTGGAGAGCTATAATCAGGATCTCACAAGACCTAGCAGCTTCTACATTAAAAGACTGTAGGTTTTAGAAAATAATATTTCAAAAAGCAAAAGAGCTGGGGTTGTGGCCAAAAATAACTCATCCAGCAAAATTGAGTATAATCCTGAATGAAAAAAAAAATGAACATTCAAGGAACTGAAAGACTTTCAGGTATTTGTGACAGAAAGACCAGAAGTCAAGGGAAAATTCTACATATAAGATTTAGAAAAAAACATAAGGTAAACATTAAAGACCAATTATAAGGGATTTAATAAGGTCAAACTATTTACTTCTCATATTGTAAATATTATCAGTACTCTTAAGATGGTCATAATTACATGGGTAGTTTGAAAAAAAGGCTTAGGCTGAGCTGAGTAAGATAGGTTGATTCTAAAAAAGCAAAAAAAAAAAAAAAACAAACCAAAAAACCAGGTGGGAAGAGGTTAAAAAAAAAAAAGCAATTATCTCATACAAAGAAGGCATGAAAGGAAGAACTGATACAGAAGAAGCAAGGGGAGCTGGAGGGCTGGTAGTGCTGGAACCTTACTTTTATTGGAACTGGATTAAAGAAGGAACAACATATACATCTAGAAGGGCATAAATTATTTCTGAATTTGCAAAGAAAAAAGAAGACAAGGGGATAGGATCAGGGAGAGGCTTTAAGAAGGGTGTGCAGATTAAGAATTAGGAGGGTGGGCAGAAAGAATAAGGGAGGGAGTCTTGGAGGGATTAAGGAATAGGGGGCAAGGTAGTGCTTAAAAATAAATTAGAAGTGTATGGAGGCATAGGGTAAACAGGACTAGAAGGATAGAGAGGAAAAGATAGGATGGAGGGAAATACACAACTAGCAATTATAATTTTGAATGTGAATGGGATGAATTTACCCTTAAAATGGAAATGGATAGCAGAATGCATTTTAAAAAATCAGAATCTAAGAATATGACATTTACAAGAAACGTGATTGAAAAGGAGAGATACATACAGTGTTAAATAAAGGGCTGGAGTAGAATTTATTACACTTCAGCTGATGTAAAAAAAAAGCAAGGGTAGCAATCATGATCTCAGACAAAGCTAAAGCTAAAATAGATTTAATTAAAAGAGATAAACAGGGAAAACTACACTGTGTGTCACCAATATTATTCAATATTTTTATAAATGCTAGCAATAAGAGAAGAAAAACAACGGAAAATGTGGTAACAAATGATCTCTTTTTGCAAACAATATGATGATATACTTGGAAAATCCCAAAGATTTAACTAAGAAATTAGTTTAAACAAGCAATAATTTTTGCAAAGTAGTAGGATATAAAATAAACTCCATAAATCATCAGCATTTTTGTATATCACCAACAAAACCCTACGAGAAGAAATAGCAAGAGATACCCCACTTAAAACAACTGTAAACAATATAAAATACCTGAGAGTATACCTGCCAAAGTAGACACAGGAACTACATAAACATAATTATAAAACACTCTTTATACAAATAAAATCAGATTTAAATAATTGGGGAAATAATAATTGCTTGAGAGTAGGCAAACTCAATATAATAAAAATGACAATTTTACCCAACTAACCTATTTATTCAATGCCATCTAAATTGATTTACTAAAAAATTATTTTACTGAGTTAGAAAAAGTAATAGAATTCATTAGGAAGAACAAAAGGTCAAGAATTTCAAAGAAGCTAATGAAAAAAAAAATACTAAGGAAAGAGTTTCCAGACCTCAAACTATATCATAAGGCAGTAATTATCAGCACTATCTGGTAATGGCTAAGAAGTGGAAAGATCAATCAGTGGAACAGAGTAGACACACAATACACAGTAGTAAAGGATTATAGTAACCTTACATCTAACAAGTGTAAAGATTTAAGTTTTGGGAATAAGAATTCATTATTTGGTTAAACATTGCTGGAAAAACTACAGTTTGGTAGAAATTGGGCATAGACAAATATCTTAAACCATTTACCAAGACAGGGTAAAAATGCATACATGAACTAGATATAAAGAGAGATATCACAAGAAAATTAGAATATGGAGCATATGGCCTATTGGATTCATGGAAAGGAGAATAATTTATGAATAAGCAAGAGATAGAGAGCATTGTGAGATGTAAAATGAATAACTTTGATTATATTAAATTAAAAAATTCTTATACAAATAAAACCAATGTAGCCAAGATTAGAAAGAAAGCAGAAAATTGGGAGAAAATTTCATAATCTCTCAGATAAAGGTCTCATTTCTCAAACATATAAAGAACTTTGTCAAATTTATAAGAATATGAGTCCTTCCCAACTGAAAAATGGTCAAAGGATATGAATAGGCAGTTTTTTGATGAAGAAATCAAAACTATAGATGATCATATGAAAAAAATGCTCTAAATCAATATTGATGAGAAAAATGCAAATCAATACAACTTTGAGATACTATCATATGTCTGTCAGATTGGTTGAAATGATAGATACCCTTCAAATGGGGAATGGCTAAACAAATTGTAGCACGTGATTGTGTTAGAATACCACCACACTACAAGAAATGATGGGCTGGTTGATTTTAGAAAAACATGGAAAGACTTGGACCAATGAAGGAAGATGCCATCCACCTCCAGAGAAAGAATTCATAATTAGAAGTAGGTACCATATGGTTTTACATATATATATATATATATGTATATATATATATACATATATATATATATACACATGTATATATATGTATGTGTGTATGTATACATATTTATATATGTTTATAGGTGTATATATGTATATATATATATGTGTGTGTATATATATTCATGTTTAATTTTAGCCTTCTCTAGAGTGGGGTGGGAAGGAAGAGAGGGAAAACAAAGTGGACAGCAAAGAACAAAAGAAAACTTGGAAGCACAGAAAAGCTGGGTAGCTTCGAAAACAATGTGTCGTATTTATTACATAGTGTTTTTTAAAGCTAACAGTCTGAAATGGAAATTAATCTTTTTTATATTGAATCCTTTCTTTATGTTCTGCTGTGTACATGGAAATGTCCTTTTTTCTTTATTTAGGTTTAAAATTAATAAATATTTCATATTTTGTATTTGTTTAAAGTTTAAGTTTAAAATGAATAAAAATTAAAAAGAACATTAATAAAATATTTAATTTAACAAAGAAAATTAAATATTTCTAATTTGTTGAGTATACAACATGCAGCCTGGGATCAGGGGCAGGGGGTCAAATACTTCCCACCTAACCTCAGGATGGTACACTAAGATTTTCGATTGATTATATCACAGCCATTCTCTGCCATTGAAAAAAGTCCCGTTCCTTTCCATTTAATTCAACAAGCATTTATTAAATATGCAGCACTGTGCTAGGCACTGAAGGTACAATGACCAAAATATTTTTTTAAATGGTCCTTTCAAAGAAAGGGCTAGTATTCTACTGGAACGTAACAAACAAAAAGTGTCAAAAGTGGATTTGAAGCCAGATCTTGACTTAAACCTCAGCACCCTAAGTGCTATTACATGTTGCCTCCAATTTTGCCTTTCTGTGGAGGACTTCAAATATACCATGGGTACCACCTGTGGTTGATTCTACTGACTCATGGTGATAAGAAAGGCAGCCTGCCTCAGTGGGTATGATACGCTTTGGGGTTGCTGGGAACCCCGTAATGTCAGGGTACACGGCAAGTCTGCCTGGAAAGAATTCACATGCTCAAACCTTCTTTCAATGAAGGTGGCAAAGTTTATTGTAACACCTACAGGAGAGGGCTAGGTTTCTAGTGAATCTGCCCCTTGATGGGGGTGAGATGGATACTTACATGGAAAAAAGGACAGTGAGAAGATCTGGATGAGATTAAGCACTGGTAAATGGTGTGGGGTGGGCCAGGTGTAGTAGTGAAAGGAGTATTAAGTGGTCTGGGGTGGGCCAAGAGCCACAGTAAGCCTCTACTGAGTATCTAGGTGGGTTGGGCTGGGCCAGATGCCTCAGGGCGAGATACTAATGATCTGGGCAGCTAACTAACGATCTGTTGGGGAAAATTCAGGGTCCAGGTCCCACCACCCCAGCAGATAGAGTGCTGGGCAGTCAGAAAGATCAAGATTCAAATCTCACCTGATATACTTCCTGATATTGTCACTGACAATGTCAAGTCATTTAACTTTCTGGTTTTTTGATCCCCATTTTTCCTCATCTGTAAAATGGGAATTAAGTTAAAGAAAATGGGAATTAATTAACTTACCTCACAGGGTTGTTGTGAAGTTTAAATGAGAACATGTGGGTAAAGTGCTTTCTAAACTTGAAATCGCATCTACATGCCAGTTATTCTCTAGTAAACCATAAGCTCCATGAGGGAAGGAACTGTTTTTCCTCTCTGATTCTAGCCCCAGCACCCAACAGAGTGTCTGGTTCATAGAAAGCTTTTAAATAGGCACTAAATGAATTGAATGAACGTGTGACTCTAAGCCAGCTACTATCCCTCTCTGGGTCCTGGTTTCTCCATCTGCCAAAAGAGAAAGTGGGGTGGGTAAGGTGATCTCTTATCTAGTATCTTATTGTCCTAAAGCTAAAAGGTTCTCCTAGACTGGGGGGAGAGGAGAGGGGAATCTAGCAGCATCTGGGATGGAGGATAGCTGCAGAGATAAGAATTGGTCCCTTGGGCTTGCCAGAGGCCAGGCAGGGCTCAGGGGCAGAGGACTCTTTCAGGTTCCCAGGACAGCCAACTCTCCCAAGGACCCCTCCAAGTCCCTCTTAGGTGGTTTGGCATATAGGACTAAGGGATTCTCTTACTTTGCAAAGAGGAAGCTCCTTTGTGCTTCTTGCTTCAGTTCCAACTGGCTGCTTTGCATAGCTCCTTACAGGAAAATTTCTGCTCGACCCAAACTGGCCTCCCTGCCATTCTGTGAAAGTCTGACCTCGGGGTAAGATGAATAAAGCATGCCCTCAGGCCTAATGTTTTAGGAAAATTCAACTGGGAGGTGGGTGATGGGAGAGAGGGAAGCCCTTATGGAAAGCTGGGGACAGAGATCCAAGGACATAGTCCCCTTGGGTGGAGACCCAGGAATGACACAGAGCTGCTGGGGCCCTAGGGAACAGGGTGTGTGGAGGAGCTCCCCTGGTATTTGGCTTTAGGGACCTGGGAGAGAGAAAGAGGGCTATAATAATGATAGTTAGCATTTATATGGCCCTGGAAGGTTTGTAAATCACTTCACATACGTTACCTCATTCTTATACTGCAAGGTAACTCATCTGATCCTCAATACACACCTGTGAGATCCATCCAATTATTAGTCCCATTTATTATCCCCAGGCTCAGCTGGAGGTTACATGACCTGCTCAGTCACACAGCCAGAAGTGTCTGGGATAGTCCTCCCAACTCCAAATCGAGTCATGCCACTTGGCTTCCAGGTTATCCAGTAGCTTCCTGTTTTAAGTAATTGTTCTTGCTGACTCCTGGCAGTCCAACTCACTCAACTCAGTTGTTTCTATTTCATTTGTTGCCAAAGGACTGCAAGTGCTGTTATCACCCTCTAAATTTGGCACCCTGGGCCAGACCCCTGACTGCTTCACCCTAGTTATGATTCTATCAACACCCCTTACCTTCCTCTTGTTGCCTTGGCTCCTCTGTCCATGTATCCTGTACCCCTGGAAAAGCCTCACTTACCGGACTCTCCAACCATAAATATTTTACTTTTTGAGGAAAAGGAGGTGGTATTACGACCTTGGAGGTTGGGAATTAAATTAGCAAATTAGTTATTCATTCATTAATTAGTAAATTAGCTGAATGACTATTTTTTTCTTCTGAGTAGTAATGATGGTGATGAGATCTGAACCCCTAAAAGGAAAACATCTTGTCTCTGGCATCTGGACTCGTTAAAGGAAAAGCCTCTGAACTTTCCCACCAATTTTAGCAGCCCAGATCCCTGGTGTTGTCAAGAGGAATCCGGCCCATTCCGGTATAATTCTTTGAACTGCCCTTTCATCGTGGCCCACCCCAGGCTACTCGCCTCTCCTTAATCCCATCCAGATCTTTCTGTGCACCTTCTTTCTCTGTACATGTCAGTCCCATGCTTATCAAATGTGCAGATTTCTAAAATCTTGCCTGCTTGTACTGATATCACAAATATTGCAGACTCACTAGGGTGGTCCTTCACTTTTAGGGGTTCTATCCCATACCCATTATCAGGTACAATTGAAAGACAGTGTGGCATGGTGGATAAAGAGCCAGAGAGACTTGGGTTCAAGTCTTCACTCACACACACACTGACTGCAACTCTAGGAAGGTCACTTAACTTCTTAACCTGGGAGTCATCCTGGACTTGTCATTGCCTCTCACTCCCTGTATCTAAGCTGTTGCCAACACCTGTCCATTTCATCTTTGTGCCACATCTCCAACATACCCCCTTCTCTTCTCCGACGCTGCTACCCCCCTGGGGCAGCCCCTCTTTCCCTCATACCTGGATTATTACAAAAGCTGCTGTTGGGGCTGATGAGGTTTAGACTGTGGGAACCCCCTGGGACCCCAAAGGAATTTGGGACCCATTTGTTTGAGGGGGGAATGATGAGGGGACAGTCTTTGGGAACCCCTTTGAACTCTCCTTGAATCATCCCACTAGGTGAGGCTTTTGTCTGAGGCCATAAGCCTTTCATTATCATTAGGCCCAAATCTCTACCTAGCCTTGCCCTTTGCAGTCCAGCTACTTCCCACCCTTAATCCCATTCTCTTGGTTCCTGGAGTCCCCCCTCATCCCAGTCCCATCAAGCTCCTCCTTAGACTCCTCCTCAAGAGTCTCCCTAAACCCCTCTTCCCATAACCCCAGGACCACTCTAGATCCCTCCTGCAATCTTCGTGTCTCATCTTGCCTCTGTGAGGGGCTCAGATTCAATCTAGCTCAGATTCAAAAGATTGAATCTGGCCTGCTTGTGAAAACAAGCATCACAAAGGGTGGGATTTCTTAAGACAACCCATTATGGCAAACCCTTAGTAAACTTTGCCTTTTTCCTTGGCTGAGAAAGCTTGAGTCCAATTCTTTCAGCAGGACCCAGCATGTTGGTGTTCTGGGGTCTCGAGCACCCCTAGAAACACATGGTTCCCTACCATCATCATTTTTCTTTAACCTCATCAGGGCTGCCTGCCTCAGATCTCTCCCTACTCCAATCCATTGTCCATTCAGCCTCTGATGTGATTTTCCTAAAGCTCAGGTCTAATCATGTCTCTTCCCTTACTCAATAAACTCCACTGGCTCCCTATTGCCCCTAGGAACAAATACAAAATGATCTACTTGGCATTCAAAGCCTTCTCACATCTTACCCAGGCTCCCTACCCCCACCCCCTCACCCGTGTCTTTGTCTTTTTGGGTCCATTACTTCATCATGTATTCATGCCACTGTGGGCACAACCCTTTTTTCTTTAGTTTTTTTTTTTTCACAACTTCACTGCTAACCCTCCCCTCTCTAGCCATCTCTGGCACAGCATCTTCTTCGTCTTGTCTTCTTATAGGAATCAGCTTTCTGTCCATTCTCCTACAAGAGTGATCTTAGCACAATTTTAAATTACTATTTCTAATCTTTATAACCCTGATCATATTTACAAACTTAAAATTTGAACCATGGCCAATTGTCATATTTAAGAAATTCACATCAGAAGCCAGTGTCTTACACTTTACATACATCCATTATTAATTTCCTCACTAGGAGGATGAGATGACACTTAAGGAATTAATAACAGGCTTCAGTACATACATAAATACGTTAAATTGTCAATTTTAACACAGTGCATATAGAATCTTAACCTTTTAGTCAAGCCATGTTTCTTTGATGGCATTTACAAAACAAACCACAAAACATTCTTCTTTTTAGCATCATTAATTGTAACAAAATTTAGACAAGCAAATAACAAAATAACATTCTCACATTGCTTAAGGAACATTTACAAAGCGAGCCCTATGTGGCTTGCATGCATTTCTACCCTTGTTGATAAAACTTTACTAAGTTGGTGGAAAAGTCCTTAAGTAACACTAATTCCAGAGTATTGTAACAAACAAAGTTTCTAGTTATTGCAGAATTCTTAGATATTACAAAGTTTCTTAGTCAAAAAGGTGTTGTGATAGGATCTCACATTGGTAGCAGGAAGAGAATGATCATAGAAATACTACTGCTCTTAGAATTCTTTTTAAACAAAGAGAACATCTTAAGGTGAGTCTTAAGCAGGTTGTATAAATTTCTGCACATGTTCTAGTTCTCGATAAAAATAAGATTAAATTGCCTAGTAAGATAACACAAAAGAGCTTATAACTTACACTAACTACTTGTTCTGATCACAGAAATTTGCTATAGAAGGAAAAGACAGGGACAGGTGCCATACCCAATATCGTAGGATAAAACATACTTGCTTTGTTTAAACTCAAATATAGTTACAGATCTTCGATGCAGATAACAATACCCAAATTCAAACTCAAAACAAAATTAGTTATGGTCCCAAGTGCCTTTTGCCTTAAACAGCAAGTTTCACCAATCGTAGCTTAGTGCCAGATACAGAGCTGCAATAAGCAATAAAGATTTACCAGGACTCACATGCATAAGAGATTTCATTTAACAGCTTTCCCTCTCAGATTTAAACTTGTCCTGGTGTAAAAGCCAATTATTGGAATCTTTTCTATCTATTGTACATAAACTTGCGGCTTCTCAGCAAGCTAAGTTCATTGTTTAGGACCTACATAAATCAAACAAGTTCTTTTCCAGGACTGATGAGCTACCCATAGACATGGTTTACAGGGGCCTTGGCAATTTTACAAAATAAGGAGAATTAGCATGGATCTCAGGAAGGGGTTAATAGAAAAACCTTGGACCTGTCTGCTACCTTTTGCCTTTTCTCTCAGCACACTTATTCAAGTTTGAGGCTTTCTAAAAATCATGCAAAGGATTTTACAAAACTTTTCTTCATAACAATATTTCTCTTTCTCAGAAACAGCTTACGATTTATCCTGATATCATTATTAATTTCTAAGTACTAAACAATTCTCAAATTTGATCAGCAAACCTTTTCCACATAACTGAAGAGAAAAAAAAGAAAACTAAACATAGTTTTGTAAATACTAGACTCAAGCTTAATTAACAATCTCACAAATTTCCTAGATGATAGCAAAACAATTAAAGACAAAATTTGGTAATTTATGATTTCTTAAATTACAACACTATGAAATATTATAACACGTGGTCAATTAGAATGATTTAAAAGTTTTCTAACTCAGTACAATTCTTAGCCTAACAACATTTAGATTATAAAAGAAATTGCTTTTCTAACAACACAGATGATACAGTTGCTTGCCAAGTTATGCAATAAGGAAATTTTTAGAAATATAACAATATCATAAACAATTATCATCTATTTAAACTTTAAAGCCAAAACCAATTAATTACCATTCCGGTGGCTTTACCTCAGTCAGATGTGATCCCAAATTGCCTGATACAGAGAATCATTCACCTCAGATTGAACAAAATTCACATAAAATTAATGAATATGAAGCAATTATATTCAACTTAAAACAATCTATATTCAAATAGCATTTATTTTATGACAAGCATTGTGCTAAGCACCTTTACAATCATACGATCTTTGTAATATCCCTGGGAACGAATTCCACCGTCATCCCCTTATTGAGTAGTAAACTTAAAGTAAATAGAATTTTCTTGGGGCTATACAGTTAATAAATTTCTCAATGCCAAATAACAATATGCATTTTTTAAATTATTCAAATATACATTTCTAAGTTCTATTCACATTTTTCTTGGTAAAGTTTTACAAATAGTTTGCAATCACCTATTATAATTAGGCCAGTTTAAAATGTGCTGGGCTTTGGGAAACTTGGAGCAAAAATTCCAGGTTCCAGTGGTGTGGAAGCAAGGATTTGGGGGCTTGAGAGGAGAGGTTCCTCTGCTTGCCTAGAAGTGTGGGCTTCAGGACACCCAGGGGTCCAGGGCCATTGTCAGTGGGGTATGAGAGAGCAACAGAGTAGCAAAGTGGAGAACAAGGAGTAGGGCTTTTGTTGCAACATGAATTATAATTTTTATAGTTTCAATGTTATTATAATTTAATTTACATTGAGACTTTAGGTGAAAAAACATCAAAATAAAGGGCCTAAAAAATAAGAAAAAGCAGCTGGTAAACAGGGCAATTATTTTGAAAAGGAGCCAACTCTCTATTGCATATTCATAGCTGAATCACTTTTTAAACTTTCCAAGTAGCAAACTTAGGAAGACCACAGCAGGCTAGAAATACGTATCTATTGAGATAATTCCTATTCTAAGAACTATTTTTGTTTCTCAGGAATACAGTAAGTAACAGTCTTTTGGGTAAAATATGTTCAGATTGGCTCTCATTCTCTGCTTTTATTTCTCTATTTTGGAAGCTTTAAGCCATTTGCTTCAAACTCAGATAGGAATGAGGGTCACTAAATTGCACATAAGGATCTCTGTAGTTGTATATAAAAACTGCTTATCAACTCTATTGATTTATTTAATACCTTTATGTTATTAAATATTTACCAATTCTGTTTATAGGATCATTACTAAAGTTCTTAATTCTACAAATTGGGAAAGCACATTCTAGATTTTTTAAAAGTTGTTTTTCCAGTTTTTTATTTATACTAGTCTCATGGTTATTCTTATTAACCACACATGAATTAAAACATCTTTGTATATGCTTCTGACACTGAGCTGGAATTCTTAAGTCCCCCCCACCCCCAAGGAGTCTACAGATAGATTGGAGGGGGATATAGAAAAAATATATATCTTTTGTCATTTAAACTGATTTTTCTTCACTTTCATAAGTGTATTATTATTTTGAAAAAGGTTTCCTATGCTTCACCAGATTATTTATGGTTAACAGAATCTGCTAAAGAATTTTTAGCTGCTCTAACTTTTATTGCAGCCCTGGCTCAGTCCAAGACAGGTGAAAAGATCTTAATGGTTCTAATTTTAACTCAAGGAAATTTTACTTCTGTATTCACTCCTTAAAAACTTTTTTGAAAGTGAGAACCTTGAATCCTCCAGCCAAGGTGAGTGGGACTCTGGAAAAGATCCACCTCCATCCTGGGAAACTCTAAGTGTCTCTTTTTCAGGTCTATGCATTTTCCGAATTTACCTAGTGCCAGATAGCATAATAAATTCTAACTTGTCTTAAACAGCAAATTTAGGAGTAACACATTTCACTTAGATATAAAGGGAAAAGATTCCCATTTTCTTTCTTATCTCTCTTCACATTCCAAATCTGGCCAGAATTGGAATGCAGGAGAAAGAAAGAGCATTTTCTTATTTTGGCAACTTTAACAACAAAGAATCAGATAACATACTCTCTTCACACAGAGACACATAACACGAAACAGATACAGACAGAAAATGATAGGACGCACAAAAAGAATTTCTAGAAATCTGGCATTTTTCTTTTCCCTTTCTACTTTGGTAACTCCCAATTAGCTAGTCTACCCCCTATTGGGTTATTGTCATCCATCCCTGGGCTGAGGCTCACAAGAGCTCACCCCAAACCCAATATCATCCTTAACTGATCTTTGTACCATAGAAACTTTTCCTTCTGGAGTAAGACATATTTTTAAAATGTTCCATATGGAAAAGGCTGACATTGGGAAGTGTTCTGGTCCATCTTCCCTTAATCTTTTACTCATTTGTTTTTTCAATAATCTCTCATCTTTCTAAATCAATTGTACCTTCTTGTTTTTGCTCTTCTGTTATACAAAAACCTCTTTCTGTTACAAGTTTTCTTAATACTCGCAGTTACAGATCCCTATCCTTAAATTGTATCTGCCCCATAGTTAAATTTTCTAAATCTACTTTTCTAACCCTCTAAATCTCTAAAATTTCTACAATCCCCCAGTAAGCCTAGTGATAATTAATCCTCTTACCCCTTACGTGAATCGGCTCCGGAGCCTGTATTGGTAAGAAGTTACTTTATCCGGACTTCAGGCCCTTGTTCTGAGCGCCAACTGTGCCCGCAGTGGCGTGAATATATGATGAAGTAATGGACACAAAAAGACAAAGACATGGGGCTAGGCAAGTCATATAGCCAAGCTAAAGACTGATTTTAATGGAGTTACTGACTATTTCATACAGGTTAATTGCTGAGTTATCCTGACTTCAAAGAAGAGTACAATGAAGCATTGGTTAAGTTTTTTATCTCCTCGTTCCTGGGAGTGAGACACTATTTTTCCTCAAGGCTAACCAAATTGAAACATTTATGTTCTCTCACATATAGATAACCAGACTGAAACATTTCTGTCATCTCTAATATAGATAATCAGCTACAAAGGCAGGTTTTCTTTGCCAAGTCTTCTTATCCTAAAACTGGCCTTGCCCTGCATAGACCCATTCTCAAATGCAGAGGTCTAAGAGGCCTAAACAGGATATAGCTGGCTCCCCACAAAAGGTCATTTAAGTATTTTGGGGGGGTAGGGCAATTGGGGTTAAGTGACTTGCCCAAGGTCACACAGCTAGTACATGTGTCAAGTGTCTGAGGCCGGATTTGAACTCAAGTCTTCCTGAGTCCAGGGCCAATGCTCTACTTACTGCACCACCTAGCTACCCCTATTTAAGTATTTTTTAAATGCTCAGAAAAGGTCAGATGGAAGGCCAGAAGGAAACACAGATGACCAAGACAGATTTGAAAGTTACATGTTGAATTTAATACATACTTAAAAGAAAAAAACAAACTTTACGTACAGTTAGTGGCTTCATATACTTCTGCTTTATGTATGAAAATGCTCAATTTATTTAGTAAAAAGATGAAACCAAAAACCAATTAAGAATAAATAAAAATACATTTAAAAAATAAAAGAAGGGGGCTGCCCATGTGCCAACTCCCCCCCCCCCCCCCCCATGGCTAGAGAAGTACTGGAGAGGACTTAGGAAAGCAAAGGATTCAAATTGTTCACTTTGTTCATAATATAGGGCATGAGTTAGATTGTACAGGCTCAAAGGGATATTGTTGTCTAGCAGTCCCTAAATATAGATATGGTTTTTTGTGGGGAATTTATGGGCTAGGGAGCAGGAGGCCTGTGGGAGTTGGGTTATGTAAGGTGAAGAGGGAAGCTAATGACTCCACCATGAATGGCTCCCACCCTTGGAATGTGGCATCACTGGTCTTTTTCATTCTGTCCTTTTCTACTCCCACCTGGCATGGCCTACTCTCTAGTAACTGTCCTTTGTTGCAAAAAGATCTTTATGAGCACGTGGAAAAAACAACGGACAAAGACACAACCAGTGTGCCAACCCAGTCCCATCAGATCATCATACTTCTATTTTTAACCTGGGGTCTGTGCACTTGTTCGTTCTAAATATTTAGATAACTGTATTTCAATGCAATTGGCTTCTTTTATAATGCTACATTTTTAAAAAATTTCACTTGAAAACTTTATTCTGAGAAGGGATCTAAAGGCTTCGCCAGACTGCCAAAAGGGCCCATAACACACCAAAAAAAAAAAAAATTAAGAACTCTTGACCTAGAGGGAAAAAAGAACCAGATCTACATATCTTCGTCTTTCTCAGCTTTCTTTGGGAAGTTTATAAAAGCTTATAAAAAGTACATATGATGTATTATTATGTTTATTCTCTCTGGTTATTTTTCGTATTTTTCTTCTATATATAATGAAATAGATATAATATATAATTATATGTTATATTAAAAAGGTTGTAAAATACAATTAAGTGCTGAATAAATAATATGTTGTATATAGAATATATTATAAATAAATAAAAATAAGATATATGATAGTTTTAAAAATAAAATTAAGTTAAAAACTCTTTTGTAGATCCTGACTCCCCAGCTGAGAGTGGGGAAAGAGAATTCTTTCTGCCTTGGAAAATTAAGACAGTGTCTGTTTCTGTCTCTTTCTCTCCCTCCCTATAATATAGACCATTTCTCCCTCTTTTGCGACAACACATCCACAAATGATGAAGTATCAAAGTAGGTCTGATTGTTCAGATCTCTATCTAAGCCAGCAGTAGGACTGATTACACCAGAAAGTGTATCTCAACCTTAAAAACTAAACAGGAAAGCTTTGGAATCAACCTCTGCCCTCTCAGACAGAGAAAGGAAGATGGGAAGACAGTCACTTTACTGGCTAGCTAAACTCTTGGGAAGGGGAAAGTTGAGCACAGTCAGACTTGCCTCTTGCCTCTATCTCACTTGGGCAGTGGAGGCAGCTCCCAGAAGTCCCCAGAATGACCCCTCTGCCTCACTCTCATCTTTTGTAGCGTCTCAGCCTTTCATCACTCTATGTGCCCAGGCTCTCTCTGGCTCAGATGACTTGCCAAACCAAAAATGAAACTGCCAGCTTGTTACAGAGATTCTCAGGCCAAGGCTTCACATATTTATTAACTTCTCCCTGTGCAGTTTTCCCTCTCTCTTCCCTTCAGAACAAGGGGATGGTGGAATAGCTTTCCCAGAGGCAGTGACAGCCTCGCTATTTTCAGAATCTCCTGCAGAAACCTGTTGGAGACCTCAATTCTGCATGCAGAAACTGGTGTCCAAACGCCCCACTGAATTCGTTTTCTGTGTCTACATATTAGCTGCTACAAGTCCTTTGAAGTACCATATATTTTCCCTATCTGTTTATGGACTTCGATGAGTGCCTTGTATCTTGGGTATTTTCTGTGGGGTGAAATAAAGACTCCCCTGCTGGATATATGTTACCAGGGGTACTTGTATGGGAATTTTTACCCACATTTACAGAAACCTAGATATGGGCTACATATGAGCTGTATAGAGAGATTCTTTGGAGTAAACTATGGGTAGGGCCTGAGTCAAAAGGAAAAAAATGACCTTCCTGGGGCTCAGCCCCCAAGATCAAGCCTGTCCATGGGAATACAGAGCCTTGGGGAGTTAGCCATGGGTTATACTAATATGAAATAAGACTTCAAGAAGTAGGTGGGATCCTAATGGTGGAGGGCTTGAAGTACCAAGCTGAGGAGTTTACATTTTATCCTAGAGGCAATAAAGTGCCAAAGGAGATTTTTGAATAGGAGGCTGACATGATTAGATCTGGGCTTTAGGGATGCCAATGCCTATACATAAGACTCCTCACTACTGGTGGTGGTTGTTCAGTGTGTCTGACTCTTCGTGACCCCATTTGGGGTTTTCTTGGTAAGGAGACTGCAGTAGTTTGCCATTTCCTTCTCCAGCTCATCAGTTGACAGAATGGTTATTCCATGCCCCCTGCATGAGGGGCAGAGGGAGGGGAGAGGAACTGTACTTGCTCTCCTCTTTGAGAAAAGACACATGGTTCTAAGCTCTATTTGGGGAGAGGCCTCTGGAGGGAGAGAGAGGCTGGGAAGAAATCAACACGTAGAGCACCCAATGCCTTGATGTGGTTATTTTTATTTTTTTTATAAATTTTATTTAATATATTTAGTTTTCAGCATTGATTTTCACAGGAGTTTGAATTACAAATTTTCTCCCCATTTCTACCCTCCCCCCCACTTCAAGATGGCATATATTCTAGTTGCCCTGTTCCGCAGTCTGCCCTCCCTTCTGTCACCCCACTCCCCTCCCATCTCCTTTTTCCTTCCTTTCTTGTAGGGCAAGATAAATTTCTATGCCCCATTGCCTTATTTTCTTGCTGCCTGCAAAAACTTTTTTGTTTTTGTTTTCAAACATCTATTTTTTAAAACTTTGAGTTCCAAATTCTCTCCCCTTTTCCCTTCCCACCCACCGTCCCTAAGAAGTCCAGCAATTGAACATGGGCCACATGCGTATCATTATGTATAACCCTTCCACAATACTCATGTTGTGAAAGACTAACTATATTTTGCTTCTTCCTAACCTATCCCCCTTTATTGAATTTTCCCCTTTGACCCTGTCCCTTTTCAAAAGTGTTTGTTCTGGATTATCTCCACCCCCATTTGCCCTCCCTTCTATCATCCCCCCTTTTTTTTTAATCTTCTTCCTCCTTCTTTCGTGTGGGATAAGATACCCAACTGAGTATGTATGGTATTCCCTCTTCAGTTCAAATCTGATGAGGGCAAGATTCATTCATTCCCCCTCACCTGCCTTCTCTTCCTACAGAACTGCTTTTTCTTGCCACTTATATGTGAGATAATTTACCCCATTCTACCTCTCCCTATCTCCCTCTCTCAATATATCCCTCTCATCCACTATTCATTTTCAACTCACCCTGTGCCCACTCTCTCTCTCTCTCTCTCTATATATATATATACATATATACATACATACACACTCACATATACATATATATATATATATACACACACACACACACACACACATATATATATGTATATATAAATACATACATGCATATTCCCTTCAGCCACCCTAATACTGAGGTCTCATGAATCATACACGTCATCTTTCCATGTAGGAATGTAA
>CM053622.1:770244852-770310517 GCA_028646595.1 Phalanger gymnotis
AGTAACTGCAGCTGAATTTCTCAGGGGTGGAAGTCGAACCGCAAACTCCGATCCCTTCCCGCTGCTTTCCCCACTAACCTTTTGCTGTTTGTGGGTTGTGAGGTCTGGTACATGCCACAGCGCGAGCTAGAGCACCCTCCGTTCCACTCCAGGTCTCGTCGGTCCGCGGTCTGCTGCCCCGCGCCGCGCCGCCTCGCGCACTGGGCTCTGCTTGGCTCAGCTCCGCTCCCCTCGGCTGGGGGCTGGGAGTTCTGTTCCGGACAGACCTTACCCCGAGACCATCCAGGCAGACCTGGGCTGGTGTCCTGCTTCCCTCTGCCCCTTTGTGGGTTCTGTAGTTCTAGAATTGGTTCAGAGCCATTTTTTCATAGGTTTTTGGAGGGACTTGGAGGGGAGCTCACGCCGGTTACTGCTTTCCAGTCGCCATCTTGGCTCCCCACTCGATTGCTGTTTTCAATACAGTTTTAGATCTGGTATGGTTAGGCCACCTTCCCTTGCATTTCCTTTCATTAATTCGAAGGGTCTTCTTTTCAACGCCTATCATTACAATGCAGGAGATGACCATATGGGATTTATGCTAATGGTATCAATAGAAGATGGCTTGGATCTTGAGGAATTTTCCAGGAAGTAAGTCGCTTTGTCGACTTCCAGGCAACTAGCTATACTTCTGTGACTACTCAATGTTCCACTCTACAATTCAAGTATAATTTGGCACGATTTCTCAAACTCAGGAAGCCTGGAACCTGTTTTTTTTTTGGGGGGGGGGGAGTAGAGATTAATTTTATAAATCATTGGGCAGATCACCAGAGGGCAACTTCTCAACCTGGAAGCTGGCTAGCCAATAGTGTTACTGATCCAGGGGACAGTGGCCAACTTTGAGGGGGCGGGGATTGTGCTACCCCAAATACAACATTAGCCATAAACAGGAAATATTTTTTTTTCCAACTCTTCAGAACTGTGTCCTTGAGTCTTTGGCAAACTATAAAAAAGGAAAAGGAATTTGGTGGACAAATGATGAGTCGTGGCCTGACATCAAAGCCATTCCAATTCATCCTGCGTTATCCTGCCAAGATCAATCTTCCTAAATACCACTTTCATCCTATCTCCCCAACTTAGCTATGCCAGGAACTTTCAGTGGTTCCCAATTAACTACAGGCTAATGTCCAAATTCCTTAGTCTGACATACAAGGCCCTCTGTAGCATGATATGATTCTCCAGCCTTAGTTCCTGATGCTCCCCTATGTGAACTCTGTTCCAACCAGGCTGTCCCCCGAACATGGTTTTATTTACTTCTTTCTCTACTTCTTCTACCAATCTTCAAGGTCTATCTCATGTCCCACCAACTCCCCAATGCCTTCCCTGGGCCATTCCAATAAATGGTTCTTTCTTTTGGATTCCTCTACCATCTCTAACGTTAGCATAATTAACATAATCTAACATACCTCTAATGTTATCTATGATACTCTTTTTTCTTGGTCTGGACCCATGATTTCATTGGTATAAATTTTTTTCTCACAGTGCTGAGCCAACAATACCCCACGGGTGGCTTCACGGGCTCAGATGTATCCTGGCCTAGACCAAGTGAGGCCCCTACCAGGTGAGCAGGACCAGCTTTTGTACCTTTTATGCACCAGTCAGACTTTAATCAAGGGCTATTTAAATCAACAAATAGTCCTGGAATGACAAAAAACCAAAAAACTTCTGATGGGGAAACTCCTTTTATCAGGGCAGATTGGTCCTTTCTCTGTAACTTAAAGGACCTCCTGGCTCTGAGGCCAGTCAGTTCTCTGCCCACTACTCCATCCTGTAAGAGAAGATAGTTTTAACAAGTGTATATTTTGCCTCCCCAACTCAATTGTAACCAGTCTTGGAAGTCAGAGACCATATCTGGTATCCCTTACGGTGCCCATCACTATTCAAACACATGAATGACTCTCATCAACGTGGGTATTCCTTAAAACAATACAGATCACAATTCATCTGTAACTGCTTATCCTGTGCAACTTTTACCTAGGCCTTGCCTCATCACAGGGGGCCCACACAATAGAGCGCTGACCTGTAGTCAGAAGACCTGAATTCAAATCCAGCCTCGGACACTTACTAGCTGTTTCACCTTGGGAAAGTCACTTAATCTCTTTCTGCCTCATAATAATAATAATTATAATAGCTAACACTTAGCTTACTGTGTGCCAGGCACTGTGCTAAGCACTTTACAGATACTGTCTCATTTGATCTTCGCAACAACCTGGGACATAGGTGCTATTGTCACCCCTGTTTTACAGATGAGGAAACTGAGGCAACGGAGATTAAGTGACTTGCCCGGTGTTAAACAGCTAGTATGTGTCTGAGCCTGGATTTGAACTTGGGTCTTCCTGACTTCAGGCCTGCCTTTCTATCCACTGTGCCACCTAAATGCCTTAATTTCCTCAGTGCCTACCTTCCAGGATTGCTGTAAAGATAAAATCATATTCGTAAAGCACTTTGTAAGTCTTAATTCATATAAATAAATATCTTTATATTTGAAGCCACGCACACATATTATTATTATCAGCCCTATGTCGTATTACTGGTTCCTTTGAACACCAAGGTAGCTAACCTGCCATATTTCTTCGTACCCTACTGCTGCCCTTGACAGCATCTATCTTGGGGGATGTGGCCTTTCTCCTTCCCCTTTCTTTCAGTGTAAATCCCTTCTGATAAGACTTGCCAGGCTTTATAGGCAAATAACATTTTTCCAGGCCTGGTTTGATCTTGTTAGCAACTAGTTAGTCATTCCAGGACTGTTTGTTGATTGAAATAGCCCTTGATTAAAGTCTGCCTGGTGCCTAAAAGATACAAAAGCCAGTCCTGTTGGCCTGGTAGGGGCCTCGCATGGTCTAGGCCAGGACACATCTGAGCCCCCGAAGCTACCTGAGGGGCACCGTTGGCAGAGCTGGATTGGTTGAAATCATCTGAATTTTGCTTTCCGGAGCATTCTATTCACACCAGGTAATTTCTCCTACAGGACTTGAGTGAGTGGATTATCCTTGTTCTCAGTGACCTTTGAGCTCCCCAGTAGTATAAGAATTGCTGATGTGGGACTATATAATACACACGTTCCCCAAGTACAGACAAGTTTTATCCAAAGCAGACTTGCAACTAGGGCAGGGACACTAGAGCTTTGTGCCAGGGCAGTAAGACGGAAAGAGGGCAAACAGCACGCGTCCTCTTTCTTCTGGCCACAGGACTCTCCCCACCCCGAACTATGCTTGGTGTCTCGTTAACAAGAGTCGGTGCTTCCTTTCTCTTCCCCCATCCTCTACCTTCCTGGGTGCGCTTCTCCTTGGTCTCTTCATCTATGATCCTAAATCTATGAGAAGCATTGTACTATAGTAGACAAAACACCGTACTTGCAGTCAAAGAGACTTAGGATCAAGCCCATCACACGTTTACTAGGTCTGTGACCCTGGGCAACTCAGTTACCCTCTAGGAGCCTCAGTTTCCTCATCTCTAAAATGGGGATAATAAAAGCACACACGCCCACAAGGTTTTAGTGAGGCTCAAACCAGGTAACAGATGCAAAGCACTTTGCAGACTTTCGAATGCTAGTTATTATTATTACTGTGGTGGTCGTTGTTATACGAGGAAGCCAGGCATACAGTGAGTAGGAGCAAGTGGTCTTAGAGTCAGGAAGACAAGAGTTTAAATCCCACCCCAGATGCGTGTGTCCCCGGGCAAGCAACTTAAACTGTCTGAACCTGTTTACTCACCTGTGTAACGGGGACAATGGTAATACTGACCTCACAGAATTGTTGTAAGGATCAAATGAGATAACATGCGTCCAGCACTTTGCAGTGATATATAAAGTGATACAAAAATACTGGGGATGATGATGATGATGATGATGATGACGATAATGATAAAGGAGGAGGAGGAGAATGAGGAGGAGGAGGAGATGAAGTGAACCCTCCATAAGCCAATGTGAATTGAAGGATCAAAATTCTAGAGGCACAGGAGGCACTTTTTCCTCAATTTGAGGAATCTTCACCGAGGTGAATTTTTGTTGTAGTTGTTCTGTCATTTTTCAGTCTTGTCTGACTCTTCCTGACCCCATTTGGTGATTTCTTGGCAGAGATCCTGGAGTGGTTTGCCATTTCCTTCTCCAGCTCATTTTACAAATGAGTAAACTGAAGCAACCAGGGTGAAGTGACTTGCCCAAGGTCACACAACTAGTAAGTGTCAAGGGCTGGATTTGAACTCATGAAGAATTTTCCTGACTCCAGGCCCAGTGCTCTGTGCACTATGGTGCCCCCTAGCTGCCTTTGCACAGATATAAGAGGGGAAAAGAAACCAGACTGAAGGAGAAGGGAGGCCTTTAAGGTTAATTAGCAATTTTTAAAAAATAGTATTTATAAGAAAAAGGCTTTCCACTGTAAGGCATATAAGCCCCACAGCTGGGTGGGCATTAGTTTTTGTGGACTAAGTTTCTGCTAAAAGGCAGAGGACCAAAGTGGACTTTGGAGCAGCCTTGGATGCCTCACTATATATACACCTGCTGTTCTACCTGTCAGCTCTTCAGGCTCTGGTCCAGGGGTGGGGAACCTGTAGCCTTGAGGCCACATGTGGCCTTCTAGGTCCTCGGGTGTGGCCTTGGGATTGAGTCCAAGTTTTACAGGACACATCCTTCTATTAAGGGGATTTATTACGTGAAGTTTGGATTTAGTCAAACAACCACAATTGAATACCTAGAGGGCCACATATGGCCTTGAGGGAGGCCACAGGTTCCCCACCCCTGCTCTGGTTAGTCCTCACAAGGTCTGCTTCCTTTCATTGGCAACTATTAGCTCTTCAAGAATGCTTGGTGAGAGAGGACACTTACCCAGCCCTCTGCTTGGTCAGGCAGCCGCTCATCTAAGGCAAAAGATGGAGGGTTAGGGTTAGGCTTAGGGCTTCTTTTTCCAAGGATAATACACAGAATAAAAAATGAGAGGCAAACAAAATTTGCTATTTATTAGGTGAATCCTAAAGAAAAAAAAAGCAGGGGTTGCAATCAGGCTTATCAAATAAAACAAAAATTCACAAAAGAAACATAAGTTATCATTATTATTAATTATTATTATTGACATATATTATTTTATATAATTTATATATAATTATATAATTGAAATTATACTGAAAAGAAAATAAATAATTCAATGTCACTATTAAACTTATATACTGCAAATGTTTTAGCATCTAAATTCATAAAGGAAAAATAAACTGAATTGCTAGAAGACATAAGGTAAATAACACAATGATAACAGGAGACTTTAATGTTCCTCTCCCAGAATTGGAAAAATCTAGCATAAAGCTAAACAAAAGGGAAAATAAAGAATTGAAGAAATTGCTAGAGAAATTAGAACTAAAAGACTTATGGCATTTTCTAAATGGAACTGATAAGGAATATGTATATATCTCAGTTCCAAATGGAATTTTAAAGAAATCAGTTATGTCTCAGGGCACAGAGATATTGCAAATAAATGTAAAAAGGCAGAAATAGTAAACGTATCCTTTATAGACCATACCAAAATAAAAATAGTAATCAGTTCTGGGAGTACAAACAAAATACGCAGTCCTAAATGTAGATATTTTTATAATGAAATGCTAAATAATGAGTGGGTCAAATATCAAATAATAGAAACAGTCTATAATTATGTGACAGACAATGATAATGATGAAATGACATGTCAAAATTCCTGGTATGCAGCTAAAGCAGGCCTCATTGGCAAAATTCTATCCCTAAAACATACATTAATGTAATGTTAAGCAAGGTGGGACTTTTTTTTTTTTTTTTACTATTTTCTCTTTTGGAATGCTAAGGCAATCCAGCGCCTTTAATGAGCCTTGCCTTTGTTTGAATTCAGCAGGTAAAGTGGGGCCTTTTGTTGTCTTTTGTTTTGGTGTGCTTCTCAGCACTGAAGTAACCAAGTACCTTTGATGAGTCTTGCCTTTCAAATGTAATGGCAAGCAAAGTGAGACTTTTTGTTGTTTTTTTGTTTGAGTACTTCTCAGCACTAAGGCAATCAAGTGCCTTTGATTGAACCTTGCCTTTGTTTCAATCAAGAGTCTTTGATTGAATTGGGAGTCTTTGATGACCTGCTTAAGTCACAGGAAGGCCTAGGTCACATGGGTTTGAGTCACATGGTTGTGACAACCTCTGACCCTGAAAAAGGGTATATATGTGTGTATATCTATCTATCTATCTATCTATCTATCTATCTATCTATCTATCTATCTATCTATCTATACACACATACACACACACACACACACACACACACTCTGAGGTTAGCATTTTGCTTGGGGCTCTCGCTTACTTGAAGAGTGTTGTGTGATTTGACCAGATGAGCCTCCGGGTAGCTGTTGTTAAGGAGCCCCCTGGCTTTGGAAAACCCAGATGGTGGTGCTTCTCTGGTAATTATGTATATTGTGATTTTGTTAGTCAGAAATGTTGATCTGTCTGTGTTTGTAATTTCTGTTTGTATTTGCTTTCAAGTTTGGGGTACTGACTTTTCCCCCTGAACTAATTGAATGATATATGTATGTTTAATTAAAGTGAGCTTGCAAACTTCCTAAAGTTGCTTTCCTTAGAAAAGCAGATCAAAGAACCTGTGCTAGCAGCCCTCCTGTGTGCTGGTGTTATTGGTCTTACACATCCACAGTAGTGGCAAGTAGCATTGTTGTTACAGTTAACAAAATGGAAAAGGAGATTAATGAACTGAATATACATTTAAGAAATTAAAAACCCAAGACTAAACAGATTCCCAAAAATATGAATGAAGAGAAGTTGCAATTAGAGGAGAAATAGATAAATTAGAAAACAAAAAAGTCTATAGAAATGATAAATAAAACTAAAAGCTGGTTCTTTGAAAAGATTATTAAAATTGACAAGCTGTCAGTCCAATAAAAATTAGACCAGAAAACCAAATCAAGGTAAAAAAATCACAACAAAACCATAAAATATAAAAAGAATTATCAGAACCTACTATATGCTAACCAAACTAATAACACAAGAGAAAGCAATGTCTTCAGAAACATAAAATACTAAAACTAGTAGAATACTAAATGAACATCTGTAGTAGCAATTTAGACTTGAAGATCTTTCCCACCCATTAATAGGCCATGTGACCTGCTTATGTCACAGGAAGCCCAAGTCACATGTGGTGGGAGGAGCTTCCTGACAGGAAAAGGAAGTTATGTGACAGGAAATGCTGAGAGATAGAGGGAGCAGTCATGGCTGCTAATGGGTGCTAAGAGCCACCCTCTTGATTGTTAGAGCTGAACAGGCTGACTTAGCTATACTGTGAGTTTGTCTTTGGGAAGACCCCAGCAAGGGGTCTGAGAGGTTTTGGGATGGTGAGACTCCATGTTGTGATATCATGTTTTAAGTTCCTTGCTGTTATGATAAAGTGGGCTAATTGGCTGTGGGAGCAGAACATTTGGTTATGGGATATGGTTCTCTGGTGTCTGAATAAGTGTTATACTTTTTCTACCTTCCTTATGGAGAGTCTCATACTTTGCAATACAGAACTACATAGGCATATTCACGATTATCATTTATTGTCTTACTGATACAAGATCTTAAAAAACCCAATTTTAGAAAAGGCTATAAAGGAGTTACCAAAGGAAACAACTCTGGGTCTTGATGAATTCACAGGAGACTTCTATCAAATTTTAAAAGAACAATTAATACTAACGTTATACAAATTAATCTCAAAAATTGAGAAAGAAAACACTCGACCAAATTCATTTTACCAAGATAAATATAGTCCTAATATCAAACCAGGGAAAAACAAAGAGAACTATGGCTCAAAATGATTAATCAATATCAATTCAAAAATGTAAAAGAAATTGTATTTATTTATTTTAAAATTGCATTTGTTTTTTATTTTTGGAATAAAACAAGCATTTCCATAACATAGTATATTTTTTTTAAAAGACGATTGCACATGATACTAAAAGAAATTTAAAAAAAATCATGTAACTCACACAGGCAACTCACTTAACATTCCTGTTTTCTCACTGAGTAATAACAATAGTGATAATACTAATGATGATGATGATAATGATGATGATGATAATGGCTGGCATTTATATTGCACTTTAAGGTCTGCAAAGTGCTTTCCAAACTCAAATGGTTTTGTGGGTAGTAAGTTAATGCATAGTATCTTGTAATATGAAAGGTTAAAGGAATATTTAATAATATGAATAGGCAGGTGTGGTCTAGGAACTGATAAAGGCTAGAAATAATACAAGTAATACCTGGCATGGCAGAAAGAACACTGGACTGGAGGGCAGAAGGCCTAATTTCTAATCCTAGGTCTGTCACTAACTTGATAGGTGACCTTCCCTTCTCTCATCCTCTATTTTTTCATCTATAAATGAGGGGGTTGAGTTAGATGATCTCTAGGACACTTGCCAGCTCAGCCATTCTGAGGTATCTACAGCTAAGTCCTGAGGAGTATGAATAATGAATTCCCCAAGTGGACACATTATTCAAATTCAAACTACCTGTTTCCATTGGGCTAGACCTAATTATCATATTTTGCATAATGATAACTTTGAATAGTGTGAATTCAAATACATGAACCACATCAGAGGATTCATTATTTGCATTCATCAAGACTTAGCTGTGTGCTATATGGATGGAGAAGTTGGTCCTTGACCCTGTGTCCTCTCTACACCCCACACCCTCCATCTTTAATTGATGAAATAGCAGAAGGGGAAAGGTAATGGAAAGATGAAGTATTAATATGTTAAAAGGAAGTACAAAAGTGAGTCTATACCTTGTTATCCTTTAATTAAATGTAAAGAAATTTTCTTGTTGCTTTTGAAAGGGATTCTGGCCTTCAAATGCCTGAAGACAGGCTGTGCCCCAGGTGATCTTAAAAAAGCTAAGCCTGCCAGCCCCAGAGGCAGTCACAGCACAGTTGAGTCAGGGAGTAGCTTTGTGGAATGTGACCCCTTTGCCTCTACCAGAGGGCAGCAGATAGGGAGGGAGTTTCCCTATTCCTTTTTCCCCTCTCTGGTCAGGCCATTCTGGAAAGCAGTTTGGAACCATGCCCCCAAATCACTGAACTTTATATACCCTTTTGACCCAGCAATACCACTACCAGGCATATACACCGACAAGACCAAAGAAGGAGTCAATGCAAAAATATTGATAGCAGCTCTTTTCATAGTGGCAAAGAACTGGAAACTAACGAGGTATCCAGGTATCCCAAGGCTGGATTTCCTTCCCATCAAATACCAATTCTCATTTTCCCTGTAAACACACACATAGCAGATAGCAAAGAAACCCCATTTATCCAACTCAATAGGAAAACAAAAATCAGAGGAAGTATGAATAGGAGAATATATACCAGATGATACAGAACAAAGGCTCTCTCCCACTGGGAGTGAGGTAATTCAGCCCAAGCAAGAGAAAGAGTCCTAGATCTCCCTCAAGGGGAAGCTCCCCTAAGCCTCTAGTATAGCAAGATGGGGTAGAGACCTGATGGAGACTGCCCTCCCCTCCATGTCAGTTTCTTACTCTCCCTTCAGTAACTTCAAGAGAGGTTGGCTTCTTCCATCTTCTCTCTTGAAACTGGAAGCAAGAAGAGCCTGAAAAAACTCAAGAGATCTGAAGAGACTGGAATTCTCCTCACTCTTGTTCTGGCTACCTCTGCCCCACCCCTCACACATTGGTCTCTACCAGTGAGAAGAGAGTCTCATACCAATGGGCTTTGGAACTCCGGTTACACTTAGGTAGATTTAGAAAAACCTGATACAATTTTAATCACATTTATACAGCACTACACAGTTTCCAAAGGGCTTTTCTCAAAATCTATGACATAGGTAATTTTGCAATATTATCCCTATTTTGCAAATAAAGAAACTGGAGCTTAGAGTCAAAACAATGAGTCAAGTCAACAAGTATTTATTAAGTGCTACTATGTGCCATGCACTAGAGATGCAAAAAACAGCCCTTGTCCTCCAGAAGCTCACCATCTGATGGGAAGGGTAGGGAGAGACAACATGAAAACAACTATGTACAAACTACATATGGGATAAATTAGGGGTAGTCTCAGACACTAAGATTAAGGAGGACTGGGCAAGGCTTCTTGTAGAGGGTGGAACTTTGGCTAAGATTTAAAGAAAGCCAGAGAAGTCTGGAGGTAGAGATGAGGAGGGAGAGTCAGGCATGAGGGACAGCCAGGAAAAGTGCCTGGGGTCAGGAAATGGAGTGTATTATGGGATAGAAACAGCAAAAAGGCCAGCATCATGTAGCATGTGGAGGGGAGTAAAGGTGTAAGTAGTCCGAGGGCTTTAAAAGCTGAACAGAGGATTTTACATTTGATCCTAGAGGTAATAGGGAGCCAGTGGAGTTGATTGAGCAGGGCAAGTGACATGGTCAGAGGTGCACTTTAGAAAGATCACTTTGAGAGGTAAGTGCATGATGGACCCACCAGCTGGCCATTGCAATAGGTCAGGCTTGGTGCCAACGTCAGAGGAGAGGGGGGGCATACAGAGATGGAACAAAGGTAAAAATGACAGGATGTAGAGGTGGAGATGAGAGAGAGAGTGAGGACCTGCCTAATTACAGGGCCAGTCTATGGCAGAGGAGCCCCTCACCCTCTGGCCCCTTGACTTGGAGTGCGTGGATCACGTCAACACATCACCAGGTACGCAATAAAATCTAGACAACAACATAAGGGCCCTCCTAGATGAGAAGACAAACTGTCCTGTGGCTGGTTGAATTTAAACTCACATTGGCTGAAAAAAAGAAAGTTTCGATCATGCATAAAACCTAAATGACGCAAGTTTCAAAACTGTATAAACACCTGGTCATGTAGCCCCTGAATCTTATAAATTATAAAATCTTATAAAAGATAGTATTATGGAGTAGAAAGGGCTCAGGGAGCTAGGAAGCTTCTGAGGTCTGCTTCTCTGCTGTGCCACTGGCCAGTGGTATGTCCCTTATGAGAACCCTCCCTGTGTTTCCCTCTCCTGTAAAATGTCAGCAGTGGAAGGGGTAAAAGATAGAGAGAAAGGCTGGTAATTGTACTCTACTGCAATGATTTTCTAATTTTGTGTTTTTCTACATGTGGGAAATTAATTAATGCAGCAAAGACTTCTTTTTTCCTTATTAGTGCCCAGTAAAAAGTGGGGTAGCTAAGTGGCACAAAGGACATAGATCTTCAGTTTCCTCATCTGTAAAATGAGCTGGAGAAGGAAATAGCAAATTCACTAGCTATGTGACCCTGGGCAAGTCACTTCACCCTGTTTGCTTCAGTTTCCTCATTTGTAAAATGAGAAGAAAATGGCAAACCCCTCCAGTATCTCTACCAAGAAAATCTCAAATGGGGTCACAAAGAGTTGGATTTGACTGAAACGACTGAACAACAATAACACAAAAGTTGTCTAAATACTGTCTTAAAGTTTGGAGCAAAGCCCGTTTAGATGTTGAATAGGCCTGTTTGTAGGAGGTAAAAAGCAGCAAACAGAGTCAAGGTAGGAGATACAAAGAATGCCCCCTTTCCTATCTGAGTGGGTGCATTTGCATAATAAAGTTTGGAAAGTCTTTTACAAATATTATCTCATTTTACCCTCACCACAACCCTAAGAGGTGGGAACTGCTATTATCTTGATTTTACAGATGAGGAAACTGAGACAGACAGAGGTTAAGTGACTTAGCCCAGGTCAAATAACTGGTAAGTATCTGAAGCTGGATTTGAACTCAGATCTTTCTCACTCTAGGTACAGTATTCTGTCCACTGTACCACCTAGCTGCCTCTCAAGAAAAGATCAAGACCCAAGCTCAGCAGTTACCTGAATGGCCTTGCCCCTTGCCCCTTTTCTCCAGCCACTCGTTTATATCAACAAGCAGGGACAATTTAAAGAATTAAAAAACTGGGGAATGTTGGAGCTGTTTGGTAATCATTGGGTCAATGGCCATTTTCTGCCCCCACAGACATAAATCTGGGAAATATTTTGGATAGAGACCTTAAGTTAGGTGGAAGTCTCTGACTGAGGGGCCCCAGGCCTGTGCTGGGAATAGTCCTTGAAAGAAAAGATTAGGAATGGGGGTGCTAACTCTCCAGACAGGTCTTGTACTGAGAGCTTAGGACCTGGGGCTGAGAATCTCCACACCCAGAGATGGGATGCCTTAGAGCAGAGACCAAGGAAACAGAATCAGAGAGTATTCTACTAGGCCTAGAGTAAAAGGCCCCTGTTATTTCTTGAGATGAATGAAAACCCTTAGAGACAGAGTTTCTGGATAATTAATAATCAATTAATTAGGTTAGCTGGCAATCAATAAATTGATGGTCAGTAGTTTGTCTTGGTAACCAAACACGCCAAAGGAAACCCTGAAACACCTTAAATTCCTACTGAAAGGGAACTCCTGACAAAAGAAACTCAACCCTGATTGGTGGACACCTAACGAGGAGGTAGGCTAAAAATCTTCAGTTCCTCCTGCTGAACTGGATTGATTCTGAGACTCAGCAGCCTCAAAGCATCTGGGCAGGGGAAGCCCTCATCCATCTCTAGCTAGTTTTGTCCTTCATGGGCAGAGTTGCCCTATCAGGGGTGGGGGAACCTGCAGTCTCCAGGCCACATGTGGCCTTCTAGGTCCGCAGGTTTAGCCCTTTGACCAATCCAAACTTCACAGAACAAATCCCCTTAATAAAAGGATTTGTTCTGCATAACTTGGACCCAGTCAAAAGGCTGTACTGGAGAACCCAGAATGCCAAAATGGCACATGTGGCCTTGAGGCTGAAAGTTCCCCACCCTTTTGGCCTAAACTCTAATGGAGGGGACCAAGGACAGGGGATTCCTTCTCTAGGCTCACCCAAGCTAGATTCTATTCATACTCAAAATAGAAATTAGGTTTCCAATTGGGTAGGGTACCACCCAAAGTTAACGAGCATGCGCCTTGAAGGCTACGAGCTATCTCATCAGTCAGCCATGCCATTCTGAGACTGACTGATCTTTTTAGGAGATGGGCCTTAACAGAAGGAAAAAGGGTAGGATACATATTAATAATTAGTTATTAATATATAATGTTAATTTTTTCATTCTTAAAGAGCATGGCAGTACCCTACCAAAGATTTCAGATGAGCTAGAAGCTGGAGGTAGGCAATGAAGTGGCATCCACTGGAATATCACAGATATCTTAGTTCCTTCAGGTGTATGGCTCCATTTGTGAACTCCTTGTGAGCCTACTCTTCCCATTGACTCTGGGTACATTTGTGGGAGAGTGTGCTCCAGGCTTACAGAAAAGTTATTATTATGTATCCTATCAGTTAGTGTCCTTACTTTGAGCTAATTGTATTCTCTGGCTGACTAGAGGCAAAATGAACAGAGCTGTAGTTGAGGACAAAATATCTTGAATCTGGGGTAACTGTCAACTCTCAGGACCCAACATGTGAGTAAAAGTTGTGGTGGAGTGATCTCAAAGTGGCTGCATTCTTTTGTTGAGGTCTCAGCACTTTACGTTTGTGTTTGGGAGTTTCTCTTTGTGCTTTGTAATATATCTCCCAGCATTCAAGCCACAGGATTCTGAACACCATTTTTTCACCTTTCTACTCAAAGTTAATAGAACCTTGGTTAGCCTTTTGAAAAGACTGGAGATAATCAGAAGGAAGGTAGGATGAGGAACCTGCGTAAGCATTCTAGTGTAAATAGAACAAAGGGGTTATCATAAAACCACATTAAAGATAAATAATGCTGAGACCTTAGAAGCTGCATGCCTCCCAAGGGTGATGAATTACTTATAAAGAAAAAGGAACCAAAGCTAAAATTATATAATTATAGGAAATCCTCAACTCATAAAAAGGTTGTTTTCTAAAAATTTGCTTGCCTAGATATTAGAATGTATTTTTTTCCATAAAAGTCAACATCATAAATCATGCCTAGGGTTTCCTGGCTACCCACACTGATCTATTTAACCCATAATGTAACTGAAATACTACACATTTACAAAACAAAGTAGTAGCAAATACTACACTAAGTAACAGAAAATGAAGCTATTAAATAGAACAGAAAGATAATAAAATTGAATGAGAGTTTTAAAAAAATCTTATGTCAGAGCTCGAAGGCTCTTAGAGATCATCTCCTGAAACCTCTCATTTTACAAATGAGGAAACTGGAAGTCACTTTAGTAAATGGAAAAGCTGAGCCTGGAACTTTGATTTCTTAACTCAGTCCAATGCTCTTAAAAACAAACAAAGGTTATTTTATTTTTTTCAATGAAACAAAAATCTGTTTTCTCCCTCTCCCACCTCCACTCCTTCGCTGAAAAAGAAAAACAAAACTCTTGTAACAAATGTGCATGGTCAAGCAAAACAAGTCCCAGCATCCAATGCTCTTTCCACTCTGATGCTGCCAATTATTTGAGGAAAAATAGATTGAAGTAGAAGAGGATGAAAAGGCAGACTGGGACTTTTATGGTGATTCTGAAGGGGCTTCAGTTTCACCATTTTCAGCCCTTCAGAACCTGGCCCTATCTTTCCACTTTACTCCCCAACATGTACTCTTTGACGAGTGACACTGTCCTCCTGGCTGTTCCTTGAACAAAACACCATCTCCGGACTCCGAGCATTTTTACTGGCTCTCCCCCATGTCTGGAAAGTTCTTCCCTCCTCCTGGCTTCCTTGGCTGCCTTCACATCCCAGATAAAGTCCTACCTTCTACATGAAGCATTTTCCTAATTTCCCCTTAGTACCAGTGCCTTCCTTCTGTTGATTATCTCCAAATTATCCTCTATCTTGTTTATCGGCAGCTGGGTGGTACAATGGATAGAGCCCTCCTGGAGTCAGGAAGACTCTTCTTCCTGAGTTCAAATCTGGGCTTGGACAGTTACTAGCTGTGTGATCCTGGGTAAGTCACTTAACTTTGTCTCAGTTTCCTCAACTGTAGAATGAGCCTGGAGAAGGAAATGACAAACCACTTTAGTGTCTTTGCCAAAAAAACCTCCAATGGGGTCATGGAGAGTCGGACATGACTGAGAAAGTCCGAAGAACAAGAAGAGGGCTGTAGAAATTACGGTTGTCAGTTAAGATATTATTATCATTACTTTTTTGGCCTATGGTTGGAACACAAATAGATTCCTGAGGATAATCACCGGTGAAAGAAGGGGAACAAATGGGAACCAGAATGGGGTGGGGAGGAATAGGAGAGGGGCGAATCCTGAGAATTTATAGGGAAAAAATATGCCTGAGGAAGAATTAATGGAATGATGATGGGTGATTCAGGAAATCTGAGGAATTGATGTGTGTTGGAGTTTAAAAAAAGCATGTACATGTAGAGAAGTGGGTGACGGGAGGGTGGTGTTAAAAAAGGACAAAGAGATTTGTGAAGAATTAACTGAATTAGCATTGGTGAAAGATTGCAGAAAGGGGTGGGGTGGGGTGAGAATTCTCAATGGCGGCCACAAAGGATGTAATTTACCTAGGACTGCTTAGCTAATGGCCAGAGCATGGGTAGGGGAGGGGGAAGGGTAGAGGGAAGTGCAGGGAGAGTAGAGAATGTCAAACCTGCTCTACAAGATATTTCTAAGTAGGGTGTATATCATTTGGGGAGTGGCTGCATTGTACTGTTAGGACAAATCTTAAAAGGAAGGCAGTGGCCAGACATCATGGGAGTGGCAGAAGAGAGATGTTAGAAAGGTAAAATCAACAGGTCTTGGCAATAGATTGGCTATGGGTGGGGGGGTGGGGGTGGGGAGGGGCATAAAGAGTTGAGGATGACGCTAGATTTCCAATCTGAGTGAGAGGAAGGATTTCCTCTGACACTGCCACCACCCTGGTGCAGATTCTTGTCCCCTCCCACCTGGGCTATTGCAATAGCCTGCTGGCTGGTCTCCCTGCCAAAAGTCTCTCCCCACTCTAGTCCATCCACCACTCAAATTGATTTCTCTGAAGTGCAGTTCTGACTATGTCACCCTCTTGTCAAGAAACCCAGTGGCTACCTATTACCTCCAAGATCAAACATAAAATCTTCTGTTTGGTATTCAAAGCCCTTCACAACCTAGCCCCGCTCCTACCTTTCCAGACCTCTTACATTTTACTCCCAAGTAACTCACCTGGGATCTAGTGACACTGGCCTCACTGCTCTTCCCAGTAAAAGATACCTCCCAGCTCTGGGTATTTTCACTTGCTGTCCCCCATGCCTGGAATTCTCTCTCTCATCATCTCAATCTCTTCATCTCTGTGGCTTCTTTCAAGTCTTAGCTAAAAATCGAGCTTCTATGACAAGCCTTTCCTGGTCCCCTTAATGCCGGTGCCTTCCCTCTGCTAATTAGCTCCAATTTACCCTGGATATATCATCTTTCTACATAGCAGTTTGCATCACTGATAAATAACTAAAGAGCACAGGGCCAAGCCCTGATTCCTGGGGGACACTCCATTACATATTACCTTCTAGGATGACATTGAATTATTATTATCTGTTTGTTGATTCTGGCTACTTTACAGTTAGGAATCCATCAAATTACACTACTGTCCAGCTCATATCTCCTTATCTTTTCCATAAGAATAATAAGAGAAGCTTCATCAAATTCTTTACTAAAATCTAGGTAAACCAACTTCCTTCCTCCTGCAGCCCCTTCTCTGCTTCCTCTACCTGGATCCCTGGAACTCAGACAGATACACCCCTCCCAAGAAGCCAAGATGTCGAGCAAATGGGCCAAGGCTGCGAAGAAATGCCTCTAGAGGGCCATACCCAATATTTTTGTCATGGTTGACTACTCCCCACATCCAGGAATTCAAGGAAGCCTTCAACATGATCAACCAGAATAAAAAGGTTCCACATGATGTTTGTCCTTATTCAGGAAGAACCCCACAGATCAACATCTGGAGGGAACGATGAGTGAGGTCTCTGGCCTGTGAGTTTTACCATATTCCTGAATCTATTTGGAGACTGACCCTCAGGATGTTATCCAAAATGCCTTCACCTGTTTTGATGAGGCAGGTTCATGAGGATCACTTTCTGGAGCTACTCACTACCACAGGCCACTGAGTCATGGAGGAGGAGGTGGATAAGATGGGTTTTGAGGAGCCCATCAACGAAAGGGGCAACTTTACATGGAATTTATCTGGATCCTGAAGCACAGGGCCAGGACAAGGACAAGAAGCCTCTACACCCTCCCCTCCTCTATCTTTCAGGCTCTTCATACCCTCTGCATTCCATATAGACCCCACATACTCTGAGAGCTGCTGAGGTCTTGCATGGGCCTTTTTGTTGTTGTTGAGTCATTTCAGTTGTGTCCAACCTTTGTAATCCCATTTGGGGTTTTTTTGGCAAACAGACCAGAGTGGTTTGCCATTTCCTTCTCCAGCTCATTTTTACAGATGAGGAAATTGAGGCAAATAGGGTTAAGTGACTTGCCTAGGGTCACACAGCTAGGAAGTGTGGCCAGATTTGAACTCAGGAAGATGAGTCTACCTCATTCCAAGCCCATTCTATCCACTGTGCCTCTAGCTGCCTAGACCAGGCATATTTGCCAAGCAAGAAGGTTGAGAGTCACTGGGATGGGTCTCCCTTGATTTTGGCTGATGGGCATGGAACCTCAGACATCTAGCCTGCCTGAGGATGTTCAAGGGAAAAAAATCACCTCCTAGTGAGTGCCTACTCTGGGTTCTGGGGACTACACAGCTTGGTCGTTTCACAGTTCAGCCCAAGGCCCCAAACTGAGGAGGAACCGGCTCCTGGGTTTGAGATGCCTATGGAACATTCACTTCAAAATGTCTAAGAGGCAGTTTGAGATTCAGGACTGGAACTTAGGGAAGAGACTAAAATTGGTTATACAGATCTAGGAATCAGCTGGGAAAAGATGATTGGTGAGTCCATGGGAGCTGACGAATAAAACAAGTTTAGTCAGAGAGGAGAAGAGAACCTAGCACAAAGCCTTGGGGCCCACTTAGAGTTAATGGGCATGACCAGGACAAAGATCTAGCAAAGAAGACCAAAGAGTGGTCAGATAAGTAGGAAGAAAACCAAGAGAGAGCAATTTCATGAAAATGAAGAGGAGAGTCAATCGAGGTAACAAGTTTTATTAAGCACCTAGCACTGTGCTAAGTGTTGGGGATACAAATACAGGCCAAAGAAAAGTCCCTGCCCTCAAGGAGCTCCCAGTCTAATGGAGATAGTGGTCAATGGTGTCTAGATCAATATAAGGATAGAGGAAAGTTATTGGATCTGGCAATTAAGTAATTGCTGGTAACTTTAGAGGAAACAGCTTCAGTCAAGTGATGAGGATGGAAGCTGGTACAGAGGATTTTGAACAGGATGAGAAGAGTGGGAGAGCCAAGTTTGGACAGCCAAGAGTTTTTCCAAGGAGATTAGCTGAGGAGAGGAAACATAGGAGGATAGTGTTATACTTGGGCATATCCACTCATCCCACACTTTAGGCCTCATACTTCTCACCTAGGTGTGCATGGAACCTACTGACTCTGGGTTTGCCTCACCTCTTCTCACTCTGGCAAGTCTAGGTACCCAAAGAAGGACTACTTCCATGTGGTTATACTCCAGTTCTCTTGGAGTTCTAGGGGTAACTCTAGTGAGGGGGAAGGCACTCTTCCTACTCACAGCTTATCCCTTCTTCCTTTTGCCTGTAGGGACCAGCCTGCCCTCAACCCCAATCCTGATCCCAGGCTACAGACTCTTCTGGTTAGTGAGAGAAGGGCCTCTTTTCAGGTGCCATATTCCATGTCATAAAACCTTCTTCCTCTTAGCTATGTTCTCTACACACATACACACACACACACACACACACACACACATTTCAAGTTATTCACATGCCTCACTTAAAGGTACACAAAAAAGGTGAGCATGGTACTAATACCCTACCCAGCTGCCAGACAAGAGTGTGAGTTGATGTATAGAAACACTTCCAAGCAGGTGTGTGCACACACATGTTGGAGCAAATAAATGTGTGAGCTGTCTGAATGTAGGTATATGTGACTATAAATGTGTTTATAAACAGACTTATGTAGGCTAGAGTTGTGCTCATATATGTGTGTTAACATTGACTTAACATATACATGGCTTAACACCGGCTTCAGATTTGGTTTGGGCAAATGAGAGAATATTCAAAATAGAAGACTCCGGCACAAAAAAAGAAAAGACAGTCCAGGTAATTGAAATCTACAGTATTTCCCTATCTACAAGTTTAGTAACAGTCATAAATGGGAATAAGGCGACCTTGGTATGACTCGTAATTGATAAAGCCCTGCCAGAACTTTGTAATTGCCACTTCCTTTTTAAGGTGTTCATTAACCATTTCTTTATCAATGGGTTCTAGAATTTTGCCAGGAATTGAAGTCAAGCTCATCAGTCAATAGTATTTGCAGGCTCTATTCCATTCTTTTTTTTTTTTTTTCAGGACAATAATGGTCTTTTCCCAATCCTGTAGTAACTCTTCTGGTCTTCATAGTCTTTCGAAGATCCTTGACAGTGGCTGAGTAGTCCCAACAGAAAGTTAGGACCTAAGGATTTGGATGCTGATGATCTGAGGTCATCAAGAGCAGTTGGGTTCTCTATGACTTATCTCCTTATTTATCGAAGCTCATTATTAGCCATATTTGTTCTGCCTTTTCTGGTCCAAAGATCCCTCTTGGCAGAAGTAAAAAACCAAAACCAAAACAAACAAAAAATCCAGAAGAAAAAGTACATATTGAGCATTTTTGCTTTCCCTCTACAGTTAGCTATTGCTCCATCTATCCTACACAAAGGTCCTTCTCTTCTTTGCTGTTCCTTTTTTCTCCAAGTTCGCTTTAAAGACAAGTAGATCATCCAAGGAAGACTTAAGAAAAAAGATGGTGGAGTAGCAGATTCAGTAGGAGGTGTGCATGGGTTGTGAGCTGTATGAATGTAGGAAGTACTCATAGGGATGAGGGAATGGATCTACTGAGGGCAGGGTTGGATGGTCAAAGTAACTGTGGTTTGGTAATTTTCAATATTTCTCTGTATAGGAGGCTATTAAGATAGTGTAACTAATTTACTTAGATTGTAAGCTCCTTGAGGGCAGGGACCGTCTGTTGCCTTTCTTTGTATCTTCAGTGATTAGCACAGTGGTAGGCACTTAATAAATGCTTATTGATTTGACACATATGTTGTCACCTCAGGGACAAGTCGCCTTAAACTATAAAAATATTTGCTTGTATAAATCTATATGAGGTTAGAGTTTCTTTAGATTCATTACTGATTCTGAAGACAGAGACCTCTTCCGTAAAAAAAAAAATAAAGAAACAACAACAACAACAACAACAACAACAAAAAACTATCACAGCTGATGAAAAGTGAGATCTGGGTCCCAAAGCACTGATTTAAAAACAGAAACTGGAAAACTAAAATCTTGGAAACGAAAAACACCAACTCCGTCATTTCTACACTGGAAAGAAGCATGAAAAAATGGTCACCTCTGTACATTCACAGATTCTGTTTCCCACCTCCCCTCCTTCCCCACCAATTAGGAACCCTTTAGGGTTTTCCTAGCACTTCCATTCGAATACTCTCACTCTTCTCCTCTGAGAACAATTAAAAAGATACTTAACCTCTCTCCTAGTGTCTCACACTAATTTGCTTGGCTAAGGGAAACTAGAGGCCTGAACTGAGCAGTAGCAGAATGGAACCGGATGTTCTTTTCCTATGCCTTCCAATTACTATATAGCAAGTTGCAAGAATAAGCTGTTCAGTGTTGAAGTCAACCCTCCCTCCTTTTTCCTTTTCCTAAAGGTTATTAGGAATCACTGGGAAATGACAGTTATTCTAGAAAGTAAGCAATAAACCAATGTTTTTATAAGAGATCGATTTAATATTTCACAGAAACAAAGGGCTAGAAGTGATTCTCTTTTGTTTTTTTTTATAAAATTTACCCAGAAATATTTACTTTAGATGGTATAATCACAAATGTACAAACTTACTCCCCCCAGAATATGGGAGGTACAGTCCTCCTCCTCTTCCTTTTCACCACCTCGGTCTCTGGGGAGGGGAAGAGGATTAGATTCATAACTTAGCTCTGTTTCCAGAGAACACAGCTCCAGTTCCAAGTTCAAACCACCCACCCCCACCTCCACCCCAAACCCTGCCCCTACCTGCTCTAGCTCTTGTCCTAAGCACCCTAGTTTCTCAGGGCTTCCATGCAGAGCTGGCTGCCCCACCTGCAATCCTGGCTCCAAGGTCACCATAGCTCAAACCCTCAGGTCCCATGAGGATCACCTCTGACACCTGAAACTAAGAAGGACAAAGAACTCAGAATAGAAACAAACATTCCCAGGCCCATTTTTCAGAGACTGGGTTAAGGGGATGGAAGAGGGGAAGTTAAGTACTTTCTCTCTCATTGGTTCAGTTCATAATATCCACTCTGGGATTGGGAGCAGCAGATAAGAGTTTCTGAAAAGAGTAAAATAGAAAGAGAAAGTAAAGGGCTTAGTATCAACAATCTTAAAGATGCAGGTTGCCAATCAAAGGAGACTTACTCTCATGGTAGAGGACACAGTAGGCTCCATGTTAACCAAACTGGGCATGCTCAAAAGGACCCTTAAGAGCACCAATCAATGAAACAATCAATAAACAGTTATTAAGTGCCTACTATGGGCTAGGCACTGTGCTAAGCACTGGGGACACAAAGGCAAAAGCTGCTACCCTCAAGATGCTCACAGTCTAGTGGGGGAGACAACATGTAATCAAAAATATATAAAGCTATGCATGGCATAAATAAGAAATCATTAACAGAGGGAAGGCACTGGAATTAAGAGGGATTGGGGAAGGTTCCTGTTGAAGAGTATCTCTACTCTAGGAGAAGTGGACATTCCCAGAGAAGCCCATGTTACACATTTCCGCCTATTTGAAATTTGCCATCCCCATCAAATAGGCAGGGGTGCATATTTTTTTCCCCATAGTCCTCATCCCAAATTCAGAATAGCTCTTTTTGGTCTCTGAAGAAGCATAAATGATGTCCTTTCATTTGCTTCCCCTCAAGTAAAGCCTCAAGTATCATATGCAACCCCATATGGACAGATGAAAATCAATTATCTCCAAATACAAAGTTATTACAGATTCACAGAACAAGGAACATTTCACAAAATTCCCTAAAGAATGCCACAAAGTAAGAAGCATTTGACAGTTTCTGAAACACCTTATCTTTAGCCACATAGGGCATTTCACAACCCATGAGCAAAAGAGAGAACCAAGAGAAAAGACTGGGTTCCATCTCAGATAGAAACATGGTGTCCATGGAGCTCTCCCTACAGGGATTTGGTGCTTAGGGTCAGTTTGGTGTTGCCACTTTCTCAACCAGGAAACTATCCTGAGTGGAACTCTTCCCATGATTCTCTGAGTACATCAGGCCATCCAACTGGAATCTACACAAAAACTGTCCCATTCTACACAGGTCCATTACTGAGTCCTGGATAAATATCAAGTTTGCTGTGAGAAATTTGGAATCACTAGGGGTTTTTTTTTTGTTTTGTTTTGTTTTTTTGCTGCTATCTAGTAGAAATGTTTCTATTGTGATTGATTTTTGTTTTGTTTTGTTTGGACATTTAAACAGATTCCTTGGATTACTTGCCCTTTGTGAAAGCAAAACTGTCATAACTTCTTAGGGTGAAAACACTTGTGCTTTAAACTCTACAAGCAGAAGACGTTCTTTGCCTCTTCTCTAACTGAACCTACTTTGCTTCTTGTTCTGCTGGGTGAATCTGCAAGTCTAATTGTAATTCCCTGATAGTAGCAATGATCCATGGGGGGATTTTGAGTGTCCTTTGGGATAAGGGATCCAGATGAAACTTCCTGGACCTCTATGGGGACTGCCTATACTAGAGGGACCACAGGAAATGCCTCTTGGGAAGCATCTGGTCTAGCACATAATATCATCTTCTAGGGTGTGCAAATAGTTATGCCACTCAGGACAGAAGGCTCTTTTCCTTAAAGATCTCAACTGACCATGGCTAAGGGGAGAATTATTTTCAAATTTAATATTTATTTATTTTTTACATTCTTTTTTTTTTTAAATTTTGAGTTCTAAATTCTCTCCCTCCCTCCCACCTTTCTTCCACCCACTGAGAAGGCAAGCAATATGATATCAATTATAAATGTGAAATCATGCAAAATATATTTCCATATTAGTAAAATTTTCAAAAAAAGCAAAAAATAAAGATAACTAGGAAATTATACTTCAATTTGCACTCAGAGTTCATCAGTTCTCTCTCTGGAGGTGGATAGTATTTTTTCTCTTACCCTGAGTCCTTTGGAATTGTCTTGGATTGTTGTATTGATCAGAGTAGCCAGGTTTTTCACAGTTGGTCATTGTTACAATATTGCTGTTACTGTGTATAATGTTCTTCTGGTTCTTCTCATTTCACTTTTCATCAGTTCATATAGGTCTTGCCAGGCTTTTCTGAAATCACAACCCTCATCATTTCCCACAGCACTATAGTATTCTATTACAATCATATGCCACAACTCATTCAGCCATCCCCCACTGACAAGTGTCCCCTCAATGTCCAGTCCTTTGCCACCACAAAAGTTGCCACACATATTTTTGTACATATAGGCCTTCTTCCTTCTTCTTTGATCTCTTTGGGATAGAGACCTAGCAGTTGTTGGTTGTGGTCCTTCATTTTTGAAGTGGACCAAAACGACATCACTATGTTAGAGCTAAGTTACAGTGTGTCCAACTGTGGCTGATTAGCCCAATATGAGCCTAGAATGCTCTACCACAGGTAAACCTTTGGGGTGGATTCGCTAAATCTACACATCTCATGTTTCTTTTGAGCCACTTCAATTCTGCTTTGCTCACAGAGCACAGTCCTCTGATGAGGACATGCCATGCTAGATGGTCCTTTTCCAGTATCTCCCATGTCATGCAATCAATTCCAAAGTTCTTAAGAGAGACTTTGAGAGTGTCCTTGTATAGCTTTTTCTGACTACCATGTGAGTGTTTGCCTTATGTGAGTTCTCCATAAAATAGTCTTTTAGTCAAGCATATGTTTGGTGTTCAAACAACGTGGCCAGCCGTAGGAGCTGTAATCTCTGCAGCACAGTGTGAATGGCTGGCAGTTTAGTTTGAGAAAGGACCTCAGTGTCTGGTACCTCATCCCGTCAGGTGATCTTCAGAATCTTCCTAAGACAATCCAAATGGAAACGATTCAGTTTCCTGGCATGGTGCTGGTAGATTGTCCAGGTTTCAAAGGCATACAAAAATGAAGTCAGCACAATGGCTCTGTAGACCTTCAGTTTGGTAGGCAGCCTAATACCTCTTCTCTCTCACGCTTTTCTTTGGAGCCTCCCAAACACTGAACTAGCTCTGACAACATGTGGGTCAACCTCATTATCAATGTGTACATTCCTGGAAAGTATACTGCCAACAATATTCAAAACTTCTCCATCTGCTGTAACTGATGGTTCCACATATGGGTGATGTGGTGCTGGTTGTTGTTAATTCCTAGGCCAAAATTAGTACAAGCAGCAGGGAACAGATCCATACTTTGCTGCATCTCAGCTTCAGAGGTTGCATTGAGTGCACAATCACCTGTGAACAAAAAATCATGCACCAACACTCCCTCCTCTTTAGTCTCCATTGTCCATCTGTAAAAAGGTAAAGGAAATAGATTGCCCTGTAACAATCGTGGGGTGGGGAATAGGGGGAGTTGTCTCTCTCTCAGTCACTGCAGGCAAGATTCTTGCCAGAGTCCTCCAGGTTGATCCTTCATCTGGAAGATGGATATCTACCTGAGAGCCAGTGTGGCTTCAGACAGGACCAAGTAACGATAGATATGGTGTTTGCTGCCCAGCAACTCCAGGAGAAACACTTGGAACTGAATAGCTGTCTGTACACAATATTCGTCGATCTGAGCAAGACCTTTGATACTGTCAGTCATGAGGGCTTATGGAAAATGATGCTAAAATTTGGTTGCCTGGAGAAGTTCATCAGCATCGTATGTCAATTTCATGACGACATTCTTGCCCAGGTTCTAGATAACGGTTGATGCCAATAGAGGAAACAAGGCTGTGTGCTTGCTCCCATGGTTTGAGCTTAATGTTTTCAGCAATGTTGTCAAACTCCTTCAAGGTCAGCTGCTGCACTGATGGTAAATTATTTAACTTGAAAAGGCTACATGCCTCATAAATGTATTGCTGGGTCAAAAATTGGGGGGGGGCAGGGGAATTGGGGTTAAGTGACTTGCCCAAGGTCACACAGCTAGTACATGTGTCAAGTGTCTGAGGCCAGATTTGAACTCAGGTCCTCCTCACTCCAGGGCCACTGCTCCACTCATTGCACCACCTAGCCACCCAAGGTGTGCACATTTTTCGTTGCCTAGTTCCAAATTGATTGCTATTCCACCTACAATTCATTGGTGTGCTTATTTTCCCTCATCCCCTTCAGCATTTGTCATTACTGACAGGTGTGAGGTGTTTCCTCCGAGTTGTTTTAATTTGCTTTCCTCTAATCAAAAGCAATTTAGAGCACTTTTTATATGACTTTGATTAGGGAGAGAATTTTTAACCAAATAAGAAATAGAGGAAGTCATAGAAAACAAGAGAAAATTTGTACTACAGAAGATTAAAAAGCCTTTTCCATGAATAAAATCAATGGAAACAAAATTAGAAGAGAAATAAGAGAGCAGGAAAAAGTATCTGCAATAAATATCACCAAATATATACAGGGAATTGGTAAAAATATGTAACACCAACAGCCATTCCCAATAGATAACTGATCCAAGGCTAGGAACGCTTTTTATAAGAATTTAAAACTAAGTATGGCCACATAAAAACATGCTACAAATCATAATAGCAAGGAAATACAAATGAAAACAACTCTGAGGTTTCACTTTACCCAGTGTAAACTGGCAAAGATGACAAGAGATTGGATGGTGGGACTGGAGAGGCAGCAGAGAGGGTGGGTAAGATCTGACGTCAGAGATTGCTGTTCAGTTGTATCTAACTCTTCATGACCCCATTTTGGGTTTTTTGGCAGAGGTACTAGAGTGGTTTCCCATGTCCTTCTCCAACTCATTTTACAGATGAGGAAACTGAGGCTAACAGGGCGAAGTGACTTGCCCAAAGTCACACATCTAGTGAGTTTCTGAGGCCGCATTTGAACTCAGGAAAATGAGTCTTCCTGATTCCCAGCTCAGTGCTCTATCCACTGGGCCACCTGGTTGCCTGTATACAATAACTACAATTACGTAAATGAAAAGATCAATAAAAGAAAGTTAGACTTTGAATAAGGAGGAAAAACCCAATAAAGGTTCTAGGGAGGAGGAGGAAATTACAGCGATGTAAAGATAAACATATACCCCCCTAAAATAAGGATGTTTGATGTTGAAAATCAATCCTCCTATGAATACTGACCTTGCATTCCCAAAACATGGATATATAATATAAAGAAAATGGTTATTCTATAACTTCCTCTCTTTTCTGCTTTTATTATTAGTTGCTATTTTCATGATCAACCATAGCCCTTATTGTATACAAACAAAGAAAGGGTAGAATCCTGGATTCTGTTGTAAGCCAGACTATAAAGCAATATTAAAGTTGGTTCTTCTGCTTTTATGATAAAATATAAATGTCCCTTTTTGGTTGACTCTGTAACAAATTAAAATTGTGAACATATATCTTTTTTTCACAAACACTGAAAATAAAAAAAATCGCTTTCATACTCAATAAAAAGATAAATATATGAAAAATTTCAACTATTTTAATGCCATTTAAAATAGGACAAAAGTAGGGCAAAATGGAACACATTACAAAAGCAATTTCTTGCCTCTGGAGCATATTCTTTAAAAGCAAATTGGTGTCTTCCTTTCATCTATATAGGACCAAATCTAGTGAGGAATCTAGGCTCCTTTCCTAATAATATTTACCTTGCATCAGAACATGTGACACCTGATGCTTTTCTGCTGAATGCCTTGATATCAAATCATATGCAAAAACACTGACAAGGAAAGCTAATATACTGGAGCTTTTTCATGGGTCTCTGTGGCTGAAGAGCCAACTTTTTGCTCTTGAACTTCCTCAGAGATGGTGAGCCCCTGGACAATTAATGCAATCTAACCTCAAAACCTTTCCTCTCTGGTAAAACCTACTTCACCACGAATACTACTGGCTTTCTGGGAGTCCAAGGTCACTTCCTTTTATGAGGAAACTTGAAAAAGAAAAGCTACTGTAACTTAAAAAAAAAAAAGAGCATATCAGATTTTTTTTTCTAATTGTAGCAATAAAATGCAATATGCATTTTTAAAACTACCCTTAATGTAGAATTGAGGCAATTCAGAAGACCTAAGAAACAAGCATCATTCAGTGAGATAATTCAGTTGTTGTTGGACCAGATCAGGACAACTGGAGATGGCCCCGGATGCAGTGGGAGACCTTGGCCTTTTTAAGCTAAGGTCTTTAACAGGTCTCTGTTGATTCATTAAAACAGGCGTACTCCCTCTGGTGGCCTAGCCTAAATTTATACTTTTCTTTTTTGTCTTTCAAAGAAATTAAGGGAATTTTTATCCACAACTCTGTACTTCTAAGAGTATCTAGGTTCCATCTTAAGAGTTTAATGTTTTCTTTACCTGTTATTTTCAGACAGGGTATATTGTTAAGTCACCTACAATCAAACAAGGTACTGAGATGCAGGGTACTTTTAAATATTACTTCTTTATAAAGACCCATTCAATGCAAAAAAATCCTGTATTCCCTGCCATATGAACTCCTGGATATCCCCGATGGTGCAATTTTGTTCTCTCTTCATAGCCTCAGCATGTAGCACACAGTACCTTCCACATGGTAAGTAGATAATGAATGTTTACTTGTCTTCCTCCTCATCAGGCATGTTGGGAAGACACACCTTTGTTCCTATCACATTTTCATTGATTAAAACTGTCAAAACTTTGAATGCATTGACCAGCAGAAAATCTCTGTCCTGGGAAAGCAGAAATGATTTGAGGGCTGATCAAAATCATTTGAAGGCCAGCCTGGTGATTAAGGAAGGCAATCCCACCTGAGTAATGCTATTTCTGGAAAAATGAACAACCAGACTGTGACTATAATGTAATAAGACAATATGTGGCTTAAAAGCATCTATTTTAAAAGCGGCGTCCTAAAAACATTTTGAGAGATGAACACATTAGTATACAGACTCCCAAGGTGATGAGTTTGTTGGAGACAAATCAATTGAATGTATTAGTTTTGACATGTTTACCAATAACAAATTCAGGGCAGTGGATAGAGTGCCAGACCTGGAGTCAGGAAGACCTAATTCAAATCCAGCCTCTGACGTTTCAAGGCTCTTCAATCCTGGGCAAATCACTCAGCCGCTGCCTGCCTCGGTTTCCCCAACTATAAACTGGGGATAATAATAGCACCTATCTCCCAGGGTTATAGTGAATATCAAAGGAGACAATATTTGCAAAGTATTTAGCACAGTATATGGCACAAAGTAGGTGCTTAATAAATGCTTATTCCTTTCTTTTCCTCTCATTTATGTAGCTCACTGCCCACCGCTAACTGCAGAAAAGATCATTATATAATAATAATATATAACAATGCCGCACATGCCTACAGCATTTTAGACTTTTCTATAACACTTCCCTCAGAATAGCTCTGCGTGGAAGGGAGTGTGGGGGTTATTTTTTATTGTTATCATTTATTTTTCTTTATTTTACAGATGAGGAAATGTTATGCCCAGGTGGCACAACTATTGGCAGTCAAGATGAAGCCCAAGTGTTTTGTCTGTACTATTCAATGCTGCCCCACATACACAAGGGCATGAGCTCAGTTACTGAAGCAAATACAAGATTTTATGTGTTGGATGGAGGTTGATGCTAGTGGTTAAATCTTTTTGTTCTCACTAGTCACACATAGTGTGTTATTCTGCTACGATCTGTGTGACCATGACTAATCTACTTAACCTGAGTCTCAATTTCTTCATCTACAAAATAGGTGTAATACTATAGTGGCAACTTCATGAGGTTACTGTAAGGCTTGAAATAAATATAAATAATTTGTTGTTGTTTTCAGTCACGTCTGACTCTTTGTGACTCCATTTAGTATTTTCTTGGCTGGAATGGCTTTCCATTTCCTTCTCCAGCTCATTTTACAAATGAGGAAACTGAGGTAAAGAGGTTGAAGTGACTTGCCCAGGGTCACACAGTTAAGTAAGTGCCTAAGGCAGGATTTGAACTCAGGAAGATGAGTCTTCCTCACTCCCGGCCTGGTACTCTATGCACTATGGCACCATTTAGCTGCCCTAAATATATGTAAAGAAATTTGCAAGTGTAAAGGCATCACATATCCATTATCACTCATTATTTTTCTTATGTTCCTATTTGTTGTGACTTTGAGCATATCGGTAATGGTGTACCTAGCCTGACTCTAAATTTTAGTCAGTTCTTTTCCATTACAAATGGAATTTTTTTTCTTTTTGCTAAATCAATTAAACTATTTCTCAAAAATTAAAGATCCCATTTTAACATGGAAACGAAGTAAACAGAACCCTGGAGTAACAGTCAGGAACCTCTGTCTTAATTCTCTATCTGCCACTAAGTAACTGTATGACACTGAACAAGGGATAATACACCTGGGGAATTCAGTTTTCTAATTTGTAAGACACAGAGGTTGGACTAAATGGAAATAGTCTTAAAGTCTTAAGTCTTAAGTTTCATCCCTGGCTTTGCTACTTACTGTCCATGTAACCTTGGAAAATCATCCCACCTCTGTGGGCCTCAGTTTCCATATCTGTAAAACAAAAGGGTTGAACCAGATGAGTCCTTCCAGCTCTGTATCACATGACCTCAGGTCTAAAATTCCTACCAAGATTTGTACCTTTGGTTGTTTTTCTCTTCAAGATATAAAAATACTACCTCATTAAGCGTCAACAGTTCTGGAATTAAAGCAACTGACACAATCATCATCATCATCAGACTCGCATTTATGATGTTTCATATACATGATCCCATTTCTACACCACACTAAGTGGTGGCAAAGAACTGGAAATTGAGGGGATGCCCATCAGTCGGGGGAACAGCTGAACAAGTTGTGGTATAGGATCATGATGGGATACTACTATGCTATAACAAATGATGAGCAGGCAGATTTAGGAAAAACCTGGAAAGACTTAGATGAACTGATGCACAGTGAAGTAAGCAGGACCAGAAGAACATTTTATACATTAACAACAATATTGTGTGATGATCTACTGTTAATAACTTAGCTTTTCTGAGCAATACAATGATCTAAGACAATTCTGAAGAACTTATGATGAAAGGTGGTTTTCTCTCCAGAGAAAGAATTGGTGCAGACTGAATGCAGATTGATGATACTTTTTCTTTACTTTTATTATTTTTCTTGTGGGTTTTTTTTTGGTCTGTGTTTTCTTTCACAGCATGACTTGCATGGAAATGTGTTTTGCTTGACCACACATGTATAACCTACGCCCAATTGCTTGATTTCTCAACAATAAGAGGGATGGAGGGAGGGAGAGAATTTGGAATTCAAAATTTGAAAAAAAAGAATGTTAAAGTCATTTTTACATGTAATTGGGGAAAAAACAAAATATTACATTTTTTAAAAGAACAATATTAAGAAGCAGATAGTGTAAATGTTGTTATCCCCATTTTACAGACAAGGATATGTGAGTTCAAAGAAGTTTACATATATGCCTAAAGTTGCAGTTGTTAGCAAATGTTAGAATCTCAGAGCAGAGGCCAAAGACCTCAGAGATGCCTAGCTCAAACCCTGCCTTAAACAGGAATTTGCTTGGTAACCTCTCTGACAAGTGGTCATCCAGTCGAAGACAACTGGTAAAAGGTAATTCAAGACTTTATGGGCTAGTTCTGTGCATTTTTGGATGAGCTTCCCACCCCACCCCGCCACCCCCAACTTTTGTTTTTGGTGTATTCTGTTACAAGTGCAGCAGGAAGTTATCCACCTTGAACTCAGGCAGAAGCCTGGAGTTGAGGCAAAGGACTGCATATAACTCACTCTGTTTTTCAGTCTTAATTCAATATCACCTTCATATCACTGACCACATGAAGAAACCACCACACAGAGAACAATTCATTGTGTTATTTTTAAAAAATTAACTTTATTTCTTACAGTTTTGAAAAACAAAAATTTCTTAGCAGGAATCAGTAAGCTTCCCAAAGGATTACATTCTGCTTTTGCTACCTTTACAGCACAAGGTACATTAACGTGCTTGCAGCACAGTATACTCAAGGGTTGCTGATAACACACACACAAGACTGACTACACTGAAGACCATCGCCTCGAGGACACTACAATGTGGACAGAGTGTACAGGCATTACTGACACAAACACACCTCCCAGCACCCTAGAGGGAGGAAGGGCCCCTAAAACAGAACGCAAGCTCAAAGCCATAATCAGGGACGCATGAAGTAAGGGAATGGAGCAGTCACATGAGAGGGGGTGAACTGGGAGCTGGGCAAAACAGTCTAAAGAAACCTCTCTTCTTACAGGCATCATCTTAGGCCAGGATAAGCAGCTGAAATGGACATCAGTACATCCTTTAAACACTCTTTCTGGCTTTGAAAAACTGCAGGAAGAGTAATAGAGAAATCACATGGCATAACAATGACAAGGTGATTGCCTTTATCTACCCCTCGTATCATGGCCATCGGGGACTTTAAATGAGTAAAACAATAGGGAAGACCCCCACCATGGGGACAGGCAGGCCTTTCATCCCTCCAAGGAGCACAAGAACTCACTGGGCACATGATTCTACTTCAAGAAGGTGGGGGACAGGGGTGGGGGGAGAGAAAGAAATAAGCATTTATATAGCGCCTACTGTGTGCTAAGTGCTTTACAAATATTGTCTCATTTAAATGATTCTAGAAGGAAAGACACTGGGCCAGAAGAGCTCAAATTCCAGGGGCCTAAGACAGCAGGGGGTCAGGAAAGAGTGGTTTTCAACACCTGAAGATCCTTCACTCAGCAGGAAAGGCATTCCCAATCCTGGGGGGCAGTTTCAACTCTGAACGATATCAGTGCCAGTAACCTTTTTGGTCAATGAATCTAGTGATTGCTGTTTTTCAGTTAGTTTTAACGTATGCCAGGTATAGCAAAGGTCTCCTGGGCATCTAACGCGTATTTTCAGTAAGCGAAACAATGGTTCTCCTTACAGAAAGTGCCTAACTCATGCTCCAAACGTTATAGCAGAAAGGGAATTATGCTATTGAGTCAATATCCAGACATTGTGCCAAATCTGAAAGTGTTATTTTCATTCATTCATTGAATACTCGGTGAACATTTATTATTACACAGACTTCTCTAGATAAGAAGCAAACAGCTGCTCAAATCTTGACTCCCTTCCCTTGTCATGGCCAAAATAAATTTGGATTTTACTAGAAAATTAAAGGCAAAATGTGCTCCCAGAAGGTGGGGCTATACAAAGCAGGAAAAAAAAAGTGGTTCATAGAAGTCTGATTCACGTCATACAATATAAGGTGCACAACTCTAGAGAAAAGAGAACAGCAAAGCGAACAACAGGAGATCATGGGGGATATTGGATTTCCTACTGCTTTTGTATACTGCTGACTCTCCCTTTTGGACTAAAGCCACAATCTAACAAGGCCAAGGGATGCTGGGCAGCCTCAAACACATACTCAATCCCAAATGGGTTCCTGCTTTATTAATCTATCACGGTTCTCCTTTAAAGTGAGGCTTGCCCTCCCCAAGGCATCCCTCTCCCTCTACTCCAGTTTGCTGTAAGATAACCCCCGGAAAGACTTCCAAATGGTTTCAGGATCTTATTCTATCCTATTAGATACAGGTTTTAAGAACAATATTTACCTTAAAATCTCACTACAATTCTATTCTGAAAAGACCAATGCATACTGCTGGTGTGGCTGACTACTGAGATGATGATGTTTAGACAGACTCCCATCATGCTTCTTCATTGGACTGAATTATAACATTAAAAAATCCACAAAACATCAAAGCTAGTTTATGATTTAGAAACACAACAGCCAATGATGGGTAAAACTGCACCTGCAAACTGTCTTCTCTGGGGGGGGCGGGTTGCAGAGAGGGAGTTCTCGCATCCCGTGACAGGAGAAGGTACTCACTGCTTTCATCGGCATTAAGTGGCCTCAAGAGCATCAGCTTTCATTTTTTCCTCTTGTGGAGCTTTATGCAGGCAAGATTTCAAGTACTCTTTGTAAGTAAATTAAGTAATCTTGTGCCTTGCTTTCTGGACGTGCATCTTCAATGCTAAGCAGTTGTTATGAGGCCCTGTAGGCATTCTGCCTCCATGGACAACTGGCAAGTGAGTCAGCCTTCAAGGAAGCAAAGGCAAATTCCTGGAGGACAAGGGGACTTGAGGCTTCCGGGCCCTGCAACATCTCAACTGCCTCCATGAAAATATGCCCTCGACACCCACAATTCTGATTTATAAGGTTATTTACCCTTTTCTCAGAAGCCCTATGCTAGCTCTTGCTCTCCTCAACTGAACCCATCACGAGAGAGTCTGTCACCCATGGAGTGAACAAGGGGCAGAAACGGCAGCTTCCTTCTTGACCAATCTTGTCTTTGTATTCAAATCAATCACTTTCCTCTCTCTGCCCCTCTCCCCCTAATATAAGGCACCTTTTTCTTTCCCAAAGTTCTCTAAACAAGTTGCTTGCTCAAATAGAAGTTATAAGCTCCAGAGAAAACATAGCCATTAAAGTTATTCAGACTTGGGTACAAATGTTAGCTTGGTTTACAACAATACAACTTCAATAGCAAAAACATTGCAGGAATTTGGTAAAAGAAGAAAGTGGTGCATAGGAAGGTTCTTCATTTTTCAAGATAGTTAAGTGAGCAGGATGCCTAATTGCCCCAAAGGCAGAAGCTACAAGACCCATCAGGTTCCAAGTGATTCCAATAGTGAAAAACTGAAAGGTGTGGATAATTTTTACTTAAACATTCACCTGGTGAAAACTGTGCATCAGAATTGTCAATGTGCCACCCTCACAAAAAACACAGAATGCTGGCATTGGGAGAGGCTTTAGAGAGCTTTAGCTGCACACTCTCCATTTCACAAATGAGTAAACAGAGGGTTTGGGAAGTGACATTTGCCTCAGGTGACACAATGGATCTCAGGGACAAATCTAGGATTCTGCCTTTGGATTCTTGGTCTGATGTCCTTTCCAAGTGTGGGCCGAGCTGACTCCTTCCCTCAAAGCTTTACTTTTCTGGCAGTTTGCTTAAAAATAGTTTATTTTCTAAAAAGGTTTTTCAACTCATCCAACATTTTCAAAAAAGTGGGGAATGGTCAGCTGGTACTGCACAGAGCCTTCAAAGTGCTTCCTATCTCACTGACAGGACATAATATAACTGGCAGGTGAGGGCAGAAGCAGAATGAAAATTAAAGCAAGAGATGTGATCACATGGATTGTGGCTGCTGGGAAAGCTGTGAGGAGTCTGAACACGTTCTCAAGCAGATTGAAAACAGGTGTTGTTTCCTTAGTTGGAGGATTCATTCATTCATTCAGCTCCAAACTAGGTCCTACTAGGTGAGAGCAATCATGGCACAGGCCTGAATGCAGCTTTAGGAAGTGAATTCATTCAGTGGTTGCCAAGTAAGCTGCCAAACACTGATCAGAATTCAAGAAGTTACTGATCAATCACACACTGCTACCAAGTTTATAGTAGAATTCAGCAGTGATTGGTTCCAGAAGCAGATATGTGAGTGAGTGAGTGTGTGAGTGTGTGAGTGAGTGAGTGTGTGAGTGTGTGTGTGAGTGTGTGTGTGTGAGTGTGTGTGTGTGTGTGTGTGTGTGTGTGTGTGTGTGTGCGCGCACCTAAGAAGAAGTCTAATAAATATTTCAGAATGTGGAAGGACCAGGGACATTTGGAAAATTAAAAAACAAAATATCTGCAGTGAAACACAGGCCCACAGACATCTATCTTGCTGTCATTAGAACAGGTAATGCTCAACAACAAATACCAGAAATGTCTGGAGTCCGCTGAAGGGCACTTCCAAGGGTGCTTCCCTCTCAGAAGGATCCTGTGCACAATCGAGAAGCCATCCTGTGTTTTAGTGAGTACGATCAGGTACGATTCATCCCCGAAGCAAATGTGATGATTCAGCTGATTTCTTTTCTCCCCACCACCGTTAGAAACAGAAAACTGAGAGTATATAGGCTTATTTTCAAATGACAAACCACCTTCAGAAAATCAATCATGTCTTTTTCTCTGGGTTATGGGGTAGACATAATCAAACACACATAACACAAACAATCTCAAGGACCGGTGGTTAATACAACAGTAGAGAAGTTAACAGACTAACACCGAACGGCTGAAAACATGTTTTTACTCTAGACAGCAACACAGTTAGTTGCAAATGGCAATCTATGATTAGCCATCTGACACCACAGTCAATCATGCCTACTGGCAAGGTGTCCCGCAGGGAGCTAGCCTCTAAGAGGTCATAGGCAACAGGAAGGGGGTTCTGTGCATCTCTTCCCTCCAGACTTTCTGTTAAGGGTAGAGGACTACAATATGCACATGGAGAGATGCCAAAGTTTTCATCAATCAAGGTGAATTTGGCATGTCTTTCCAAAAAGTTGAAGGAAAAAATACTTTGAAATGGGCCGATTCATTTTCTATTAATTCTCCTAGACATTAGATTTCTAGCCGTGCAAAAATGAGTATATACTGAATAGCATTAACATTTGATCAATATATTGGTTAGAAGCTAGTATACCAGTACAAAAATACCCACGCTGAACTGTTAAACTAGAGACTATATGTTTAAATCCATAAAACGGTCCTGTACTGGGTGAATATAGTTCCAGTTTTTGGTACTCCATGCTACATGATATTAGAGGAGTTAACATTGCTGAAAAAAATAAAACCAACTTCCTAATTTTCCACTATTAAAATATGTCAGAGATGCTACATTGGGGGGCGGTACTATTCTTTAAATTAAAGTGCTGTTTAGAATATCATCTAAAATTTTGAACATGAAAGACAATCACTAGTAAAATCTGCTGTTACCCTGTACTATGTATAATGTACATGACTTTCAGAACAGCACAGGACTGCTAAACACAGCACCTCCAACCCCTTACACTCTTACTGACCTAGGCCAGCAGCAGGGGGGAGATCTACTCTTCATGGCCAAGACCGAGTGAGATCACTCCTGGTGTCGCTGCCTTCACAGCGTACAGCCAAAAGCGGGTGGTTCGCTTCGTATCATCGAAGGGGCTTCGGGACGCCTGGTCGGGGCAATCTTCTGTTTGGGATTTTTTGTTTCTTCTTCCTCTTCAGTCTCACTTTCACAGACATGAACAACCACGCTTGGGGTAGATTCAGTCCCTGCATGAAGCTCGTATTTCTCTCCTACAGGAGGAACAAAAATCAAGAAGGGGACAACAGGTTCCCTGAAGACAAAACACTGGGCTGGTTCACAAAATATGCTGAACAGAGGATCAGTGATGGAATCACAGAATTAAAGGCCTCTGTTTACTCCAAGCTGCCTGTAACCTCATAAGAAGACACTGAATTTTAGAGGAGCAGAGATGATCTTTTCCAGTGCCATCATTTTATGTGTGAGGTCCTGGCCCTTTAAATAAGGCCTGTTCAAACAGAGCAGCCTGGTGCTCCAAGGGGCAGAAAAAGGAGCTTTTGTGTAAAGAAAAGAATTAAACCAAGTGGTAAAGAATGCCTCTTTCAAAGGTGAACCGTTTGGTGCCTGAAAGGAGAAGGCTTAATAAAAACTACTATAATCTGTGTGAAACAGTTTTCAGATGAGCTGTGTGAGGATGGTCTGATCACAAAAGAGACAGAAATGAAGGGTGGCATATCTCTTGGAGGACGTAAGGTGGGGCCTCTTTTATATATGAACAGTTTGATCATTTAAAGGCTTTTTAAAGTTAAAAAAACAGATAAAATATGAATATAAAGAAACAGCTGTCGGGGACACAGAGCATTAAACTGGACTCTCTGTATTGATAAAAGGCTCCATATACAATACACCAAAATATTTGTAGCTGCTCTTTTCAGAGTAGAAAAGAAGGAAACAAAGCAGATGCCCACTGAAAATGGCTGGATAAACCGTGGTACATGAATGCAAGGGAATATGAAGGCTGTGCTGTAAGAAACCACAAATACGCCGACTACAGGAAGCATGGAGAGCCGCATGTGAGCTGATGCAAAATGAAGTCAGCGGAGCCAAGAACACAATATACACACGACTCCAAGGATGTAAATAGAAAGAATCACCACACGCCAATGGAAAATGAATGTCACAGGACTGCAAAGGACAAGTTTGGCCCCAAAGAAGAGCTCTAAGGGGATGCTCATCCACTCCTTTGTAGGGCAGAGGGCAACACTGCAAATGTCAGCTTTTGTATATACTGACTGGCTGTGCTGAGTTTCCTTTTCTCTTCTTTCCCTCATTAGGTTTTTGTTGTTGTTGTTATTGTTATAAGGAATAGCTCTCTGGGAGGAGAGATAGAGCAGGAAATTTAGGGTAACAACTAAAATATGTGAATAAAAATTATTTTTTTTCAAGAAAAAAACTGGGCCCTTTTGAAGACTACGGAATGATTAAAGATTCTGGCATTAGGATCTCCCAGTTCATTTACATGTAACTGTTTTGAGGCCCTGGGGTAGAGAGGAGGTGGAGTCCACTTTGAACTCAGCCCTCCCAGCACCTGACAGACAAGGAAACTGAGCTCCCCAAGGTTAAGTGACTTGCCCAGGGTCACACAGCTAGTAAGCGTCAAGTATCTGAGGCCGGATTTGAACTCAAGTCCTTCTGGCTCCAGGGCCAGCGCCCTATCCACTGCACCACCACCAACTCAGATCTTATATGGTATTTCTTCTGTTCTTGTGAAGGGAGGACAGAGGAGGTAGAGGAAGAGACAAGGAAGACAGACAGAAAGTGGACTAGACAATATAACAAACAGTGGCTTCCGTGGCTACCTCATATTACACACAGCCCACATGCAGGGCACAGCCCTCAATGCCGCAGCTGTAAAAAATCCCCCCAACCCACACAAAGCCCAGATCCTTACCGGGACCCAGCTTGGAAACAGCACAAAGTAAGTCATAGTTTATGACGGGCATCGCATCTTCACCCTGCTTCCAGCCCACAGGAGGAGAGGCCGGCGGGGAGATCAGGAACTGTTTGACGGGCTGCGGGGGGAGCAGATACGCTTTGTCTCCTGGTTCACTAGACATCTGGACCTGGATAAGGAGAGAGAACAAAGGATGACCTGCTCGACAGAGATTCCCAGGCTTTCTCTCAATAATGCCCAATCAGAACACTGAATCCCCACATCACCAAGATAAGGAAAATGAAAACTCTCCATTATAGCTCTGGAATAACACTAATGGTTATCCACAAAGCCCTTGAGGTGATGGGGCCTCAGGCCTTTTGTTCCACCTTCTTCTTGGGAGACGGCTGGACAAAAAAGAGTGTACATCAGTCTATTTCATTAGGTCCTCCGCTCAGGAGGATGGGAATCAGTCAGAGAGTCTCAGTGGGATATGCAGCATTCTAATCCCATAGGAAAAAAATCTGACATGTGCAAAGAAGGAAATTTAAACCTACTCAAATCATGAAAGAGAAAATGAAAAGAGATCCAGAGTTCATTTTCAACCAATTCCCCCTATGTGATTCTGGCTACAAGGAAAAGGACACCAATGGAGAGATTAGGATACTACATAGAGCCAGTTCTGCGCACTGGCCTCAGCAATGTTTAAATTCTCAATTGCCACTGAAGCACAGAACAGGCCTTAGGGGGCATCTTCACAAATCCCCTTCTATTACAGATGAGGCAAAGGACTTGTCCACGGTCATTAGCGAATGGCAGAGATAGGGTTTGAGCTCTCGTCTTCTGGTTCCCAGACAGACACACTGGTAGAGATGGAAAGGACCTCAGATGGGAGGGTCCATCTTCTTCACTTTGTGCACAGAGGAGATGAGGCCCAGAGAGATGGCTTATTCAAGGTCACACCACCCCCAGACCTCCGTATTCCTCTTCTGGTGCTCTTTCATCAGGTCACAGATCTGGAGTTAGGAGGGATCTCGAAAAGCCATAGAGTCTGCCCTCCGCCCTCCCACCCCCCTTGCATTTTACAGGCAAGGAAACTTAGAAAGATTAAGGGACTTTGCCTAAAGTCACATAATTTACCTACTGGAGCAGTGAACAGGGTGCTGGGCCTGGAGTCAGAAAGACCTAAGTTCAAATCCAGCTTCAGACACTTATTAGCAAGTGACTCAACCACTCTCTGTCTCATTTTCCTCATCTGTAAAATGGGGAAAAGAACAGCCCCCACCTCCCACGGCATGAGATAATACCTGTAAAGCACTTAGCACCATGCCTGGCACATGGTAAGAGCGACACACATGCTTGTTCCCTCCCTGCAGAAGGTGTCTCTTACAAACCAGAGAAAAGGACAAGTTTACAAGAGGATGCAATCTGCACCCTTTAGTACCTGTGCAAAGTAGAGTTTCAGCTTCTTCCCATCAAAATCTGTCTCGTGAAGCTCTATTCGGGCTCTCGCTGCTGCTTCAGGTTTGCTGAAGTTTATTCTGACTCTTCTAAAGCTTTTAAATAACTGAAATGTAACTTGGTCATCATAGATTGTAAAAAGTGCTTCAAATCTCTCCTGAAATAAGAAAAAAACTATATTTAATGGAAGGAATTTTCATTTGTTAGAAATACAGAGTAATGGCATACAAAGTATATCATGAACACTTTTATACTGAAAAAAAATTTAAACTATTTACACTGATATCATTTTCATTATCACAACTGACACCCTTTTTTTCTGGACTCCTGGGATTCCCTAGGTTGCTAATTTGTCAAGTTTCTCCAAAAGGCCCTCATTTTATAGATAGGCCTTGGTGAGCCACCTTATTTGCCATTAAATCGGTACTGAATATACTGTGTTGTAAGTTCCACCTGAGCAGGAAGTGTGGGTTATTTAATCACTCTAACATCTCTCTGTACACAGTACGGTGTTTAATACCCGAGGTAGACCTGGAGGACTGGCCAAGTGAAGGGTTCACTCAAGCCATTAGCAACTTCTTAGCAGATTCCTCGGAGCCACCCACTCCTCTCCCAAAGACATGTCCCCTAAGATGGGCATAACCTAAACCCCTGGTGATTATGGTACTGGTATCTCATATGAATCACACCAGGTCATTCAATAAAATCTGATTTTCTATAAAAAGTGAGAATTAGATACTTTCTATTGGGTAAAAATAGCTATGATATCTGGATCACACCTGACAATGAAATTTGCTTGAATTCCTCCTCATTAGTGAAATAGGATATAGAAAAGTTTCATTTCAATTATACAAAGATAACTAAGATTACATTTCTTTACCTTCAATGTTTTCTGTCAGAAATAGGTTTCTGTTTAAGTATAACATAAAAATGAAACTTTATTGTATGTACTCAGCACCTTTATAGACATAAACTGAGCAAATTTTCAATGCTAAGGAGAAACTCTTTTGCCTCAGTTTGTATTTCTCATTTGTGACATTTTCCCCAGCCTCCAGAAGAGTCCGAGTTCAAATATCTATTCCTCGATCACTTAAGTACATCAGAAAAAAATTTAATTTCCAAAAGAAAACGCATTAGCCTCAAAACTACATCAAACCCACGTCACAACAAACAGACCAAGAGGTAACCTCAGCTGCTCAGTTCTGTGACTCATAGATAAATGAATGAGAACATTTTCATGGTTTGGAAATTGGTATATGAAAAAGGAATATAGTGACCGAAAGTGCTAATGTGTTACATACTAACAGTCATCATTTGTGTACCTCTTGTTTCCTCATCCTAATTAATATCATCCTCCAAATAAGCAAAATTTATCTTTCTTGTTTAGAAAATACTAAAGCCGTGACCGTGAAATATCAAGTTAATACTTAATTGACGTCTTATTGCAGAAGCATATTAAGAACTCTAAGTTAGAATCCAAATGCCTGTGGGAGGGAGGAAATATCCACATTGGACACACTGGAAAAGGAGCCAAGGAAGAATCTCACAAGATGTTTAAAAATTACAGAGCTTCGCTTAGTTTTTATTACATGAAGAATTCGCGTTTCTATAAGCATTTCAAAGTTTGCAAAATCTTACAAAACACAATGTGTGTTGCTCACAACAATCCTGGGAGGTAGGTGCTCTTTCTATACCCATTTTACAGTGAAGCAAACCGAGGCAGCAGAGGTGAAGTGCCTTGCCCAGGGTCTCTCGGTGAGGCTGTGTCTGAGGCTGGACTGAACTCGGGAATTCCTGACTCCAGGGCCTGGGCATGCTACCTCTGTGTAGTTAGAGAGGCACTGGGACATGGCAGATGGAGTCTCGACCTCAAAGCCAGGAGTGTCAGGTTCCAGTCCAGCTTCTGAAGCCTATGGGCCCCGTACTGGGGAGTCCCTCTCAGGGCACTGGACAACTCTTTGGGAGAGCTGCTGACTGGCACTGGAGGAGTTCTCTAGGCCAAGGAAATCACAGCCAGTGCCCTCTTTCTCCCCACAACAGCGACTTTTCTACGGAGACTAAATGGAATAGCACATTGATTGATCCCAGGACACCTGTTTCTTGTTAGTTGCATTCTCCCTTAGCATCTATTTCCTCATGCCAGAAACACACTGTAACACGGCGATAACACGCAGGTGCCAGCAGGGTTCTATGATTCCCGTCTTGTGATCCTGTGGGAACCAACATGCAGAATTCACACCCCACACTAGACGATCCAGAAGGTGCTCGGGAACCGGCTCCTCTTGCTCCTTCTCCGAACAGGAAGCTACAAGCACACCAGCTAAAAGTGCTTGGAGCCCATGGGAGGTCTCATTTGACTTCATCCTCACCTGCCTCTCTCCCCACGGGGATGTCATCCTTAAACAATATCTCTGTATGACTGTATACAGCATTGTTGGTTTTTAGTTGTGTCCAACTCTCTGTAGCCTCATTGGGGTTTTCTTGGTAAAGACATTGGAGTGTTTGCCATTTCCTTCTCCAGCTCATTTTACAGATGAGGAACTGAGGCAAATGGGGTAAAGTGACTTGCCCAGGATCATACCATGAACTCAGGAAGTCTTCCTGCAGGTCCACTGCGCCACCCAGCTGCCTCGTATAGAGGATATCCAATCCAAATACAAAAATATTTAGACAAATCAAATTTTATTTTGTCATGTAGTTTCTTATCAGGAATTTATGCCAGGAATTTCTTAATTTAATATACATGTCTTCAGATACTCCTAAGATACCGACTGACAGGTTAGGCAACTGAAAACTACTGCTAAATTTTAAAATGGCGTTTGGGGAGTATAAAATCATGGGATCCCCAAAAATCTGCTTTGCAAAGATTCACAACATTTTAAAAATATTTTTAACTTCACTGATATTCACATCACTATTACTTAAATAACTTTTGTTAGGGTACTTACAACTAAACGCCATTATTCTTCAGCTATAGTAACTTCATAATTAATTGGGAAAGCTTAACCTCCATAGATCTAAACTAAATGGGGGATGGGGGAGAGGCCTGGGAGATACTTCTAAGAGTTGTCATACAGTTGTGTGTGCCATCCCATAGGAACAGCCCACACCCTGATCCTGTCTGCTTTTACTTAGCCCCCACATCTCCCCAGCTTGGTGAGCTGGTTTCCCAGAGTTAACGGGCCAGAAAGAAGACAAGGCTTGGAGAGCACAGTTAGGCTGGTGGACAAGTGTGATAATACAAGAGTAACAAAGGAAACAGGAAAGAACAGGCAGAGACAGAGCTGTCCTGTGCTTGGCTGGGTCACACTGATGTAAGAAATGTCCACTAGGATGACGGTGCTGAGTCATTGGGCAAAGGCTGCCCTGTGCTCAGCACTGTCTGTCGGAGAAAAGGGAGGCGCCTTAAAAACATTCTAGAGAAACCTCTCCATCCCAAATGGTTCAAATTTGGCATATGAAATGACAAGCTTCAGGTCTCAGAAAACCTCAGCTGCCAACGGTCCTAGACCAATCAGGCATCATGAACTGCTTCAAAAGCAATCCACACCCTCATGGTTTCACCACCTGTTTGCTTTCTTCTCTCCAGGAGATCCAGATATCTCCAGAAATCACCTAGCACGTAACAAGTGGTGGCATTCCAAGACTCAACTGAATGGTATCGGCCTGCTAATATTAAGATCACAGATAAATGAAAGTCATTGAAATTAAAGTCATCAAAGTATTTTTAGAATTTTAGTCACTTCAATTGAGCATAATTGTCAATTTCCTTAGTTTTTGCTAATCCCTACATGCAAATGCTACATTAGTCAGAGAAACTGCCCAATTTTATAAAATACTTGCTGTGCAAAGTAAAACAAAACACAGCATTCTATTGCCTATGGTTCATTTTTTAAAAATACAGCAAAGAAACATGTAACCAGCATAAAACTACTATTTTTAAAAAAAGACAGTAGTAGGTTAGATAGGCAACAGATACACAACACCATTGTAGGACATGACATCATATTCCTACTTGGCCTCCTGTGTTCTCTGCCAATAACCTCTGAGATGCAAATGTAGGATTAGTTATGGACAGCCCAGTGTGTTTTATGCAGGGCTGGGGAACCTTCAGCCTGGAGTCCAAATGTGGCCTTCTTGGTCCTTGGGTGCAGCCTTTTGACCAAGTCCAAGTTTAACAGAACAAATCCTTTTATTAAAGGGATTTGTATACATAAATTATTTATACATAATATATAATTACATAAATAATATAAATTAAATTTATAGAAACTGTGATCTTAAAGCATGTATAGCAAATTAAGCAATTTGTGGCCTAAAATGGAGGGCAGTAAGAAAAAAATAGACTTTTTGGTGAACATTCTCCAAGATTTCCTTCCCTTATCCCTCCTGCTCATTATTTTGTTGCTGCCTCTTCAGGTAAGCAGGTCTGACCTTAGATCATAGATCTAAGTCCGAAAGAACATCTGCTTCTTAGAAAAACCTGATAATAACAACAATAACTGACATTTATACTGTGATTCGACATTTTGCAAACATGCTCTCATTTGACTCTCACAAGCCACGGAAGAAGGAGCTACAAATACTACAATGGAGGTACATCGCATGAGCATTTTACTGATAGGATTTTACCTGCACAGAGGAAGGAAAGAAGGAAGGAAGGAAGGAGGGAGGGAGGGAAGGAAGGAAGGAAGGAAGGAAGGAGGTGGGAAAGGAAGGAAGGAGGGAGAGGGAGGAGAGAGGGAGGGAGGGAGAGGGAGAAAGAGAGAGAGAAAGAGGAGGGAGAAGGAGAGAGAGAGAGAAAGACGGGGGCGGGGAGAGGGGGGAGAGAGAAAGAGAAAGAGACAACGATGGAGACAGAAAAATAACGAATTACTTAGGGTTAGTAAACCTACTCCCAAGAGATGAAAGACAGCAAAGTCCCACATAAACCAAAGTCTTCATTGCAATGCTTTCTGTAGTGGCAGAGAACCAGAAAGGTGGTAGATCACCATTCATTGGAGAATGACTACAGTTGGCAGGACATGGATGTAACAAGATTACTTGCTCTATGAGAAATGACACATGGAAAATTCAGAGAAGCTGATGGGAATGTACAGTGGTAAACAGCACCGGATTTGGAATCAAGGGGCTTAGGTCTAAATAACAGCTTAGTTATTTCCTAGGGTGCGCTGCTGTGGTTCTTCCCCTCTCTTGACTTATTTCCTCTTGTAAGATGAGGGCCTGGACCACCGCTCATTCCTTTGGAGGTCTATATCTAACAACTCAAGATTTATATGAAGTGATATAGAATGTAGTAAACACAGCCAAGGAAACAAATGTAAGTCACAGCTACAACAATGTAAATGAAAAGAATAAAAACAACTGAAACCAAATGCTCTGCAATTAAAGGGACCCAACTGGGCCTCAGGAAAGAGCGGGGCAATGGGCCTGCCTCCCTCCCTTCTTTGCCTTAGCTGGGAGGCTTACGGGGCGGCTGGTATTGCTGGCTTCTTTTTCCTTTTCCTTTTTCATTCTTTGTCACAAGGGACAGCTTGCTGGGGAGAGGGTGGGAGGAATATATTCCAAAATGAGGATGTAAAAACAAAAGATAGATTAAGAAAATAGTGTGGCTAGGTCTTCAAGGCCATCTACTCAGTGAGTGTGTGGGTCCTGGCGCGGGCCAGAGACAGAAAAAACGAGTCTGCTGTTCCCTGAGCTGCCCTTTACAGTGTGAGCATCTCACGGACTGTGATCCTACAATCTCCTCTGCATCCACCCGTTCTATTCCTTCTGCTCAGGCCGCTGGCTCCTCTCCTGGAGTGGAGAGCCTTAGTATTCCTGATCAGCTAGAAGGCAGAAACCTTCTGGGTTTCCTTCCTCTCTCTTATGTCTTCTCTTGCTTCACAGTGAAGCAGTTAGAAAAAAGTTATTGATGTGATTAACCTTTGATGTAATCACACTGATACAATCATCCTTTTGATAATATCCTATCCTTCCTTAATAGTTTTCCTGCTAGCCAAATCTTTACCTTTTTTTTCTATGTGAACAGAAGCCCTGGTTTCTGTCTTCTGATCAATAACTTAGCTGAGTGCAGAATATAATATATATTCAATTGTTTCCATAGCAACCTCCTCAGATCCATCTGCTTTCTGATATAGGTTGCCTTCTTTAGAGACCTTAACCCCTTTCCAGCTACATGTTTAGAGATACCAAACTGTACAATTTAAGAGATTTTAAGTATTTTCAAGAGTCATTTTTTACAATATGCAATTTTTGCCAGGGTCATAGATTTAGACATAGAAGGTATCTTACGGGTCACCTAGTTGAACTCCCTCACTTTACAAAATGAAGGAACTTGGGCCACTTAGGTCAAGTGACACAGTAAGAGGCTGAGCTATCTTTCTTCATTAACAATCCTTGGGATAGCTAGTACAAAAATTACTCCCATTTTACAGATGAAGCAACTGAGGCCCAGTCAGTCAACCTCTGTGGGCTTCAGTTTCCTATTTGTAAATGATGGGCTGGGGTGGTGATGGGAAGGACTAAGGGCCCTTCTCAGCTCTGAATCTCAGATCCTATGATACTATCATTCTAAAATCCCTTCTGCTTTGAAGAGAACAGTAAATGGCATGCCGGTGCCCCTTTACTGAGAGAGGGATGAGAACAAGAAGATTAGGAGCACCAGCGGTCCAGAGCAGAGGCACAACTGTTCTGGGGTAGCCACAGCCGCAGTCCCACGGAAACCTCCTCAGGATTGTTAACTGGTAATCTCTGTTCCTTCAGATGCCCAGAAGAATGACAGCCCATGGAAAGAACAGCATCATCTTTCCGATTCCCCTCCTGATAAAGGTGGAGAATGATGATAGCCCCAGCAGCCCCCTGCCCTGAGTCCCAGCGGCCATTGGGTGGCAGCTTAGGCTCGGTTCCTAGCAAAGACTGCTGGACTTATCAACCACCACCAAAGCCCCTGGATCGGGGACAAGAGCCTGGGTAGCTTGGATGGAGGCTGGTGGAGAATAGCTACAGAGCAGGAAGACCACAGGCCGGAGCCATTAAGTGTTCCTCCTCTTTTTCCTCCATTGTCACTCCTGATGCCAACCTGTAGGCCCTGCCCTGGGGGTGAGGACAGGAATGATAAGACAGATTGATAATACGCATTTATATATTTATGCACTTATGACTTAATAAATTTGGGGGGTTTCTTTATATATGTACATTATCTGTGATTTTCCTCAGTATGCTGCAAATCTCCAAAAATTCCCATTTAATTACCAATGGCCAATCCACGAATAACCCAAGCTGAGAATGTGGAGGGGCAGCTGTAATTTTACCTGCTGCACCTTTCAGCGATCCTTGTGGAACACTGCCTTTTGTCAGTGGGATATCCACAGAGAAGCATATATGTTAGGCAACCTGAGAAATCAATACTGTTATTATTTAAAGAAGAGTTCACCAGATAATCCACATCAGAGGCTGGAAAGAAGTTAAATCAGCCACGGTGACTGTGTTTATTTATTTATTTTATTAAGGGGATTTGTTCTGTGAAGTTTGGATTCAGTCAAAGGGCTATACTTGAGGACCTAGAGGGCCTGTGTGGCCTTGAGGCTTCAGGTTCCCCATCCCTGCTACACCATCAAGTCAAATATTAAAATGACAAGTACTATCTCCTCTTGTTGGAAGAAGAGAACACCAACGATGCCCCACTTCAGGTAACGCAAGTCAGGATAAAACATCAAACTCATTAAAGGAGTCGGAAGGAGCCCCACACTGAATGGGTACCAGTAGCCACCCTGTTCCTTCTTCCTCTTCTCCTATGCCCCCTACCAAAAGGAGAGGTAAGGAACTCCATCAGTCTGGTGAATCACAATGCAAGGGAATAGAGTGCTCCCAATCCCTTTGCTTCGATAGTAAAAAAAAAAAAGATGAATCTACCACTTTGGGCACTCTAAGGGATGGGTGGGTTCATGGGTGGGTTCACAAATTTCACTGCTGGTGTCCTAAGGCAGGAGATCTGTCCCTTTTAAGGGTCCCCAACATCCAGAGGCGTGCTATGCTTGAAATGGACAAAACTACCTGTTCCGGGACCTACTGAATACAGGGGTCTCCAGTTTGGGGGCAAAAAGTTCCATTTGTTTGGTAGCAAGGAGACAGAAGACATTTATAGTCAAAAAGGTATGTACCAGAGTATAAAATACCCTAAATAAAAACACCATTCTGATACCTTAATAATGCAACATGGACACATAAGGTTTAGAAATCTTGAGATGCCAAAGGGAGGGAAGGGGCAATGTATATGGGGAGAAACTTAAATCTACAAAGTTCTATCTTTTACAATGCTTTCCATCAGTGGAAGGAAAATGCTAACTGATACACTACTCCCTGCATCAGGAAAACAGATAAAGGACAACCCAACCATCAAGAGGAAAATATGGACTGTAATTTGTTTTTTCCAGCTACTTACTATGTGTTTTTATAGTCAGTATCTTACTCAACACACTGACTTTTTAGAATGTAAATTCTCAGAAGGCTGGGTCTTGTATAAATTACAATCCATGATGTCTAGCAGAATGTCACAGCATACTGTAACAATAAATAGTACTGATGAAACCGTGTTGGTTTATTTTTCACAGTAACAGACTGTCAAATTAAAAGTACAACAGACTGTGAAAATAACTACAGTTTAAAACATTAAGGGTACTCTGCCTCTACAAGTAGGTGTAACTAGAGAAAACAGACTTAAAGTATAATAAGACAGATTTTAAGAAGCAGTCTGGCATGGTATTAAGAGCTGGTAGAGGAAAAAAGTCTGGATTCTTTGACTGGGTTCTGAGTTCTGAGACTTTGGCCAGATTATAATACGATCTTAGGCTGCATTAAGGTGAAACTCAGCAGTCTGATTGATAAATCAGAACAGCAAGTAGCTATTTAAAGTGCTTCCTGAGTGCAGGCCCTGTGTAAGATGCTGGGGGCAGAAAGATCCAAATGCAAAGGTCCAGGCCCTCCAGGAGCCGCCATTCTATTGGGGCAGACCGAATGTGTGAAGCACATACAAAATATACCCCAAATACTTGGATGGTAATCTGGGGGCCAGGTGTGGGGCGGAGCAAGAAAGGCTTCATGCTGAAGGTGGTGTGTGAACACAGCTGTGAAAGAAGCTGGGGAGGCTGAAAGGAGGGTGGAAGGAGGCCGTGCATTTCAGGCCTGGGGGCATAGCCAGTAATAAAAAGCCACAGAGATGGAGGATATAAGAACAGCAAGAAAAGATATGCTGATCATTCCAGGTGGTCAGAGAATCTCTGAGACCCTTTCGGGGCATCCCAGAGGCCAAAACTTTTCATAATAATACTAAGACATTTTAATTTTAAACATGGCAAATATAAATAACTAAACCCCACATAAATAAGAGCCCTTAGTGGTGGTGGTGGTGGGGGGTCCTTAATAAATTTTAAGAACATAAAATGATTCCAAGACTAGAAAGTCTGAGAACTACCGGACTAGACCACAAAATGTGTGAAAGGGTGCTCTGGGCTGGGCCTGACTCAAGCTAGGGCTTCAGTAGTTTAAATCTGAAATTGGAACAAAATGAAACACTAGCAGGTGCTTGCAGAGCTAACAAAATGAGACTGACTTAGCCGGTGCTTAAGAAGCCTGTTCAAGAAGTACAGGCATCGATAACCCCTTGAGCCGATTCAGATGAGTGGAGCTCTCATAGAGACTCAGCAGCCAAGCTTCGGAGAGCCCCTTCCTTTCCTCGAGGAGCTGAGGAAGTGAAGTGAGTCCGTAGAGCCCCCTGAGCCAAATATATCTCGAAGAAGGACTCCAAATCTTTTAAAGAAAAACTAACGGAACCTGTGTGGGCGGAGGGAGGGATTAGAGCACTGCTCCTACTGCAAGACGAATAATGTGCAATGAGATGGGACAGGTTGGTTGGAGCCAGGTTATGGGGGGCTTTAAATGCTGGAGAGAGGAGTTTGTACTTGATTCTGGGGCCAGTTTATTGACCGGGATTTATTGATCAGGAGAAGCTCTGCTTTAGGAATATCACCTGGGAGCTGTGGGGAGGATGGAATGGAGAAGGGAAAGGAGGGAGATCGACTGGGAAAAGGGAAAGGACTGGGAGATCAGTTAGTAGTCTAAGAACAAGAAGATGATTTCTGTCTCGGGCATACCGAATTTGAGATTCCTATAAGATAGCTTGTTCTAAATGTCCAAGAGGCAGTTGGTAATGAGGGACTGTAGTTCAGGAGAGACAAGGCCTGGGTATACAGATTTAGGAGGAATTTGTATAGAAATGATGACAGGAGTTGACAAGATTACCCAGAGTCTAGACAGAGAAAAAGGTCCAGGTTAGAACTTTGGGGGTACACTCACAGTTAGGGGGCAGGACAGGGATAACAAACTCAGTCTCAAAGGAGACTGAGAACTAGTCAGAAAGGCAGGAGAAGCAAGAGGAAGTGGAGTCACAAAACCTCAGGAAGGAGAGAAAATATGATAAAAGAGTGACTGAGAGTTTCAGATGCTGCACAAGTCAAGAAAGACCTGATAATTATGAGCTCCTTGTTATCTCTGGAGAGGGCAGAATGGGCACAGAGATGAGAACAGAGGTCAGAATGCAAAGGATTGAGGAGTGAGACAGAGATGAGGAGGGTAGAGAGCTTTCTCCAGGAGTGTGGCTGGGAAAAGGAGGAGAGATACAGGATGACAGTTTGAGGGAATGGCAGTGTCAGCTGAGGGTTAAGAGTGGTGAACATCTAGATGGGTTTGAAAGCAGCAAGGAAGGAAATTGTAGAAAGGGGAGATCTACCAGAGGAGACGGAAGGGAGTGAGATCAAGGGTACAAGTGAAACGCTGCTTCTTCATTACAGACTAGAGTAAAATAGGAAAGAATAGGGGGTGATGTCTTGGGATGTTGAGCTACAGTAAAGGGGAGAAAAGGGAGCTCACTGCAAATGGCCTCTACAATGAGGAGCACTGAAGGGGTAGAAGTTGCAAAAAGACAAATTTAGGCTTGATGAAAGGAGAATCTTTCTAACAATTAGAACAGAAGTGGGGAACCTATGGCTTCAAGGCCACATGTGGCCCTCTGGGTCCTCAAGTGTGGCCCTTTGACTGAATCCAAATGGCCTCGAGGCTGCAGGCTCCCCACCCCTGAATCTAAAAGGAGAAGAGGAAGTTTTAGAGGGCACTATAGTCCCTTACACTCAGGGTCTTTAAGCAAGTTGTCAGGGATCTTCTGCCAGGTACAGATTTTTCCTAGAGAGGTCCTTTTAAACTAAGACCCTGTGACCCTCTCTGGGCCTCCCTCATCTGTAAAAGAGGGTGTGCTGGGATATTCACCAGGATGACATCCAAGGGTCCTTTCTAGTTCTATGAATCTCTGATTCTGTAAGGTGATGCTAAATCCTGCAACTAATTAACCTCTATTAGTTTTTTTTTCTCAAAATACTGCATGATATATTCTTCTCTTTATGCCTCTTCAGTTACCAAAGTAAAAAAATCAATGACTTTCACCTCAGGATTTTAATTCCAATAGAAGTGAGGCCCACCCTACTGCCTCCCTGTAGCACAGTGGAGGTGACTGTGGGTTACTTAGGTATGGATTAGTGGTCCCTACTTCTCTTTGAATTTGACACCACCGATGTAAAAGATGCCATTGGAAAAATGTATAACTGGAAAAAATGATGGGTTAGTCATACAGTGAGAGCAGGAGCCAATTGATGGACAGTCTGTGTGTTCCACTGCATCCACACAACATGAAGGGAAGTCAGAAAGGTCCTTGGTACATTGGGCAGGCCCCAGGGAGAGAACTTATGGGAAGACATGGACAAAGGTCCCACAGAACTGACAGACAAGGAGGGGTTGGAATCTGAACCACTGGGTACAATGCCCACATCGAGGAAATCATAGACACATAAGAGTACTGGGAAGAGTTAAATCAGCATTGAAATCATTTAAGAATGTGGTTCTCCTTATGCTAGTAAGAGCTCACATTTCTTTTTTTTTTTGGGGGGGGAAGCAGGGCAATTGGGGTTAAGTGACTTGCCCAAGGTCACACAGCTAGTGAATGTGTCAAGTGTCTGAGGCCAGATTTGAACTCAGGTCCTCCTGCCTCCAGGGCCAGTGCTCTACTCACTGCGCCACCTAGCTGCACCCCCCACCCCGACTTTAAAGATTTTTTAAAAATTAATTTTTTTTTTTTACTTTTTGGAGTAGGGAAGGCAGGGCAATTGGGGTTAAGTGCCTTGCCCAAGGTCACACAGTAAGTGCATCAAGTGTCTGAGGCTGGATTTGAACTCAAGTCCTCCTCACTCCAGGACTGCTGTTCTACTCACTGTGCCACCCAGCTGCCTAAGAGCTCACATTTCAATACTACTTGTGCTTACTCATATAATAATCCCATGAAGCAGGTGGTGTAAATATCTCCATTTGATCTAGGAGGAGAGAAGGGTTCAGAGACTTGTCCCAGGTCACACTGCCATTAAGCGGCTGAGTGGAAACCTGAACCCATGACTTTTGGTTCAAGTCCAGCAATCTGTCATCTATGAGACAGGCTTAGCTAAAAACAGAAATGCCAGCTGTTTTAGTGTTTATAGTTCCTTGATTTCCATCTAGAATATTTATTCTCTATTCTTACCAAGATGCATAAATGACAAATGTAGAGTCAAATGTTTAAGCTCATGCTTAGAAAAGGCTTAAGCTGAAGATGGCAGAGGTGAGTGTTTATGAAGACACACTATGGGATTTGGGTCAATTAAGAGCACAGCGCTAACAAGGTCAATCTTGCAGGTTCAATCCCTATATGATCTACTTAGCTTCACAGAGAAGAAACATCTATTCTGTAGTCACAGGATGGATCACTAATCCTTGCCAGCCATCTCATGAATAAGTGTCACCAGTCAGAGGAATGAGGGACAATCAGGGAAAAAAAGGATCGGTGGTTCAATGAAAACCCACAACTATGACTAGAAAAAACAATTCAAAGCACATCTAAGCATTCAAGGAAATCTCCGCTCTTTTTTAGTAGAGATTCATGTAACAAAGAAGGGACAATAATATAATAATATAAATTATATTTATAAATATAATTATATTTATATATGTATTTATATTATTTAATTTATATTATACATTTATAAATGTAATATAAGTTAGATTACATTTCTTCATAGGGCCAACTCCGCAAAGAAAGGTTGTGCCAAACGATATGTGCTGAATGCCCACAGATGCCATTTTGTACTTACGAAATGATAATTCCTTCTCAGTATGATTTTGCTCTATAGTAATCTCAACACCTTAAAAACTATATATTTATAGAAAAATTCAGGCTATTTTAATTTTATCCTTGCTTTAAAGAAGCACAGAGATAGAGTTAAAGATAACTATCATGTGACAACTTAAATCTAATAAGGAAAATAAGATGTTAAAATAGAGTGCTATTAACAAAGCTACCAAGATGTACTGCCTTTTGTGCATCCGTTCATATAGTCCAGTGAGTGTGTGTGTGTGTGTGTGTGTGTGGTGTGTACATATAAATATACAATATATACATATATAGATATAGATATGTAGTCTGATACAAACCACAAAGATCTTTTTCAACCATTTTTCTATTTGCTGTTTTTTATTCACCTCCCTCTTTTATAATAGAATCAAGATGATATTATCTCTGCAGTACAAAACATATTTGGCAATTGGAAGTGGATATTCACCTTTGAAGGCCATTGGCACTTGTGTAATTTAGACCAACATATTCAGAAGGATGGAAAAGCCTGTTTCATTTGACCAACAGTTGGAAGCCTATCAAGACAAGAACCATTTTGATTCAGGAATAAACTAAAATCCTTTTGAAAATAAAATGCTTAACTGCACTTAGGATTTTCTTGCCTCTACTGTTCAAAATGTGATCTCTTTTGCACTTAGGTGGATGACAGAGATTACTCTAGCATTAAATAAATCAAAATGAAGAAAGATAAACAAGAAGAAAAAATGATATAAAGAGAAGAAAATGAATGAGGAGTGGGACTCCTCTCTACTTCATCTATTTCCTTCCTTTTATGCCCACCTGAGAATTGACCCTATCTGCTTAGACAGGGTGTTCCCAAAGTCTTAGTGCATTTGTAAATGTTCATAGCTTTTTACCTTCTCTACTCCCCCCCCCCTCCCCGCCACACACACAGCAGCAGGCATGATGATCTGCGGAGAGCACTGGGCTCTGTCCCTGACCACCGTGTCTCTCAGCTTCTATTTGACTAAAACGGGGACAGTGACACTTGCACTACCTTCCCTACGTGGCTGTTGAGAGGAAAACAGCTTTTTAAACTGCAAAATGCTAAGTTGGAGACAAAAACACATTCCAGCTAATAAATCTCCATCAAACTGCTCAAAGTTTGCGGCCAAATATTGTGAGAGCAGATTAAGATGTAAGTCATCTTGGTCTGAGTTCTCATGAATATAATTTTTAGATGAATGAGAAACTGCACATGACTTCCTCCTACAACAAATATGTCAAAACTATCTTTTCTATTTAAAGTATGGAAACTAAGTGCTAAACTTGGTTTAACACACTCTCTCTCTCTCTCTCCCACACACACACACGAACTTATCATGCATAAATTTGGGAAAGTAGAGAAAAACCAGTGGAGGGTACAGAGACAGAAAAAGATAACTGAGTTCTATTTTAAGACTAAGTCAGGGGAAGGAAGAAACTTTCTCAGAGCAGATACTTTTGGGGAAAATGTAAGCACTGATAAAAAAAATAGAAGGGAAATCTTACAGTATGAGAAATTAATAACCAGGTCAGGGGTTGGTTATTAATCCACTCCCAATGCCACCCATTCCCTCTAAAATGTTGCTCCTACAACACAGATGTGACTACATTGAACCAACGACCGTGACAAAATGGAGTGCCCAGAGAAGGGCAACCAGGACGGGGAAGGGCCTTGAGTCAGTATCCCATGGGATCGGCTGGAGGGATTGGGGATGTTTAGTGTAAAAAAGAGAAAATTCATGGGGACCATGATAGTTGTGTACAATATTCCAAGGGCTATGGAAAAGAGATTAGACTTAATTCTGTTTGGCTCCAGAGAAAATGGGAGAATGATGGGTGAAAGGTGGCAGGGGGTTTCCGTTCTTTGGAGATCAAGAAAAGGCAGTCCACTTCAGGGTATGCACTGCACTAGAGAGTGACTGAGGTCCCATCCAGCTCTGATTCTTTGATTCTGTTACCCTCTCCCTACTCAAAACAAACCGCAGTAGCTCCCTATTGCCTCGAGAATGGTCAGGTATTGAAGGTCCTCTCAACAGTCTTGCTCCTACCTACCATTCCAAGCTTTCCCATTTCTAGTACCCGCTCCCCCCCTCATGCTCTCTCCACTCTGCCAGCTATTCCTTGGACATCGGATTCTTTCTCCCTCTTGTGCGCCTGTGGGGGCCCCCACCACATATGGATACCCTCCCTCCTCATTTCTACCTCACAAAATCCCTAGGCCGTTCCTTCAAAGTCCAATTTTATCACGGCCTTTCCTGACCCTCTCACACATCCTTGTTCTCTCTCCCCTTCTTGGTACTCCTTTGATGTGTTTTGTATTGACTTATCTGCGTCCATGGAACAGCCCCCTCAGGAGGATGTAAGGTCATTGAGAAAAGATACTTTTTATCTTTGAATCCTGACTACCTTGAACAGAATAGGGCTGAACTGAATTTTAGTTATTCATGTCTAAGACCCAAGGAAATGATGCAAAAACTACTTTTGTTTCCAGGAGAATAATAAACTAGAGAAGGTTAGGCATTTGAAAAATGAGCTATCATTTTGTTCCAGCCAGCTTCTAAGAGAAATATAATTACCCAGATTATATAAAGGAAAATCTCATTCAGAATTTGTGATGGTCTTACCACATTCTACATAATTTTTATTGTGTAAAAAGCTCAAAATAACTTTTTTGTATAAGAAATTGCCTTCAAGTAAGGGTAATCTAGGCTAAATCAGGAGCTTTTGGAGATACTACCAGCTTAGAAAATTAAGGATTCTTTCAATGTTAAGATACAGCAATTAATTCTTAGATATGAAAGGGCATCTAGGCTTATGATCCATCACTGTACTATCTCTGAGTAACTTTGCACAGTTCACAGAACCTCTCCATGCCTCAGTTTCCTCACCCGTAAAGACTGGATAATCTGTAAAGTCTTTGCCAGCTTAAAATCCTATAATCTTTTCATAATGCAGGCCTATATTGAACTGCAATTTACTTATCAACTTCATTTGACCTCTTAGTAGCCCCTCACATCGGCTCCTACCTACAACGTGCTCCTAAAACAGTATTCTAACTTTTATAGGCCATGATTCTGATGTTTCATTAAGTCAGACAGACTTCCCTGCCCATACAAATGAATTAGCGAGGTTTTGCTACACTTATAAATTTTAGACATGCCAAAGCAGATTTCTCAGGAGCAAATGATTCGTTCCCACATCATTTAAGGCTAGAGTCTAGTCCAGGGGTGTGTGACCTTTTTTGTATCACGGACCCCTTGGGCAATCTGGTGGAGCCCATGGCTGGAGTCCCTTCTCACGGTAAGGTTTCTGAAGGCACACAAAACCACATAGGATTAAAAAGGAAACCCATTATTTTGAAATATAAATATCAAAGTATAAAAAAAAAGTGTGTGGTCCCCAGGTTAAGAACTCTCTGTTCTATAGATTCTGTATTAAAGCAGTACATCTTCCTCTGGATTATTTATTGTGCCATCTGTTCAGGGTCAAGTCGGCTAGCATAACTACTACAGCAGAATCTGTGTAGGTCAGAGGTTGGGGTGTGTGTGTGTGTATATTTCTACATACAAATATTATCTAGATGTGTGTGTATATACACATGTATGCATGTGTGTATATTCATTATTTATTTGGTGCCTACTACGTGCCAGGGACATTACCTCATTTGGTCCTCACGACAACCCTGAAAAGTATTAACATCCTTGTTCTATGTTTGAGGAAACTGAGGCAACCAGAGGTTGAGTGACTTGCCCTGGGTCCCACAGCTACTCTGTATTAGGGCTACAAGTTACTCAGCATGGCTCTTAGTGGTATTCTGCAGCCAGAAGTAGAGTCTAAGGTTAGTACTGATCTCAGAATCTGAGTTAGAAGAAACCTGAGAGAGTATCCAGTGCAACCCATTATTGTTGCATTCAGAATCTTCTCTCCAGCACCCCCAACAACACTCACTTGAAAACCCCTCTGTGAAAAGGAGATCTCATTTGGAAATCACTAACTGTTGACAAATGTTTTCTTATACTGAGCTGGCTTTGTTCAACAGATATCAGAATGCCTACTCTGTGCCTAGTACTGTGATGAGGTGTGCAGCAGGACCTTCCCTGTGAGGGCAGAAGCCCTTTTGGCTCTGCGGTGCCCACCGTCTACCCTGTATTTGGTAGTCTGTCCTCTCCAGATACTTTCACCAGGATCAGTGATGCCATCTGCCTCCCAACCATGACACAGACCATACCCCAGAAGAAGATCTGTCTGGGGGCCCCACTCTTTTGGTAGTTGACGGCCACTCCTGGAACCCTTTCAGAAGAGAAAGTGCCAGGCATGCTAGACATCATTCCTCCCATTAGAACACCTTTTCTACAGTCTCCTTTCCAGTTCTGGAACCATGAACCATAATCAAGTTAATTCTGTCCATATTCCTGCATACATTAGCAAGCACTTCGATGTTTACTGGAAGAATAACGCACGACTCACATTTGTATACTATTTTAAGGCTTACAAAGTTGTACATGTATTATTATTCTTATTTTATAAATGAAGAAACTGAGGCCCAAAGTTCCATGCTTACTCAACCAAAATGAAAAACCCAAGCTGCCAATTCTTTGGTCCAGCGCTCCTTCTACCAGACCACAAAAGGTTTCGGTGACATCTCAGACACCAAGATCCCAGCAAATAACCAGTGACAAAATTTAAAAAAACAAAACCAACAGAACATGAAAAGTACATTTCTTCTCTAATTCCCTTACTCAGGACCATTCTTCTCTAACACATAGAGGAAATTTCTGCCCAGAAACAAAATGAAGCTGTGGAAACAAAAACAAACTTGGCCCACAGAGCCATCTTTAAAAAGTGCCTATCCAAGAGCTGTGTAATGGACCCAGTAGAAATGGCGCACATTTTGAGAGAGCTTCCCGACATCTAAGTGGGCCCTTGAGTCCTGCTCATGGGCAGGCATAGTATCTATGTGGCCATGTATTCTATGAACACAGAAGTCATCTACTGTAAGACAGTAAACCTCCTCAGAATTAATGGTATAGCTCCCTGTATAATTCAGGAAGGAGAGGGAAAGAGGACAAGCATTTACATAGCACCTACTGTATGCCAGGCACTGTGCTAAGAGCTTTACAAATATTATCTCACTTGATCCACCCAACAACCCTGGGTGGGAGATGCTGAGGCAAACAGAAGCTAAGTGATTGCTCAGGGTCACACAGCTAGTTAGTGTCTGAAGCCAGATTTGAACTTAGGTCTTCCTGACTCCAGGCCTAGCGTTCTGTCCACTGCACCACCTAACTGCTGTCATCTATACATAAAAATAACCAGTATTTCATCCAACTGGAGAAAAAGGTACTTGATCTAGTTACGATTCTATAACTAATGACCCCTGACCCTAATATACATATATATTACCTACCTTCTGCTCTTGCACCTCAAACACAGTTTCATGTACACTACATGCAAAAAGTGAGGTAGGCAGATCACTTAAATCCATCATCTCTTCCAAATCATCCTCATTTTCACCAAAAATCATCTCTTCCTCCTCTTCTTGGTCACTGCTGTAGAGGTCTGACTGGCTATCACTCCAAGACTTCATAGCGTCCCTTAGCATGATCCCTGAAGAGCAGATCTAGTCCTTTTCCTAAGTTCCAGGATGTCCACAAGGCACCTGCTGGAAAAGAAACCCGAGATAAAACCAAAGCACATGCTGGGCACATTCCCTCATTCATAGACCAAAGCACTTCTATTCAGAAAAGATGAATGCCCCCCCCCCCGCCCCGCTTACTTCTTGAATCAACTAATCTTAACCTTCTACTATCAAAATTGTTTTTTATTTTCTATACAGATGTCTCACGCAATATGTTTCATCAGCTATAGATGATGAGGGGAAAAAGTCAAAACAATTTTCCAGCATGTGTGAAAAGGCAAATACACAAAAAGACATTTTCAATTTGCAAAATGGCTTCAGAGTGATAAGAGGAAAACATGAAGCACAATTGTGTCTGCATGTTTGTTTTTCATTTAACTTCCCGACAACACTGAAAATGGCAAATTGGTAGGTGCCCACATTGACTAATTTGCCATCTGCAGTTGGAAATCTGCTCTCTAGTGGTACAACGGCCTTTTCTTAATTAGTTAGTTCCTTTCAAAGATATTAAGTAAGCAAAAGTTCTCTATGAATTTAGTCATCACCAGTTCTAAAAATACTTCCTGTAAGTACTGAGATAAACCAGAGCACATAAAACCTTAAACAAGCATCATTACGGAATTCTAGTAAGTAGAGAAATGAAAGAGATTTGGATCAGCTCTTTCACCAGTTCAGAGCAGAATTCTATAAAATAGGATTCTCTGAATAGCTTAACTCGCAGAGACATCGAAGGTCATTACCTCTTGAAGTGGTGTGCTTTTTAGAAATAAAAAGCAGGCTTAAACAAATCAGAGGAAGTGCTGTATTACTATTTTGTTAGACTTTTCAGAGAAGTGGAGTGAGGCGATACTAACCAGCTGGTACCCAAGTCAAAGAGGCAAACTGTTTTTCAATGACATGATTTCTCTTTTTAAACTTCCATCTTGGATAAGTTATGGTAGATAAATGTGATGGAACACAATTGTGCTTATTTTTTATTAGCATAATGATGAACCAGGATCCCAGAGGACTAATAATGAAACCTGCCACCTGCGTCCTGATAAAAAGATAAAGGACTCAGAATGCAGAATGAGAGAAATTGCTTTTTGAGGGGGGGTTGAGGAGGGGTAGGAGAGAAGGTATAGCCAACGTGGAAATTTATGTTGATTGAGCATACGTGTGTGTGTGATGAGTTTTGTTTTTCCTTGTGTTCTCAGTTGGAGGAGGGAAAATGTGGGTTTAGAAGGGAAAAAGGGAAGATTTTAAGTGATCAAAACAAGTAAAATCTTTCTTAAAAATAAATAAAAATTAGAAAATTAAAGCTCCATCCTCTTACTCCTCAAAAGGAAAAAAATCAGAACAACACAGGAAACAGTACTTCCTGTACCTGAATTCTTTTGTTCAGTTTTCATTATGTGATACCTTCGTTTCCTGTTTTTCCCTTCTATCTTTAAGACTACAGTTAAAACATTTGTCCTCAGCGCTGCTATATTCCTATTAGCTTTATATTGCACTAGAGTTTTTTTCTAACTGGTTTTTAAAGCTATTGCACTGAGGCCTGAAGCATTGCATTACTAGTGTGGTGTGCCAGGAGTGTTTAAAGTGATTGCTGCCCACTTCACACACACACCACATATACGCAGAACACAGAGTCTTTGCCTCATAAGAACTGTTTGTTCTATGGCAGAACTCAAATTATCACAAAGAGATGAGTGTCTTGACAGTAAAACTGATGTCACTGCCACAGAATAATTAACATATACTTCTAAATGATACAAGTACTGAAAAAACAGGACAAAAATGAAAGCTAAACCTTCTGCCTTCATTTTTAAAAATGCTAGCCTACAAAACAAAATTTAAATAAGATATCTAGAGCTAAACCTAACTAATGCCCTATTCAATGTCTCAATGTGGCACAAAGATGACCTGCAATTCCTGAAGGCTATGCAAGCTCTGGTCACAGGGTCCTAACTAGAGTAGGGCAACAAGTACCTTGTCCCAAGGCACCAAATTTAAAGGGTGTTGACTTATATTCCTTTACTAGGGCAGAAACAATAAAGCTTAGCATCTAGCTAGTAAGAAGACTTTGTGGCTGGTATGAATTCTTACTCTATTCTTCAGTCTACCATAAAGCAGAAACACTCAACAGGAAACCAGGATCTCCATCTCCACCCCATCCCACAACAATTGGGCATCCCTGCCCTCTTCCCTTAATTAAGGGAGTGAGTTCATTATCCTTTTTGCTCCTGGAATAGTTTGAGGTATCTGCTCTAGTATAAAATTCCCTAGTTATGGCCAGTCTGGCTGACAAGTCTTAACAAGTAGTCCAGGCTTTAGGGATAGACCCAGGCATGGACCATGTGCCTATCTCCCAAGGCCCAGAATAGCTACATCTGTAAAGGTTCATTACCAGAAAGTTAGCCAGTAGGGGATTATTTCTTTTCCCAGCCATAGAAGCTTACAAAAACAATCAGCTATATTGTGAGGAGATTGCTATCGACATTGCAGAAGCAATCTACACTGGATGGGTGCTTGTGCTCAGGACCCAGCCCCAAGACCACGTCTCTGGCCAGAAACATGATCTTAGGGCTGGGGCCCCAGCACAAGCACTCCATTACACTGATGAAAACACACATCCCTTAAGGTATGAAAATAAAGTCAGCTCTAATAAAAAGCACATGAATTTTGTTACTTCACAATATAGTCAATTGTCTTTGGGAGCTTCTGTGGCTGGGGGAAAAATACCCTGCTGGCTAACTTTCTGGTAATGAGCCTCTACAAATGTAGCTATGCCAAGCCTTGATAGAAAGTAAGGATTTTGCATTCTTACGTAATGAACATCTTAGCCATATTGCAATTAAGAAACTGGCTTTCTCCTATTAGAGGCAACTCAAATACTCCTTGGCATAAATTCTTTCACTGTGGAAGCATGTGAGACTTTTTTTTTTTGGATGGAGCTCACTGTCAAATATTTTTCATAAATTCCCATCAACATTCTAACTACAGTCAAATCTGAACAAAAACAAGAGCCAGGATAAAAACATTGACTGGCTGAAATAGCAATCTTATTGGAATAGAAACAAGGTTGGTTAGCATGCATTAACAATCTGCGAGGGTCAGTGCTAGGCCATGACTACTAGAGCTGTCAACTTTTTCTTTCCCTGACCACGATCAAGACTGAGCTACTACCAATATTCTCTGCCTTCAAAGCTCCAACTCAGGAATGATGACTGGCATTAACACCAGAATGGCCTGCAGCTGTCCCTCTAGCTTCTACAAGTGAAGGTCTGCATGGATCAGGGTTTAACAGCTTCTTTCCTGCCAACTGTAGCTAGGAAACTGGAGTCTAGCAAATGGTTCTCCCTGGGCACGTGAAATGAGTGAAAAACTCCAGGAAGACCAGAGAAGCCTGACAATCTTTCAAGGAACACTGTCGAGCCGCTTCATAAAGCCCACCAAACAATCTGTCACACCGTCTGTATTAAATTCTCATCAGGCAGATTGCTCTATGATTAAAGTATTTATAAAAGGGCAGTATTTCCTGCTGTTAGGTAGATCTGGAACTGGTTATGATTTGAACATGTTCTTTTAAAAAGAATGGGCTTCTGAATCTGGCTCAATTTATCAAAACACAAGTAGAGTTAATGCCCTCACTAGGATCACATCATCCTTCTTCAGTCTGTTCAAAGGGCTACCAAACAAATTGGGATTCTATTTCCAGCTCCACAAAGCAGTTGCTGAGTGACCTTGGGAAAGTTATTTGACTTTTCTGTGTCTCAGTCTCTTCGTCTGTAAAATAAGAAAAAATACTCACAGATGCTGTTGAGTTTGAACAGATTTGAAGGCATTCCACATTCCACAAAAATACTAAGCATTGTCAATTTGTGATTCTTCAGAAGCTGCTTATTAGACAAGCCTTTTGCTTGCTCCTCCTACTCTCTCCTCTCATTTTATCATTTACTGGCAGGAGCTGACTATTTCTAAGAAGCGCTGGGAAAAGGTTTGCTGAGGACAGAAGCTTGTACTATGAGCAAAAAATAAAATTTTCTGCTTTTCTTTGGATTTCATGCTATCCTTATACCCCACAAACACAGATTCATCTAGAATCAGTCATCACTGTGATGGTTCTACGCTTCAGTGCGGATGAGGGTAGGGATTTATTGGGCTGGATGGGGGAACCAAGAAGGAATAGAAAAATTAATTGTCAAACAAGATGAGGAAAAATAGCAAGCTTTTAAGAATATTTAAATTATATGACTCAAAAGATGTGATATTTACTTATGTCTAGACTAGTTCATTTCCCCCAATATTTCCTCCACTTCCAATTACTGAAAAATTAATTTCAAGATTATCTGCCTTTTGCAAATTATATAAATGTCCTCAAACCCTGACATTTCTACCCTTGGGGGGCGGGGCTTAAGAAACTCTGTCTAGTGCAACTCCATATCTATTTTTCTTGACAACTGTTGCCAAGGGTTTTTCTTATAAACCACTACCCCTCTAGCCAATCTACAATTAATGTTTATTTACAAAGCTCACAGACAGCTGGCCTCAGATTCAGGAAGATCTGGGTTCAAGTCTGCCTCTGACATATATGAGCTGGCTGTTGGACAAGTTACATCTTAGTATTCAGGGCAACTCTCTTAACTGTTAAGTGACTCAGAAGGTGTAGACTTTGAGGGGCAGAAGGGGTGCTCTTATCTGGAAGTTCCCTATACCAATGAAATCACAGGTTCATACCCTGGACACCTTTTCAATGTCAAATCATAAATGTCATTTTAAACTTGGGGGAAAATGTGATTTTCCTAAAAAAAACATCAAGAATCTCTTTCAAAAGAACATGACAAGGTTTTTGTTGGCAGCATGGTGATAAGAATAAAATATAAAGATGACTACATGGCTAAGGAATAAATGAGCCCCTTGGGTTTATGGGTCTCACACCAAAGGACATCCTTAAACTATCTCTAGACCACTTCAAAGATTTCATCAAATTGAAACCAAACTGTAAAGATGTGATTCACAAACATGTGAATGTAGCTGCTTTTTAATCTTATGTTGTCTAACAACCTAATGAATCAAATTGTAACACAGTGTATCACAGACATCCGTAAGAGACAGTTGCTGCTAAAAACAAAGTGACAAGAATGGAATATTCTTTGAAATCAATTTAGTCTCAGATGAATTCACCACACTAGTTTGTGTTAGGTGATTTGTAATAAAGGATAAACAAGTTTTATGACCCCCTATGATTTCTGTGAGCTTGTTTTGGATAAATGATCTTAAAATTTCCTTCTGACGATAACATCTTAATATTCCAAGGGCTCTTACCGCCCTCTCACTAACCCCCCCAATTCTGACATTCTATGTTCTAACTCTCTATATTCTGCAGTCTCTTCCAGAGTTTTGCCAGTGTACCCCTTTAAATAACTGGTTTGGATATGACATTTGAGGCAACCATTAGCTGTTTATGGGGAAAGAATTCACATTTAACTAAGAGACAAGTATAGATTTTTGAAAAAATTCCCACTTACATTGTGCTTTAAGGTTTACCAATCACCTTTCTCACAACTATATAAAACAGGCAGAGTGCAGGCACTATGGTGTATTGGGAAGAGAACAGGATTTAAAATCAGCCAGCCTTTTCTTTGAACCTGGTTCAAATTCTGACTCCAACAGTCACTACAACCTGTATGACTTTAGACACTTGTCAGTTTCCTCATCGGTTGGACTAGTAGTAAGGCTGGTTGAGTTCTCTGTTCTGAGGTCCCTTCTAAATGTTTATCAATAAGGACAATACACATTTACATATGTAGGTACCCATAGGTAGATACAATGCCCGCACATGTATGATCTCAAATGTTGTCATTCCCCATTTCAGAGATGGGTGGAGGTTAAGTCTGCGTAGGGTCTCAGGGTCCCCAGTGCCAGGTGTTCTCACCAGTGCTCTTTCTCCAGGCTGTCTCCTCAAACGGCCTCTCCCTGCCATTCACACTGAAGGGGAAGAGAATCCTGGAAAGGGGCCACCATTGCCCTCTCTGCCCAGGCAGGAAGTCCAGAGTCAGAGAGCGCAAGTTTGGGGAAGTTACAGAATCAGCCAGGCGACCGTCACCTGGGCATCTTGGAAAGGTATCCCGACTAGGGGGCTGGCTCCGAAGCAGAACCAAACGTGACTGGCACGGAGCCGGGCTCTGGGCAGGGACTACCTGGCAGGATGGAGGGAGGTCATCTTTTCTGCCAGGGACCACGGGGAGGGGCGGCTCAGGGAGGCAGGATGCTGCGGAGGTTGGGCATCTCCAGGGCTGCAGATGCGGGCCCCCCTCCCCCGACCCCGGGCTGGGTGGGATGCTCCCCTCTTCCCGCCCGCCCGCCCCCCGGGGCCAAACAGTATGGGGGCGCGGGTTTGGAGGGGGGTGGGGGGCCACTCCCATTATTTGACAGAGGGGGACACTGAGGATGGCGGGGGAAATCACTTGCCGAGCATGAGAAGGGCGTGCCCGTCGCGGTGTCGCCACTCCACGAGCGGCTGGGGCTCGGGGTGGGGGGGGTGCAGCGGGCAGGGCCCGGGGCTCCGGGCAGGGGAGGGCGGGGCCGGGAGGCCGCAGCTGTCAGACTCACCGCAGACTCCCGAAGACTAGGGCGGGCCGGCGGGAGAGGGGGGCGCGGGGCGGGGGGCCGGAGCCGGAGCCGGAGCGACAGAGGCGGCGGCGCCAGTGCACGGAGCCCCAGAGGCAGCCAAGGGCCGCCCGCGCGCCCCCGCGACCTCGCGCGCTCCGGCCCCGCGCGCCCCCGCGGCCCGTGCACGCGCCCGCCTCCCCTCTCTTACTCCTCCCTCTCGTTCCCCCTTCCCCCCAGCATCTTCTCCCCTCCCCCCTTCGGGAGAGCTGGGGAGGCCCGCGGAGGCAAGGAGGCGGGAGCGGGAGCGGGACCCAGACCGGAGCAGGAAGCGAGCCCTCCTCCCCCTCTTCCCCAGAGCTCCAGGTGCGCCTGCGCAGCCCTCGCTCGTCCGCTCGTGACCCCTCCTCTCCGGCCTGCCTCCCCCCTCTCATTCTTGTCCCCTCTTTCCTCCTCCCCTCCCCATTTCCCCTTCCTCCATTAAACCTCCGCCTCTCTCCTGCTACCCCCTCTCCCCTTTCTCATCCCCCCTTCTCTCTCTTTCCCTTCCTTTCTCGATCCCTCTTCGTCCATCATTCTTCCTCCCCTCTCTTCTTTTCCCCTCCCCTTCTCATTCCCCTCTCTTCTATGTCACCTTCTCATTCCTCTTCTCCCCGTACCATTTCCCCTTTTCCCATCATCCCCCCTGCTCCTCACCTCCTCTCTCTTCTCATTCCCCCTCTTCCC
>CM053622.1:770311017-770374108 GCA_028646595.1 Phalanger gymnotis
GAATTGCTGGAATTAAAAGGGAGAACTGGAAGCAGACCCTCCCCCGCAGGGTTAGCTGCGCGTGCGCATTTCTCCCCCCTCCCCTCTTGGAAAGAGTTGGGGGGAATGACAGGTCCCCCCCCAACCCCGCACACAGGGCGCATGCGCTCTCCTCTCCTGCTGGCTGTCCCCAAGCTTTTCGTCTTCTGTGTCACGTCCTTCGTCCCACCCTGGCCTTAGGCCCGGGGCACGAGGGGAAGGGGTTCTCACCCCGGCCTCGCATTTTGCATTTATCGTAGTAGAGACATCTCAGAATGGAGAAGGGAGGCAGTCATAGCCAGGGAAACTGAGACCCAGCAGCAGAAGGATGGACCTTGGTCTAGTGAGTCCCAGTCCAGCCTTGGAAGGGAACCAGAGCGCTGGAGCCACAGTCGGAAAGAGAGAGTGGCCTGAGGCTCTGCCACTATGGTCACTCATGTGTCTCTCTGGACCCGTTTCCTCTTCTGTCAAGCAAACTAGGTCATCTCTAAGGCAGGGGTTCTTAACTTGGGGTCCCCCCTCCCGGATTCCAGCAGGAAATTTTCACCTTGTATGGGGTGGGGGAGGGGGAGGGAGTACAACCTCATTTTCACTAATCTCTACCTGAAATTTACCACTTCCTTCAGTGAAAACTTCTGAGAAGTCAGGTTTCAGTAGGCAGCCAAAAAATGTCCCCGACACAAGATTAAACACTTCTGCTCTAAGGCTCCTTCTGGCTCTCAGATTATGTTTTACCTGACTCAACATGCCCTTCTAAGCAGTGGCACCTAAAAAAAAAAGACCCAAGACTATTCTGACCCTCACACTGAAATGCAGAAAGCTAGGCATCAGGGAAGGGCCTTTGTGTTCCCTAAAAATAAAGAGTAGAAACTAAAATGAGAAATTCAAGACCATTCTGACCCTCAGACTGAAATGCAGAAAACCAGGCATCAGAAGGGCCTTTGGGTTGGTTCTCAGGCACTTCTTGAACAGGACTTGACTCTGAGAAGAGCCACTCTGAGCCTCATAGAAAATTCATGACCTCCATTCTGTTCCAGGGAAACTCATCCTGTGAGAGGGATCATTGCCCTAATTTCCTCTTGATCAGTTAACCTTAAGCCCCATCTTGCAAGGGAAGGAAACCTCCTGCTGCCTGGGGTCTTTGCTTGCCTCTGCCTGGAAATTCGGTTTTTACCCTTGCTCACTTCCACCCCTCCTTTTGCCCCTCTCTGAATTTCCAAGCACAAAGGACTCTGGATTTTTTGGGCCTTTAGAGAGAATCTAGTCTAGCCCTCTCTTGACAGATCAGGAAACAGGCTTGGGGGGAGAGGGGAGGAGGAGGAGGGAAGTGACTTGTGGGAGGATCACAGCCCTCAGTTTCCTTATCTGTTAAGTAGTGGGACTGGACTAAAAGATTATCTCTGAGATCTCTTCCTCTGTAGATCTAGGATCCCAACAGAACATAAGATCTTTGAGAGCAGAGTTTCATTTTTTATTTTTATCTCCTCCAACACAGAAGGTCACGGCCCCTCTGTATCCCCTGCACCCAGTAGGATGACTTGCACACAGTAAGTGCCTAATAAATGCTTGTTGATTGATCCTGAGAAGAGATGGGTTAAGGGCGGGGGGGGGGGGGGGGGGGGGGGGGGGGGGGGGAGGAGACTTTCCAAAGTCACCCAGCTAGTAAGTGGCAGAGGCATGACTCCCACCTGGACCTCCTTGAGGACGGGTGCCCTTGCTTTCCTTTGGGGAAAATGAGGAAGGAAGGAAGAGAAGGAAGGAGGGAAGACAAGAAGGAAAGGAGGGAGGAGGGAAAGAAGGAAAGGAAAGAGGAGGGAAGGAAAGGAGGAAGGAGGGAGGGAAGGAAGAGAGGGAGGGAAGAAGGAAGAGAGGGAAGGAAGGAAATGAGAGTGAGGGAAAGAAGGAGAGAGGAGGGAAGGATGGAAAGGTGGGAGGAAGAAAGGAAGGAAGGAAGAAAAGAAGGAAAGATGGAGGAAGGAAGGAAGGAGGGAGAAAGGGAGGGAAGAAGGAAGGAAAGGAAGGAAGCAAGGAGAAAGGGAAGAAGGGAAGGAGGGAGGGAGGAATGCAGGCAGCTGGATCTCCTTTCTCACTCCCTTGCCATCCCTACCCCTACTCCTCCTGCTGGGCAGTTAGAGTGGAACAACACCAGGGAGGAAAACAGATACTTCCAGGATCTCTACCTAACCAATGAAAAGAACCAGGTGGAATAAGCCAGTCCCTTTCCCAGGAAGCTCGAGTTGCTGCTGTTCACAGCTCTTGCTTCTCTGGATTTCCAGAAAGGTTCTGTCTCTAGTGTATTTCTCTTTCTCATCAGATCTAGAAGTCAAGGCCTTTTTAACTAGGAGAAAGAAGTTATTATAATCATAATTATTGTTATCATATAATGCTTACTATGTGCCAGGCATTTTACAATTATCATTTCATTTGATCCTCACAAGGAAATAGGTGATCTTATTGTCACCACTTTACAGATGAGGAAACCGAGGCAGGCAGAAATTAAGTGACTTGCCCAGGGTCACACAGCTAGTGTCTGAGGCCAGATGTGAACTCGGGTCTTCCTGATTCCAATCCCAGCGCTCTATCCGTTGCATCATCTAGCCACCCACGGGTGGAGTTAAATTTCCTAAATGTAGCCAACAGATATTTTTTAGGATTAATTACCCACTTGCCTCAATTTTGTTAATAATTCTGCTGTTAAAGTAGGAACTACAAAGGCCACATCTGGCAGTGCAGGGTGAGGACTGTAATGGGGAAGGGAGGGGAAGGCTGGGAGAGGTAATTCCTTTCTTTCCCTTTCCAAGGTTTTATGCCCATAGGGATAGGGATGGGACCTATGATTTCACTGGTACAGGGTACTCCCTCTGCTCACAAAGAGGACACCAGCCCTGCATTTGACGGCCTTAGGAGTGCCTAGAGGGCTGGGAGGTTAAGTGACTTGCCCAGAGTCATGTAGTCAGGATGTGTCAGGACTTGAACTAGGACTGATTCCTGACTTGCTCATTCAGTTAGGCTTATCTGGCTGGTTTGGGAGATGTTTCCGTGTATCCTCCTCTCCTCCCTCCTATGGACACTGAAGCCCACAGCTGAGATCAAGTGACTTGCTAAGGTCCTTGAGAAAGTAGGAATTTGGGTTTCAATGGTGAAAGGGTAGGCAGGGCACACTATGACACCTACAGTCCTTCCTTTCTCATCCACACAAGCTCTTCACAAACTGATGCTAGCTTTTCCCAAGCTTGTTTGCTGTCACTCCCCTTTACAAACTCTCCTGGCCTGTTTGCAAGTTCTTTTGCCTCCCATTTCCCCCCTCCAAGCCTTTGTATGGGTTGGTCTGAATGCCTAGAGTACACTCTCTACTCCTAGAATCCTTAGCTTCCGTCAAGGGCCAAGTTCTCCCATTGCATCCTGGGCCATCTCCGGTCAGCCTGATCATTATCTGGTCACTGGACCCAGATGGCTCTGGAAGAGAAAGTGAGGCTGGTGACTTTGCACAGCTCTCCCTTACTCAAATCAAAGTCAATTGCAAGTCATGTCATCATTTCCCTGATGTCATGGTCCTCTTAGAGAATAAAGGAACAAACACCAACCTGTGAATAGTCCGAGCTACCTGAATGGGTATCCAGCTGGCCAGTTCCAGTTAGGCAACTCCTCTCTTCCCCTGCCCTCCCCCTCTCCTCTTCCTCTCCCCTTCTTTCCCCTTTTCTCTCCTCTCCTTTCCTCTTCCCCAGATCCTGACAAATACTTTCACTCTCCTTCCCCCTTTTTAAGCTTCCTTTTGTATGCAGTCTTCCCCATTAGAATGTAAGCCACTGGAGGGCAGGGTCTTTCTGCCTGCATTTGTATCTCCAGTGCTTAGCAGAGTACCTGACATGTAGTAAGTACTAAATACTTATTAACAGTAAAACAAAATGTGTAATAAAATATCTGGAGGGAACTTGGTGCTCTTCTTGAATCAACCTAACACATCACTCATGCCTATTCTGTCTCTAGATAATCCAAGGAATTTCATACCAAACTTGAAGATGAATAATCAAAGCATATTACTGAATTTTTTTATTATCATTTTTCTTAAATATCACTTTGCAAAGTTACTCTCAACCAGTAGACACATATACATTTAAAAAGCAACATGCAGCATCAGGTTTGTGAAATGAACAAAATCTCACCATATGCACATGGTACATATTGGAAGGCAATGAGGTCCATGACTCTCAGAGAGAACCCCAAGGTAACATCATTCTGAACCTCAGCCAGTGTTGAACCAGATTTGTTCAGAAGCTTAAAGCAAAGAGGGCATATCATGCACGTGCTGTTGTATCCTCACATTGTACGGCAAAGAGGCTTGGCTTCCACTAGAGAAACTGATGGATGTGTCTGATTGTCCTTTCTCCTAGGCAGCTTTGTGCAGGCCAGGGTCATGGCTTCTCTTAGTACAGTTCTGCCGGCACTGTATAGCATGTGCATTGGACCTTCATCTCCCATTAAAACCTGTAGTGGCCAAACTTGGAAGACCATATTCTTTTTTTTTAAATAATAAATTATATTGACATATTTTGTTTTTACATCACCTAGATTTCCCCCTGTATCCCTCTCCTTCCCAGAAAGTCATCCAATATAACAAAGAATATTTCTTAAGAGAGGAAGAGCTCAGCAAAATCAATCAACACATTGAAAAAATGGGACAGTATACGCAATATTCCACACCCAAAAATCCTGTCCCCCTCTACCTGCAAAAGAAGAGATGTCTTCTCATATCTCTTCTTTTGGGCCACATTTGTTCTTTGTAATTTTATTTTTGAGTTTTTCATTTGTTTGTCATTTTTGGTTGTTTTATGGTTATTCTTCCACTTACGTTGTTGTTGCCACTGTATACAGTATTTTCTTGGCTTTCCTTACTCCACTCTGAATAATTTCATATAAGTCTTCTCATACATTTCTGTATTCATCACATTTGTTACTTATTATAGCACCGTAACAATCCATTACAGAAAGATTTCATTCTAATTTGTAAGTACAAAATCTTCAGCATCTCAGTCTCCTTTCCCATTATTCTCCTACTTCCATCCCATCAAGGAGGGTATATGGTGGGGGTGGGGACAGCGGTGAAAAAACATTCAAAAGCATGTCCCAATCAATCAAAAAACATTAAGTGCCTACTATGTGCCAGGCACTGTGCTAAGCCACGTCCTATGGCCTTCTTCTGTGTGTTGAGTCGCTGATAGGGAGGAGGTTTGATTTCCAATCAGCTAGGAGCTGGCAAGAAGGAAAAGTGGCCCACCTTTCTTTTTTGCGTGGGTGTGGAAACACTATACATACCGTCAGACTCAGGAGTGGGGTCAGTTAAGTTTGCTGAACTTTTCCCTCTGTATTTTTCCTTTGTTACAGGGGATGGCTCTTTGTGTAGGGGGAAGCAGAGAGGTACATTTGGAAAGGAAAGTGAAGCCAAAAAAAAAAAAAGAATAAAAATTAAAATAAAATACAAGGAGTAAGGTTGGGGAAGCAACAAGAGGAAAGCCAGATGAGGCTGCAGGGCTGGTCAGCAGACTGCTGATGGTGGCTACCCCCTCCGAAGCAGGCTGTTTACCCAATACTCACACTACTCACGTCACAGGGTCCGTGTGTTGTAAGCCTAAAGCTACTGGGACGCTTGAGTTACTGTTATTAAAAGACAAAGGAATGGGGCATATACTGTGTATAAGCCTGCAAGGACTGGTTGGGTTTCATAGGCTGCACAGGACACTTCCTGACATTCCAAAGTGCTTCCCTTCAAGTTGGGTCTCTCATTTGCCTAGGATCAGGCTGGAGGTAAGTCCAAACTCTGGGTTCTCCAGAAGGGAACAGGAGGAATAGCACAAACTGGGATTCAAGAACCTGGGTTCTAATCACAGCTTTGCCACTAGCTTCCTGTATGCGCCATTTCCCTGCTTCAGGTTTCAGTTTCCTCATCTGTAAAATGAAGGCGTTGGACTAGAAGATTTCTTTGGTTTCTTCCAGCTCTGACATTCAGTGTTCTAAGGGCCCTCCCAGCTCTGCCATTCTGTGTTCTAAGGCCCTCCCAGCTCTGCCATTCTGTGTTCAAAGGCCCTCCCAGCTCTGCCATTCAGTGTTCTAAGGGCCCTCCCAGCTCTGCCATTCTGTGTTCTAAGGCCCTCCCAGCTCTGCCATTCTGTGTTCTAAGGCCCTCCCAGCTCTGACATTCAGTGTTCTAAGGGCCCTCCCAGCTCTGCCATTCTGTGTTCTAAGGCCCTCCCAGCTCTGCCATTCTGTGTTCTTAGGCCCTCCCAGCTCTGACATTCAGTGTTCTAAGGGCCCTCCCAGCTCTGCCATTCTGTGTTCTAAGGCCCTCCCAGCTCTGACATCCTGTTCTAAAGTCCTCCCAGCTCTGACATTCTACTGTTACTCACCCTGCTCTGTCTCCCCTTGAAGATTCAAGGCTTGCCTTGCTTTACACTAGGGTTACTTTTAGTTCATTTTCAAATTTGGTTCTTATAGAAACATCACCTTATTTGTAGTCCATAGACTGTGAAGATACTGGGGTGATGGTATTAAGTTGGTGTCAAGCACAGCCCATCAGAATTAACGTTCTAAAGACATTAGTCTCTTCACGTGAGTATCGGACCTGGCAGTGCTGGGTGGCCACAGAGAGAAATGAGGGTGTTTCTAAGCTGGGGTGGAAAGAACACCATAGATTATATGATGATTATTGGTCTTATCTAAGAAATTCTGAGCAAGGAGCATTCATCTGATCTTGCCAAGCCAGTGGAGGGGGCTGGGGATGGGGAAGAACATTAGCATGAAACTCATGAGGAAAGAGTCGTAGGCCTGGCTTTCCCAAGAATTTGTCTAATCCTGGTCAAGTCTTTTGGTTTCACTTTCTTTTTCTATAAAATGAGGGTCTTGGATTCTCTACTCTCTAAGGTCACTTCTAGCTGGGGTCTTTTGTCTTCTAGGGCCCCTTATAATCCCTACATTCCTGGGACCCTAGATCTGGAACCAGAAGGGACCTCAGAGGCCATCTGGTCTAACCTCATTTTCCAGATGAGAAAACTGGCCCATGAAAATGAAATGACTTTCCCAAGATCACACAGGCAGTAAGAATCAGATGTGGAACTTGAATCCAGGTCTTCTACATTCTAAGGCCTCTCTTTCAGCCCAAAATTCTATGTTCTAAGGTCCCTTCCAGTTCTGACATTGTAGGATTTTATTACAATCAGTGCTCAAGGCCCCTTTGGTTTATATAAATATGTCTATTCTCTAAATTCTTAAAAAGACATCTAGACAGGATCAAGGGAGAAATCACTTCACACACATACACACACACACACACACACACAGGGAAACTATTGCCTGACCCCCTCCAGAGAATGTTTGCATTTCTGAACTAGGTCTGTGTAAACATGGGGTACCCTGAAACACATAACTCAACTGATGCCTATTAAGTTCAAGGAAAAATGCCAACAGGCCGAAATTTAGCTTGTAGGTCTCAAAATCTCGGTGTAGGAGGAAGGAATGAGCAATTCTATCTTCCAAATGACCCATGAACACCAGGCCTTCTCAGGTGGCTTTTGCTTGGAAAAGACAAAAGCCTGGGAACGAACAAATAAACCCCTCTTTCTGGAGTGTGTAGGGAAGCTCCATAAGCAATATTACTGGTACCCTTCTTTATAATGGTTACATACGTTCTGCTATGGTTAAGCAGCGCAGGGTGTTCTCTGATGCTCTTAATTGTGTTGCACTTTGGATGCCTAATCGAACTCCAGCCACCGGATTCCTTTTAGGCTGAAGAAGACCTATCTTTATCCTGATTTCATAAGCTTTAACAACTAACTACAAAATGCTTTTGTATAATCCCTTTTTCCTTGAAGCCCACCATTTTGCCACTGTGTTTGTTAGCTAACCAATCTTTCCCTTGGAAGAGGTGGACTAAGGTGAATTTTTCTTTTTCATAGGTATCATTTACTTCAAATGTTAATTAATAAACTCTCCTCATTCTGTCTGAATATGTGGGAATCCTGGTTTCTGCAACATAAAACTGGTAACAGTCTGGTTCACATTTCCTGAAACAAAGGATGGTTAGTTTATGTTTCACGGACTATCACGCACTGGTAAGTGGAAAGAAAGGCCAATTGGGCCAGGGAGCCAAAAGGGGGGATGACACGGACCTTGGGATAGCAAAAGATCTAAAGGAATGACCCAGCGCATGGGGTAGATGGAAAGACACAGACAACAATCCCACAAGATGAGAAGTATGCATGGAGGACCCACCCAGATGAACTCAGAGATCCAGAGTTTCAAAGACAGTCTCTGATTCATCTTCGACTGACTTTCTCTCTGACGTCTAACTATGGCAGAGCTATTGTTCAGCTGTTGACTTCCTAGTGCTAAATTTGGAAAAAAAAAAATCATAAAGCTATTTGCGGATCAAAGTAAGTTTCAGTTCCAGATGGATACCAGATCCAAATTTAGAGACAACGGTCTTGCTTTCCACTGGAGGGAGTATTTGTGACCCTAGGAGCACACAGTTGGGTCCACTAGACTGTCACCTGTCTTGTGTTTTACATTTCATCTACATAAATTACAGACTGCCCAATCAAAGATTTTACCCAGTGTCAGCCCATGGTAACCTGTCATTATACAGAACTGATCACAAACAGATAATTGAGAGAGATATTTGAAGACTATTTGTCCTACTCAGGGTAGGACAAGACCAGAAGAATCTCAGCCTCAGAGGTCTAACACTTTCATTGCATGTCTCAACCTCAGCCAGGAGGCTTCTGCTTACTTTCAATCAATCACATTTATTAAGCACCTACTATGTGCCAGGCATTGTGCTGAGCACTGGAAGTAAGTAGAACACAGTAATCTTTCATCATTTATTTAGGCAGATGTGTAACCATCATGTAAGATGAGAGATCCTTGAAGAAAAAAAAAACAACACACAGCTGACGTGTGTTTCTTATTGCATACCCAAAATACTGTGTTTAGTTTGTTTTGTCTTGTTTTTGCCTTTTTCTATGCAACAGTTCAAACATAGAAAACCGATATACAATTTGCTGTTGGTTTAAGACAAATGACTTCTGAGTTCTCGGCTCTGCTGAGTTCTCTAGTTGAAAAACAAAAACAAAAAAACCTGGAAAAGTGAGTTTAAGCCCAGAGTTTTAAGCCATGGTCAGCTCAGCAACAAAAGACTGGAAAGCTCAGGTAATAAATAAACAAACCCCTCCCAGACCCAGGGTTGGATTTCTGTTTCTTTCCAGGCCTTACTCATTCCCTCTTTGTATGCTCCAGGACTCGGTAGGGAGGAGCAGAGATAGCTCCGGAGCCGTGTTCCTCTTGCATGACGGGCAGTGTGGCAGGAGTATAGATCTCAGAGACGCTGTCGTTGTTCTCCAGGGCGCCATAGGAAAAGGAAGCTTTGAGGTCGGGCTGGACGGTCATTCCTTTGTCGTGTAGATTCTGCATACCTGAAAAGAAGACCATTTTTTTTTCCCCGAAAGAGGATCCTATTGGGGTGGGTAGGGGGAATGGGAATACATCTTCACCCCAGCCACTGGCTAGTCAGAGAACTAATCATGTACATTGTCAATTTCCTGAGTGCTTTGCATTTTCAAGGGAACGTCTCTAAAGGCAACCTTTGAAAATTACAGTTGCTTAGCAACAGTGGGATGACTCTGTCAGAAATTATGCATAAAAACCAGGCACTGTCAAAAGACGACATGAGTGGGTACCGAATGCGAAGGTTCGTCTGCTTAGGCGTAAAATGCCCTTGGGAATAGGACAGTGCCATGCACATAGTAGGTGCTCAAGAAATGAATGTTGAGCAAAAGTAGACGAGGAGCATTCTTTTTTTTTTTTTTTTTGCAGGGGGGAAGGCAGGGCAATTGGGGTTAAGCGCTTGCTCAAGGGCACACAGCCAGTAAATGTGTCAAGCATCTAAGACCAGATTTGAAGTCAGATCCTCCTGACTCCAGAGCCAGTGCTCTACTCACTGCGCCACCTAGCTGCCCCCGATGAAGAGCATTCTTAAGTGAGAAGACTGCTGGCCCTGGAGTCAAATCTTGCTGCTGACACTTATTAGGAAGTGTGGTAGAAAAAGAACTGGAGTCAGAAAGACCCAAGTTCAAATATTACCTCACATGTGAACCACCTGAGTGACCCTGAGCAAGTCACTTGTCTCGGCCTCAGTTTCCCCATGTATAAAAATCACATCTACCTCACAGGGTTATGAGCAGAGGTGTGCTCGAGTCAGCCTGAACTGACTGGTGAGAGCCGATTGTTAAATTTTCAGTGTGAGCATTTTTGCTTTGGAAATTGGCAAATGTTGCAAATTAGGGCTTGGTTTTATTGTCTATTGGTTGTCTAGACTTAAGGAAGTGATGGAGAAAATGTTAATAGTGCAGATTAAACTTAAAAATATGTTGTATATGCAATTTTTTTTCAGAGCCAGTCATTGAACATTTCTTTGTTCCTCAAAATTCTCCTATACCATCGGGAGCTCAAATGTGCCTTTAATGCTTAAAGAGATCCCAGCTCTCGGGGATGCCCAAACATTTTGTGGTTGTTGCAACATTCACTTAGATGTCCTTGAAAAACAGGAACTGATGAGATGTAAATGTCAGCATACCCCGCATGGTATCTCTCTGTTTCACAGTTAACACCCAGAGGCAGCTAGGTGGTACAGGAGATAGAGTGCTGGAGGGAGGAAGACCTGTGTTCAAATCTGGCCTCAGACACTAGCTGTGTGACTCCGGGCCACTCACTTAACCAGTCTGCCTCAGTTTCCTCATCTGTAAAATGGGGTCCATGACAGCTCCCAAGGTTGTTGTGATGATCAAATGAGAAGATATTTATAAAGCATTTAGCACAGTGCCTGATACATAGTAGCTGCTTAATAAATGCCTGCAGGGCTTGGACTAGTCCTTCCTATGTCATTTTTGAAATCCTACGATCCTGGGAACAATGGGGACACAGAGGGAAGAGGTAAATTTCTTCCTTTGATTCAAGGAAGAACTCCCTAACGGGAGAGCTGTCCAAGAACACTGCTGTGGGTGATAGCGAGCCACCCCCAAGCCCTCTGATAGAGGGCTCAAACAGAAGCTAGATGACCATTTGCTATGGTCTTTTTGCCTCAGTTTCCCTATCTGTAAAATGAGAAGAGTGAAAGAGGTGACCTATACGGTCCATTTCAGCTCCAAGTCTATGATCCAATAATAGGTTTCTTGCTTAGGCAGGGGTTGGATGAGTAAAGTACGACCACAGTGATTTCTCTGGGGTGCAGGTTGGACTAGATGGCCTCTGAAATCATCAGGTGGCACAGTGGGTACAGTGCTGCGCTTCAAGTCAGGAAGACCCAAGTTCGAATCTTGCCTCAGATTCCTATTAGCCGGGTGACTCTTGGGGAGTCGTTTAATCTCTTTGTGCCTTAGTTTCCTCATCCGTAACATGAGATGATAGAACTCAAGGTCCTTTCTAGCTCTGAATCCGTGATCCTATCTTCCTGTCCAGCTCTGAGAGCCTGTTAATCTGAGCAATCAATAGATATGTTACAGCTGAATGTCTTCATTTGCATTTCTCTTAGTATCAGTGGTTTGGAGCAGCTTTCATAAGGCTCGTTTGCTTTTCTTCATTTGAGAACTGTTCCTCCTTTGAACACTGATCTATTGGGGAATGGCTCCTGTTCTTTCATATCTGACCAATTCCCCACGCATTTGGGATATCAGACCTTTGTCAGAAGTTTCCTGCAAAAATCGACTCCTGCCCCCCCCCCACCTTTCTATCTCTTTTGTTCAGTCATTTTTCAGTTGTGTCCGACTCTTCATGGTCCTATTTGGAGACACTGGAGTAGTTTGCCATTTCCTTCTCCAGCTCATTTGACAGATGAGGAAACTGAGGCAAACAGGGTGAAGTGACTTGCCCAGGGTCACACAGCTAGTAAGTGTTTGAGGCAGGATTTGAATTCAGGTCTTCCTAATTCCAGGCCCAGCACTGTACCACCCAGCTGCCCCTTTTCTACTGCTAGTCCACCAATTTTGTTTGTGAAAAACCTTTTCAATAGTGTGCAAGCAAAATGGTTTGTTTTAGATCTTTGGATCCCTTCTATGCCTCTTCCAGCAATGTCATCAAGGCCCAGTGGTTGTTGGGGCAGTCGCCCAAGATGCAGGCTGGGTGGTCGGCCATTCCCCAACAAATGGATGGTCAAAGGGCAGGGGCGGTTCTCAAAGGAAGAGCCTCTGAGCCAGCAGTGAGTCGCAGGGAGGTTAGCTCCCCAAAGCGGCTGTCTTCTGTGACCAGCCTGTGTCTGGGGGACTGAGGGCCATCCGGTGGCACTGCTTTCCTCACATTTAGAGGGTCATTCCTATAAATCAGCCTAACAGGCTCAAAAGCCGGGCCTCGCCACCTGCCTTCTATTTATCTGCTTGGACAGCACCTCTGCACTTGGTCCAAAACAGTCAACAAAAGAGAATATTGTCACCTCTCGATTATCCCCAGATCACAGATCTAGAACTGTAAGGCATCTCAGAAGCCCTCTAGTCCCACGCAGCACCCCATTTTACAGATGGAGAAGACGAGGCCTGGAGGTGATGTGATTTGTATCACCAGAGGTGGGATTTGAATTCTGGTCCTGACTTCAGACCCAGTGCTTTTTCCATCCTACCATGCAAAAGCCACAGGTGTGGCAAATGGGAGGTCAGTGGACAGGTAACCCAGAGCCTAGCCCTCCAGCAGAAAATGGTGCCCAGGGCCTGCCTGCCTGCCACCCTCGGCCAAATGAATCCTTGGAGGATTCAAGGTAATTTAGCCTTGGTATTGAATCATCTTGGTTTGTCATGTTGCGCAAGTGATCTGGGGTTCTCCAAGTCAAGGCCAGCCTAGCGTACACTCCAGAATGTCCTAGCCAAGCTGGAAAGGCTTCCAGGACAGGACAGGAGACAGACTGTCTGTCATCTGAGGACCAGCCTGGCTAAGTTTAGAGACACTTGTCAACAGAATGTTGCCTCTAGAAGTGGCTTTGGTTTTTTTTGGCCATAGCAACTCATGAAATTGTCTACTAAGGGGATGATAAAGGATGGGATGGGAAGGAAGAAAGGATGACCTGCATCAGCAATGGGGGAAGGTCCACTCTGATGAGATCATAGGTCTTTCAAGGAATCAGAGTAAGGAACAGACACACACACACACATATACACACACATACACACACAGAATAATACCTCACCTCCTCACCTATCTGGATCTTAGCTGAGAAACAAGGAAGGAAACATATAAGGCCTCTAAGCAGCCAAAAGAGTCACCCCAAAGTCCATGCACCAAAGCTCATGCACTTTCATCAGAGATACTAGATTTCACAGTAATATGAGAGAGCCCCGCCACCTAGCCTCTAGCTTCCAGACCCACCAAAGGTTAGAAGCAGCCAAGAAAGAGGGAGGGTGGAAAAGAGGGGTGACTACAGGCAGGCACACTGACATCAACAGAAGAGAGAAAAAAAACACCACTAGCAAAAGCAGATATAAGAACTCACAAAGCACAGTAGTTTGGGGCCATTTAGCCAAGGGGCGAAAAGTCCTATGCACATCAATAGCCCAAAGGCATTGCTATATTCTAGCACAGTATAATAATTAATAGGTGTTCAGAATGAAGACCCAAGGTCAAACAAAGGGTAAAGTTATCTTCAGCACCCTCTATTTAAGAAGACAGGGAAATGCATTGATTATTTTAAAATAACAACTGACATTTATATAGCCCTTTAAAGTTCACAAAATACATTTATGACATTCTTTGGCTCTCGCTGCCACCCAAGGAGATTCACATATTAGACTGTGATCAACTTGAGGGTAGAGGCTGCCTTTTACCTTTCTTGGTCTCCTCAGTACTTAGCACAGTGCCTGGCACACAGTAGGTACTTAATAAATGCTTGTTGATCTGAATTGATTTACGATAGGTACTATTTATCCCCATTTTACAGATGGGAGGTCACACAGCTAGTAAGCTTCAAGGGGGCAGCAATATTGGGGAATGAGTGTTGGACCTGAGTAAGGCAGGAAGCCTTGGGTTCAAAAACTGCTTCTGATACTTACTAGCTATATTATGCTAGGCAAGTCACTTGCCTCAGTTTCCTCATTTGTAAGATGAGGGAATTGGACTAGATGGTGGCCATGGTTCCTTTCTAGCTTTAAATCTATGATCCTGGTAGGACTGAAACCTAGGCCTTCCTACCTCCATTTCCGATGCTTTATCCATTTATGCTCTGCTGAGTTCTCCTCTCCCTTTCTCTCTCTCTCCTCTTTTCCTTCCTTTTCTCCCCTTCTCTTTTTTCTCTTCCTCTCTTCCTTTCCTTCTCTCTCCCCTCTTTTTTCCTCTCCCTCTCTCTCCCTCTTTCCTTCTTCCTTCCCCCCATCTCTTTCCCTCCCTCTCGTCTTCCTCTGTCTCTCTCCTCTTCTGCCTGCCCCCGCCCCTGCCTCTTTCTGTCTCCATTGCTCCCTCTTCCCTCTCTTCTTTCTCAATTTTGAAATTTAGCATTTCCTTCAATTATTCAAAAACATCACCCTGAGAAAGGATCTCTAGGCTTCGCCAGACCGCCAAAGGGGTTTAGGACCCAAAAGAGGCTGCTCTAGAACATAGGATTTAGCATGAGAAGCACCTTCGAGATCATCTGGGATCTAACCCAACCCCCTTATTTGCAACAAGAAAAAGTATGCCAAGATAAAGTACAGGAACTCCTCTGAGGTCAAACAGGGGTTGAGGAAACCTTTTCATCCTATAATGGGGCAGCTCAGTGGCACAACAGACGGGCTGCTGCTTGGCTTGGAAGGAGATAAACCTGAGTTCAAATTCTGCCTCAGATGTTTATTATCTGAATGACCTGGTGTAAATCATACAACTTCTCTCAGCCTCAGTTTCTCCATGTGGAAAATGGGAAGGGGACTCTCAAAAGCCTCTCAATGTGTCAACTAGCTCTGAATCTCAACCATCTGGAAGAACTCTGACACTATCTAGAATGACTCTTACACCAAAGGTCTTCAAGGCCTAGATTCTGATGTATTAGGCAATAATTCTATCAAGGGAGACAAGTTTTCCTGTCTCCAATAGACAGAATGCAAAACATGGAGGAAAAGGGAAGTATCTTCAGAGGAGTTGGGGTTTCTTTATAACTGAGTGAGGGGAGCTCAATACTCGATAAAAGCCAAATAAGGCATCAATATGGTGACGGGCCTGAAGTCAGGAAGACCCGAGTTCAAATCTGTCTTCGGACATTTACTAGCTGGGTGACCCTGGGGTAAGTCACTTAACCCTGTCGTCCTCAGTTTGTCCAACTGTAAAATGGAGATACTAGTAGTACCTCCCTCCCAAGGTTGTGGAGAGGATCATATTTGTAAAATATGTGCCTAGCACAGTGCCTGGTGTGTAGAAGGTGCTATATAAATGCTTATTTCCTTTCTCCATGTTTCCATGAGCCCATGAAGGGAAAGAGAACCATGGAAAAAACCAGAGATGACACGACAGCTCAGCTAACCTTGGGTGGGCGAAGCACTCAGGCTCCTCCCTCCCCTCCTCCCAGTCCCCTTCCCCCCCACCCTTCCACTTCTCCTCCCCACCACGCCCCCATTCCATATGGGCAGTCCAAGAATGAGGAAGGGTTACCTGGCATGGCGTCCATGGAAATGTAGGGTTCAAATGGAATGGCCTTCTTTCTGTTCCTCGTGATCAGGAAGACTCCCAAGAAGGCAACCAGACAGCTGAGGAGAGCAGATAAGATGGGACGCAAAATAAAGCCACTGACCAGATGGCTGGAGCCCAAGACTGCTCACTCTAGGGGACAGAGAGGACGTGCTTCCACTGCACCTGGGAGACAAGACAGGGAGCAGACTCGGGGGCCCGTCTGGTCTCTAATCAGCAGGGAACGGCATCTCCAGAACAATGACCGTCTGCCTCAGCCCCTAACCTGCACCTCCCGGCTGCTCTACCTTAGCAGTAATTAGGAGAAAGAATTCCTTCCCTTGGCAGAGCCACCCTGTGAATGAATGATGAGGAAATGGGAGAGTCTGGGGAACAGAATGAAGTCTTTTGGGAAGACTGTCTCCTAAAGACAACTTCCTAACTTCAGAAAGCCTTTATGGCTTAAAATGATTCTCCCACAGTGACGAAAGGATCCTGGCTACAAGATCCGAGTTCAAATCCAGCCTCAGACACTAGCTGGGCAACTCTGGGCAAGTCACGTGACTGTTGCTTGCCTCAGTTTCCTCATCTGTAAAACAGGGATAATAATGGCATCTACCCTGGATTGTTGTGAGTCTCAAATGAAATTAATAATTGCAAAGTGTTTAGCACAGTCCGTGGCATATAGAAGATGCTAGATAAATGTTAGCTATTACTGTTTTGGGGGTCAAACATGCCATTACTTTCCCGAGGGTGTCCTAGAATCAGGGGATCACAGATCTAAAATTGGAAAGAACCTCAAAGGTCAATGGATCCAATCTCTTCATTTTACAGATGAGGAGACTGAGGCTCAGGTTAAATGATTTGCCTGACTTTACACAGGTAGTGACCATAAGTGGTAGTATTTGAACTTGGGTTGTCTGGCTCTGTGTGAGTACCCTATGGCTGAGGAAGAACTGACCATGGTACCTGAATGTAAAGGGAGTCTACTTGTGCCCTAAGAAATCTGCAGATAAGAGGAACTGAGAAACGCACAGAAAGATTTGTATGAATTTAGTTAGAGTGAAATAGGGTAACTCTGGGAAGTGGGATGGGTTTGGAGGAAGAGGACCCGTGGTCAAGTCCCTGCTGTCTGTGTAAGTTTGGACAAGTCACTCTGTAGCCTATGACAATGTTGATCCCATTCTTCTCCAATCCATACATCTTATCTATCTATCCATCCATCTACCTACCTATCTGTATATGTACATATACATATACATATGTGTGTGTATCTATGCATATAGAGATATAGATAGATATATTAATAAATATATCTATCAATATCTATATTTCTCTCTCTCTCTCCTAAACTCCTCTCCTGAATCACCACCACCTTTTGGAGACTCAAACTGAATGTCCTCTAGGCATCTGAAATTCAGTGTGTCCATTATTATCTCTGCCCCCAAACCCTCCTCCTCTTCTCACCTTTCTTATCATTGTAAAGGACACCGCCAACCTCCCAGTCACTGGACCCCCAACCTCAGTCTCCTATTTGCACTCCCCTGCTCCATAACTAATCTGCTGTCCAGTATGGGTCATTTCTCCATCTCTCATCAAGAAATGGTCGTTTCTCCGCTCCCATGGCTGCCCCCTCCCACCTCCCCCCCCACCACATTGCAGTTATCACCTCCTGCCTGAGCTATTCCAACAGGCTTCTAACAGCTCCCTGCCTCATCTCTCCCACCATAATCCATCTTGCTGCTCAATAAACTCCAGGGGCTCCCTAGTACCTCCAGGATCAAATATAAACTGTTTGGCATTTAAAGCCCTTCACAACCTTGCCCCTCTTTACCAGCTTCATATTTTACCCTCTTCCATACTTTCTGTCGTAGGCTGCTCTGGCCCGCTTACAGCTCCTTCCACATGGCACTCAAGTGATTTACCCAACTCTGGGCTTTTACACTGTGTCCTCCATGCGTGGAATGTTCCTTTCCTCCTCACCTCTGCCCTGAGCTTCCCTGGCTTCCTTCACATTTCAGCTCAAATCCTCCTTTTTGCAAGGGACCAGCCCTGCCAAGTGGGGGTGTACCTTCCATCTACTATGTAGCTTATCTTTTAGACATTGTCTCCCTCATTAGACGGTAAGCTCGCTGAGGGCAGGGCTGTTTTTTGTTTTTCTTTCCCTTTCCAGCCCTCAGTACAGCGCCTGACACATGGTAATCACTCAGATGCTTCTCAAGTGACTGACAACGTCTCAGGGCCTCAGTTTTCTCATCTGTAAAATGAAGGATTGTGCTCAATGACCTCTAAGCTCCCCCCATCTCTAAAGCTATAATCCTGTGATGAAAGCAGAAGACACAGAACAATATACACCGACTACAACGATGTAAATAAAAACACTACTCAAACACTGTGGAACACACATGAGTTTTTACATTTGCCACATGTGCGATTCTAGGCAAGTCCTTTTTCCTCTTTGGTTAGGGAGGGGGAGGGGAAGGGAATAAGCATTTTCTATAGAGCCCGCTACATCCCAAGCACTGTGCTGTGTTTACAGTAATGATGATGATGATGATGATAACTAACATTTTTATGGTACTTCCTGTCTGCCAGGTACTGTGCTAAGTGCTTCACCATTATTGTCTCATTTGGTCCCCATAACCACCTTGGGATGTGGATAGTATTATTCCCATTTTATAGATGAGGAAACCAAGGAAGACAGAGGTTAAGTGACCTGCTCTACTAGTATCTGAGCTGGATTTGAACTTAACTCCATCTACCTCACCTTGCTGCCTCTTGAGGTCTCCAGAAAATGAGAGAGGCTGGATCGGATGACCTCCAAAGGCCAAACCAGCTTGAAATCAATGATTTTTAAGCACAGCGACTCATTTTGGTCTCAGAGAATACAGGATGGAAGGCGTTCCCCTCCTCTTGTTAGAGCTGAGGCATACGGGGACGTCTACAGGGATGGATTATTGCATACAGTCAGAGGTTATCATGTTGTCTGCTAGTTTTTCTTAACTGGTGTTTTTCCTTGTTATAAAGGAGGGTCTGTAGTTTGAAATGATAGTAGTATAAAAAACAAAAACCATATATAAAGCTTTTTAAAAAAATTAAACTGTCTATTTGTGTGCAGGCGATGAAGATGGGCATTAACTCACCCGAGTGCAAACATACAAATGTGGAGAGCATCCTCACCGATGAAATCCAAGTAAAATGTTGCTCCTAACATAGAAAAAAAATAACATATTTAAGTGCTTTTCTTTAACATAATTTAAAAAATAAACTTGAAAAGACTCCATATACACCACAATATTCATAGCGGCACTTTGTTTGTGGAAACAGAGTCGATACATCGAGTGACTGGGGCAAAGCTGAACAAACTGTGGCACTTGAATGTAACAGAATAATGATTGTGGTCTAAGAGATGATGAATGTGATGGATACAGAGAAGCCTGGATAGACTTACCTGAACTGATGCAGGGTGAAGTAAGCAGAACCAGGAAAACAATGCACACAATAACTACTGTGACATACAACAGAACACGAATGATGTGAAATTATAAAGAACAAATGTAGCCCCAAAGAAGAGAGCTGAGGAAACCCCATCCCCTCCTCCTACTTCCTGCTCAGCTTCTTTGCAGAAGGTTGGGGTCCACAGATGGAGAACACTGCACATTGTTTTGAAGTGCTGGCTGGTTTTGCTGGTTTTTTTTCGTCTTATCTTCTTCTTTATCTTAAAAAAATTCTTTCTTATAAGGAATGGTTCTCTGGGAGGAGGGGGATACAGGGGAAATCCAAGCAATATAAAAATAAAATATAGCAAAACAAACTTTTAAAATAAAAACTAAACTTAAACAAAAATAATCAAATACAAAATAAAGGGCAAGACTTTTTTTTTTTTTATCCCCATCTCCTAGCCTTTAATAAGGCAGAACCAAAGGAATGAATGACTAACAAATGAGCAAAGAAAATGTGTTTGTGTGCTGAGTTTCCTTAACAATAATAAGAGACATCTACATAGCACAGGATCATAGAATCATGGACCTAGAACTGGGGGGGGGACCTTAGAGACCACTGAGTCCAAACCCCTCATTTTACAGATGAACAAATGAGGTCCAAAGAGTGACTTGTCCAAGGTCACGCGGCTAGTGTTAGAGGCTAGATTTGAAGCCAAGTAATTCAAGAATGGCAAGGCACTTTATGTACAGCATCTCCTTTGCATCTCACAACCCTGTGAGGCAGGTACTCTGTGGACAGTATTATTCCCATTTTATAGATGAAGATACTAAGGCTTACAGTGATGAAGTTAGTCACCCATGGTTGTAATTCTAGTAAATGTCAGGGGGCTGGATTTAAACCTAGGATCTCTTGACTCTAGGACCAGCACTTTTACCATTAAATTGTGTTGCCTCCCCATGTGATACATGCTCAACATCCCAACACCATTTGCCCTGCTTTCTTTCTTTTTTCTTTTGAATCAACTGAAAACACACTGGCTTTGGGGCTGAATTCTGCCTCTGATACTTGATACCTGTGAGACTGAGCAATTTCAGCATCCTCATTTGTAAATTGAAGGGACTGGGCTAGATGGAGCCCCAGGTCCCTTTTTCTTCCCTGTTCCTCGAAGACACAACATTCTATTCCTGTGCTCCATGCCTTTTCCCTGGCCGTCCCCAGGTCTAGGATTCCCTCCCTCCCCATCTCTGCCTTCTTTCTGGCTTTCTTTGAATCTAAATTAAAATCTCACCTTCTAAAAAAGCCCTTCTCAAAACCCTTTAATCTACTGCCTTCCCTCTGTTGACTATTTCCAAATTCTCCAGTCTCTAGTTTGATTGCACATGGCTGTTTACATGTTGTCTCCCCAATTGGGCTGTGAACTCTATGAGGGCAGAGACTTTTACCTTTCTTTGTATCCCCAGAATGACTGGCACATAGTAGGTGTTTAATAAATGTTTATTGACTGACTGAATTTATTACTATTGATTAGTATCATTTATTATTTACCATTAATTCATCTATCATTTATTTATTTATCACTACTTATTATATATCTATAACTACTTATCTCGTCATGCTGCCAGTTGATCCAAATATAGGTCAAACCCTTAAAATAAAATCACTTTGGAAGGAAATTATACATGCATGCAGCCAAACACACTCATATTTCTTACAGTTGGATCAATTGGCAGCAGAAGGTGGGAGAAGAAGCAACAGACGTGGAGTTAGGAAGCCCAAGGCTCAGATCCCAGATCTGGCTTTCAAACAACTCTCTCAAAATCACCACTGATTATTTACGTAGGCCAAAGGCAGCTAGGTGGCACAGTGGATAGAGCGCTAGGCCTGGAGTCAGGGACATTCGTCTTCCTGAGTTCAAATCTGGCCTCAGAGACTTACTAGCTGTGTGACCCTGGGCAAGCCACTCGACCCTGTTTGCCTCAGTTTCCTCATCTGTAAAATATGCTAGAGAAGGAAATGGTAAATCATTCAAGTATCTTTGCTGAGAAAACCCCAAATAGGGTCATGAAAAGTCAGACATGACTAAAACATGCCTCAACAACAAACAAAGCTTTATACAGGTCACACTCAGATTTTAAAGAAGCCATTTTTGGCCTGAAAGACTACCTAATATTTGGACTATTTATAGCAAGTACTGGGAAAAGGGATGAAAAAAAAGGCATTCCTAATAATACAGCTGCTCTCTTCTCTGAGATTCAGAGTCTTCTTATCCTATCCCTAGCCTTAGAGTTACAATGTAACACCTGGTTTTGAATCCTGGCTCTGTATGACCTCAAGTAAGTCATTTAAACTCTCTGGGACTCAGTTTCCATCATTTCCAATGGGGACAATGTAATTTGTACTATTTATTTTACACAGCAGTCAAGAGCAAAGTGCTTTGCAGACTGTCAAATGCATCCTTACCATACAAATATGGAGGATTGTTTGGTTGGCCTTGTCCAGTAGAATTCTGAAGAATTTGACCCACAGAACACATCTTAAGATGGCCAAGGTCCCCTGAGGGTGGGTGCTAAGGCAGCTGGAGGTTTCCTCTTGAGATCCTAAGGATCACCTCCCACCTGAGTCAGTGGTACAGAAACGAGAGACCTCAGGGGTTATGTCCTACCTATTGTGCCCTGGCTATGTCATTTTACTTCTCTTAGCCTCAGTTTCCCTATCTGTAAGATGGGGATAGATAAATCTATATCTGCAGCGCTAATCTCTCAGAGATGTTGAGAGAGAAGCATTTGGCAAACCTCAGAGCTCTCCGGAAAGGCGTGTTCTCTTATTATTTGCTAATGCTTGCATGGACTGGCTCCTGGAGCAGTTAAGAGGATCAAATATGATCAAGGAAATGAAGAGGTTGGTGAGGCCTTTATGTAAACGTGAGTTAAGTTTTAATGGATTCTCACGGATGTTTCCGTTAGCACTTTTTTTAAACATTTGATTTTTTTTTTAAATTCTGAACTTAAGAGAAAGAATATGAAGTATGAATGCAGATCGAGGCACACTTCATGCTCGCCTTTTTGTCCCCCTGTTTTTTTTTTCTCTCTTTTGTATTTGTTGTTGGGTTGTATTTTTTTTTTTTGGTTCTGTTTCTTCTTTCTCGTGATTCATTCCATTGATCATAATTCTTCCCCACAACTTGACTAGTATGTAAACTAATTCAAAGCCAAGTTATACATGGAAGTTATATGGGATTCCATGTCATCTTGGGGAGGGAGAGAAAGAGGGAGGGAAGAAAATCTGGAACTCAAAATTATGTAGAACCGTGTGTTGCAAACTAAAACTAAAAATAAAAAAAAATTAAAAAAAATTCTGAACTTAAACACTAAATAAAATGGGCAATTCCACAAACAAAGCAGAACAGAAAACTTTATTTGGTTTCCCTGTGGCTCCCCCCCACCCCGCCAGCACCTCAGGAGTACATAAGTCAATGAAAGTTAGGGCTCTTCTTAAGGGTTGGGGTCAAAAGATTACAACAGAATTATAGAACTATGACTGAATCACCACAAACTACAATCTGATTGCAGAAATGGAAAGAACACAGGACTGAGGATCAGAACGTGTCCTGCCTTTGCTACTTATAAGCTATACTACCTTGGGAAAGCTACTTCTCTGGTCCTGTTTCCTTACCTGTAAAATGAGAGTTGGATTAAATCATCTCTAAGGGCACTTCCAGCTCAAGATGCTCATAGACTTATGTACCTTCCAGCTCTAAAATTCTCCATATTAAAGCTCTTGCCAACTCTGACATTCTGTGTTCTAAGATCCTTCTCAGCTCTGGCATTCTCTATTCTAAGGGCCCTCCCAGCTCCAGCATCCTGCGTTCTAAGGGCCCTCCCAGCTCTGACATCCTGCATTCTAAGGCCCCTCCCAGCTCTGACATCCTGTGTTCTAAGGGCCCTCCCAGCTCTGACATCATTGTAGCAAATGATAATAGCTAGCATTTACATGGCCATTTGCCAAACACCTGACATATATTACCTTATTTGATCTTCACAAGAACACTGGGAGAGAGGTGTTATTATCTCCATTTTACACAGAAGAAAATGGACAATCAGAGCATGTTTCCTGGGGTCGCACAGTCAGTAAGCATCTGGATTCGAGGCTGGATTTGAACTCTTCCTTTCCTAAATCTAGGTACAGCATTCTGTCCATTGCACCAGCTCACGACCTTTCATTTCTTGATCTGAATTTCATAAGGACCACCATGTAAGCAGTCAAGCGGATAAGATACTGGATTTGGAGCCAGGAAAACCCGGGTTTAAATCCCACCTCCTATACTCACTAGCTCTGTGAACCTGACCTTAACTCTGTGCCTCAGTCTCCTCATCTGTAAAATGAAGGGGTTTGACTTTCAGGTCCCTCCTTGCACTATCATTCTATAATTTGATAATTCTCATTACACAGAATGATCCGGCAGAAAAAGGCAGTATAAGAAATGCATGATCAGCCCCTAGGATTGCACATTAGTGTCATCTCCATGTTGTCAACAATAAAAGAAAAGAAAATCTCAGCATTTCAAAATAGTTACCTGCTGTGATTGCGACGGTTGTAGACAGAATGTAGCCTACACTGGCGATCAAGGAGGAGTCATAGAGCTGGGTGGCCTGGTTTAAGAAGCTTCAATAAAACAAACAAGTACCTTGGTCAGTTCCTTGGAGGAAAGGTCAGGAAACTTGTGATTCAGTTCCCTGACTCTGAGTGGGTTATGCTGGAGCCTAGAATATCACGAAAGCATCTAGCATCAAAAGAGCCAAGGCTAGTATTACTTTCATATTACTTGGCATCGCATTTGAGGAAAGAAATGGTGCTTGAGAAGACTCACGTGCGCCTGGCTCTCTGCTGGCCACCTTTCCAACTCAGCCCAGTGCCCGGCACACAGCAGGTGCTTAGTAAATGTTTATTGATTGACTGATGTATTGTCGTGGTTCAGGACAGAGGATGAAACACTGATCACTCCTCTCTGTAGAAAGATGGGAGATCTGGACCCTCAAACCTCAGACCCTCCATTCTTAGACCATCCATGGACCAGGCACTGTTCCTTAAACATGCCCCCTCTGATTTTCTGCCCCCATCAAAGTTCTTCTTTCTTCTTCCTGAAATTTCACTCCTACTCTTTCTCCTCTGAAGGATGAGTTAATATTCTCCAAGGTCCACTTCAAATGCCTCCTCCAAGAAGCTTTCCTCTTCCTCTATCCAGATGTGGTCTTTCTCTCCCTTGAACCTTTATGGTGCCTTGGCTATACTCTTCTCTTCACATTTTTATACCCTCCTTTGTATCATAGCTCTTTTTGAGTTCCAAATTTTTCTCCCTTCCTAAAACAGTAAGCAACTTGATATAGGTTCTATTTGTCGAATCATATCATAGCTCTTTTGTACATTCACACTTTCCCTGCTAATAGACTCTTAACCCCTTGAGGGCAGGAACTCTGCCATTTTAGGGAACTCTTTGTAACCCTAGCACCCAGCAAAATGTCCTGCAATCAGGGACTGAGTAGGCTTGAGCCAACTGAGGATACTAGAGGAATAACAAACAACTGACATGATTAGGAAATTAGAGAAGGTGTTCTGCTGCTTTAGCCTGGCTCCCCTCATATAGTTCTTACAACTTCAGGGTTTAGAGAAACCTTGTAGGATCTTTGACCCCTTTGTGGCAAATGGGATGCCACCCCAGAAAGGGTTGGCTGGGGAGTATAAATATTGTCTTTATCTTTCATCATGAGGCTCTTTCTCTCCTACAGTTTCAAAAGTGGGACCTAATTAGCATCTGAAAATGGAAGACCACAAGCAGCAGCAAGAACAGAAGGTGGCTTACGCGGCTTGATAGACAGCCGTGGCGACCATGCACACCAGCATCACGTAGAAGATGGGGTAGTCAAGCTGGAGGTTCCCTTGAATGGATAAGACGAGCATTCCTGCCACAGCCTTGACAGTCACCACTGTCATGGAACCTGGAAATGATTCACAGAATTTTAAAAAATTGTTGTCTTAACAAAAACAAAAATCACACACACACACATATTAGGAGCATTTCCCAATATTAACTCCCCTAACCCCGTGGAATCTTACCTGGTAACAAAGAAAAACAGATAAAACTGAATGATAAAACAATCACGTCTTACAGTACATGCCACACAGAGGCAGCTAGGTGGTACGGCATACAGAGCACAGGACCTGGAGTCAGGAAGACCTGAGTTCAAAATCTAGTCTCAGACACTTACTAGCTGTGTGACTCTGGGCAAGTCACTTAACCTCTGTCTGCTTCGATTTCCTTATCTATAAAATTGGGATAATAACAGCACCTACCCCCCCCCACTGGTGTGAGGATCAAACTTTTAAGGGCTATAGAAATATTAGCTATTATCATTATTATTATGTACCCATAGTCTCTTATCTCTCTACAGAAAAGAGTGATCGGCGTTTCATCTCCTGTTCTGAACTATGACCATCAAACAATTATTAACTACCTACTGAGTGCAAGGTACTGGGCTAAATGCTGGGGATACAAAGAAAGACAAAAAAAAAACAGCTCCTATTCCCAAATAGCCCACAATCTAACAAAAGAGACGACAGGCAAACTCATTATATTTAATCCGTGTTTAGCTGCCTTTCAGGAAGTTTTCATTTATTTATATGTTATCTCTACCTATTATAATAGGAGCTCCTTTAAGAGCTGCGACCATGAAGAGTTTCTATTCATATCCCCAGATCACGGCAGGTGCTTTGAACATAGTAAGTACGTAAAATAATTTTCATTCATCCATCCATCCATCTATCCATCCATCCACCCACCCACTCATCCAGTTACTGCATATGTAGCTCAACACAAACATGAGATGCACAAATTTAGAGCCATCTTTACCCCAAATATTCCAATGGACTATTTGTGCCCAACCTGTGGTAGAGCCTTCTGAGCTCATATTCGGTGATCTGCCAGCTAAGACCATTGTACCTTGACCCTGATGTAGTGATGTCATTTTGGTCCTCTTTGAGAATGGAGGACAACAACCAGTACATATTTCTGCTTTTTTTCCTCTTATTAGTTCCTAGCTGTTCCTCTGAATTTCTCACATTCATTATTGCTTATGCTATACCACAATTTATTCAACCATTTTCCAAATCAATGAGCACCCACTTTATTTCCAGTTTTTTTTCCTACTCTATAAAATGTTGCTATGAGTATTTTGTTACATATAGACCCCCTTTTTTGTCTTTGATCTCCTTGGAAATTAGTAGTTCCCAACAGCGAGATCATTTGGTCAAAGAATTTCAAACGGTTTCCCAGAATGACTGGATCAAATGACAACTGTACCAACAATGTAGATGTGTACAGGTGGGAGTGTTTTAGCGGAATGTCACAGAGGACTGGAGTGGGCCATTCACTCAGGGTCTCAAATTCTAGTTAAAATTCCACTTTCTCCTGGAAACCTTTTCCAGTTCCTTTTCATTCTGGTGCCTTCCCTCTATTGATTATCTCCAATTTATCCTGTCTATACCTTGCTTGCATATAGTAGTTTGCATGTTGTCCCCCTCCTTCCTCCCAACACTAGAGCTCCTGGTGAGCTAGAGGGCAGGCTTGCCTTCAAGACAATGCACCGTCTTGTGCATTTCTTTATGTCCCCGGTGCTTAGCACTATGGGGCACACAGTAGGCGATTAATAAATACTGACTGAGAATTTTAAAGGAGTACGAAAAAGAGAAGAAATTTAGGATGCTGGGCTTTTAAAGCCCTTCACAGTCTAATCTCCACCTACTTTACATATCATTATACCCAATTCCCCTTCCTGCCCACTATAGTCTAGGGGCATTGGCCTTCTCTCTGCTCCTCAGAAGTGGCACTCTCTCTCTCGTCTTTGCATGGGCTGCCCTTGTAGCTTGATAGTGCTCCCTCCTCACAGAATCCCCTTCTTCCTTCAAGACACAGCTCAAGTAGATGAAACCTTGTCTGGTCCCCTTGAGTGCTAATATTCTCTCTCCTAAAATACTTTCTATTCAACTACTTTCCTTTTATTTTTTATTTATTCTTTATAGAGATGCATAGGTACATGTTGTCTCCCCCAAGAGAATGTGAGTGATCTAGGAGCAGTGGTTATTTAGATATTTTTGTCTTTGTGTCTGCAGTGCCCACCAAAATGCCTGATACACAGCAGGTGCTCAATAAATGCGTGCTGATTGATTGAGATGAGGTTGGACAGGCAGATGTGGAGACCAGCAGATGGGACCTTACTAAATACCATTTCATGGTACAGATCTGATGTTATGCCATGACAAGAGTAATAATAATGTTTGTTATCTTGACACCACTCACTGTGCTTCTTAGGCGCCATCTTGATAGTCCAGGCTCCAGCTTAACTCACTTACAGTCAGCAAACTGAGTTAGATCTTTTCTGATCTTTCCTCCAAGGAACTGACCAATGTGTTCCCCCATTGAAGCTTCTTAAGCCAGGCCACCCAGCTCTCTGACTCCTCCTTGATCTCCAGTGGAGACTACATTCTGTCTACAACTGTGGGTGTTTAATTAACAACATGGAGATGATAATGTATATGGAAACAGGCTAATTAAGCATTCCTTGCTAAGCCAAGCTGCCTTTTTCTGTTGTTTCATTCTGCCTAATTAGGATTATAAGTCAAGAGCTGGTAGATCTCGAAGAACACAGACTGTCAGAACTGGGAGGGACCTTAGAACAGAGAACATCAGAGCTGGGAGGGACTTTAGAACAGAGAACATCAGAGCTGGGAGGGACCTTAGAACACAGGATGTCAGATATTGGAAGGTCCTTAGAACATGATACATCAGAAATGTCAAAACAGGGAATGTCAGAGGTGGGAGGGACCTTAGAACAGAGATCATCAAGTCTAGGTGGGCCCAAAGAACCTAGAATGTCAGAGCTAGGAGGAAGGGTCTTAGAGCACAGAATATCAGAGCTGGGAAGGTCCTTAGAACATAGGATGTCAGAGATTGGAAGGCCCTTAGAACATGATATGTCAGAAATGTCAAAACAGGGAATGTCAGAGGTGGGAGGGACCTTAGAACAGGGAACATTAGAGCTGGGAGGGACCTTAGAACAGGGAACATCAGAGCTGGGAAGGTCTTTAGAACACAGGATGTCAGAGATCTAAGGCCCTTAGAACATGCCAGAAATGTCAAAACAGGGAATGTCAGAGATGGGAGGGCCTCTAGAACACAGAATGCCAGAACTGGGAGGGTCCTTGGAACACAGAATATTTGGAGAAGTTTTAGAAGGTGATAGGATTGTTGCCTTCAAGTATTTGAAGAACAGTCGTGGTGGAAAGGATCAGATTTGTTCTGCTTGGCTGCAGAAGGAAGAGCTAGGAGCTGTGAGTAGAAATTATAGGGAGACAGATAAGCATGTGACTTAATTATGTGTTTCTGAAAGGAAAAATCTGATCAGCACTGTTGAAAATTAGAACAAGCTGCCCCAGGAGGTAAAGGGATCCTTACAATGGAAACTTTCAACAGAGGCTCCTTGACCTCTGGGCATTCTCTCTCACATGTCACTCAGTTAACAAGTATTTACTAAGGGCCTACGGTATGCCAAGCACTGGGCTAAGCTCTTGGGGGTTAAGAAAGGCTCTCAAGGAAGCTAACGTTCTAATGGAATGAGTTGGACTACTTGAGTTTTTTTTGTTTTGTTTTGTTTTGGAGGGGGGAGGGCAGGGCAATTGGGGTTAAGGGACTAGCCAAGGTCACACAGCTAGTAAGTGTCTGAGGCCGGATTTGAAATCAGGTCCTCCTGACTCCTGGGCTGGTGCTCTACTCACTGAGCCACCTAGCCTCCCCTGAGTTTTTTTAATTTGGAAAATGATGGGGTGTGATTAAGTAATCTTTATAGACCCTCCCAACTCTTAATTTATGATTCTAAAATTCTAAATATTTGGTTACACAAATAAAATGCTAAATATATGAATCTAAAAATTACAGAATTCCTAAATACACGCAAGGCCCCATTCATGTGTGATTCTGTGATGGAAAATTTTAATGTCATTTGTTCCATATAAGAGTCTATTGTTCTAATTTTTAAAAAAAGTCTGTTTCCAAAGACACCAGAAAAATTGGGAGTCAATTAAGTGCCTTCTCTCCCTATAGCCAATTTCTTAGACTAGGGCACATAGTAACCTGTGGTACATATGCCCAATGTAAACACTGGACTCCAGGCCACTGACATGGGATGTTGGATACCACCTCCACTCACGCACACACCTCCCTCTTTCAACCCTCTGCCCAGGACTTGCTGTACCAGTTCCTGCCAGAGACATGCCCATCGCATGCCATGCCTCACCCCTCTGTGTTCAAGGCAGTGGCCAGCAAGACTGAAAGACTGCCCAGAAGTCAGGAGCAAAGGATTTGGAATTTTGGCACACTATTTTTAAAAGGTTATCAAGCTGTGTGTGGGGGTGGTGGGGTGCATACCCGGAATCCCTTCGTTTGGGAGATTATCCTAAATCTGGCACTATATGGGAAGCCCCTGGTAAATGGCCAGTAGGCTGCCTAAGGAAGGGCAAACTGCCCCAGGCCAGAAACTGGGCAGGTTAAAGCTCCTGTTCCCATCAGCATGATGGGTCACCAGTGGCTGATGTGCTTCCAGACTGGGCAAGATAAGGAAACCCAGTCTCAAAGAAAAAAAAAGGTTATCAAACCCCCTAGCCTGATACACACACACACACACACACACACACAGAGCCATTTATATATATATATAATATATATATATACACACACATATATATATCTATATATATATATATATGCATGTATCTGTGTGTGTGTATATAGATATATAGATAGATATAGATATGGGGGGTGTGTATGTCAGACAAGGGGGTTGATAACCTTTTAATCAACACTATCTTAGATAGATAGTATGTGTATATATACAGATACATGTGTGTATGTATATAGATGGATGTATGTATGTCAGTTAGGTGGCTCAGTGAATAGAGCACCAGGCCGGTATTCAGAAAGACTCATCCGCCTGAGTTCAAATCTGACCTCAGATACTTACTAGCTGTGTGACCCTGGGCATGTCACTTCATCCTGGTTGCCTCAGTTTCCTCATCTGTCAAATGAGCTGGAGAAGGAAACGGCAAACCACTTCAGTACCTCTGCCAAGAAAACCCCAAATGGGGTCATGGAGAGTCGGGCAGGACTGAAATGACTGAACAACAAGAGATCCATATCTATAAAAATCCGACACACAGAGAGCTATGTTTATAAATGTTAATTGAGGCTTTAAAATGTGAGCGTAAGTGAACATATGTGCATGCATGCCTACAAACGTATGTTATGTACATATGCACATATTTACACTAATTTCAGTAAAATATACAAAATCATAGATCCAAAGTTGGAAGGGTCACCATCGAGTCCAACTTTCTCATTTTACAGATGAGGATACTGAGGCCTAGAGAGGGTATGGTCACTTATATGTCCAACATCACAACATATAAATATCAAACTCAGGACCTGAACCCCAAAGTCACACATACAACGTCAAAGGCAAAATCTGAACCCGAGTCTTTAGACTCCAGAGTCAATGTTCTTTCCCTGTACCAAGACGCCTCTCTCTTTATGACTATTTTCACATGACTGCCATAGCATCACTTCTCAAGGGGCCTTCTCAAAGAAAGACAACAATTGATCAAAAACCAATTACTGACACCACAGCATGATATGCTTTGGCTGTGTTTTTTTTCCAATTGCTGCAAAGAAAGGGGGATGAACCCTCTTTAGAAAATTCAGCAATTTACCACAGTTCAACTTAATGATTTTAATATATACTGAGTTACATGTGAGTCTTTTTTTGTGGGGAGGAGAGAGTAAAGGAGAGAAGGGAAGAGAAAGAGAGAGGAAGAGAAAGGAAGAAAGGAAGAGAGAGAAAGAGGAAGGAAGGAAGGAAGGAAGGAAGGAAGGAAGGAAGGAAGGAAGGAAGGAAGGAAGGAAGGAAGGAAAGAAAGAAAGAAAGAAAGAAAGAAAGAAAGAAAGAAAGAAAGAAAGAAAGAAAGAAAGAAAGGAAGAAAGGAAGAAAGGAAGAAAGGAAGAAAGGAAGAAAGGAAGAAAGGAAGAAAGGAAGAAAGAAAGAAAGAAAGAAAGAAAGAAAGAAAGAAAGAGAAAAAGAAAGAAAGGAAGGAAGGAAGGAAGGAAGGAAAGAAAGAAAGAAAGAAAGAAAGGAAGAGAAAGAAGAAAGAGAAAGGAAGGAAGGAAGGAAGAAGAGAGGGAAGGAAGGAAAGAAGGGAAGGAAAGAAAGAAAAAGAAAAAAAAAGACAACTCTCACCAAGAAGAGCGACCAGGAGGAGGATCACGACTATGTAGTTGACGTTTTTCTCCTTGTAGAAATACAGCAGTAAGCAGAACACAATGATCTCCACAAGCTACAAAAGAAGAGATTAAAAAATAATCCATACTCATCCATGTAAACCCTGCCCCACTCACAGTTCCATCTATATAAAAATCCTCCAGAAAAACCCTTTCCTGAGGCCACACCACTCTGTGGTGACAAGTCTTTGTCCTCCAAGTCTATAGAAGCCCCGTGTCCTCTGCACCAGCTAGTGAGGAAGCTCTGAGTGTGGAGTTATGGAGGGGGGGCCCATCACCTGAGAACCAGCCTGGCTAAGCCTGGAGGCAGGATAGGGCAGATTGTGGCTATGTGACCCTGGGTAAGTCCTTTAACCAGACTCTCAGTTTCCTTATCTGTAAAATCAAGGTATCAATAACTATAACACTTACCTCATAGGGTTGTTTTGAGACTCAAATGGGTCCATAAAATCATAGAATTTGAGAGCTGAAAGAGAACTCAGTGGTCATCTCTTCCAACCCATGCCCAATAATAATAATCTCCAGGATAAGGCACCTGCCAAGCAGGCATCCAGCAGCTGCTTGTGGGCCCTTGTAAAGGAGAACCCAACGTCTCTCCAGGCAGCCCTTGGTGCTTTGGGGAGAATCCCAAGGGGTGGAAGCTCTCTCCAACATCAGACTTAGATTTGCCTCCTTACAAAATCCACCCACTGTTCCCAGTTATGCCCTCCGGGGCCAACCAGAAAACATCTAATTTTTCTCTTCAAATACCTGGACCAGGCTATCATGTCCACGTTTTGATCCTCCAAGTTAAACATTAGCAGTTCCTTCGACTGGCGGGTAATGGCCAGAACTGGGGAGGATGGTGTATACTGTGCCAGCTTTCAAGAGCTGTACAAGTGCTAATTAATGTTATTACTGTTCAGAGACATTCATCACCAGGTTAACCGCAAGGCAATGGATTTTTCCGTGACAGCTCACAGATTCAAAGCTGGAAAGGGACCTGAGAGGCCATTTTGCCTAAACTCTCCCCACTCCCCACCCCTCGGGTTGTACACATAAGGAAATGAAGGCCTGGAAAAGCAAAGGAACTTACCCAGGGTCACAGAGTCACTAATCTCAGAGGTGGGACTTTGACCAGGTCTTCCTAATGCCAAGGCCAGCCCTGTGTCCACTAGGACACACTGTCCCTTCTAAAGACTGTCTATGAAGGAAGAGGGGTAGGTGTGAAACATATTAGTGGATGTAATGCCCCCAAGAACGAAATCACAGATCCTTGAAAAAAGAAATCTCTCTCCAAAGTCTTAATGAAGTTTTGAGCTTTAATAGCTGACATTCTCTGTTCTAAGGCCCTTTCCAGCTTTACATTGTAGGTTCTAAGAACAAACTTGGACATATCAGGTCCTAAGGTCCCTCCTAATCTGATAGCCTATGTTCTAATGTCCCTTCCACTTTGACATCCTAACTAAGTTCTAAGGGCCCAGCTCTGGCATTCTCTATACTAAAGCTATGCCCCTCCCAGCTTCATCATTCTGGCTTTTAAGGTCCCTCCCAACTCTAACATGCTAGGTTCTAAGGTCTCTCCCATTTTGACCTGCTAGGTTCTAAGGTCCCTCCCAGTCTGATAATCTGGGTTCTAAGGTCCCTCCCACTCTGACATTTTATGATCTAAGGTCCCTTTCAACTTCTGATATTCTATGTTCTAAGGTCCCTTCTAACTCTTGATACTCTGAGTTCTAAGGTCTCTCCCATTCTGACATTCTAGGTTCTAAGGTCCTTCCCACTCTGACATTCTAGGTTCTACAGGTCCTTCCACTCTGACATTTTATGATCTAAGTTCCCTTCCAACTCCGACATTCTATGTTCTAAGGTGTGGGTTCTAAAGTCTCTCTCACTCTGACATTCTATGTTCTAAGGTCCCCTCCTAGCTCTGACCATTCTATGATTCAATAACCTCAGATACCTTACACGAACACATTTTAAAAAAAGAAAAATACAAAGCCTGTCTCCTAAAAGTATTTATAAGCCAAGCTGTGCCATCTAAGTGAATGCCGCTAAGGCTTCTCTTACCATATATAAAAGAAATGGCCAGCTCACTAAGTGTTTAGTGATGTTTTCTCCCGTCATTTTTTCATGACTGTTGGGTCCAAATGTGACCAGCAAATAAGTGCCTATGATGGCCAAACCACAACCTACAAAAGACAAAACATAACGTCCTGTGGGGAAAACAGAGACACAAGTAAAGACAAGTTAGTCGATTAGTAGATGGAATGGGATACAGTTATACCTCATGAAGGCGAGAGCCAAAGAAAGGAACATGCTGGTCAAGGGAACGTAGCCACGGCGATTAGAAATTAGCCTGGCCTTTCAGGCCAAGAAAGTCCAAAGACAATGAAAACACAACTTGAGCATCTAATGGTCTTACAAACGAAAAGTCAGTGACTGAAGGACAAAAATGTTCCTGCCCTCCTTCACTGCTCCTCAGCCCCAAACTTCACAGAAAGGAAAATAAACAAAGTCAGCTTTGCTCATTACTGGGCTGCACTTATTAAGCCCAGGAATGGGGTGGGGAAGCAGCCTGATTACCTTCAGGGAAGAGGGGCACATCAGGAAAAGTAAATGATAGAGCAGGCAGAAAATGAGAAATGAGAAGACTTACTCAGAAAATCTTTAGGTTTCCATTTTTCTTTGATGAATATGATTCCTATTATGGCACTGGCTGCAGAAAAAGACATGCAGGACCGAGAAAGAAGAGAAAAGGTTTATATCAGGTCCACATGGGATTCCATTCTGGTCTCTTTTTGGGGGGGTCTAAGCCATCTCAAGGTATCACTCTTAATTGTCACTTGTTAATCCTAGATTTGGAATCGGGAAGGGGGGCAAGATTAAGTTATGCCTCCAACATTTATTAGCTGTGTGAATTTAGGCAAGATGCTTAACCTCTCTGGCCTCAGTTTCCCCATCTGTTAACCGAGGAAGTTACATCAGGGAATCTCCTCCAGTTCTAAATGTATTCTCTTCTGTTGTTGTTGTTGAGTTGTTTCAATCGTGCCTAACTCTTTATGACTCCTTTTGGGGGGTTTTCTTTTGCAAGATACTAGCATGATTTGCCATTGCCTTCTCTAGCTCATTTTGCAGATGAGGAAGCTGAGGCAAAGAGAGTTAAATGATTTAGCCAGGGTCACACAGCTAGTAAGCTTCTGAGCTCTGGAAGATAAGTCTTCCTGACTCCAGGCCCACTGCTCTATGCACCATGGTGCTACCTAGCCACTCTTACAACCTGGGATTTAATTGGTGTAGGAACTCTTGGTGAGGTAGCTTCTGCCTAGCACCTGTTCTGTGGCCTAAGCAGGGACCCCAAGAAAGAGCAGTTGACTTGGAGACCTGTAGTGTAGTCATAGCTCTGTTATTAATGGTGTAGCCTAGGCCAGGTCACTTCCCTTCTCTGGGACTCAGATTCTCCTGTTGTAAAATGAGCAAATTGGCTTGGATGGTTGGCAAAAATAACTGGGTTTAAACATGAGGCTTCAAGATGGCCACAGAAGGCATCGTGTGCCTTCCCTCCCTGCCTTCTCTTCCCCAAGATACGTATGCTGTTTCCCCTATTGGGACCATCCTGCCGATGTTCCAGGATCTCTATTTCCCCACCTCTCCCCAAATGCGGCTCAACTGAACACGTGTCTGCCCAGGTCAGTTTGTGGTGCTCTTCCCAGGTACCCAGATTCCTAGGTCTGACTTTCAAGGACACACAATCGAACACGAAGCTCCCTGTATCTTACCAATGACAGACACGGCGCTGAGGGGCACGATGAGGGAGAGAGGCGCGAAGGCGTAGGACGAGAAGACTCCTAGTTCTCCCAGAAGCATCAGGAACAGGCCAAGCCACCATGTCTTGGTCTTGAAGTAGGCCCGGGGGTCCTTGGAGCCCGCCAGCCGGATGTGGCTGTATTTCTAAAAGGACCAAACCAGAGGTAGACAGTGCAAAGAATACCAGATTGGGCTCTGGCTTTAGAGTTAGGATCTGGGTTCAAAGCCTGCTTTTATTTGTGTGCATGTGTACTCAGTTTCCTACTCTGTAAAAAAAGATGAAGGCATTGCCTTTGGAGGCCCCCTCCTGCTCTAAATTTCTGATCCTATAATCCCATTTCAATTATTTATTAGCAGTGTGACCCAGGGCAGTCACACCCTCTATTCAGATCTCAGCTTCCTCACCTGTAAAATGAGAGTATTAGACTACATACATCATCTCTAAAGCCCCTTCTGAAGAGCACGAGATTATGACAAATCACTAGGCCTTATGATTAGTGCAGATGTTTGACAATTGAATTGCCTTGTTTTGCAGCTGAATGATGGAATGGAAGTTAAGACACCCAGCCCTGCTGCTATGTGTGTGACTTTGGACAAATCCCATAAATTTGCTGTTCCTTGGTTTCCTCATCCTTAAAATGAGGGCATTAGACTAGAGGGCTGTCTACAGTCCCTTCTAGCTTTAAAATTCAATGATCCTGTGACTCCCAGACCAGGGAGGGACTTATCAGGTTATCTCAATCAGCTAATAAACATTTGTTAAGCATGTCCTATGTGCCCAGCACCGTGCCCATCTACTCCTATCTATTCCTGAGTAGCAAATGGTTACCCAACCTTCCCTTTGAAACCTCTGGGTCTCCTGAGATAACCCACACTTGGAGAGCTCTGATTATAAAGGTTTTTTTTCATACATTATTAGAGGACGTCTACCTTTGTGTACACCTGTCACACACTGCTCCTAGCTCTGCCCTGTGATGCCAAGAAGAACAAGTGTAATCCTTCTTCCATACGATAGCTCTTCAAATATTAGAAGACACAGTTGGGGATACAAAGAATAGCAAAAGATAGTGCCTGCCCTCAAGGACCTTACAGTTTAATGAACATGCAACATTGTAACTATGTACAGGATAAAGTGAAGGTAACAAAAGGTGCTAGAATTTAGGGGGATCAGAAAAGGCTTCCTGTACAAGGTGGGGGGGGGCAGGGGAGGCGGGGCTTAGCTGAGGCTTGAAGTAGGCCATGGAAGTCAGGAGATGGAGATGAGCATTTCAGGCGGGTGGTGCGGGGGGGGAGGGGGGACGGGGCATTAGAGACAATGTCTGGAGTTGGGAGATAGTTTTTTTCTGAGGAGCAGAGAAGAGGTCAGTGTCGCTGGATCCCAGAGTACATGGGGAGTGTAAAGTAATGAAGACTCTAAAGGTTGGGGAGGACTAGATTATGAAGGGCACTAATATAATAAACACATTAACATAACAAAACAGAGGGTTTTCTATTTGATCCTGGAAGTATTAGGGAGCCAATGGAATTTATTGAGTGTGTGTGTGTGTCATGGTTGGACCTGAGCTTCAGGAAAATCACTTTATTGACTGGGTGGATGATGAAATGTAGTGGGGAGAGACCTGAGGCAGGCCGACTCATCAGCAGCTACTGCAACAGTCCAGGTGGAGGTGATAAGGGCTTTCACTAGGGTGTACCAATATCAGACGTGAGGTGTTATGAAGTTAAAGTAGACAGGACTTAACCTTTCCTTCAACTGATCCTCGCAGGGCATTATTATCAGGCCCTGAACTACCATCCAGGCCCTCTTTATCTGGCCAGGCTCCTATCTGTCCATGTTCTTCCCAAAATGTGATATCCAGAATGGAACACAAAATGGAACATGACCATTTCCACCACCCCCTCATGTTGGGAATTAGATTTTTCCCCCTCAATTCTACAAATATGTACTATATAAAATAGGATTGAAACATTTCAGTCTTATGTTTAATATTGAACCAGTCATTTGTGATTTCATCTGTATGGTGCAACTCTCATTGTGGAAATACCCTCCCGCTGTTACAGATAAGAACTCTTTTGTAACTTATAGTAAAAATCAGTATACACAAAGTCTGCAACATTGTAAATGCAAAGGAAAACAAGCACGCCATAATCAAAAGTTAAAGTGAACGCTGCAACAAAGAATAAGCTTGACCCACAAAGAAGAGTGGGACCCCGCCACACACACTCCTGAGAGGTGGGGAACAGGGAATCTACAAGCATGGAACACGGCACATGTAGGATTTTTAAAAATGGGCTGATTGGTTGTGCCGATTTTTTTCCTCGAGGAAGGAGAAAAATGTAGAGGGAAATTGAGGTGATATATAAACAAACTGTATCAACAAAAATCTAGTTTGAAAAAAACAACTTGCCCAGAACCCCCAGCGTGGAAACTCTCTTAGCAATTCCTCTATGATTTCCAGCCTTAGAAGGCTACCCAAGACACAAGAAGCTAAATCACATGCTCTCAGTCACAGAACAAGGACTTATCCCAGGCAGGTCTAGAACCCAAGTTCCTTTGACTCCAGGGTTGGCTTTTCATCTGCTACACCCCATGAGCTTTCTAGTCCAACTCCCAAGTCCTTTTCAAGGACTTGTGATTTGATTGTGGATGGCTATTCCATCCACTGATGCTGATCACAGCCCCTCTGCAACTTGGGAGATGGTCTTAAAGGGTGTCTGTGACTCAAAAACCTACCCCATTAAAGACACATCCTGGTGACGATTCAGTGCTCCTTGGAGAAACAAACATAGAGTTCATCACAGGGCCCACGCTCCAAAGGGTTCTTACAGGGTAGGACCTGCTGGAGCAGGCTCAGAAACGCCATTAGATGGCTCAGTGGATGGAGTGCCAGGCCTGGAATCAGGCAGACCAAAGGTCAAATCTGGTCTCAGACACTTATTGTGTGACCCTGGGCAAGTCACTTAATCTCTGTTTGCCTCAGTTTTCTCATATGTAAAACTGGGACAATAATAGTACCTCCCTCCCAGGCTTGTTGTGAAGATTAAATGAGATAACAGTTGTAAAGAATTCAGGACATAGCAGACACTTAAAAATGATTATTTCTTTCCTTCCATCCTTCCTTTCTTCTGTTCTTCTTTCTTTCTTTCCTTCCTTCCTTTTCTCCCTCTCTTCTTTCTTTTCCTTCTTTTCTTCTTCTCTTCTATTTTCTTCTTTCCTTCCTTCCTTTTTTCTGATGGCAGAGCCCCCAAGCAGCAAGAGTCATGTCAAAATGGGGCTTTGGAGGAGGGCTTTACCCTTTAGTAGAAGAACATCATTTTTTCTCCCAATACATAAGCATTTATTTTCTCTTCCTTTTATCCCTTTCCCCAATTTGAAATAAAATTAAGAGCCTTTATAGTAAATATACATAGTCAAGCAAAACAAATTCCTACGTCCAAAAATATATTTCTCATTCTGCACCTAGAGTCCACCACCTTTCTGTTAGTCAGTTGATTAAGCACCTACTGTGTGCCAGGCACCATGCTAAGCACTGGAGATGTAAAGACAAAGTAACAGTCCCTGCCATCAAGGGGCTCCCAGTCTAATGTGGGAGACAACACGCAAACAGCTCTGTACAAACAAGCTCCATGTGGGATAAATTAGGGGGAGTCTTGGAGGGAAGGCCCTAGGATTAAGGAGTACGAAGGGCTTCTTGCAGACAGTGGAACTTTTGCTGAGGCTTAAAAGAAGCCAGAGAAGCCAGGAAATACAAACATGTATTTCTCCATCTGTGCACCTGCCCACGACCTCTCTGTCTAGAGATAGGTAGCCTGCTTCATCAGCAGTCCTTAGGAGTCATGGTTGGCCACCATGTTGGCTTGAGGTCCATAAGACATTGACAAAATGATTCTCTCTGAAGTTCATTTAGATGTATTTCATGAGTGGAAAGAGCAATGGCTCCTAGACCTGGACCCAAATCTAACCTCCCATCTTTGCTACCTGTGTGCCCTTGGACAAATTACTCCACTCCTCTGTGCCTCAGTTTCCTTGCATGTAAAATGAAGAGGCTGGAGTCAATGGCCCCTAAAGGTCTCTCACTCTACAATCCTATGAATCTCGGTGCTTAGCACAATGCCAGGTACACAGTAGGCACTTAAAAATGCTTATTTATTGACCACGAAGCTGCACATGCTACAAGGAAGACTCGGAGTCTTCCACGGCAAATAACAAAAAGATGACATTTCCCAACGTGGAGGCTGCATATTTTTTCACCCCCCCCCTTTCCTGGCTCCATTGTCTTCCTACATCTCTTGAAATGTCATTTAAAAGTTTCCAGTTTCTATTTTCTTCTTCTTCAGCTAGACAATAAGGTTTTTGATGATGGCAGGCTTGGCATCTTATTCTCCACTGCATGCCCCATGGAGCTGAGCTCAGGATATTGTAGGCACCCAATAAATGTTTGCTCAATGGGGAAAAAAATCAAATAGCATTGGAGAAAATGATCATCGCTGATGTGTTGGATGACGTTCTGGTTAAACCAGTTCTTGACAGCCAGACACCCTGGCAGGGAGGGAAAGGGAAGAAGCATGTAGGAGAATTTTCTACAGTTCAAGTAGGGCGGTGAAGTTCAAACCCACTCTTGAGTCTGGCCCATTCATAATGGCACCCATAATCCTTAGTAGCAAGGCACTAACATTCCACTTTGCTCATTCACTAATAAGTGTGTATACACCCTATGCTCTTTGCTGGAAATATGAAGATGGAAAATGACATAGGCCTTGCCCTCAAGAAACTTAAATATAGTAAGTGGGGTACAACATGGCAGCTGATAGAGCTAATGGGATCTTTGTCTCCATCGAGAAGCACACCGTCTAGAAATAAGGACATAGCATTCCTACCGTACTCTGCCCTAGAGACCACAAGTAGAGTATCATGCCCAGTCCTGGGCAGTATTTTAGGGAAGGACACTGTTGAGCAGGAGAGCAATTCCAGGAGGGCACATATCCGTGACGATGAAGGACCTCAACTCCATTCCATATGAGAATCTGAATTCTTAGTCTAGAGAAGACTCAGGATGGGACACGGCAGCCATTTTCAAGTATTTGAAAGGCCTGGAAAAGGGATTCAATTTGTTCTATTTGGCCCCACAGGGCAGAATCTGGAGCAATGTGTGGAAATGTCAAAGACCCCAATTCGGCCTTGATGTCAGGACGATCTTCTGACAGAGTTATCCCAGCATAGAATGGGCTGCTTCAGGAGGAAGAGAGTTCCCCCTCATTAGAGCTATCTGAGCAAAGGCCAGATGAACACTAGGGAGATGTATGCTTGATGGCATTTGGGGTCAGACTAGATGGATCACTGATTTAGTGATCGAAAAGCCCTTGGAGAGCATCTAATCCAACTCCCTTGTTTTACAATTGAGGGAACTGAGTTCCGGAGAAGTTATATGCTTTGCCCAGGGTTACTGAGTTCCCTTCCAATTCAGATTCAGTGAGGCAGCTGGTGATACAGTGGATGGGGGGCTGAACCTGGAGCCACAAAGACCTAAATTCAATTCCACCCTCGTGACCCTGGGCAAGTCACTTAACCTTTGCCTGCTTCAGTTTCCTCATCTGTAAAATGGAAATAATAATAATAGCGCCTACCTCTCAGGGTTGTTGTAAAGATAAAATATTTGTAAGTGCTTTGCCATCCTTAAAATTCTATATAAATGGTGGCTGTTACTATATCGTGCATGTTTTATATGAACCTATCTGTTGTGTTTGTCCTTTGTTTTCAAAGAAGATCATGACATCAGGGAGATGATGACATGACTTGCAGTTGACTCTGATTTGAGTGAGAAAGGGCTGTGCAAGGTCACCAGCCTCACTTTCTCCTCCAGAGCCATCTGAGTCCAGTGGCCTGATATTCATCAGGATGACTGGAGATGGCCCAGGATGCACCCATCTGTATATGTTTTATCTCCCATGACCCCTAGGAGAATACAAGCTATATGAAATCAAGACTTTCATTTTTGTATCCCCAGTGCCTAGCACAGAGCAGATGCTCAACTGGTTAAATTTTAGCAAATGGATTCAGATACCCAAATGCATGGAGCAGAGTGCCCGAGGCAGAATCAGGGCTCGGTCCATAATTACAGACAGGAAGGCCCCATATACAAAGCACAGAAGAATGTGAGCAGAGCCCGGCAAACCAGGGCCACTTAAAGCTGAGCTCTGACTTGCTTTTCCCAATGGTGCCGAGGACTGACACTCACCTGGAGATTGAGGGCTATGCTGACGACAAGATGTCCAAAAATAGCCAGCAGCGCGCCGATCAAGTTTTCCTGCAAGGAAAATGAAATGGGCTGAGATGAAACCCTGGGCCCAGTCACAGGAGACAATGATGCCCATAAGACCAAGTGAGATAAGGTCCAGAAGCAGCAGAAGAAGGCAAAAATAAAAGAACCACTCAACACAAGAATACCCCAAAGTAGTTATATTTAAGATGGAGTCAGATTCATAGATCCCTAGGCTTTTGGAGCCTGTGGGAGGAGCAAAGTCTGCCAGGTAGGCTAGGCTAATTTTTTCCTCTAAGAGTCGGAGAACCTGTCCCTGATGGTCCAGGGGGTTAAGGATCCAGCTGCTGCTCCTACTTCCTGATTTCCAAGGGGGAGAGGAAAAAATGCCAGACCACAGGAGTCAGCGCCCTTCAGGCTTGGAGGATGTCTCACTGACATGCCAGTCACCACAACCAATATACCCAGGGCCTCCATCCACCTGAACCAGTACTGTATCTTTGCTAAGCATCCTTTCTATGCTATGGCTAAGTAAATATCTTTTTCTTAACTGTCAGACAGCCTCCAAATATCTCATTTTGTTCTGATCCTGTAACTGAAGCACCAGACTGACACGAAGCATGTCCAGCCTGTAATAGAACTGGAAGGGACATTAGAACACAAGATATCGTTGCTGGATGGATGGTACCTTGGAACTGAGAATGTTCAACTTGGGAGAGACTCGGGAATTTAGGATGAGTGAGCTGGAACACAAGAGGTAAAATTCTAGGATAACAGATTTAGAGACAAAGGGCACAATCTAGTCCTACTCCTTCTTTTTTAGATGGGGAAAACAAAGGCCTCAGTGAACCTAACAGACTTTCCAAAAGGCACAAAAATATGAAATTGTAAAACCGAGATTTTAACCCAGGGCCATAGACTTCAAATTCCATGCTCTTTCTTCTTTTTTTTTTTTTTTGACACAATGCCACCTTCCTAACGTAGAAACTAGAGAAGACTTTTGAAAACAGAAAGTTAAAAACAAATGGGAACTTAGAGATCCAACCCCTGATTTTACAGATGGGACAAAACAAAGCCAAGAAACTGAATGCTACGTTGAAATGCTTTGTCCAAGGGCACCCAGCTTTTGACTCTGCTACTTACTGGCTGGTTGAGCTTGAAGTGGGAGTGATTTTCCTACTCTGTGACTCAGTTTCCTCATCTGCAAAATGGGGGGAGGGAGTGGGCTGAGATGGAGTTGGTCTAGGTGGGGAACCTGTGACCTTGAGGTCACATGCAGCTCTCTAGGTCCTCAAGTGAAGCCTTGTGACTGAGTCCAAGTTTTATAGAACAAATCCTTTTGTTAAGGAAATCTGTTCTGTGAAGTATGGATTCAGTAAAAGGGCCATACTTGAGGACCTGGAGGGACACTCATGGCCTTGAGGCAGCAGGGTCCCTGCCCCTGATCTATATCATCTCTAAGATATCTTTAAACTCTAAAACCCTATGATTCCATGCTAAGAGAGGTAGAAAACAAGGGTAGAGGAAATTAGAGGGTTATTGAGACTAGAAGGACTGGAATTCCACTTCTAGAAAGGAAACTGAATTCTGGGGGCGAGTGAAGAATATTTTCTCCCTTTTCTTTATTTTTCTTGCTCTTTTTTTTTCCAACATGGTCAATGTGGAAATATGTTTTGCGTGACCACATGTAGAATGGTATCATATTGCTTGCCTTCTCAATGAGTGGGGTTGGTGCTTGAAGGAAAGAGAGAATTTTGAATTGAAAATAAAATTTTTTAAAAAAGGGCTGGAATTTAAGAATTCCTTAAAGGATCAAGCCAAATCGACACAGGGCATTTTTTCTACCTATCAGGCAAAGAAAATAGAAATAGTAGAATGCAAATTTTTATTTCAAGGCCATCTGTGTATATACACATACATATTATAAAGGTATCTATAGCTATTTCTCTGTGTGTGTGTGTGTATATATATATGCATATGTATATATATATATACACACACACACACCTATATATACATACATAAGTGTATGTATGTGTATGTATATATATACATATATATGTATATATATGTCTATGTGTATATATATATATATATGTATATATATACCATCAGTTGATGGACCTGGTGAACTAGTGTTAAAGACCTACTTTACAGTAATTTTTTTCCATGAATGCTGAGGGAGAGGCATTGTGGTAGTGTAGCAGATAGAGATCTGACCTGGGAGTCCTGAAGATCTTGGTCCAACTTGTCTCTGACTAGCTGGATGACGCTAGGCAAGTCTCTCATACACTCAGTGACAATCAGCCCCCAGCCAATCCTTTAAGACTGCAAATTACAGAGGGCTGTTCAGTCTGTATTGGTGGAGGGAATTTCCACACTGGAAGTTACCTACACTTTTGTTTAAAAACCGAAACCCAAAAACAAGTACAGATAGAGCAAGTTTAAAATAGATCAGCCTATTTTCCATAAACTCCCTTGTGTATGTGAAAACTATTTAGCTAACAAGTCATTATTACTAATTGGCACTTACAAACTAGGTCCTTTTATTCAAAGATTTCAAAGGGCCTCAGACGGTTAATTATGTCTCAAAAGCCTTCTGAAGTGATGATTGTTCAGTTTTATAGTTTTCTGAGGATTTTTCTTCTTCTAGAGTTGAGCAAACTGAGGTTGGGACATACCTGAGGTCAGCTAGCGAGGGGCACACAGCACTACTCCTACACTTTGGTCTGACTCCCCATCTCTTGGCTTCCATCGCTTAGACAAGGGACTTCCCAATCTTATGAAAGTAGGGTTGTCACATTAAGATCTCCTCTCCCAGGGTTCCATGGTTCATGAGCGCGGCTGGAAGCTCAGCCCAACCCCTACAAATACTAAGTGGAATGCAGCAGCCACACAGCCCACCCCGGGCACTACCATTCACAGGATTTAGAAATGGAAGACATTGCCTAGTTTGAGCCTCTTATTCTAGACGGCCCAAAAGGGTGCTGTGACTGGGCCAAGGTCACACAGGAAGTAGCAGAGCTGGGATTGAGCCCCTCTGTCCTTTGACTCCAAATCTAGGTTGCCAATTCTGGAATGGTATAGCAGACAGAGAGTTGGCTTTGTAGACAAAGGATCTGGGTTCAAATCCCTATTCTGATCTCTTACTACTTTTATGATGCTGGACTGGCCTTTTGCTCATCCTTGGCTGTTTGCTCCTCTGTTTTTTAAAAAAGTGCTTGGACAAGATGGCCTCTGAGGTCCCTTCTGGTCTAGTAATCCCAAGTGTGATTTCCCCCATACTTCCCAACTCACAATTTTTCAGGTCAGGTTTTAATAACAGCCACAGAAAACAATTCAGGCAGTTAGTCAATAAACATTTACTAAGTGCTTGTTAAGTGTCAGGCACTGTGCTAAGGATACAAAGAAAGGCAAAAAACAGTTCCTGCCCTCAGGGAGCTCCCAGTCTAATGGGGAAGGCAACACGCAAACAGCTCTGTACAAACCAGCTATATAAAGGATAAATAGGAAATAATCCACAGAGGGAAGGCACCAGAATTAAGAGGGGTGGGGAGAGGCTTCCTGTGGAAGGAAGTATTGGAGCTGGGACTTGAAGGAAGCCTGGAGGCTGAGATGAGGAAGGGGAACCTTCCTGAAAGCAGAACAACAACTCAAACCAGATCCTTCCTGATGCTGAAGGATAAATTTAATAGCATTAAATTAGCAGCATACTCCAATCTGTGTTTCTCTCAAAGACTAAGATGCTGGTGCTTCATTTTCATAAGAGAGAAACGCTTCCCTTCCTAAGCAGATGACATTCTGCATGCCCATCTTGTCAAAAGCAATTCCAGCCAAAATCTCCCCCTTCTACTGGAAGCCTCTCCCCACCCCTCTTAATCCTGGTGCCTTCCCTCTGTTGATTATTTCCTATTTATCTTTTATATAGCTGGTTGTACAGAGCTGTTTATAAGTTGCCTTCTCCATTAGACTGGGAGTATCTTGAGGGCAGGGGCTGTCTTTTACTTTTCTTTGTATCCTTAGCTCTTAGCACAGTGCCTAGCCCTAGTAGGCATTTAATAAACATTTATTGACTGATTTGTCAATGCTTTGTTAAAATGATGTTTTCCTCCTCCTGTTTTCTCAGGCTTTTCCTTGGGAATGTCTCAAGAGGGGAGAAGAAGGTTAAAAATAATGATATGTCCCTGCCATAAAAAGGAGGGTCAACAAAACATTTTTTAAAATGCAAAGAAGTTCAGAAGAAAGCATCAACAAACAGGACAGTTTGGGAGCAATGTATGGAATTATTATAGACTTTTTAAAAAAAATGCAAGTGATATGAAATGGAGATTCAAAATTTCATATCCAATCCTTGTTTTGTTTTCCACCATTGTATGTGGATATGCTCTTTTGGGGGGCATTCAAGTTCAGAATAAAAAGTTAATTTAAAAAAAAAGTCAAGGACAATACATTTAATAGCCTGCCATTCACTGATGCATTCTGACTTAAATGTGAAGATTCTTAGCCATGTCAAACAACTACTGTTTATATATATAAAGCACTTTAAAGTTTGTAAACCACATTGCATCTATTATCTCATTGATCACTCAACCAATTAAACATTTATTAAGCACCAATTGTGTTGCCTCTCACCATGGGGATACAAAGACAGAAAAACAACCTTTGACCCTCACAACAACACTATGAGAGATTATTCTTCCCATTTCACAGATGAAGAAATTGAGGTTTGGAGAGATGAAGCCTAGCCAGCTAGTAGGTGGGAGGCTGAGACTCTGAGGCATCATGGTATCAAGGGGAAGGCCCACCACACTCTCCAGTGCAGCTCAAACAAGATTAAAATGTAATTGGGAAATTTTAACAAAATAAATAAAAATACAATAGAAGATAGATAACATTAATATGTGATTTTCTAAGTGACATTTCAGCCTGCAGGGATCTCTATGTCTGGTTTTGGGTGTAGTGAATAAAGCTCTGGACTTAAGAGTCAGAGTTCAAATCCCACCTCAGATCACTATTGTGTGTTTCTGGACAAGTCACCTAACCTCTCTTGGCCCTAGGTGCCTCATCTGTAAAACGAAGAAGGTGGAAAATCAACGACCCCTAGGGTTCCTTCTAGCTCTATATCTATGATCCCACCATCCTTAGTGCTTACACTGGATTTGGAGTCAAAGGGTAGAATGGGGAAAACAATGCAATTAGAGACAGATGCATACAGACCTTGGACAAGTCACTTGACTTAGCTGAGCCTTGGTTTCCTCATTTGTAAAATGAGTCACGATCCTCGCACTACCTACATCTGGGGGCTGATATAAGGGAGACGCTTTGTAAAACTTGAGGATCCACAGACGTGGGAATGACTCCACCATGCCAGGCTGTGTCTCAGAGAACGCAGGCAGGCTTTCCACCTACTTATTGATATAATGCAATTGCCTTTGAATGATTGGGGGCGAGGGTTGGGTTGGTTGACTCAGATGACTCAGTTCTGCATCTATGGGCCTGCAGTTCACAAAGCTGGGTTTGATCTAGCCTCCTCTGGAAACAGAGAGTACTAGGGAAAAAAAAAGGAGAGGCTTCTCTGACAATGAATCGGCAAACTCTTACAGAGAGCCCGGTGTAATTACAGGCACTTACCAGCTTCTTGACCTGCCTTCAAAGCCCAGTGCTCTATGAAAACCCTGCTCTGCCTCTGAAGCCTGTGCAGAGCATTGCAGCTGAGTTAAAAGCGGTACAAGGTCTGGGAGACTCTGATGTCAAGGGCTCATCACCTCATCGGGGAGATGGGGGAAGATACACAGAAAAAAGGAAATGAAATAACAAGGCACTGAAGGAGTGAAATAGATCATACAGATGAGGGGAATTCATGTCTGTGCCTGGGAAACAAGCTGTGTGGAGACATAGCTGGGCATTTACCCCTGTAGGGGCTACAGAGGCAGCTACCAGAGATCCAGAAAAGGGAGTTCTAGCCAACACGGTCCTCACTCCGTAGAGAAACTGATCTGATTTTATCAGTGGCATCAACATCAAAGAGGAGGCATTACTGTTACTGCCTGCTTTGTTGCTGCACCCTAAGGATCATCTGAAACCTTCCCCAGGTGGGGGAGGTTTTAGAATTAGAATGTGAGCTCCTTGAGAGCAGAGAGCATCCTCTTCCGCTAGTATCTCTCCCTGGTGCTTTGCATACTGTAAATGCTCAATAAATTCACTTTTTCATCCATGAATGAGCAAATGAAGGTGTGGACAGTGGCAGGACCACCACTTTCCTTGCTCTGGATTCTCCTTCTCTCTTAATGCTGCCTAAGACGATATAACCTTTATTCAGGGTAAGTAGGTAGTTTAGTGAATAGAGGGTTGGGTCTGGAGTCAGGAAGACCTGAGTTCAAATCCAGTCTTAGATACATACTAGTTGTGTGACCTAGGGCAAGTCACTTGGTATCTGTCTCAGTTTACTCATCTAAAAAATAGGAATAATAATAGCATCTATATGCCAAGGTTGTTCTAAAGATCAGATGAGATAATACTTGTAAAGCAATTATGCCTGTCACATAGTAGGTACTATATAAATGCTAGTTACTAATTATTATTAAGTAATTTTATAATAACAATGTATTTATAAATATAATTTATAACTAATTAATAATTAAATTAGTTATTATTAATAATTTCCATCACATGTACTATGAACTCATTTGGACCTTGAAGTCTAAGCTCCAAAAAGCTCAAGATTTTTATCACAAGAACAGCTGCCTAGCTATTTCTCTACCATATTGGATTTGTGCAGACAATCCCCTGTGATTTCTGTCCATGTCTTTCCAATAAATCCTCCATAGTGCATCTACTCATTGTATTGGCAGCCTCTGTTTAATATGCACATCATATTTTTATTCATGACTTCCATGCCTAGTCCTTGATTCTGTCTGTATAAAACCTCTCACCTTAAAGCATCATTCAGTCGAACCTTTATCTTGGGCCAGGAAACTGCTAGACTTGGGTCTGTTTTTCCCCAGACATATCGGAGCAGCTTCAGCAAGCTTCTTGAAGCAGCTGTGGCTTCCTCTTCCTTTTCAGCTTTCCTCTCTCTAAAACACAGTCTTGTAACCAATTCTCTTCTGGCAAACCCAGTTTCATCAACTAACCAACGAACAAGCATTTACCTAAGAATGTCTACTATATGCTAGGCACTGGAGAGACAAAGACATAAAAGAAATGGTCCCTGCCCTCAGTAGGCTTATATTCTACTAGGGGAATATGACAAACACACAAGTAACCAGTCAACAAGTATTGCGTACCTCCTCTGGGCCAGGCACCGAACAATGGGCTGGACACCCACAGTGAAAAGTCAGACAGTCCCTGTCCACATGGAGCCAACTGGCAAGAGGCGATTCCACCTCTGGAGCTTCTTACTAGATATGTGGCTATGGCTAAAATCACTTTAAACTCTTGGAACCTCGGTTTCCTCACCTGCAAAATTGGGTATCAATCACCCAAGGCCATCCTTGAAGTTCTAATGAGTCAATAATGTTAAGTCCTCCAAAAATATCTCTATCAGTTCCTGCCACTATTATCACCTCCTCTATGGCTTCATTTAACCTGGGGAAAGCTTAGGTTGCCGTCTCAAATATCACACGGAAAAAAAAAAAAACAACAACAACAATCCAGACTAAGGTAACCACGGCCTTAATTTAAAATACAAACAAACGCTGGGCTGTTGGTTCCCATGCCCCAGCCATAGATCAAAGGTCCCACCATCCCTGAAGCCTTCCTAGGACATCACAGCCTCCGAAATAAACAACTGAAGGGTAAACTGAATTTACTCAATTTAAAAAAAAAAAGATTGCTACATCAGTCACTACCCAATAAACAACCTCCCTGGGTCCCAGTTTTCCATCTAAAAATGAAGGGATTGAATCCAACGGGCACCTCTCAACTCCAGTTCCACGAACCTCTGATTCTATGAACTTTCCCCTCAATTTCTTTAACTGCTCCTCTCCATTAAAAAAAAAAAAGTTGAATAAAATCACGATTGTAACTGTTGGCACAGGGAACTGCTCACTTTTGTAGTTTGCTTCTATCGACATTCTCCCCAATTTCAAGATGAAGAACTGAGGTCAAGGGACTTGTCACAGAGGTCACAAAAATAGGAGATTGAGAATACAGTGGAAGAAGTACTGGATTAGGAAACATATATTCAATGCTAGGCATAAGGGGACAGAGTCGTGGGCTTGGAGTCGGGAATACTCATGTTCCTGAGTTCAAATCCAGCTTCAGACACTTACAAGCTCTGTGACCCTGGGTAAGTCATTTTACCCTGTTTGCCTCAGTTTCCTCATCTGTCAAATGAGCCAGAGAAGGAAGTGGCGAACCACTCCCGTATCTTTGCCAAGAAAACCCCAAACGGGGTCACAAAGAGTCAGACACAATGGAATTGACCAAACAAGTCCAATGCTAATCCAGACATTTACTTCCTATGTGATTTTGGACGAGTCATCTTAACTGTGAGGTCCCTTCCAGCTAGGATCCTATGATTCAAACCCCAGTCTCCTGAGTCTGAATACAACACTGTTTCTCTTCTCCTGGATTTGCCCTTTATTGAAAGAGTTACAAAGAGAGGCTTGGACTGATGGGAAAAAAATTGTATGGGACATGTGTGATGGAGAGGAAGGCCTTCTTAGGGGTGTGGATGTTGGCAGCCTCTGAAATTGCAAACGTGATGGTTTTTGGCTATCTCTCTCTTCCACAGAAAGAAACAATGTGCCTTCTCTTCCATTTATCTGGAATATATGCCGGTTGACTTGCTCTGAAGAACACTTATAATGAGTTGACTTGGGCCTGCTCCTTTCCCTGTGACTAACCAGCATTTCAAATGCCCAATGGGCCATAGGAAGGGAGAAGTGGTGGTCCCAGGTTGGAGTTCTCAACTGATCCAGCCCAAACACTATTTCAGCATACCACTTGAGGAGGAGTGTGATTAATGGGAGGACATTCGAACTCTGGAGGACCCCATGACCAAGTCAGTCTCTCCTCCTTCCCTGCTATACATCAAATCCTGCTTGAGAAGCCTGAATTCACCATAAGGCATTAGTACTATCTGACGATCATTTAATGTGGGACTCATCCAAAGGCATAATTTCAAAAACAGACAATATCTTGACTCAAGGAAATGAAGCTATAAAAGTGTTTTTTTTTTCCCCGACAGTGGGTAGTCAGCTGTTTTTAGGTATGGATACCTCAATAATAATAACAGCTAGTGTTTATATAACACTTTGAACAAAGCATTTTACCAGTTTTACCTCATTTGACCCTCACAACAATCCTATGAGATAGGTGCTGTTATTATCTTCACTTTACAGATGTGGAAACTGAGGCAGACAGAGGTTAAATGATTTGTCCAGGGTCACACAGCTAGTAAATATCTGAGGAATGATTTGAACTCAGGTCTGCCTGACTCCAGATCCAGAGCTCCATCTACGGAACCATCTGGCCAGATTTAAATTCTATTAATTCTATTCTCCCCGGCCAATTGTTAGAAACTGACAGTGAATCAAGGGCCTGTTCCTAGGAGAATCAATAGTAGAGGATTAGGGAATCATAGAATTTTTCTTTTTTGGTTAGAAGAACTCTAAAGATTCATTTAAGCCAATCAGGGATAATAAATTTTTATGGGCCTTAGATGATCTTTGAGGTGCCTTTAAGCTCCGACAGTTTTGTCTTAAAGTCTCTTCTAGCTCTGACATTCTCTGTTTCACTACTAGCTCTGACATTCTGAGCTCTAAGGGCCCTCCCAGTTCTGACATCCTATGTTCTAAAGGCCCTCCCAGCTCAGATATTCTGTGTTCTAAGGACCCTCCCAGCTCTGACATCCTGTGTTCTAAGGGCCCTCCCAGCTCTGACATCCTGTGTTCTAAGGGCCCTCCCAGCTCTGACGTCCTGTGTTCTAAGGGCCCTCCCTGCTCTGACATCCTGTGTTCTAAGGGTCCACCCAGCTCTGACGTCCTGTGTTCTAAGAGCCCTCCCTGCTCTGACATCCTGTGTTCTAAGGACCCTCCCAGCTCTGACATCCTGTGTTCTAAGGGCCCTACCAGCCCTGATGTCCTGTGTTCTAAGGGCCCTCCCAGCCCTGATGTCCTGTGTTCTAAGGGCCCTCCCAGCTCTGACATCCTGTGTTCTAAGGACCCTCCCAGCTCTGACATCCTGTGTTCTAAGGGCCCTACCAGCCCTGATGTCCTGTGTTCTAAGGACCCTCCCAGCTCTGATGTCCTGTGTTCTAAGGACCCTCCCAGCTCTGACGTCCTGTGTTCTAAGGGCTCTCCCAGCCCTGTGTTCTAAGAACATCCTGTGTTCTAAGGCTTCTCTCACCTCTGACATTCTCTGTTGTACTAGCAGCTTAGAGACTCCATGATTCTATGCTCTTCTACTACCTAAAAAATGATAAAATCTTGTATTTTGAAGAGAACATATTGTATGTTAAGAGGGAAAGCTGGAAAAAAAAATTAGCCTTTTAGTAGAAATTGTTATTTGACTATAAACTGAACTTTAATTATATATTCTGAAGGCCCACATCTCTTCTGCCAATGACACTTTCTATTTAAATGGCAAGCTGATCAAGGTGGCATCATTTAATATTTACTGAATGCCCACAGCCTACCAGGCCCAGTACAGAAAACAAGTCTGTATTAAATTTCCCCTGCTTGTCCCAAGGAGCGGTTGATCAAAGGGAGAGAGAAGACACAGTGCAACTGTATAATCTTTGGCTGTTTCCGCCACCTGTAACTTAGGTTGGCTCCGGAGAAGGAGTGGCAGCTGAAGGCCAACACCCTGACATCTCAGGATTCTAAGAAATCCCGCCTTCCCTCACTCTCTTCAGAGGACACTTTCCCCTACCTCCAAGCTGTCTGTGAAGCTTCCTTTGCCACTGTGGTACAGAATCATAGAATCTCAGGGTCAGAAAGGACCCCAAGGGGCATCAGGTCTAAACCTCCTCCCTGAACCAGGAAGCATCCTTTCCACGTGGTCATCCCAGGCTCTGATTAAACAACTCCAGTAAAAGGGAGGCTCCTAACCTCATCAGACAACTCATTCCACTGAATGAGGAATGAAGCATTTAATTGCTAGCCACACGCAAAGCACTGAGGATACAAATGGAAGAAGAGTAAGACAGTCCCTATTCTTGACATTTAATAGAGGAGACAGCATACATGGAAGGTTTCAGCTGTAAGGTGGAAAAGTCCCATAGTCCTTAGGGAACAACAGCAAAGTAGACAGAGAAGCCTCTTCTATACCCCATGCTGCCTAATGCTGACTGAGAGCTTTACTTGAGCCTCCCACAGTTTACATTCTCCCCCAACTCTGCACCGCTTGGCTTTTATTAGAGAATGTCAGCTCCTTGAAGACATTCCCTTCTGTCTTTGGTCTGAACCTGGGCTCACAAAGACTGGAGTTAGCATCCTGCCTCTAGGCACTTACTAGCAAGCTGCTATGGGTCTCTGAGCCTTAGTTTACTCATCTGTACAACAGGGATAATAATAGCACCTACCTCACAGGGTTGTTGTGAGGATCAAGTGAGATAATACTTTTAAAAGGTTTTGCAAACTTTAAAGCCTTCTCTTTCTCTCTCTCCTTCTCTCTCCTCCCTCATTCCCTCTCTCTTCTATTCTCTTCTCCCCCTCCCTCTCCCCTTCTCTTCTCTCCTCTCCCTCCTTCCCTCTCTCCCCCCCTCTGTCCTTCCCTCCTTCTCCTCTCTTCTTTTTCCCTGCCTCCTTCTCTCCTTTCCTCCCCTCCATCTCTCCATATACATATGCATATATGTATACACACATAGACACAGGTATGCATATATCCTTATATAGACACACATGCATATATGTTTATATATACACACAGACACATATATGTACATATCCTTATACACACACATATGCACATATGCTTGAATATACACACGCACATATATGTATAGATACACAGGCACATATGCATATATCCTCACATATACACATACACATATGCATATATATAATTATACATACACACATATACATATATCCTTACATAAACACAGGCACATATATGCATACATACTTATATACACACATATACCTATACACACATATGTATATAAACACACATATATGTATATATACACACATACACACATATATGCATATATACTTATATATACACATACACACATATATGCATATGCTTATATGTACACATATATGTGTGTATGTGTATATATCTAGTATATGTGAGTTTATGTGCATACACATACATATGCTATTATTCTCTTTGTAAATTCAACATATAACACAGTGCCTAGCACATGGTGGGAGATCAGTAAATGCTTTTTAATTGAATTTTTATTAAGCCCAAAGCTGTCTTCCTTTGCCTTCTACTCACTGGCTCTAGTTCAGGCCTCTGGAGCCACATAAGGAGTACAGTATACTGGACAGAAGACCAGACAAAGAGTCATGAAGACCTAGGTTAACGTCAGGGAGTGCTGAAGCCTGGCTCGTTCCTCCAATGTTCAATTTTCAGTGGTGGGCACTTACACCTTTGAAATGAGCAAACTAAAAATCAGAGTTTATTAATTGTATAGGCTTCAGGAAGGGATAGAAAAAATGTTAATAATGAGCAATGATCTTTAAAGTCTATTGGTTTCAAAAAGCTTGTTGTCAAACACTTACCAGCACATTCCTGGTTAAACTCCCACTTCAGACACTAAGTTGTTTGACCCTGGGTAAGTAACTTAATGGCTTCATGGTTTTCTCCTCTATAAAATGAAGGTGTTGGGCTAGATGGGGGGTGGCTAGGGGGCGCCATAGTGGATAGAGTACCAGGCCTGGATTCAGGAAGACTCCTATTCCTGAGTTCAAATCTGGCCTCAGACACTTACTAGCTGGGTGACCCTGGGCAAATCACTTAACCCTATTTGCCTCAGTTTCCTCATCTTGAAAATGAGCTGGAGAAGGAAATGGTGAACCACTCCAGTATCTTTGCCAAGAAAACCCCAAATGAGATCACAAAGAGTTGGACATAACTGAAAAACAAAACAAAAACAGGGCTTAGTTGGCTACTCAGGTCCTTTCTCACTCTAAATTCAGGCTCTCATTTCCTTTTCTACACATCAATTCTTAAGATATTCTAAGAGACACTACTCCTTCCCTCAGTCTTCATTTCTCTAGACTAAAAAAAAAAAAAAATCCCCGTTCCTTGAGCCAATTTTTAAATGGCTCGGTTTCAAGTTCCTTACCCATGTTGGTCACTTAGCTCAGCTAGTCATTGTCCTGCCTAAAATGTGGTACCCAGAACTGAACTCAAGTCCCCAGATCTGTTCTGATCAGGGCAAGTAAAGTGGAGTCAACAAGCATTCATTAAGCACCCACCTTATACCAGGCACTGTGCTAAGCCCTGGGAATACAAAGACAGTCCTTGCCCAGAGGTGAAGGATGCTAGGATTTGTTTTATGTTAAACTCTTTATACAGCCTGAGATTATTCTCTAGGGGACCGAATCCTTTCCTTTTGTGTACTAAATACTTACATTTTCTTTTCTCTTCAGCTATGGCCAGAGACTACAATCAACCCCACGTACGCAGTTACAGTTATGCAGAGCCAACTGACACGGTGACTCCAGAACCTGGTTAATTTTCTCTATGAGTTGAGGAAAGTCCCTCTATGAAAGCAAATCTGCAACTATCCGCAACCTATACTCATAGAGAATTTTCTGCACAAAACAGGTACTTTTTCAGTTCTAGGCATAAGAGGTATATTTTCAAGATACAGTCCTCTAATTAGTCCCTTGTCCCAAGGAAAGAAAGAACTTTTAGTAAAATGTAAGTTCCTAGGGCAGCGATGGGGGAACCACAAAGACTCATCTTCATGAGTTCAAATCTGGCCTCAGACACTTACTACCTCTATGACCCTGGTCAGGTCGCTTTACCCTGTTTGCCTCGGTTTCCTCATCTATAAAATGAGCTGGAGAAGGAAATGACAAACCGCTCCAGTAGCTTTGCCAAGGAAATCTCAAATACAGTCACGAAGAGTCGCATGACTGAACAGCAACAACGAGCACCTTGAGGGCAGGCCTGTTTTGGTTTTTTTTTTTCACATTTGTGCCCACAGGACCTAGCAGAGTATTTGGCATGGAGTGACTTGTCTATTGAAATGAACTTGCCATTCAAACGACAACGTAGAAACCTCATCAGGGCAGCTCTTGACCCACTATAATGTTATGACGAATGAGGCATTTCCTAAACCCCGTCACAAAGAGCCACACAATTACTGTTCACTGGTGTAGCTTTGGATCCAAACACCTAAAAACAGCCCAGCCATTCACTTGGGCTAAAATGTCCCTCTCACTTCTCAGAGTGTAAATTCACAGGGCCACCAAGAGCGCCCACTCACAGAAAGCTCATTCACTTTGGTCTGAGGCTTCTGAAATCTGGCCAAAAAAAGATCACATTCTGGACAGAGGTCTCTCTCACTTGAATTCTCTCGGACCTCCTTAACCCTATTTCTATATGGGGCAGCTAATTAAAAAGCATAATTAGTCTGGCTTAATAAATGTTTGTTGAATGAAATTCTGTCCTGGTGGGAAGGAGAAAAGAAAGGGCAAGGTAGAAGTCAAAAAGTACTAATGTCTGGTCTGATCTGTTATACAAAGTTAAACATTTCAGGCTTACATTCCACTGAACTCTTTTATTACTGTTTTGGTCCAAAGATGGGTTGCAGATTTCCCCTTAATTGTGGCTTGTAGAAAAACTGAGTAAGACCTATCACTATGTTCTGGGCTAGAATATGTGTGTGTGTGTGTGTGTGTGTGTGTGTCCTATCTCTTGACCAATAGCATATTTGGGCTTAAAAACCCTGGGAGATCAAGATGTACTCAGGTGCACTGGAAAGAATTCTAGTCTTGGAGTAAAAGACCCGAGGTTTCTATTCTGGCTCTGTCACTTACTAGACAAGTCCTTGACTCCGGACGAGTCACTATATTTCTCTAAGCCTCAGTTTCTCTACCTGTAAAATAGAGATAATAATGTCTTGCACCATCTACTTCCCCCCAAAAACAAAATGAAACAAACAAAAGCAAAAAACTTTGTACAAACTATAAAGCAACATGTAAATGTAAACTGTTACAGTCCTAGAATGTCGCTGTTCAAAACAGATTGGACCAAAATCTGTAACTTATTAAACAGATTTCAAGTGCTCTTCACTTTTTGCAAATGATGCATAATAATTAGGATGATTTCACCAAGGAACATCTGGACATATTCATGAATATAACAGTAGAGAGATAGAATGCTGGGCCTGGAATCAGGAAGATCCAAGTTCAAATTCAGCCCCATACATTTACTAGCTACGTGACCCTGGGCAAGTCACTTAGGTGCCATTTGCCTCAGTTTCCTCATCTGTAAAATGGGGATAATACCAGCACCTTCCTCCTAGGTTTGTTGTGAGGCTCAAATGAGATGATTGTTGTTCAGTCATTTTTAATTGTATCTGACTCTCTGTGACCCCATTTGGGGTTTTCTTGGCAAAGATACTGGAGGGGTTTGCCACTTGAGGAAACTGAGGCAAACAGGGTTACGTGACTTGCCCAGGGTTACTCAGCTAGCAAGGGTCTGAGACCAGATTAGAATTCATCAGGTCTTCCTGACTCCAGGCTCAGCTCTCTACCCACTGTGTCACGTAGCTGCTGCCCTTGGCACATCGTAAGTGCCATGTAAATGTTAGCTATTATTTTTCCAATGGGTGGCACATAACAGGTACTTAATGTTTGTTGACAAATGATGTGACATACTTGGAACTAGAAATGCCACAGAAGCTACTAGGGGCAAAAGCAGCATGAGGAGTCCACTCACTGATGAGGATTTTTAGAACTTAGGAAAAACTTTCTAATTTATTGGATTGCTTACCATCTTGGGGAGAAGCAAAGGGAAGTGGGGAAGGAAGGAGTTTAGAACTCAAAACTTAAAAAAATACCTCTGAGTCATCCTCAATTCTTCCTTCTCCCTGTGTTGATTCTACCTCCCAAATCTCTCTTGATTCTATTGCCTTCCCTTTATCACATCACAGCCACCAGAGTGCAGCTCTTATCACCTCTCCCCAGGACTATACTAAGTCTCTTAATTGGACTCCAGATTTCTAATCACTCCTAAATTCTGGCTCTACTACTTGTCCCTTGTCTAACCTTGAGCAAATCCCAGGGCCTCAGTTTCTCTGTCTGTAAAATGAAGGGTTTGTCGGGCTAGATGGTCTCTAGGGTCCCTTTTAGCTCTAAATTTGACTCTATGACCCTTTTCTCATTCATCATCCACAAATATTTACCAAATACTCCTCAAGCATGAGGCTGACCGTGTTACTACTTTCGGAAGGATTTGTGGCCACCCTTTATTGCCTCTAGGACAAAACGCAACCTCCTCAGCTTGGCACTGAAGATCCCACTCACAGTCTGGCCCCGGCTACCTTTCCAACTTCATTTCCTGTCATTCTCCTTGGCAATCTCCACCTTCTGGCCAAATGCACCAAACGTTTGCCATTCCCGAAGGCTGGCATCCATCCTCTCTTGCTTGCTTTTGCACAGGCCATTTCTTCCCCCAGCCCCCAAATCTTAGAAAGCAGTCTCTCCTCACTTCTGCTCTAAGAATCTCTGGGTTCCTCAAGGCTCTGAGCTCAGGAGCTATCTCCTCTGAGAAGTCTTGCTGGATTCCTTTACTTAGCCTTATCTCTCTCCTCAAATGATCCTGCATAAACACGTTTTCATGTTGTAACCTCTAGTAGAGTGTAAGTTTCCCAAGGGTAAGGGCTTCTTTTCAATTTTATTTTTGCACCCTAGCCCATGTAATAAATAAATGCTCAATAAATGTTTGGTGGCTTAGATTATCTAGTTTCATTCAATTCCGTGAATATGTTTTAAGCACCTACTATGTGCCAGGCAAGAGCAGCTACATGGCTCAGCGGATAGAGTGTCAGGCCTGGAGTCAGGAAGACCCGAGTTCAAGTCTGGCCTCTGACACTTACTAGCTATGTGACCCTGGGCAAGTCACTTAACCCTGTTTACCTCAGTTTCCTCATCTGTAAAATGAGCTGGAGAATGAAATGGCAAACCACTCCAGTGAAATCCTTCATATTATGAGCTGTTTGAGAAGAGGGGTTGTGTTTTTGGTTTTTTTGGTATCCTCAGTATTTAGCATCATGCTTGGCACACAGTAGGTGCTTAATAAATGCTTGTAGACTGACTGAATCTCAGTCATTGTATGAAATTGTATGAAAATGAGGAAATTATGCCTGAAAATACTCTATAGAGAGTTGTGTGAACAGTAACATGTTATAGAAATGTGAGCTATTGTTATCGCTTCTGCCCTGACAGAGAGAAAAGGTCAATCCTTAACAATAATAGCCATTGTCCACTTGAAAGTTTCCAAAGCATGGTATGTACCATATCCTATTTTAGCCTCACAACGGTAAGGAACAGTATTCCCATTTTGCAGGCGACAAAACTGAGGCTCAGAGACATTAAGTGACTTTCTTGGGTCATACAACTTGCAAGCATCAGAAGGATTTCAATCCAGGTCTCTAAGAAACAAATCCTTCTCTCTCTCTCTCTCTCTCTCTCTCTCTCTCTCTCACTCTCTCTCGCTCTCCTTCCTTCCTTCCTTTTTTTCCTTCCTTTTACATTTTCCTTCAAGGAGAAATAAATACCTTGCACTGATTATCTTTTTTTTTAAATTTATTTTTGTTTTCAGCTTCAATTTCTCCCCCTCTCTCCCACCCCTTGAGAAGGCAAGAACTATGATACCTTTTATACACATGAGGTCACTGCACTATATGAAATGACTATAAGAACCATGTTGGTTCGTCCTATATGATAACCTCTCCAAAACAGTGATCATTTAGTTAGCAGCTATACCATTCTGATCTCTTGGTAGGTTTCCCTTGCTGGGAAACAGAGATGGTTCATCACATTTAGATGTCTGATGTAGAGCAGTGGACTAGAGGGGTCAAGAGCTCTGGATTCAAATCTCAGCTCTTCCACTACCTCACTATATAATCTTGAGCAAACATTTCTGAGTCTCAATTTCCTCACCTGTAAAGTGAAGCTGTTGGCTTTGATAATCTCTAACCCTTAGCTTGGTAAAGGAGAAGGAACACTGGGTCTGAAGTCAAAAGACCTGGGTTCAAATCCTGCCATTGGTGCTTCCAATTCATGTAACCTTGGGCAAGTCACTTAACCTCCTGGGCTTCAGCTTCCTCATTTTAAAGATGAAGGGTTGGACTAGAGGACCTCAGAGGTTCCTTTTTTCTCTAAATCTATGAGTAACCTTAGAAAAAGTGATTAAACATACAACAAAATCTCCAGTGAAAGCCATGTTAAATTCTCCAGGAAAAGAATTAAAAAAGAAAGATCAAAAAGCCCTTGCCTTGTAAGAGAAAGACACTTCATTGACCAAGACAGTCATGCTTGTGGGTGGAAGCTGCTGCAGCTGCAGGTCGGGGCTGTTGGCTCCTTCCATGGTGGTCTCTATGCATACATTTCTTCTTGGCCGTCGCTTGGTAACTGAAAATATTTTCGGGTGGAAGACTTTAGGTAAGGCAAACACCGGAGTCCATCTTTCCTTCTGAGTTTTTACTACTTCACAGCTTCCATCTTCTCATTGCTAGGCAAAAGAAACCTCGAGTCATTCATTCATTCCTTCATCGATCCACCCATCCCACATGAATTAGTCACCAACTATATTAAAGGCATTATGTTATGTGACAGACCTCCAAGTTGCCCTTTGTTGATCGATAGCCCTGTTTCTTACCAGCTCTCAGAGAAGAGTTGATTTCTTCCTTCACGGACAGTTCTTATAAGTAGGGGTATGGGTTTAAACTTCTTCAGAGGCCCTAGTATTAAAGGGCATTAAAAATTCACCCAACAAGGAAACAACAAGACCAATTCTGACACCTAAGACCGATGTGCATTTAGAATAACACATACCCAGACTACGATAAGATCTTCTCAACTGGTTTTCCTGACCCTACTGTGCCCTGATTTCTATTCTGCCTTCATGGTGATTTAATAAATACCTTCAAATCAGCCTACAAGCATTTATTAAGTGCTTACTGTGCCTTAGGCACTAGGGATATAAAGAAGGGGAAAAATAGCCCAGAAATCTAGGACTTCACATTCTAAAGGGAGACAACATGTAAATAACAATGCCCCCTATGAGATATACACAGGAAAGGTGGGAATTAATCTTAGAGTGGAAAGCATTAATGGCTGGGAGGGAGGTGGGGAACAACTAGGAAATAACACCTCCTGAAGGCAGAGACGCTAAAATTTTGTCTTTGTTATGACCAGCACTTATCACATAGTAGGCACTTTATAGAATGCTTGTTGATTGCTTGCATAATAAATATTTGTTGAATGAGTGAACCTTCTACTCAGGTCCCTGCTTACGCTCTGCCATCCCGTGTCCCTCTGTTTCTTTCCTTCCTTCCCAATCCAACAGAAGTCACATTTCTCCAATGTTCTCTAACTCTAATATCTGCAGTTTTACTACTACTAATGATAATGGCAAAGTACTTTGAGATTTACAAAGTGTTCTTCCTCATTTCACCCTCACAACCCCCTTAAAGGGTAGCGCCGCCATGACTACTAGCCCCATATTACAGATAAGGCTCTGTCTCTTGAGAGGGTAAATGACTGGTCCATCAACACGCAGTTAGTACCAGTTGCAGGATTCGCACCCATGTCTCTGGAGGTTCAGAGTCCATCAGGGTTTCCATTACACCCAATATCCTTCATATCCTTGTCTCTCCAAAACAAAACAAAAACCTCTCTACTCCAGAGAGAGCCACCTGTATTTTATCTATCTTCCTCCCACCCCCTCCAGGTGGCACAAGCTGCCCCTCAGAAGTTGGGTGGGACGCTGTGCAAGCTAGAGCGTCCTTAAGAATGCCAGAGAGAGTTCCTGGCTGACTGGCCTTGCACAGCTGGTCATTTCCATCCCCACCCACGGAGCAGCAGAAAACCCAAAATCATGCCAAGTTTCTCCTTCCAGGATCTCCAAACCCTTTCCCAGAGGAAGGAATCTGACTTAATTAGTGGTTCTGTAGTATTTTGGAGTTTGGGAAATGCTTTACAGGTGTTATCTCATATGTTCCTCACAGCAACTCGAGAAGGCAGGTGCTAGTATTATCATTCCTACTTTACAGATGAGGAAACAGAATTAAGAGGTTAAATGACTTATCCATAGTGGCAGGTAGTGGCTCAACGGATACAACACCAGGCTTGAAGTCAGGAAGACCTGAGTTCAAATTCAGCCCCAGGCACTTACTAGCTATGTGACCCTGGACAAGTCATTTAATCTTTATCTGCCTCAGTTTCTCCAACTATAAAATGGGGTAACAGCAGCACTCACCTCATAGGGTTGTTTTGAGGATCGAAATGACATAACATTTGTAAAAGTGCTTAGCGCAAGGCCTGACACCCAATAGATGCTATGTAGATGCCTATTGTCTTCCCTTCCCTTCTCATGGTCACATAGCTAGCTGAGCATCTGAGGCAGGATCTGAAGCCAGGTTTTCTCAACTCCAAGTCCAGGCAGGGCTTTCTCAACGTGCCACGTCACTGCCGGCACCTCATACATCTTGGGCATTTTGAGTCTGGGGTGCCCACAGAACATCCTGGTGGGGATGTCTTGTAGGCAGTTAGCGGACGCATGTTGGAGTCATGGCTTTTGGCATCCCTGGCATGGAGGAGCTGAGTCGAGTTGTGGGAGTTAGAGATTGCCAAGGAAGACCCTGTAGTGAGGGCCAGGACGAGGCTTAAGGGCAGATTCTTGGGAAACAAACAAATTAGTAGGTAGGTAAATTGCTAACTGTCCCCTCCAGACCGTCACTGGACTGTGAGAGATTAGAGTCTCTAATGGGTGGTCTTGGTTTAACAGGCACAGTATACCTGAAATAGTTGGGAACTTGGAGGCAAGGGAGGTCCTGGTTCAAATCTAGCCTCTGACACCAATCATATGACAAATGATCTCTTTGAGCCTCAGTCTTTCCATCTGTAGAATGGAGATGATGATTCCCACAGTATTGTTATGGGGAGGCAAGACAACCAGAACAGGAGGCAGGAAAAGCTGCCTTTGATGTTTACTAGTTGTGTGAACAGGGGCACACTTTATCTTCTAAGTCTTAATTTCCTCATTTTGTTAAAATAGAGATGCTGCAGTATAAAATGCCTTCCTCACTGGGCAGAGGTGAGCTTCAAATGGGGGAAGCAGCCCTTAGCAGACCTTAACATTTAAAAATGAGGGATTATTATTCAATCTATAAGCATTTATTGTGTCTACTCTATTATTAGGCCAATTAACTAAGTGCAGGAGTGGGGGTTGGGGAGAGACAAAGAAACAGTCCAATTACAAGTAAAGATAGTTTTCAATGTTCATTTTTGTAAGATTTTGCATTCCAAATTTTTCTCCCTCCCTTTTTCCCAAAATAGCAAGCTGACATAGGCTATACATGTACCATCATATTCAACATATTTCCACATTAGGTTGTGAAAGAAGAATCAGGACG
>CM053622.1:770374208-770569174 GCA_028646595.1 Phalanger gymnotis
GGGGGGGGGGGGCGGGGGGGGGGAGACAGCAAATCCAGAAAGGGTCAAGGACGCAGGCAGGGGAGAGGAGTCACAAGTGAAAAAGCAGGAGAGGGAGCCAGGTTTGGAAGAACTTTAAATGCCAAGTGGAAGAGTTTCGATTTAATCCTAGGTGTGATTTGCAAGCATTTTAAGGAGACAGCATTGAAATAAATACATATAGATCTCCTGGTCTCAATGTAGATGAAAATTCTTATCCTCTAAATCCACAGAAGAGTTTCCACTCACCTAGACCAGACAGACATTATTAAAATAATTGAGGGTAGTGTAGCACCTGGGGCATCCTGAATGCCACACCAGGAGGCCTGGGTTCCTGTCCAAATTCTCCTAACAACTGGCTGTGTGACCTTAGGCAATTCATCCCCTCTCAGTCTCAGCTGTCTTAGATTATTAGGTGATATCTATGCTCTTTTCTAGATCTCGGGCCTAATTAAGGTGGAAATATTATTAAAGGAAATATATTACAACAGGTTAAAATGGTCACATAGGCACTGGGATGCTTTTTGGTTTAACCCTTTCTCTGTTGAATTAAGAAAGCCTAGGCCAGGTGAATGGGGGTGGGAATGAAGCAAAAAATTGGGAGGCTTGGGTCATAGATCCAAGTCCAATGGCCTTTTGACAGATGAGTAAACTAAGATGTGCCCAAGGCCACACAGGTGGGAAGCATCAGAGGGACGATTTGAACCCGGGTTCTCTGGCTCCAGATTAGCGTTATTTCCACACGCGTACAGAAAGGGAAGCACCCATCCGGGAAGCTCTGGGGTGTGGCCCATAATAGAAGAGTTAAAAAAAAAAATAAACCTCAGCTAAAACAGAGTCTGGGGTAAGGCTGTGAATACAGGTCCTTTTCCTACCTGAGGTCATTCCTTTACCCAAAGTTAATTCAGCTCACTTCCTGGTTTGCTTCACTCCCGCTATCACCCTCCATCGAGTAACAAGATACCCCCATCCCCCCACAAGTAAATGCAATTCGGAAAGAGCATTTTTTAACCACGGCAGTGGTCAGAAAATGAGCCTGGTCGCAGGAACCACAGACCAACTGAGAAATGCATCAGAGATGACTGATAATGAATTAACTTTCCATCTACTTGGGGAAAATAAACACAAACACTTTCCCAAAGCGCCCCAACCAAGCCCCAGGCTGTGTCCTCCAGCGCGTTTGGCTCACCTACACACCCTCCATCCGCCAGTGGCTTCAGGGGGAAGGACTCCGGCTGCCCCCACTTGAGGGAGAGGACCCCGGGTTAATTTCTTCCCCAGCTGGGCTCTTCCCGGCTGGTGCAGAGCTTCGCTCTCCGAGGCGGGGCCTCTGCTGGCCTGCCACTTTGCAGTGACGCTCCGTGACGCTAAGAGGGCGTGAAATTGACATCTCCAGGCTATTGGCTGGAGCCTGACAAGCTTGTCTGAAGTGTGGGGTGAGGCGGAGAAGGGGAGGGGACGCCCACGGAGCTCCTGGAGCATCCACATTCCGTGGCGGGGGCTGGTCATTTCAAGGACAGGCTGGGCAAATGAGGATTGGCTGGAGGGATCGCCTCCAGCACTGATTAAATAAACCCTTGCTAAACAGAAAAGAAAAAAGAATACCTTCTCCTGGAAACAGTGACGGGATAAAACTGATGCACTACGTAGGTGATTTGGGTGGTTAGGAAGGGTCAGGAAGGAAGGTTAGAATGGAAACAGACACGAGTGAGGAGGACCAGAATGAGAAAAAGAAAGAAGGGAACAGATGAGAGAAGTTGCCAAGGTAAATTCCATGGGATCTGGCAACTGATTGATTGGATGTGGGTGTAAGGGAGAAGGAGGAGTGAAATGATGAGACCAGTGGGACATCCAGGTAAAGAAACCTGACAGTATGCATGGGAATATACGCCTGGAGCTGGGGGTTAGTTCTTGGTTATAGGCAGCGTCATAGAAAGGAGAGCGCAAAGTGATGTGAAGATTAAGGACCCAGATCCAAATCCCACCAGTGCTGCTTACTAACCACGTAACCTTTTGACAATCTAGGCCTTTCTGAGCCTCAGTTTCTTATCTGAAAAACGAAGCATTTGGACTACAAGGCCTTCAAGGTGCTGTCTAGCTCTAAATTTATGATCCTATGAAATGAGATTTGGTAGTTCTCTTCATAGACAGTGATTGAAATTATGAGAGTGGACAAAGGCAGACCTTAGAGGGTCACAAGATTTTAAAAGGTCATTGATTTAATGAGGTCATTTGTAAGCTGTTTTACTAGATTGGAAGAGACAAAAGCCAAGTCAAAGGAATTAAGGAATTGCAGCCAATGACTATAGACTTTCTATAAGTCTGACAATGAAATAAGGTCAAGTTGTCTTTTCTTAGGGTGGGGGAGATCCATGCCTGATCATGATCAGAAGAAGTTACTAGGTGGGGTTTTGATTGGAGATTGAGGTGATAGAGCACAAGGTCAGGTCATTTGTCCAAACTGCCCCCATGACTGAAATACATTTTATCCTCCCTTCAACTTGGAGAGTCCTTATCTTTCTTTAAGGCTAAGCTCATAGGCCATCTTCTACAGGAAGCTTTTCACGATCTCCCTAGTTGTTGGTATTCTCTCCCTTCTAAAATTACTGCACATAAGTAATAAATGACCTAGTGTTCGATACACCCAAAGATCCAAGCTTTTGGGATAAGAACTCAACATCTGACAAAAATTGCTGGGAAAACTGGAAAGCAGTTTAGGAGAAAGTAGGCATAGATCAACATTTTACCCGTATAACAAGATAATGGAGAAATGATTTAGACGTTTTAAAGGGTGATATCATAAGTATATTAAGAGAGCATAGAAAAATGTATCTGTCAGATCTCGGGATAAGGGAAGAGTTTATAACCAAATAAGAGATAGAGAGCATCACAGGATATAAAATAGATGATTTTGGTTACACGGAATTTAAAAAGCTTTTGCATAAATACAAATAATGCAGCCAAAATTAAAAGGAAAACAGAAAACTGGGTAGGAATTTTTTTTTTATGGTAAGTTTCTCTGATAAAGGCCTCATTTCTCAAATCTCTAGGGAACTGAGTCAAATTTGTAAAAATAAGATTCATCCCCCAGTTGAGAAATGGTCAAAGGATATAAACAGGCAGTTTTCAGAAGAGGAAATCAAAGCCATCAATAGTCATGAAAAAAATGCTCTAAATCACTACTGATCAAAGAAATGCAAATTAAAATACTCTGAGATACCTATCAGATTGGCTAACATGACCGAAAAGGAAAATGACAAATGCCGCAAGGGATGTGGAAAAATTGGAACACTAATGCATTGTTGATGGAGTTGTGAACTAGTCCAATCATTCTAGAGAACAATTTGGAATACACCCAAAAGGCTATAAAACTGGGCCACCCTTTGACCCAGCAATACCACTACTACGTCTGTGCCCCATAGAAATCAAAGAAAAGGAGAAGGGCCTATTTGCACAAAAATATTTACAGCAACTCTTTTTTGTGGTGGCAAAGAATTGGAAATTGAGGATGCCCATCAATTGGGGAATGGCTGAACAAATTGTGGTATATGATTGTGGTGGAATACTATTGTGCTATAAGAAATGATGAGCAGGTGGATTTCAGAAAAAACCCAAAAGACTTATATGAACTGATGCAAAGTGAAGTGAGCAGAACCAGGATCACATTGTACATAGTAACAGCAATGTTTTAAGGATGATCAACTGTGAAAGACTTAGCTACCTTCTCAGCAATACAATGATGGAAGACAATTCCAAAAGACCCATGACAGAAAGCACATCCAGAAAAAGAACTATGGAGTCTGAATGAAGATCAAAGCAGGCTGTTTTCATTTTTGGTGGGTTTTGTGTGTGTGTGTGTGTGTGTGTCTTTTCCCTTTTGTTCTGTTTCTTCTTTCACAACATGACTAATGTAGAAATATGTTTAATATGATTGTACATGTATAGCCTATATCAGAATACTTTCTGTCTTGGGGAGTGGGATGAGAGGGAGAAAAAATTTGTAACTCAAAATCTTATAAAAAATGAACATTGAAAACTATCTCTACATGTAATTGGAAAAAATAAAATACTATGTACAAATGAAAAGACTTAGCTATTCTGATCAAGACAATGATCCTAGATAATTCCAGTGGACCCATGATGAAAAGTGCTATCTACTTCCAGAGAGAGAACTGATGAAGTAGGTGTAGCTTAAAACATATTTTTAAAAAACCTTTTCTTTATTTTTATTGTTTTATTTTGTTTGTGTTTTCTTTGGCAACATGGCTAATATGGAAATACGGTTTGCATGACTTCACATGTATCATTGATACCAAATTTCTTGCTTTCTCAATTGATCGGAAAAGGGTGGAAGGGAGATAATTTTGAACTCGTTTTTCTAAATATTAAAAAAGTATATATGCAATTGGGAAATGATAAAATAAAATTTAAAAAATCAAATTACTGTGTATGTTCTTACTTAGTATGTATGTGTGGGTAGATTTTATTCTCTACCACTCACCAGTCAAGTTGATACAATTATAAAAAGTAATAGATAGACAACAGAGGTAGCCAGGTATTAATATGTTGACAAATGTGCAAAGACATGGCTATATCCTTATCCCTTTACAAAGGGGCACATGTTTTCTGATTAAATTAGGAGACCCTGACCATTGGCTGGCCAAGACTGGCCATGTTCCATCTGGTCCTTCAAAGACAAAACTGCCAAATCTGAGCCCAGTTCTTGAGTTTTAGGCATTCAAGGCAAAGAGAAGCTTTGTGGAGTATGTCCCTCTGTACCTTTATGGGGAGGGGAAGCAGGATTTTCTTTCCTACCTCCCCTGCCCACATCAGCCGTGGCTTCTTGTAGAGGACCTATTTGCCTCATAGGAGGCACTGTGTCCAACAGTCAATTGGTTCAGAGAATCTAGTAGTTTGAGGCCTGGTGCAGAGATCCTTTTTAGACAGACACATTCGTAGTAGGAAGTAGCTTCAAGGAGCAAGAGTTGTGACAGCAGAGAAGAGAGCCAACTACAGGCTCTAGGCAACTAGCCAGGGCAGTAGAGAGTTGAGCTGCAGAGATGACCAGACTCAGGAAGCCCAGATGAAATACTTTTCTAACAGAGCTGCTACACCCAAAAGGTGAGTATTCCATACAAAGAAAAAGAATATTAGAGCCTGTCAGTACTAGATGGGTGAGTTGCCTTAGCCACAGATGTGCCTCAATACTATTGCACTCTAAGATAGCACCTACTCTTCCGACTGATACTGTATGTGTTTGTGGGTGAGTATACCCACATTGTATAGCTACTATTCTTACAAATACATTTTAGTAAATGCTTTTGCTTCTAGCTAATTATATCAACTAGCTGACTATTAAAGATAAGCTCACTGGTGGGGGCTTATGAGTTATAATTTTAGGAGTGCAGGTCTACTGGGTAATCTAGAACTACCAGCTAATTTTTAGAAACCCAACCTTGAATAGGAGGGCATGTTTCTAATGGTGCAACAATATTCTATTACATTCATATACTGCATAATCTGTTTAGCTAGCCAATCCCTAATTGCTAGACATTCACTGCAGGCACATTAAAAACATTTTTGACACTCTTTAGGATCAATAATTTCTCAATTTATGCAAAATGAAATGAACAGAACCCTCAGGAGAACATTGTATACAGTAACAGCAATATTGTTTGATAATCCACTGTGAATGAATTAGCTTTTCTCAGCAATACAATGATGCAAGACAATTATGAAGGCCTTTGGATGAAAAATGCTATCCATCCCCAGTCTGAATGCAGATCGAAGATACTTTATTTTTCCTCAGGTTTTTTTGTCTGTGTTTTCTTTCACAACATGACTAATATAGAAATGTTTTGCATGACTACTTCTATATAACCTATATCAAATTGCTTGACTTTTCAATGAGGCAGGTGAGGGGAGGGAGAGAATTTGGAACTCAAAAAATTTTTAAAAAACAAATGTTAAAAAATTTTTATAAATATTGGGGATAAATAAAATATTAAATAAAAATATGAAAAAAAACTTCTCAATTTATTAACCAGTCAGTCAACAAACATTCTGGAGAAGGGAACGGCAAATCACTTCAGTATTTCTGCCAAGAAAACCCCAAATGAGCTCACAAAAAAATCAGACATGACTGAAACAGCAACAACAAGAAACATTTATTAAAGACTATGTGCTAAGGTGCTGTGCTATGTGCTGGGAGCATAAGTAGAAGCAGAAAGAAAGACAGCCCTGCCCTCAAGGAGTATACACTCTGATGGAGGAAGACAGGGCATAGAAGGGATCTGAAAAGGAGTAGGGGGGATGGTAGTGGTGCAGGAATAAGCTACCCAGCACAGGGGCCTGGTAAAGAAAGAGTCTGCAGTGCAACCTGGAAAGGGATGAAGACATCTTTGGCCTGTGCCTCCTCCTTCAATTGGAGGGTCTAGGAGAAACTTCTGGGCCATCTCCAGTCATCCTGATCTGTATCTGGCCGTTGGACCCAGACGGCTCTGGAGGAGAGAGTGAAGCTGGTGACTTTGCACAGCCCTCCCTCATTTAAATCCAGTTCACTTGCAAGTCATGGCATCAACTCCTCGATGTCATGGTCCTCTTCAAGAAAGAAGGACAAACAACAACAGGCACAACAACTAGGAGAAACTAGCCTATCATCAGGTGAGGCCTGCTGGGCTGAGAGTACTCCCAAGGAAAGGAGGCCAGGGTGGAGTGAGCTTCCAAGGTGAAGAGATTTCTAAAGCGTGCTAGAGAGTCCTGGGGAGATGAGCAGCCTGGAGAGCAATTGATCTCTCCCTTTGAACAAAGAAAAAGCAGTTAAGCTGTAGACAAAAGCTAATTTCTATAACATCCTGTAAGCTTAGTCTGGTCCCCTTCTCCTCACCCCACTAATCTCTCTGCAATGAGAAACATGGCTCATCATATCTCTTCTGCACCAAGACTAGCACGTGCAATTAATCAGAGTTCAGTTTAGATCAATAGGGTTAAATAGAAACGGGGCCACTCATCTATACATAAGGATCCCTGAAGCTGCATATTGACTTAGTTTGAAAATAAATTGTTATATATGTTTTATTGCATTTTTATTTCTTTTATTAAAACATTTCCCCAATACATTTTAATGTTGTTCTGGCCAGCCTGCAGGACACGTGTTTGACACTTGTGAGGTAGATAATGTTTTCAAGAAATTTAGTGGTGAAGGGGAAGAGGAAGATGAGACAGCAGTTGGACAGGCTCTGAATCTGGCTGCCACTGATAATTCTCAGATCTACAGATCCAACTCTAATCTCTCCGCTGACCTCCAGCTTCTCATTTCCAGCTGCCTGTTGGGCATCCCAAACTGAATGTCCCGTAGACTTCTTAAACTGAAAATTTTCAAAATCAAACTCATTATCTCCCCTCCCCCACCTCCTTCACCACCCCCAACCTTTCTTTCTAACGTCCCTGTTACTGGTAAGGCACACTGCCTCTCCCCCCGGCCCCAGTTATGCAACAACTAGTTGTTCAGTTGTTACTCTATATGGGGTCCTCTTGGCAGAGATACTGGAGTGGTTTGCCATTTCCTTCTCTAGCTCACTTTATAGATGAGGAAACTGGCAAACGGGGTTTTAAGTGACGTGCCCAGGGTCACACAGCTAGTAAGGGTCTGAGGCCACATTTGAACTCAGGTTTTCCTGGGTGCAGGTCTGGTGCTCTATCCATTGTGACACCTAGTCATCTTCAAGACCTAGAAGTTATCCTCACTTTGTCTTAACTGTTCCTCCCCTACCCCACACACACACCAGGGCCTGCGATTTTACTTCCATAACATCTCTCCCATATACCCCCTTCTCTCCTCTGATACCATCACCCCCCCCTCCCCAGTACAGGCCCTCATCACCCCATGCCTAGATCACTGCAACAACCTGCTGGGCAGGGGTGGGGCGGGTGCTTTTTCGGCCACAAGGCTCTACCTGCATCAGTCCATCAAAGTGTAGGTCTGACCGTGTCACCCCCTTCACACAATAAACTCCAATAGCTCCCTATCACCTCCAGCATCAAAAATAAAATATATAAATATATTTACTTAAGTATATAAAATAAATAAAAATAAAATAAATATTAAAATGATATAAAAATATAAAATCCTCTGTTTGGTGCTCAAGGCCCTTTATAACTTAGTGTCCACCCTTCCCTCAACACCTTTCCAGTCTTTTGACACTCTATACCAGCCCCCTCCTTGATCCAGTGACACTGACTTTCCTGACATTCTACTCCATCTCCCTACTTCTGGCATTTTCTCTGGCTGTCCCCATGTCTAGAAGGCTGTCCCTTCTTATTTCCACCTCCTTCCTTCTCTGGACCCCTTCAAGTCCCAGTTAAAACCTCACTTTCTACAGGAAAGCCTTCCTCCATTTCCCTTAATTCTAGCACCTTCCTTCTGTTGATTATCTCCAATTTATCCTGGATACATCTTGTTTGTTAGTTTCATGACAGCGTGCTCGCATGAGCTCTGGATGATGCTTTCATGCCTTTCCAGTCACCAATGGCACGAAGCAGGGCAGTGCACATGCTTTTTAGTATGATGTTTTCAGTGATGTCAGACGTTACTGACAAGGACAAAAACAGCATTAAGGTCAGTGAAAGGTCACTGAAGGTAAATTATTTAACTTGAAAAGGCTACAAGCCAAGACTAAAGTAGAGGGAGAGTCGGTACATGACTTTTTGCGTGCACTCAATGCAGCCTCTGAGGCTGAGATGCAGCAAAGTATGGATCTGCTTGTGCTAATTTTGGCCTAACAATTAACACCAAGAAAAAACAGGTTCTCCACCAGTCAGCATCACACCATCCATATCTGGAACCATCTGCTACAGCTCAATGATTTAAGAACACATGGATAGACTTGCACAAAATAATGAAGACCAAAATGAGCAGAACCAAAAGAATGTTGCATACAGTAACAGCAATATTGTTTAAAGAACAACTTTGAGCAACTAAGTCATTTTGACTATTATAAATACCCAAATTAACTACAAAGGACCTATAGGAAGACCCTGTCTCCATCCAGAGAAAGGACTGATAAATAGAAGTGTATGCAGAATGATTATATACATATATGTGTGTGTATATAAATGTATATATATATATACATACTTATATATACATACACACATATTTGTGTCTAATAGGTGTGAGGAAGGGAGAAAAATGAAAGAGAAAAAAGAAAGATGATAACGTTATTATATATTTAAAAAGAATAGCAAGTTATACATAATAGATTTGCAGTTTCCTGTGCAATCATCTTTTTTCCCCCACTCTGCTATGTTATAGAAATACTTGTCTTATTTCTTAAGTTCAGAGTAAAATAAATAAAATTTTTTTAAAAGAGCAAAGGGAGAAATTTGGAATGTTGTGGACAAATTCACTTACCTTGGCAGTCTGCTTTTCAGAGATGTCTACGTGGATGATGAGGCTCAGTGTTTGGGAGGCTCTGAAGCAAAGTGTGGGAGAGAAGAGGTATTAGGTTGCCTACCAGACTGAAGATCTACGGAGCCATTGTGTTGACCTCACTGTTATAAGCCTGTGAAACCTGGACAGTCTACCAGAGCCAGGCCAGGAAACTGAATCGCTTCCATTTGAATTGTCTCAGGGAGATTCTGAAGATCGCCTGGCAGGATAAGGTACCGGACACTGAGGTCTTTTCCTGAGCTAAACTACCAAGCATTCAGACTCTGCTTCAAGAGAGCACAACTCCCATGGGCTGGCCATATTGTTTGAATTCCAAGTACACTTTTGCCTAAAAGACTATTTTACAGATAACTCATCCTAGGCAGGCACTCTCAGGGAGGTTAGAAGAAGTGATACAAGGACACACTCAAAGTCTCTCTGAAGAACTTTAGAATTGATTGTGAAACATGGGAGACACTGGTACCAACGTGGTGTACCTGCATCAAAGAAAGCCTGTAAGATGTATCAGGTGGCACTATAGTGCCCAGAGTGCTGTGCCTGGAGTCAGAAAGACCTGAGTTCAAATCTAGCCTCATACACTTAGCAGCTGTGTGATCCTGGGCACTCTGCCTCATTTTCCCCATATGCAAAATGGGGATGATAGCACTTCCCTCCCAGAGTTGTGAAGATCCCATGAGATAATAATTGTAAAGCTCTTAGCATGGTGCCTGGCACCTATAAATATTTATATGTAAATGCCAGCTTTTATTATGAAGTGGCATTGGAAGGGGAGATGTGAAGAAAACAGAATGAGATAAGGTGAATAAAATAATGGCAGATAAGGAAGTAAAGGAAGGCTCAGCTGGGGTTAAGTACCATAAATTTGTAGGGTGTAAAATACCCACGGGGGCAGCGGTGGGGGGGGGGAAGTGGGTAGACTGCTGAGCCTAGTCAGGAGTCAGGAAGACACATCAGGAAGGCTCCCCTAAGGACTTCTGGGCTTTTGTAACAACAATGTTGCTAACAGCTGCTATAGAGGTATAAGACCCCACAAGACCAGCCACAAGAGCTGCCAGCACAGGTTCTTTGATCTGCTTTACTAAGGAAAGTAACTGTAAGGGGTTAACAATCTTACTTTCATTAAACACACATATATATGTGTATATATGTATATATGTATATGTATTTCTATATGTATACGTATATCTATATATATAAATTCACTTAGTTCAGGGGGAAAAGCCAGCACCCTGAACTTCAGAGAATACAAACAGAAATTTCAAACAGACACAGTATAAACAGATCAACATTTCCGTCTAACCAAGTCACAATATACATAGTTATCAGAGAAGCATTGACATCTGGGTTTTGGTGGGGGAGGAGGTTCCATTGGCTACCCAGAGTCTCAGTCTGGTCAAATCACAGGACATTCTTCCAGTGACTGAGAGCCCCAAGCAAAACGCTAACCTCTGAATTTATACACCTTGTTCAGGGGCAAAAGGCATCACAACCATGTGACTCAAACCTATGTGAACTAGGCCTTCTTATTTCTTAAGCAGGTCATCAAAGACTCTCTGATTTAATCAAAGAAACGAAGGCACTTGATTACCTCAGTGCTACAAAAGGGAAAACAGTAAAAAAAGTCTCACCTTAATTACCAATACAGCTTTTCCATCTGACTTGCAGCTGAAACCCTCCCTTTACGTTATCTCTTTCATTAGAATATGAGAGCACAGAAGTCTTACTTCTTTGTTTATGTCCCCAGAGCTTAGCAGAGGGCTTTGCATACAGTAAGCTCATTCATTCATTCGTTCATTCACTCACACATTCATCCATCCATCCAGACATCCAGACATCCAGCCATTCACTCATTCATTCATGGTACTGTGAGGTTTGGGTACAAAGTTAGAGATGAAGGGACAGGGTGGCATCGTGAAAAGATCTGACGTCAGTATTCCTGTGTTCTAATCAACCTTTATTTACTATCTGTGTAACTCTACTGTAAGTTTCCACATTTGTAAAAGTAAAGGTATTAATAATAGCCTGCATTTATATAATGCTTTAAGATTTGCGAAACTCTTTACAAACATCTCATTTGAGGGAGGTGCTATTATTATCCCCATTTTACAGACAGGGAAACTGAGTCAGGTAGCGATGATCTGATAGTCACTCATTACGAGCCTTATCTCCCTGGGGCCTGCAACCAGGAGTCCCTAAGCCCATTTGGGCGGGTGTGGGGTGGGGAAAATCCTATCCACGTGCTAGAGTCCTGTTGTAAGACCATCCCTCCTCATTCATAAACAGCGCCCCGCCTTCTCTCCGACAAAACTGAGCCGTATGACGTGCACGTTGGGCAGCGCATGCGCCCTGGGAGGCCTGAGGTTTTTCTCCGGCCGCTCCTTCAGAAGTCTCTGAAAGGCTTCCGGCGATTGGCCAGAAAAAAACCGGCCTTTGGATTGGCCCAAGAGTCGCGGAGGCTGGCGAATGTTAGGGTTTTTGTTGCTATAGCAACGATGCTGCCAAGTCTGAGCCTTTTCCGGATTTGCCTTAGAGGCTAGGTAGGAGAGGTTGGTGTGGGGAGGGGGTTTGGGGGAGGAAGAGGAGGAAGAGCCTGGGTTCCAGGGAGACCATTTGACTGGGGAGGGTGGGGCCCTAAACCGTCCGGCCCCTTCCCCCATGTACAAGGGCCAGAACCCTCTGGGATTCTGGGTGTGAGGCCACGAGGGGGCTGCCGTGGGGAGATCCCCCCCCTCAAAATACCACTCCCACCATCCAAGGGACGGAGAGGCAGTGGGGTTTGCGTCTAATCTCAGCTCTCTTAACTTTGGGAGAATTCCTGAGCCTCAGTCTCCTCATCTGTGAAATGGGGATGGTGATGTCTATACTGGCATACCTCTCAGGGATATTGGGAGCTGGGGATTCTCATTGTAGATTTCCAGGTGCTACGGAAAACCTTAATTTGATCCTTACCTTCCTCATCTCCGTCTCCTGTCTTTTACTCAAGTTCTGGCTAAAATCCCACCTTTTACAGGAAACCTTTCCCAACCTTATTTAATGTTAGTGCCTTCTCCGCCTTGTGATTATCTCCAGTTTGTCCTGTAGTCATCTTGCTTGTACATAGTTTCTTATATTGTTAAAGAAAAATTCTGTGTTTGGGCTTCTGCCTTGATTAAGGAGGCAAAACTCAGGAAAAAAGAGATTAATTCCACTTTAAGAAGAATTATGTAAAAATATGTCAAGGTAGCAACACAGGCTGATCACTGCAGATGAGCAAGGGGTCCAAGATGGAGCCAGCTTAGGCCTAGCAAAAGAGGATGGGCCATTGTATCTCAGCACCGATGGGCCGTCTGTGAGGCCTAACAGGTAGGGGATGCCCTCCAACTGATGTGTACCAGCTACTACAAAAGCTGCAGATTGTGCCATGCTGCCCCCAACAGAGCCTTCCTCTAAAACTCATTTACAAGTAGTAGCAATGGGTCACTTAGCAAAACTTTCTCTTTTTTATTTTATTTTTTTTTTTTTGAGAGGGGAAGGCAGGACAATTGGAGTTCAGTGACTTGTCCAAGGTCACACAGCTAGTAAGTATGTCAAGTGTCAGATCAAATTTGAACTCAGGTCCTCCTGACTCTGGGGCCAGTGCTCTACTCCCTGTGCCACCTAGCCACCCCTTGCATAACTTTCAATGATATTTCCTTCGTTAGACTGAGCTCCAGGAGAGCAAGGACTGTCTTTTGCCTTTCTTTGTATCCCCTGTGCTTAGCACAGTGCCTGGCACATAGTAGATGCTTAATAAATGTTTATTGGCTGACTGACTGGAAAGAGCCCTGCATTTAGAGTTTGAGCCAGATTCAAGTCCCAGCTCTGCATCTGATGAGTTATCATTACTGTCTGGGTCTCAGTCTTCTCCTCTGTAAAATAAATTGAACTGTACATCTCTAAACCCTATAGTCCTAGGTGTATCTTTCTTGAGCAAGAAGCCTTTTCCCCTCCCAAGGCTCGGTTTCTTTCTCTGTAAAATGAAAGGCAGGATCGCACAGAGAGGCTAGAAGCTAGTTTTCAAGTCAGGAAGACCTTAGTTCAGTTTCTATCTCTCATATCTGCTAGTTCTGTGACCCTGGGCAAGTAAGTCATTTAATCCCTCAATGCCCAGGGCAGCTTTCTAAGGCTAATTTCCACAGAAGCCCATCTACATTTATGGGAGTTTCTCACTACATGCCCTCTAGACGGATAAAAGCAAAACAGAACAGAACAAAACACACACACATACATACACACACCCCAAAATCCTGGTACACTTAAAAAAAAAGGAGCTAATAACACTTACTATCATCCTTCACTGTCATGAGTTAGCTTTTCAAAGGAAGGAATGAGTATGCAGGGCTTTGTCATCCTAAAGTGATTTTCTACCCATGTTTGCCATTTCCCAGGTTGTCTAGCTGTTTGCCTTCAAACAGGTTTTCACTGAAGCTCATTCATTGAGTTGTTTTTATTTAAAAATAAATAAAAACTTAGTGTTGAACACCAGTACAGCCAAGTAAGCTTTTTCTTTTTTCGTGGTCATAGTTATTATTTGTTTTTTAATTTTTCTTCAGCTTTTTTCCTTTATTTGTTTTATAAAAGTCTGTCCATATTTCTTTGTATTTTTTCATACTTGTAGGTCCTAATTGCATCGTAGTATGCCATTACATCTGAATTATTTTTTCTTTCTTTCTTTTTTTTTTCTGGACCTGTGATTTTATCACCATGAGGAAACTTCCCCTGCTGATGTAGATCAAAACATGCTTTGGGACTTAATGCAGTCCTAGATAGTTGCCTGGACAACTGAGGGGTTAAACCACTCCTTTGAGGTCCCACAGCAAGTATGGTGCAGAGGAAGAACTTTCTTCTTCAGTCACTCAGCAGATATTAATTACAGATTAACCATTTGCTGGGCGGTATGCTAAGGGCTTGGGATACCAAAAAAGAAGTGAAACAAACCCTTCTCTCAAAGAGCTTACATTCTAATGGGAGAGACAACTGTCTACACATGCAAGTATGTACTTATAGAATCTCCTCTGGGCTCACTTCCCTGATTCATACTGGCACTAGAAATTGGGTCACCAGAGAATGGTGGCTATTCTTGCTCAGGGTTTTGGGAATAATTCTGTAGGTGACTATTCTCCCAAAACTGTAGATTTCAAGCCCCCACTGGTGTGCTTCCCCTTAGCAATCAACCAGTGGAATAAGTGTGCTGTAGTAAAGACATTTACTAAAATGGCATAGCAAGAATAATAGGTATGAAGCATTACCTGGGTACCAATATCCCCCAAATACACACAGGTATATAGGGATGGGGAGTAGAGAAGGCTTAGACTTATAGGACGATGGTTGTGAGGTACACTTGTAGGAAGCACTTATAGCAACTCAACTTTGGAACTGCAGGAATTCAAAGACTTTTGGAAGAGTCTTCATGAAGTTTGCTGCAGGGTATAATTGATGAATTGACCAACTGGGCTGTCTCTTTGAAGGGCACATCATTTCTCTTTTTAAAAAATTAACTTATTTTTAACATTAATTTTAAAAAATGTCAAGTTTCAAATTCTCTTTGTCCTTCCAACTCTCCTTCTCCCATCCAGTGTCAAGCCATATGATATCAATTGCACATGGAATGTCTTGCAAAATAATTTCCATATTAATCATATTGCAAAAAGCCAGAAAAACAAAGTGAAAAAATCTGCTTTTATCTGTGCTCAAGAGTTCATCAGTTCTCCCTCCTAAAGTGGATAACATTTTTCACCGTGAATTCTATGAAATTGTCTATGATCAATGTATTGATTGGAGTAGATAAGTCTTTCGCAGTTGATAATCATTACAAATTACTGTTCCTGGATACAGTGTTCTGGTTCTGTTCACTTCACTCTGCATCAGTTTATATATGTCTGTCCAAGTTTTTATGAAGGCATCCAGTTAGTCATTTCTTATAGCATAATAGAATACCATCACAATCATATACCACAACCTGTTTAACCATTCCCTAATTTATCCTGTTTTTTGCCACAGCAAAAAGATCTGATATAAATATTTTGGTACAAATAGGTCCTTTTCTTTTTCCTTTGATCTCTTTAGGGTACAGACCTAGTAGTAGTATTACTGAGTTAAAGGATACGCAGAGTTTTGTAGCCTTCTGGCATAGTGCCAAATTGTTTTCCAGAATGGTTGGACTAGTTCACAACTCCACCAACAATGCATCACTGTCCTGATTTTTCTATGTCACCTTCAATATCTATCTTTTTCCTTTTCTATCCCATTAGCCAATTTGATAGGTAGGAGGTGATACCTTAGAGTTGTTTTAATCTGCATTTCTCTAGGCTAGGGCTGATTGATCGGACACTGGGCTATTTATAGGGGTTGTTGCTTCTGCTGGACAGGTTGATCTGCTGGATTTCCTGTGTGAGGCCCATTTTATGGTTAGGAGCTGCATCTTTACCACCTCCACTATCTGGCTTGAATGGATACATTTAGAGTGTTTTTTTTTCTTTTTCCCTAGCAAGGGCAACAACTCTAAGCCTAGGCCTGATAGAAACCTTGGATCTGAGATTCATTACCTCTAGGAGAGCTAATAGGACAATAAATCTAGGGCCAAAAGGGACCTCAGAGGTCATCTAATCCAAAATTGAAAAAACTGAGGGCCAAGGAAGTTAAGTGACTTGCCTAAGGTCACTTAATCTTCAGCAAGTGGGAATTTGAACCCTCATTCTTCTGAAGCTAGAGACTGTGTTCTTTGCAAGATTCTATGCTACTTCTCTTAAGAGATAAATAACTTCTCCCATTCAGTAATTCTTCCTTTTCCAGAGCAAGTTCCTCAACTTTGACTTATGATGAATAGCCAGTTATATTTCCTATCCTCCTGTTGGAGTCTTAGGCGCCATCAAGAGAGATTGGGGACAGAGGTCTTGGCTAAGTTGGTGTCCTGTCATTGTCTCACTGATCTCTTTATATGCAATTATGCCTCTGACCCTTTCTGAGATATAGAATGCCTCTTTTGTATGTGAAAGTCTTTCCCCTTATATTTTATTATCTCTGTTTTTTTGCCATATGGCCTTCAACCTCGTTGAAGTCTAAAAGGGGCATATCCATCCATACCCAATGAATATGAGGCAGTTGGGGGAGGGTCTACTACTAGCTGGGGGTCCTAGGAAAGGTTTCCTGAAGAAGGTGACAATCCTGCTTTTCAACATGTGTATGTCTCAAAGTCATTTAACTTTGGCACCTGTTGTTGGATGTTTAGGCAACTAACGAGATTTTTCACAATTACATTTAATACTATGAAAATTTTTGAACAAGCATCTTCTTTTGTTGTTTTGATAACCTTTTAGGATATGTTCTTTCTGACACCTCCAACTTTGGACCTTAGTTAGAGATTCTCAGAGAAGAACTTTCTTATCTCATATTCATTAACATAGTATTTCAATAGTCTAGATAGAGCACAGGACTTAGACCTAACAGGTCATTGAGTCCAAGCCTTCATTTTACAGATGAGGGTCTTCCTCATTGTTCAACTCTTACCTGCAGCAGCGTAATCCCATTTTCTGAGAAAGAGACTTAATAAAAAATATTTAAATTAGCAATACAATTCCCACTATCTGACTTGGAAGGGAGTGTGGGGTATTGGAATGAACCTTGTTGGAGGTGTGGATTCTAGGGTACTCAATTGGATGGAAACTCCCAACTTGGTTGGGAATGTTGAACTCAGCATCCGCCATACTGAGGGTGGAAGACTATCCCTGTCACTGGCTCCCCGTGTAACCCTGGGCTCATCACTTCATCTCTTAAGACCCAAGTTTCCTCATCTGAAAAATGAGAGTTTGAGCCAGATGACCTATACACATGGCTCCAGGTCTATAATTCTATTATTCTATCTAAGCCATTCAGTGACTGTGGCCGTTTCATCATCCATAAAATAGAGTTTTGGACCAGATAATCTCTAAGGTTTGTCCTGGCAACAGTATTCTATATTCTGTCATCCTTTCCAGCTCTGTGACTAACAGGGAGAACCCACTGAAAGTTTTCTGCTTTAGACATGTTATCTTAGATCTACTCATATTTTAAGAGTTATTGTGGGGTGGTTGCTTATGGGATAGAATTAGGCAGCTATTCCTTAGCCTTTCAGAGGAAAAAGGAAAAAAAAATAACTAGACTAGATATAAAAATTAAAGTTTTGTTGAATGCAAAGGAAAAAATAAAATCTTTACCCTTGGGCAATAATAAGTCTAATTTCATAAGCACAAAGGGATAAGTGACCCCAGGCAATTTCCAATGTTCTCTCAACATACCACTGTCAGGACTCAATGTTCTTAGCCTAAAGCTCTGTTGGCAGTAGTAAAAATGATAACTCGGGAACAAGTGACCTCCACTGTTTTAGCAAGTATAAAAGCATGAGGTTTTAATCCTAGGGACAGGTTTATGGTTTAGAAGGAAAACATGAATTAATGTTTATAAAACAGAACAGCCCTGAGAGCAGATGATCTGTGCTCTCCAAATACTAGCCTCGCTGAGGAAAGAGGAGCTAGTCTCCAGTTGTCTGGCTGTTTATGAATTCCTGGGCCGTGACAACTCATGAAACAAAGGAAAATACAAAATGATCTTTGGTCTTGTTTGGTCTCTTTTTGCTGCGGACAGTTTGATAACTCTCCATTTAAACAATCCCATATGGGCTTTTCATCAAGATGACCATCGTCCATCACTATGCAGCAGATCTGATTTCTGATGCAGAACGTTAAAAAGACATGTACTCAAGAGTCAAGATTTAATAAAATTAATAATTTTATTGTTTCATCAAGGACATTCTTAAGTGAAACTGGTGAAGAATTTGGTGACTGCTAGGACAGTTTCGTGCCATGACCTTCATTTGGGCTCAGAGGTCAGTAGTTTGACCCATGATTGCTTTTGACCAACAGTTGTACATATGTCAACCCAGTTGTTTCAGGCTAAACCATAAGATTCAAAAAAGTTACTCAACTTTGAATGGCTCAGTGCCACTTGTTTGTTGCCAAGTATGTACCTAGAGCGACATCTTTGATGGTTAGTTGGGGATTATACAAGACAAATACAAGGAAAACATCGAGTCCAGCTGTGTTTGTAGATTCAGCTTTTTTTTTTTAAGAGGAGATAAATTTTATTTTTTCAAATTACATGTAAAAAAATTTTTTAACATTAAAGAATTTTGAGTCCCAAATTCTTTCCCTCTCTCCCTCCTTCCTCTTCCCCCTCCTTGAGAAGGCAAGCAATTTGATATAGATTATACATGTACAGTCATGTAAAACATTTCCACATTAGCCACATTGTGAAAGAAAACACAGTCCAAAAAACCCTCATGAAAAATAAAAAAGTAAATAAAAAGTATGCTTCAATTTGCATTTGGACTCCATCGGTTTTTTTCTCTGGAGGTAGATAGCATTTTTTATCATAAATTCTTCAGATTTGTCTTGGGTCATCGTATTGTTGAGAATAGCTAAATCATTGACGGTTGATCATCATACAATATTGCTCTTATCATGTTCTCTTGGTTCTGCTCACTTCACTTTGTATCAGTTCATGTGAATCTTTTCAGATTTTTCTGAGAACGTCCTCCTCATCATGTCCTATAGCACAATAGTACTCCATCATAATCATATACCACAACTTGTTTAGCACTTCTCCAGTTGATGGGCATTCCCTCAATTTGCAATTCTTCGCCACCACAAAAAGAACTGCTACAAATATTTTTGTACGTATAGGTCGTTTTCCTATTTTTTTTTATTTCTTTGGGATACATATCTGGTAGTGGCATTGCTGTATCAAAGGATATGTGCAGTTTTATAGCCCTTTAGGTAAATTCCAAATTGTTCTCCAGAATGGAGAGCACCAACAATGCATTAGTGTCCCAATTTTCCCACGTCCCAACTAGCATTTGCCATTTTCCTTTTCTGTCATATTAGGCAATCTAGTTGGTGGTTGAAGTGGTACCTGAGAGTTATTTTAATGCTTGTTTCCCTAATCAGTAGTGATTTAGAGCATATTTTTTCATATGACCATAGATAACTTTGATTTCTTTGTCTGAAAACTGCCTTTTCATATCCTTTGACTATTTATCAATTCAGGAATGGCTCTTATTTTTATAAATTTGACTCAATTCTCTATATAGTTGAGAAATGAGACCTTTTTCAGAGAAACTTTCTGTAAAAATTTCACCCAATATTCTGTTTTCTTTCTAATTTTGTCTGTATTAGTTTTGTTTGTGTAACCCCCTTTTAATCTAATGTAATTTGGATGTCATACCATTTGGTGCATATGAATTTAGTATTGATATTACTTCTTTGTCTATGGTATCTTTTAGCAAAATGGAGTTTTCTTGCTTATCTCTTTTAGTTAGTTTAGCTTATCTCTTTAGTTTGCTTTTACTTCATCTGAGATCATGATTGCTATTCCTGCTTTTAAAAAATCTCAGCCAAAGCATAATAGAGTCTGTTCCATTCCCTTACCTTTGTTCTGTGTTATCTTTCTCCATTTTAAGTATGTTTCTTGTAAACAATATATGGATATAGGATGATTCTGTTTTTTAATCCACTCTATCTGCTTCTGTTTTATGGGTGAGTTCATCCCATTCACATTCAGCTGTGATTACTAACTGTGTATTTTCCTCTATCCTAGTTTCCCTCCTATTTATCCTTTCTCTCTTTTCACCCTGTCACTTTTCGAAAGTATTTTGCTCCTGACCACCATCTTCCCCAATCGAGCCTCCCCTCTTCCCACCCCATCCCCTTTCCCTCCTATTTCCCTGTAGGGTAAGAAAGATTTCTATACCCAACTGAGTGTCTATGTTATACTTTCTTTTAGCCAGTTCTGATGAGGGTAAGGTTCAAATGTCACCCATCCCACACCCAACCCTCTTATCTTCCTGTCCACTGTAAAAGCTTTTTTGTACCTCTTTTATGTGAGATAATTTATCTTATTTTACCTCTCCCTTCCCCCTTCTTTTGGTTCATCCTTCTTTCTCACCTCTTAATTGTATTTTTTAAAATATCATCCTGTCATAGTCCACTCACACCCACGCCCTCTGCCTGTGTATACTCCTAACTGCCGTAATAAATGATAAAGTTCTTAGGAGTTATAAGTATCATCTTCTCATGTAGTCATATAAACATTAAATAAATAATAAATCAATCCCATTCACCTCCACAAATACCTGTAATGGTATGAGCCACAGAACTTTGCCCAGCCAATGTCACTCTGCAATAAATTCAGTAATAAATCAAAATATATAATATATGATGTACAATATGACAACATCACTGTAGAAGATATAACAAATTAATATAAATACATCATAACAAATGAATATAAACAATATATCCAGTTATTTTATGTTAATTATAAATGGATATAAATAACATATCCCAGTAGAATATTACACCACCCTAGCTAACTGAATATCATCGTTTGGACAATGGGCATTCTTCATTCACTTGCTTCCTATGTGGCTAATTAGGCTGGAGTGCATATGGATCTTATGTAGGTGGCTCTGCAGTTCTGGGCCTTCAAGTTCCTAAGTGCCTACTGTGTGCCAGGCACTAAGTGCTTTGCAGATATTATGTCATTTCTTCTAGACTTACTGTTCTCTGTTTTGAAGTCCCTCTCAGCCACGACATCATATGTTCTAAGGTCCCTTCTAATTATAATGTTCTACGATTTTGTGGATACAGTTCTTGCCCTTGGAAAGGTTACAATCTAGTTGGTAAAAGTACGTATAGATGAAAAAAGGGAGATACAATGGTCATAATTTCATCCATGCCCTAAAAGTGTTGCATTTTGATGTTCCAGGTGGTAACTAGAAGAAAAATGTCAGAGATATTTTCCTTCAGACAAGTGGAACTTGTTACTGTTTCTTAGTGGTATGGCCACTTTGGAAAGAGAAAACTCCAGGAAATCCAGAACTTTTAAGAAGATACAAAAAGGTCTTGTGAATTTCATAAACACTTTCTTTATGGGGAAGAGAGATCTATAAACACATGATCCATGCAATTCACAGAGCTGAGATGTTGGAATGTAGTAAGTGCAGTGCTTGGCATGGATTGCAGGGGAATGAACTCTGGGGCTTGGGTCTCAGCACTGCCACTCACTGGTCTCCTTCCTCCCCTTAGAAAACGATGAGGTTGGACTAAATGACTTGGTAAATCCCTTTCTAGCTTTGACATTGTAGGCTCTGACTTTCCCCTCAGCTCTAACATTATAATGTTCCTTCCAGCATCATCATTATATGTTCTAAGCTTCCTTTGAGTTCTAACATTCTTTGTTCTGAGGTCCCATTAAGCTCTAATATTGTTCTGTATTCTGAGGTTCCTTGATGATCTAACATTTTATGTTCTGAGGTACTCTTAAGGTCTATCTTTTTTTTAAAATTATCAATTAATTCGATTTAATTTTTTTAGGCCGTTTCCAAAAATGTGTTTTATTCTGCATATTAATCCATTTCCTCTGTCAGGAGGTGGGTAGAATGCTTCATCATTAGTCCTCTGGAATCATGAGTGCATCATTCAGAGTTCTGAAGTCTTTCAAAATTGTTTGCACAGTGCTGATGTCAGAGTATAAATTGTTTGCCTAGTTCTGCTCGCTTATCTCTTCATCAGTCCCTATAAATCTTAGGCTTCTCCGAAACTTTCTTTTTGTTCATTTCTTAGAGCACAGTAGTTTTCTATTACCTTAATGTGCCATAATTTGTTTAGCCATTCCCCACTGGATGGACTGAAAGGACTATTCTAAGTATTTTTGTACATGTCGGTCCTTTTCCTCTCTTGGGAGTATAGGCTTAAGCAGTTGTACCGTTAGGTAAAGGGGCGTGCAACAGTATAGTGGTTTTCTGGGCACAGCTCTAAATTGCTTTCCAGAGCGGCTGGGGTCAGTCCACACAGTGCATTATCCAACAGTGCATCAGTGTGCCTATTTTTCCCCTCCAGCAATGGTAGTTTTCCTTTTTTGTCATCTTTGGCAATATGGTGCCTCAGAGTGGCTTTAATTTACATTTCTCTCATTTCAATCTCTCAGTCTAGGTTCTGTTGTTCAATATTCTGAGGTTCCTCCAGGCTCTAATATTCTGGGTTCTAGTCTATCATGTATGTTCCTTTTAGATTTAACATTCTGTATCCTAGGGTCTCTTTTGAGTTCTAGCACTTTTGTGTTCTGAGATTCCTCCTAGTTCTGACATTCCTGTTCAAAGCTTTCTTCTGACTCTAATATTCTGTACTTTTAAGATCTTTTCCACCTCTGGTCTTTTGCATCTCCTTGAGGGTAGCAACTAAATATTTTTTACTCTTGTGTCCTTAGCCCTAGTAAATGTTTATGAATGCTTTGTACATGTTTGTGAAATCAAAGTGTGATTCGGTGTAGTGTCTGCAGAGCATTCCTCTTGGCCAGGGTAAATAGACGTCCTGGGGCCAGTTCTTTTGTTCTTTTCTCCCAAACTGTAGGTTCTAGTGTCTGGTCAGTGATGCAAAGAGGCTGGGGATGCAGCAGGAGCCAGGAGCTGGCTGCCTGCAATAGCAGATGGTCTTCCTAAAATAAAATGAAGGGCTTATATTAATAATGGGCTGCCCTTCCCTCACCCATTTTTAGGCAGGAAAATCGTGATGGTTATCTATCCCCGTACTGTTTATTTTATATACACATATCTCACAGCGGCTGAATCTTTGTCAATTTCAATTCAATTGAATTAAATTCTGTAGTCATTTGTAAGCACCTACTATGTGCAAGGCACCATTCGAGGCATGTTGGGATTGTTGGTCATTCATTTCAGTTGTGTCCAAGTCTTCATGACCCCATTTGGGGTTTTCTTGGCAAAGATAGTAGAGTGGTTTGCCATTTCCTTCTCCAGCACATTCTATAGATGAGGAAACTGAAGCACACAGGGTTAAATGACTTGCCCAGGGTCACACAGCTAGTACGTGTCTGAGGCCAGATCTGAACTCAGGTCTTCCTGACTCCAGTCTTTGCACTCTATATGCTGAGCCACCTACTTGCCCTCACCGAGAATGCTATAATTTTTTTTTTTTAATCCATCCCTGTCCTTAAGGAGGTAACATTCTGTTGGAGATGATTTCATTATGGAAGTTGGAGGTGGTTGGGAGTAAAATGGGGCGGGAGCACACAGGGTTAATTGCCCTGGGTCCTCAATATTAAGCACTCTGTACTAGCATTTATAACTATTGTCAGCATTGACAATCAATTTTGTCCTAGTCTCTGCGAGAGAGACAGAGAGAGACAGAGAGAGAGATAGTATGAGTGCATATGCTAGCTGAACTTGGAGAGAGGAGCCATGGGTTCCAATTCCCATCCTACCTACTTGCACGGTCCTCATCACTAAGAGTAGATAATGCTATTGGCATCACCTACCTCCTAAGGCACCACCTACCACCTACCTATGAGGATCAAATAAGATAATATAAGTAAAGTATTTTGTAAAATGAAAAATACTGTCCAGAAGAAGGGATCATTGGCATAAAGCAGTGGGCGGGCCTGGGATTTTCTGGTGGGGCTCATTCACTTTGATGAAATAGGGAAGCCATCAGAATTCATACATGTAATCGGTAGAGGGTTCTTCCATCTCTGACTCTGTGCACTCGTTATGCCCCTGCAGAAATCGCACAGGCTCCTTTCATAGAATTTTTGATGCTAAAATGTTATCGTCTCATCATCAGTCAACAAATATCAAGTGACTGCTACATATGAAGCATTAGGGATGCAGATATGGCAGTGAGGCGGTCTCTGCCCCTCAAGGAGCATACGTTTTACTTGATTTTACTTTTTACTGATAAGTGACTCCAAGATGTCTAAAGACAAATGGCCAGTCATTTGGGGATGGGAGTCAGGAAAGGTCTCTTGAAAGAGGTGGTGCTTGAGCTGAGGCTTGGAGGGTGTTATGGATGCAAGAATTGGAGGGGAGGAGCCAGGCACAGGATGCAGCCTGTACAAAGGATTAGGAAGAGCTGGTGGTCAGTCCAGTTTGGCTAAACCATAAAGTTCACAAGAGAGAATAATGTGTAACATGCCTGGAAAAATTTGCTACAGTGAGATTGTGATGGGTTTTAAATATCAAATAAAGAAGTTTATAGGTTTTTTTTTCCCTAGAGACAATGGGGAGCCCTTGAAGTTTCTTCAGCAGGGGTGTGATTTGGCAAAGGAGAGAGCACTTGAACTTGGCGACAGAAAACCTGGCTTTTAGTCCTTGTTCCCCTTTTCTAGCTCTGTAACTTGGAGCATATTATTTTGTTTGGCTTCTGCTGAGCTTTGTAAACATTGGGAAGTGCTGCAGAAATTCGAACTGTTATTATTGTAACACCCAGCACACCTTTTCATACACGGGCACCCGGTGTTGAGGCCCCCTGTGGGTCAGCACTCACTCAAGAACCATCACTCCTGTGCCCCCACCAGTGTGATTATTTTTACTAGTCATCCAGATGGTGCAATATGGCTACTACTAGACAGATTCTGAAATTTAACTTCTCGCCCTTGTTCTCTCTGTGTCCAGTCTTCCATAGATTTAATGGAAGGCTTTTTTTTTTTAAACAGGAAGGCATTTTTAGAGCCCTGGTTTCAAGTCTTTATAGGGGGCAATGGGAAAGGGAGTACACTTTATCATCTCACCACATTTGCTTTCCACTGTCTTTTCCTCTGGTGATTTTCTTTTAGAACTCCTAGGACAGCCCATGTATCTCCAGTGTCACTCCCTTGTCCTTGTCAAAGTCCTTTAATTGCAGGACATCTTGTGTGACCTCTCTTGCTCTGTTTACTGAGATCCCCTGAGGTCAATCAGTTTGGTAGTGCCCATCCTTCTGGGGACTCAACATGTGGACAGTACAGGAGATTAACATGTACTGTCCAAAAAACAGGAGATTGTCCAAGGAAGGCGTGCATGGAGGGGGAAATTGAGACCCAGAGGGAAATCAAGGCAGTGTATTGGAGCCAGGGCTGAAATCCAGACCCTTGGGCGGGCTCCCTTTTCATTAAGCTGCCTCAGACAGGCTGATGGAAGAGTGACACTCCACCCAATGCTGTTTATTTCTTCCTTAAAAACACCATATTGGATGAACAGCTTTATATGGGGGTAGTTAATTTCCTAAGAACAGTGTGATAATTTGCATCTCAGCTGAACAGACATTTTTACTGTGACCCTTCAAAAGGAGAGTGGGACTAACATCCCTGTGGTCTTTAAGCATTTGCCATAGGTTTCTATTTGGCCCTATCAGGCACAACCAGGAATAATGAGTAGAAGCAGTGAAGATGCATTTTATAGTAGAGAGAAAGAAAAACTTCCCAACACATCATGCTGTCCCGGTGTAGAATGGGCAGCCTTTTGATATGGTGGTCTTCCTGTCCCCGAAGGCCTTCAGGCAAAGGCTGGATGGCTGCTTGTTGGGGAGGTCTTAAAGGGGATTCTTTTCTAGGTATATATTCGACCAGATGCCTCTGAGGTTCTGTGAGTCACAATGCTTCAGTGCAGGCTGGTTGTGAGAATGCATCAATGATGGTGACTAAGAAATGGCCTTTGTTGGGTCCTGGCCCTCAAGCTTTAAACTGGATGAGTGAAATCAGGGGCAGTCATTTTGATTTTTTTACATCTTCCCTGATGGGGATGAACTGTTCTGCACCCATTAGATGCATAATAAGTATTTGGTATTGAATTGAATTTGAATAAACAGATTTTGAAAGAGGCTCCCCCAGTAAGGATTTATTTAATTCCTTTTCACAAGTGCTAGGGCAGATTCCCTCCTGTATCTTGTTAAAAAGAAATCTTGGTTTCAGAGCTCCATTTCTTACATTCTCCAGTTCATCTTTTTATGTTTTTAAAAAAATGTCTTTTTTTTTAAATTGTTTAGGTTACACTGGAGCATATCCAAAGCAATCTTCCATTCCTTATAAATTTCGGACCATAGTAATCCCGGATGCAGAAAGAAAAGGATTTAACAGTCAAAGCAAAAGATTTTATAGTAAACTGGTAATGCTGTTATTTTTGATATTTCCTACTTTTATTCCATATTTTAGCACGATCGGCTTGTCTCATAGGAGCTATGCCTGTATCCTTAGATTTGTCCCTTCATCTCTGTGGGCCTTAGTCGCTTTGTCTGTAATGAGAAGGCACTAGGTCAGAGGATGTTTAAAGTACCTCCCAGCTCTGACTTGCTATATTCTAAGTTCCTTCCCAGATCTGACATTCTGTATTCTAAGATCTCTCTCAGTTCTGATAGCCTGTGTTCTACCCTTCTGTGTTCCAACTTTCTCTGTTCTAAGGCCCCTTCCAATCCTAAACCTTCTAGCTGTGACATTACATGTTCTAATATTCTACAGTTCAAGATAACATTCAGTTCCAAAATTTTAAAATTCTACAAATAAAACTATTAGTACTTGGATTTTGAAGCTATAGTAATAATAATAATGTTAACATTTAGAAAGCCAATTAAAGTACTCAATGTATGTATATATACATATATGCACACATATATATAATTTCTATTAAAATGTATATATAAAATATATATAATACACACTTATTTAAATATTTTCTATTTAACTGTTTGTCCTTTGTTTTGAACACCAGAGGGCAGTGTCCTCCACGTAGCTATGAGTGCACTTTTTAAAAGGATTCATTTTTTTGTTGTTGTTCAAAATGAGATTGAAATGTCTTAAATCTTGTTAAAAACAATCTTCTGTCTGCTCTATTGCACAGAATGGCGCTGGACCATAGTTTTTGTTGCTGGGGAGAGTGAGGCTGTGGATCACTTGAGTTTAGGAGTTCTGAGTTGTACAGGCTTGAGTCTGAATACCATACCTTCTATGCCAATCAGTATTGGCATCAGGCTGCTGAAGTTCTAGCCTGGGCAAGACAGGGAGACCCCATCTCCAGAAACACACACAAACAAACAGGAAAAAAACAAAGACAAAAAAGAAAAATATAGGGTCTGATAAAATGGGGATGAACCTTTTGGGGATGAAAGTCTTTATCTAAATTTTGTATATTTTGTCATTTATTTTATATCTCTTCATCATTTTATGTTATCATCCTTCTCCAGCTCCCAATAACTGTCTCTTTCAGATCTCCTGTCTTTCCTTGATGTTTCCCCCTCAGGATGCTGACAGTCGTTTAATATGATACAATGCAAAGAACCATTGATGGAAAGGAAGAATATAGAGACTTGAGTTCTACTTCCTGGTCTTCTACTGTCTGTGTGACCTTAGTCGATTCAGTTCTCCTCCCTGGGCTTCAGTTTTCTTATTTTTTAAATGGGGAAGGAGGGGTGTCATCGTGCTCTTTAAAGTTTGATCTACTTTCGAAAGTCCCACCTAGCTTTAATGAAGCTATGACCTTGAAATACAGTGGAAAGAACAATTTGATTTGGAGTCAAATGACCTGGGTTCAAATCCTGACTTCGCACTTTTAATTTAACCTCTTAGTACCTTAGGTAACACTCAGAGGCCGGGTTACAGAGGAGGCACCTGCTTTGCATTTGAGCCTGGTAGCTAGCTCCCCAGACTGATGAAATCACCCACTTGTCTGGACAAATCTTAGAAAAATTGATATATTTTAGTCTTTGGGTTCTCCATTCAGTATTCAGTCTTCCCAGTTCTCAAGAGCTTTCATAATTACTGCTTTGTTGCATATTTTGAGATGTGGTAGTGCCTAGCCTCCCTCTGGTTTTCTTTTTCATTGTCCTTGACATTCTTGGCCATCTTCTTAAAAATATGAATTTTGTTATCATTTGGTTAAATTCCATTACAGTCACCTATTGGTATGTTATTATTTTTGACTCAACCTAACCATGAACAGGGGGTATCCCTCTACTTGTTCACTTCCCTGTTGATTTCTGTGAGAAAATTTGATGCAATCTTTGTATAAGTCTCTTGTGCATCATGGTAAGTTAATGGTCCCAAATTTGATATATTTTGTCATTATTTTCAAGGTATTTATCAGTTTTTCTTGGCTCTTGGTAGTGTTATTTGAAAACACAGGTGATTTTTGTCCTATCCCACTACTTCAGTAAAGTCATCCATTTTCTCCATTTCTTCTTTTATTTACTGTTCTGGGTTCACAGTGATGCCTAGAGCAGGATGACTGGCCTATTTGAGTGGGTGGCCCTATGCCACCTTTCTCCTTCTGTTTCCCTTTGCCCCTACTTCCAGGCTTTGTGCCCTGTGGTCTTTGTCTCTCCCTCACTGACTGGTGTTCTGTCTCGCCGACCCTCAAATGAGGACACATATTTACACTAGGCATCATTTGTGGTGTGTGCCCTGGGGAGCAACACTTTCTAGTGACAGCTCTACATGAGTTTTCTAGGTATATGTGTCACAATAAGTGTCAGTGGTCCACTGGGGTTAGTTAGGTTCCCTGCCCCACTAAGGGGCCCCAGTTAGTACTGGGGAAGGCTGAGCTCTAAAAAGGTGGACCAAACCAGGCCCTTTTCTTATTGTTGATGGCTATTTACAAAGCCACCCTGGAGTCCTGGGGAAAGTCACTTTAAAAAAGCTTACGTTTGGCTCACATCAGGTCTTCAAAATGGAGTGGCAAGATAGTCCCTATGGAAGGTAGCGGAGACCCAGGGAGAGTTTCATGCCTCACATTCCCAAGAAAAGTAGATGAGAACAAGAGCTCTGTTCCTTGGTGGCCAGTTGTCTTTGACACGGGTACCCCTTACCTCTGTCATGGAGATCAAGGGACCAATAAGGAGATGGCTTTGTCATCCCCAAGCACAAGTCACTCAGTACTGAGCTACACACTAAAAAGGAATCCAAATGCCCCAGTGGGGTGTGCTCAAGCTGGAGCAGATCAGGGGAGCCTCCCTTACTCCTCCTGCTGCTCCCACGTAGAGTCTGAAGAGACTTTTGCTAATGTTCAAACTTTTAACTTCTTTTCCACTCCTTCTTGTTAATTCTAACATGAATGGAAAGAGCAAACATTCGGTTTTAATGGGAAGGCATCTAGTGTTTCTCTCTTGTATATATTAGCCTGTGGTTCCAGACATCTTTTTATTTTTTGCCAGATCTGTGATTTCACTGAGGTAGCAATCTCCCAGTGAAGAAATTTCTCCTATCAAAGCAGATCAGGGCCTTTTCTGAAACTTAGAGTCTTACCGAGTTGGTTGAATGACTTGCCGAGGGTCACACAACCGGGATGGGTGGTGGATTTTGAACCTAGGTCTTTCTTGACTCCCCAGGCCAGCTCTCTTGCTGATGCCTCTTTTATAATATACTTTCTCGATCCTCTAATCCATTCTGGTTTTAATTCAACTTTGTTCTGTGTCATTATGACCACCATATTTTGCTGATGCTTGATAATCCACAAAAAAGGAACTTCACTGATTCTATCAGTAGGGGGCAGCAACGAAGCATGGAAATTCTGGGGAATCTGCTTTAGCTCTGGGAAGGCCTTCAGAGGACACTGAGTCCAGTCTTCTTTGTACAGAGGAGGAAACCGAAGCCCTTTTTCTACTATTTTTTTACCCTATAAAAGGTCTTTTTCCTTTCTACATTTTTGTCTTGTCAAGGGTAAGAATCACCATTGTATTTGTGCCCTTCCCTCCCTCCCCAGATGACTTTTGAGCCTTCATTAGTATGTTTTACTTTTTCATCCCCCATCCTGCTTAGATCATTGGCTAGTAGTCAAGACCCCTGGTTTCTAGTCCTAGCTGTTTCTTAAGAATAACTGTGTGGCCTTGAACCAGTTATTTTTCTTAAATTCCTCCTTTCCTGAGTCATCCCAGCTCTAAGATGATTTGTTTTAAGGTCCCTTCTATAGTTCTGATGTTCTGTGTCTTAACTAGGGGCATCACTAAAAATTCTGACATAATAGGTTAAGTTCATTTGGGGAGGAGGGAGGGCAGAGTTCCCCAGGTCAGTCATATGGTGCCTTGGTTGAGATGTCCTTGGGAAAGACAGAGAACTGCATATGAGTCATGGTGGGGTAGAAAGAGGTCAGCCTGCTCTGGTTGGATGTGATCTCATTGGCATGCCTGGAAGGGTGAGGTTAATACTAGGAGTCTTAGCAGTAGAAGGTGGACCATAGGAAAGAGGGGTGGGACCTTTGTGGTGCCATATGGCATGGGACCAAGACCTGCTAGGTGGTACAGTGGATAGAGTGTCAGGACTGGAGTTGGGCAGATTCGTGTTCTTGAATTCAAATCTGGCCTCAGACACATACCAGCTGTGTGACCCTGGGCAAGTCACTTTACTCTGTTTGCCTCAGTTTCCTCATCTGTAAAATGAGCTAGAGAAGGAAATATCAAACCACTCCAGTATCTCTGCAAAGAAAACCCCAAGTGGGGTCATGAAGAGTCAGACTAGACTGAAACAATTCAACAACAGCAGCAATAACATGGGGCCAATGGAAACACTTGAAGCCCTGGGCTGATGGGTTGGAGGATGTCCCCTAGATTTTGGTGCCCTGGGGAAAAGCCTCAGTCATTGTACCCTAGGGCAGGGGTAAGGGAACCTGAGGCCCCAGGTTCCCTTACCCCTGTCCTAGATACAGCTCACCTTGACTATCTTCAAAATAATTTTTTAATTTAACAAAAATCTCCTTTTTCTTTCCCTTCCACCTGTCCTCCCCCAATGGAAGAACAAAGCAAAACAAATTTCAGCATTGGCCATGTTCAAAAATATCTATTTTGTTCTTCATCAAGTCTGTCATCTTGATGTCAGGAGATGAGTAACAGGTGCGATGATCAGTCTTCTGGAATCATGGTCGCTCTCGGCACGGTTCAGATGTCTTAAAGCCTGTTAAAGTTGCTTTTTCTTTGCATGTTATTGTTATTGTAGAAATCATTCTCTTGGTTCTGCCCACTTCACTCTGCATCATTTCATACAAGTCTCTGCAGGTTTCTCTGAAACCATCCCTTGTGTCATTTCTTACAGACAAGTGTTTTCCATTCCCATAACGTGCTCAGCCGTCCCCAGCTGATTCGCCCTCACTTTCTGTGTTCTAAGATCCTGTCCAGCTCTCTATTACCTTCTAACTCAAAAATTTAGTGTTCTAAGGTCCCTTCCTGCTCTAACCTTCTGTGAATTTCAGAAATTAAAACTCTGTGAGATTTCTTTTTTTACTGCTTACTTGTTTTCCTAAAGTCAATCAAAATGAGGAAATCAATTTCTACTTTTTGTTCCCCGTGATTTCTGTCTGTCTACTTGCTAAAGTCATATGGTTGGCATTACCTTACATTTGAACAGTGCTCCATGGTCTGTGAGATGTTTTGACATTCTTTGACTCATTTGATCTTACCAGAAATGCTGTTAAGTCGAGAGATGGGCCTTTATTACCCCCATTTTACAGATGATAAACTCGAAGCCAAAGACCTGAAGTGGTTTTCTGGGAGTTGCCCAGCTCACAGTGGGCAGAGCCAGGATTCAGATCCAGGGCTTTCAACTATCAGGCCTGTGCTCTATGCACCAGGACACACTGTGCTTCTGTAGAAAGCTTCTGGATTTCCAGGAGATCCACAGCAGGCTGCCTTCCCTGGTCTGGGGAGCCCTCATCCATCCTGCAAGGCTGGTGTGAGAAGAGACCTAAGCCAAAGAGGACGAGGATCTGGAGGGAAGCCGCTGCCAGCTCCCCTTGCCATCCTTGTGGGCATTTTCCAGGAGTTCCAGGCAATGAGCCTCTGAATTCTCAAATGTGGATGCTGGGAGGCCTGAGATTTCAAATTATCTCCTAAAAGTACTCTTGCCATTCAGAAGATACCCTGCTGAAGTCAACCTGCATGGAAGTGAGCTAAGCCACAGATGATAAGGAGGTTAGAGAGGGGAGAAATGGATTTTCACAAGCTTCTCACTTCTAAGGCATTCCAGTTCTGCCACTGACTACCAGTGTGACCATGGACAAGTCACTTCTCCCTTTGGAGCCTCTGTTTCCACAGAGGGAATTGTCTTAAATTTTTTGTGTTCAAGGAACCTTTGGGCAGCCTGGTGAAGCCTATGGAGCCCTTCTCAGAATAATGATTTTAAATGCATAAAATTAAATATAAAGGATTATAAAGGAAACCAATGGTTAGGGAAGATAAAGATTTTTTTCCCATCCAACTTCACACACTCCCTGAAAAGTCCTCCATGGACCCAGGTTAACCCTTGGATTTGAACCCAGGCTAACCTTTGGATTTGAACTCAGGTTAACCCTTGGATTAGATTATCTCTAGTCTTTTCAGCTCTTTTTTTTTGGAGGGGGGAAGCGGGGCATTTGGGGTTAAATGACTTGTTCTAGGTCACAAAGCTAGGATGTCAAGTGTCTGAGACTGAATTTGAACTCAGTTCCTCCTGACTCCAGGGCTGGTGCTCTTGTCACTGTGCCACCTAGCTGCCCCACCCTTTAGCTCCTTTAATCCATGTTCTAACAAGTTCTATTGTCTCTGGTATTCTGTGTTCTAAGTGGCTTCTCTCTTCTAAGGTCCCTTCTAGCTCTGACAGGCAGTATGTTTTTAAAGTTCCCTATAGCTCATAGGTTCAACCTTCAATGCCTTGCTTTTCTCTTTCCTTTTTTTTTAACCTTTTCATTTTTGAGGTAAAAAAACTGAAGACTTTAATTGACTTGATCACAATTACACAAGCAATAAGCCCTGATATTTTTGGTTGTAAGGTTTTTTGTATCTCTGAGGCAGCTCTGCCTCACTTAAATCCAATTCATTCACCCAGTCAAGATATCACCCATAGTGTCTTTGGTCCTCCTCCTCCTCCTCCTCCTCCTCTTTCTCCTCCTCCTCCTCCTCCTCCTCCTCCTCCTCCTTCTCCTCCTTCTCCTTCTCCTCCTCCTCCTGCTTGGAGAAGGAGGCATTTCTTTCTAACTCCATTTCCTCCACCATGAGATGGAGATGGTGATCATCATAAAATCTAAATGTTTTAGAGCTGGTGGAAATTTTAGAATATCATATGTTGCAGAGAAGGCACCAGTCTTTATGAAGAGAGGAAGCTCTTCACAGGAACTTCCTTACCCTGAGAAAATCACAGGTCCAGCCTCATTCCAGGCTCTAACAGAAAAGGTAGTATCCTGTATTTTGGATATAGGAATCTGCAGTGTAGAATCATAGAATATCAGAGCTGGGAGAGGCCTTAGAACACAGGATGTCAGAGCTGGGAGAGCCTTTGGAACACAGGATGTCAGAGCTGAGAGGGTCCTTACAACACAGGATGTCAGAGCTGGGAGGGCCCTTAGAACAAGGATGTCAGAGCTTGAAGGGCCCTTAGAACAGAGAATGTCAGAGCTGGGAGGGCCCTTAGAACACAGGATGTCAGAGCTGGGAGGGCCTTTGGAACACAGGATGTCAGAGCTGAGAGGGCCCTTAGAACACAGGGTATGAGAGATGGGAGACACCATAGATCTCAGAATATTACCTCTCAGTCATTCTACCCCAGCCAAATCTGAGTTCTTTTGGCACTGAAACAAGATGTCGCACCCAGGCAGGCTCCAGGGCCCAATCCCAGTGGATGTGTCTGATGTGTATCCTATGACAGGCAGCACTAGCCCTTAGGACATGCTGTTTTCTGGTGGTTAGAACTATTAGTGGAGGATTCTAGTTATAGATCTTTCACCAACTTGCTATATCATCTTGGGTAAGCCATTCCTCTATTGTATCTCAGTTTCCTTAGGGGGTTGGCCTAAATGTTCTGGTGAGTACTTTGCAACTTTAAGTATTTTGATTTTAGAAATGATTTTCAAATCCAGAGGTAACATGTTAGATACATCAGGTGGGTACTGTATTTGGAGTCAGGAGGCCTGAGTTCAAATCCTCCTTTTGATATTAACTCACTATGTGACCCTGGCCAAATCACTCGACTCTGAGCCTCTATTTCCTTGCCTATAAAATGGAGATAATAACGCCTGAAGAATGTACCTCATTGGTCCTTTGTCCCTGTCTTCCAGGATGAAGTCTTCCTCCTCACCAAAGGGAGGTCCTTTACCTTTACCCATACAAGTGATCCTATTTGGTCCCCATCTCCACCAGCAAACTGCCCCCTCTACCAGTCCCTCTCACTTCAATCTTTCCCTTCCTATTGGCCGCTTCCCTCCTGCTACAAACTGCCCACGTCTCCCTCACCGTCAGAAGCCCTTGCTTCATCTGTCCCTGCTAGCCGTCATCCCAAAGCTGCCCCTTTCCTGGCTGGATTCCTTGACAAGGCCGCATACAACAAGTGCCTCCATGCAGAGTGGCCAGTGCCTTCTTCATTGTGAAACCCAATGGCCTCTTTTCTGTTCTCATCTTTCTTTTCTGTAGCCTCTGACCACTAACAGTCCCCCCTCTTGAAACTCGCTTATCTCTAGGTTTTCAGGACACTGCTCTCTCCTGGTCCTCTCCCTGCCAGTCTGACCCCTTCTCAGTCAGTCAGTAAACATTTATTAAGCACCTACTATGTGTCAGGCACTCTGCTAAGCACTGAGGATACAAAGAAGGGCAGAAGACACTGCCTGCCCTCCAGGAGCTTACAGTCTAATGGGGGAGACAGCTGGCAAACAGCTGTGTACAAACAAGCTATAGACAGGGTCGATAGGAAAGAATGAAGAGGAGGAAACCACTAGGATCAGGAGGGTTTGGGAAAAGCTTCCTGGAGAAGATAGAATTTTGACTGAGGCTTGAAGGGAGCCCAGGGGTGAAAATGAGGAGGGAGACGTTTGTTCCATGCATGAAGGACAGTCAGAGAAAGTGCCTGGATTTTGTAGATGGAGCACTTTATGGGAGGAACAGCAAGGAGGCTGGTCGGCTTCACTAGATCAAAAGAGAATATGTGTGTACATACATATCTATTGTCTCCCACCCCCAGTAGAATGCAAACTCCTTGAGGGGAGGGGCTGTTTCATCTTTGTTTCCCCAGTGGTTAGCACAGTGCTTGGCACACAGTAGGTGCTTAATAAATGCTTGTTAATCAGTTGGACAAATGTGGCAGGATTCCTTTAGAAGTCTCCATTGATTTCACATGGAGGCGTGGGGATAGAGGATTTGAGGGCGGCTAGATGGTGAAGTAGATAGAACACCAGGCCTGGAGTTGGGAAGACTTATATTTGTGAGTTCAAATCCAGCCTCAGACACTTACTAACTTTGTGACCCTGGGCAAGTTACATGACCCTGTTTGCCTCAGTTTCCTCATCTATAAAATTAGCTGGTAAAGGAAATGGAAAACTACTCCAGTGTCTTTGCCAAGAGAACCCCAAATGGGGTCATGAAGATTCGGGCATGACACAACTGAACAACCACAACCTGGGGATGGAGAATGTTCCCAGTGTGGGGTGGTGGTGGGGTGTTTCTATTGACTGTCATCTTCATAAATGCTCAACATACCAGTATTGTTTAATCTTTTGTGAAACTACCCAATGTTAATAACTGTTTACTGATTAACCCACTAACACACCCCACAATCTCAGGGGAATTTCAGTGACAGAGAGATAACTAGGGCACTTTCTTGAATCAGCCACATCTTTGGAGACAGTCACTCAAAGGGTTTGATAAACTGCATGTTGAAATAGGCGGATGGGAACTGGCTGCTTTGCGAAGCATGTCCTGTTCCTGACGCCGCCTTCTGGGGTAGGTATTGATGGCGAGGCTTGGCCACAAAATGCCCCCGTCCTGTCCAGGGTTTTAAATCTCTTTGTGAGCCACAGGACAGAACCTCATCTGTTAAAAAAAAATGGCATATTCTGCTTTAATTTCTTTTAAAACTTTTCTTTAGAAAAATTAGTCTTAAATTTATTGAGGTATTTTGGTTGTGTTTTTCAATCACTTTCATTTCTGAATATATCCCTCCCTCTTCCTTATTCAATGAACCATCCCCTTTTAACAGATTTTTCAAAAGGAGGGAAAAAAGCAGCCCAGCAAAATTAATTAACTCATCGGCTACGTCTGACAATACATATAGTGTTCCACACCCATGGTCCCCCACCTTGAGAAAGGTACATGTTCCCAGTTCTTTTCCAAAGCCAAGTGTGATCTGTTTTAGTTTCTATAGACAGTTTATGAAAATGGGTAGGATGGCTGCAGGTTTCAGCTGAGACTGAGTTTAACAAGTGCTCAAGAGAGCAAAACTGGATAAAAATATATTTAACATTTACATAGCACTTACTCTGGGCCAAGCAGCTAGGTGGTTCAGTGGCTAGAGCACCATTCCTGGAGTCAGGAGGACCTGAATTCAAATCTGGCCTCATATACTGACTAGCTGTGTGACCCTGGGTGAGTCACTTCTTCCTGTTTGCCTCGGTTTCCTCATCTGTAAAATGAGCTGGAGAAGGAAATGGCAGCTCCAGTATCTTTACCAAGAAAACCTCAAATGGGGTCACAAAGAGTCATACACAACTGAAATGACTGAACAATAACAAAGCATGTGCCAAGCAGTTTGCTTAGTGCCTTACAAATACTATTTCATTTGATCAAGGAATCTACAGCGCTGACTAGTATAGTATTGACAGGGCAATGGATTGGGAGGCAGAAAGACTTGAGTTCAAATCCTGCCTGATACTTGATGTATGAACCTGGGCACCCTTGCTGAGCCTCAGTTTCCACATTTATAAAATGGGGATAATAATTAACACTATCTCATAGGGTTATCAACTGAGGGTCAAATGAGACAATCTTTAAAAAAAACCAAACAACTTTATGGCTCTTAAAGTATGATCTGCATGGAAATCAGTTGTAGAATCTTAGAGCTGGGAGGAAACTTAGAATACAGATTATTTTTAAAAAATTATATGAAGCAGTCATGATGTAGTAGAGGCAGCAATTGAACTTGGAATTAATTAGCGAGTCCTGAGTTAGAATCTTGCTTCTGACGCTTAGCTAAGTGGTCAAAGTTTTGTTTTCAATTCACATTCTTCCATCAATTCGTTGGGTGTTACAAACCTTAGGACGAGGTTCTTCCCTTCTCTATGTGTCAGTTCCACCCCCCCCCAGAAAACCTCAGTTTCCTCATCTGTAAAATGGGGATGATAATAGCACCAACCACTTAGAATTGTTGAAAAGATCAAATGAGTTCCAAGGATCATAGGTTTAGAGCTGGAAGGGATGTAAATGTCCATTGGATATGACCCTTGCATTTTGCAGATGAGGAAACTGAAGTACAGAGAGGTCAGGTGACTTGTTCAAGGTCACACAGCCAGTATCTGAGGGAGGATTTGAATTTAGGTCTTCCTGACTCCATGCACAGCACTCTACCCAAAATGTCACACTTCCCAAACCTTAAAGCTTTCTATAAATGTTAGCTATAGCCATTAGTAGTATTAGCAAGAGTACTGGCTTGCACATCAGAGGGCCTGGGTTAATAGCAGAGCCAAGCTTTTATTTAATACCTGTGATCTTAGACAAGTCATTTAAACCCTTTGGACCTCAGCAAAATGATGGGTGTGGCCTCCCCTCTGTTCTCTCCTGTGCATTTAAAAATGCTTCAATAACTCTCTTCTTCTTCTTGTTTTTGGCAGTCCTATCCTTCCCTCCCCACAACCAATTGAAAAAAGAGAACAAAAACCAGATCTGTATGGTCAAGGCAAACAAATTCCCACACTGGCCATGCACAAAAATGTAGGACTCATTTTGTACCTTGAATCAGCTCTCTGCCCTTTCTTCTCACTCTCTTAACTATCCTCAGTTGGGCCTCCAGCCTTATCGTCCAGCTGGGACTGCTCTTTCCACAGCTGCCAATGGACTCTTTATGGCCAAGTCCAATGGCCTTTTCTCAGTCCTCATCCTCCGTGACCTCTCCTCAGCCTTTGGAAACTGCCCTGCATATTCTCTCTTGTCTAGTTTTTCATGACACTGATTCTCCTGGTTCTCTTCGGGCCTGTCTGACCACTCTCAATTTCTGAATCTTCACCTAAGTCAAGTATCCAGTAAGCTAGCCACGTTGGTTTCCCTTCTCTTTGTCGTCTTCCCTTCTCCAGGGCCATGCTTGGTCTGCCTTTGCTTCAATAGTCAGTTTAGGAATGTGGTAGAGTGGCTGCAAGTTTCAGCTGCTACTGAATTTGACAAAGATGAGAGTGTTAGAGCAAAATTGGACAAAAAATATATTTTTTTAGTCCATCAGCTCCTGTGGATTCAATTACCATCTCTATGCAGGTGATTTTCAGATCTCTTATCCAGCCCTCATCTCCCTCTCCTAACTCCTGACTTCACATCTCTGTCTCTTAAGCATCTCCAACTGAAAGTCCCATAGACATTTTAAACTCAACATGTCTAAAACTGAACTCGCCATCTTTCTCGCTAAATATTCCTTTCTTCCTAACCTCCCTCTTACTGCTCAGGGCAACACCATCATCCCAATTGCCCAGGTTTGAAACCCAAATGTCATCCTCAACCCCTCACTCTTCCCACATCCAATCTATTGTCAAATCTCATCGAGCCTGCCTTGACAATATCTCCTCCATAAGTCCTGGACACTGCCATCGACCTGGTATGGGGCCTTGTCAGCTCGTGCCTGGATCATTATAATTGGTCTCTCTGGCTCAGGCCTCTCCCCCCTCCACTTGTCAAATATGATCTTCAGGTCTGACCATGTCTCCAGGTTTAACCGTTGGTATGGGAGTCTCTCCTTGTTGGTAGAAATCAGTGCCCTGTGCCCTACGCCCTGTGAGGTGAAGAGTGGGCTGGAGTTGTTGAGAACAGGAGAGGGAAGAGCTGTAGTTTCTTTATTGTTGGGAGTCTCTCCAATTTCTTTGGGCTTTGGGTGCTTCTGGCTTCCAGCTGCAAGAGAGAAGGTGAAAGAGGCCAACCCCAATTCACCTTGCTACACTTGCACCTTGCAACCCCACCTTGCTACACTACATACTTGGGGAGTTTTCCCTTGGGTGAGATCTGGGATGCACTCTCATGATTGAGCTGAGCTATCTTGTTCCCAATGGAAAAGCTCCTTCACTTCGTACTGTCTAGACTACATGTACTTCCTTTGATTTCTGGTTTGTCACCCACTCGGATAGATGGTTTCTTTGCTTCCTGCTATGTGTATTCATTGTGGAACTGGCACTTGGTGGGAAGGAAGGACCTCAGGCTTTCTGTCAAAGGCTCATCTCCTTTCCTTTCCTCACTAGCTCTTATCAAGGCTTCTGACACAAAGTAAGAGCTTGATAAATGTGTCTGATTATCAGGAGGTGAATAGCATACTTTGTCATTGGTCCTCTGACTCAGGTCCCTCAACTAATTCTCAAAAGATTTTCTCCAGTCCTCAGCAATATCCTGGTCAGTGTTTTCTGGGTACACTCGAGGATGGCAATGCCCCTTTGAAAATAGGATACTTAGAATGGAGCCCATCACCTCAAGTGTGGTCTGATGAGAGCAAAGGACCGCGGGATTGTTGTCTTCTTTATTCTTTTATTCCGGACGTTTGACTTTTATTCGTCTCAGATTCCTGCCATTTTTTGGGGAAGTAGTGGAACTGGTTTCCTTTGCAAGCTCTATTTCAGACCCATTAAAGCCAGGTCTAGGAGCTGATCCAAAAGCTCCATGTTTGGGCCTGCCGATGCGGCCATTTGTCCCTGTTGCTCTTTCCTTCTCAACAATTGGCCTTCATTGCTGCTGGAGGAACCATGCTTGTTTAAGGAAGTGGCTCTCATCAATGGAGCTCATTCTGGTTTTCCTGATTGCTCCCTTGGGGCTCCGTCCTGCCTTTCCCATTTGGCACCCTCTTTTGTTTTGAACAAAAAAAGGAGTGTTTTCCTGCCTGAATCATAGCTGCTGCCTTTTGCTTCTCACCTGTGATGAGGAGCATGGAAACCCAGCTGCTATAGACAAGATGGGCAGAGGGACAAAGTAGCAGGAACAGGAGGGGAGGAGGGAGGAAGGACAGAATCTTACCAAAAGGTGGATCAGAGCTCCCTGGGAAACTAACCTTCATAGGACAGGGCTGGGAGGTCATTTAGCCCAACCCTTCATTTTTATAGGGCAGGAAACTGAGGCCCAAAGAGGTGAAGTGGCTTGTTCCAGGCAACATACCGAGTACAAAAACAGCCAAGATTTGAATCCAAGTATCTCTAGGTCCACTGCTTGGGGACAACCAACATGTGCTCAGGAAACAACTCGAACTAAAGGGAATTGGATAAGAATAATGTTCCCTGGTATTTGTCTATGGTTCTTGAAGAATTTCTCCAGTGAAATGGGCCAAAAGCTGGCTCAATGTTAATATTAGATGTTTTCCTTATATTTCATAAACTCATAGAATGCCAGAACTGGGAAGGCCTTTAGCATACAGGATGTCAGAGCTGGGAGGGCCCTTAGAATAGAGAATGTCAGAGCTGGGAGGGCCTTAGAACCCAAGAGTGTCAGAGCTGGGAAAGAGCTTAGAACGTGAATTGTCAGAGCTTGGAGGGCCTTCAAAATACAGCATTTTGGAGCTGGAGGGGACCTTTTGACCTCCCTGATTTCAATAAGGCAGACACAGAGGCCTAGACAGGTGGAAGGACTTGCTCACAGCCTCAAGGCCATCAGGAACAGAGCGGGCCCCAGAGCTCCGGTTTCCTCACTCCCAGTTCAGTGTATTTGAGTGGGAGCACATGAGTATCTTTGACCACTGCCAGACTCCACAAGGAGAAATTTGGGCCTGTTATCCCCCTCTGGCCTCCCTTGCTGAGAAGACCTCTGGAACATACCAATGGAAGGCATTCTTATTGTTGTTATTAAAAATAGAAAACGGAGCCATAGAATCTAAGTGCCAGAAAGCTCCTTTGCTTCCTCTTTGGGTCCCCAGCAAATAGCAATATAGCCTCTGCTTAAATGCCCCTAGTGACAGTGATCCCACTGCCTCATTAGGCAGTCCATTCTATTTTTGGACAGGAAATTAGAAAGTTCTTCATATGGAGCCCAAATCAGCCTTTCTGGAACTTCCATTTGTCTTCCCCCCACCCCTGCCATTCTTCTAAACTTTCTTATGTCCATACAATCACCCAGTTTTGTAACCTCAGTTCAGACCTTGACTCATCTCTCCCTCCCTCTCACCCCATCCATCCACAGCCTTGCTGTTTCTACCTCCAGAAGATCTCCTTCATCTATCTCCTCCTCTTTGTTCACACACCCATCTTCCTAATTCAAACCTCATCCCCTCCCTTCTGGAGTGCAGTCTTTTAATTGGACTCCCAGCCTCAGGCCTCTCCACACTCCCATCTATCCTCCTTGCCCGAGCTGCCAAAGTGATTTTCCTACCGCATAGGCCCAACCAGGTCTCTCCCCTATGCAATGGATTCCATTGGCATGTATTAAATGCTTAGTACGTGCAAGGCATCATGCTAACTCGTATACATGTGAATATTTACATAATTTGCACAAAATGAATTCAAGGTGGTAGTGGGCAAGAAGGTGCTGGGGGGAGGAGGCATCAAGAAAGGTTTCATGGGGGCAGCTAGGTGGCACAGTGGATGGTGCACTGGCCCTGGAGTCAGGAGTACTTGAGTTCAAGTCTAGTCTCAGATATTTGACACTTGGTAGCTGTGTGATCCTGGGCAAGTCACTTAACCCCGATTGCCTCACCAAAAAAATAAAAAAGTATTCATGACCCTTGAGCCAAGTGCCATTTGGGCCGAGTCTTCAAGGAAACCATGAGACCTGACTCTCTAGTAAGCGCTTAAATGCCTGCTGGTCCATTTGTTGATTCTACCATTTGTAGAGCTCTGTCTTCTGGGGCCTAGCAGAACAAGTTTAATCCTTGTTAGACCCATTCATTACCCTGTGGTCTGACCTAGCACCTTCTTAGTCTTAGATCTAGGATATTAATCTCCCCTCCTGATGTTCAGTTCATACCATTTGCTGCATGGACACTTGCCCTGTGGGATGGTCCAGACCTTTTAGTTCTTTAACTTCAGCCACCAACTGGTTATCACTGGTTATCATAAACTCATAGAATGCCAGAACTGGGAAGGCCTTTAGAATACAGGATGTCAGGATGTTTGACGTAGAGGTGAAAGACTTTTCATTTTATGACCCTCCCAGGAATCTGCCTGCCAACCCCCCCGTAGTGGTTCCAGATGTTTGGCTGTCCCATCGTATCTCACCAGAGCCCAGAGGACAATCTCCACCTCATTTCCCCCTCCACTCCTACCGCTCAGATGTCTCCACACAGCACCATCAAACTCGCTGGAGGCTGGAGGTCAGGGATGGGCCTGTATCCCAGTATCTAGCTCTTCTCCCTCCCTCCCTAGGAGCTAAACACAAGCTCCAGCAGAACCCTCACTGCCCATAAGCCTGAAGCAGAGAGCCCAGTGGCCTCCTGCACATAACTTGGCACTGTCTTCCTTCTGGGAAGACTGCGGGTGTAGAGCATCCCTGCTCTATAAATGCTACTAGATTAACCAAGGGATGGAACAGAGGCTGCCTCGGGACTTGGACACCCAGGTTCTCTACTGTCTGCTGAATTAAACAATTCTATTCAATTCAGCTCTGTTTTTTAAAAAAATAATTTTATTAATATTAATAAAACCAGCAGGTTAGGAATAAAAGGATGGTTATTTGGTCACCTCTTTTAGACCAAAGACTGCTGGCTCAGTTTAACAAACATTTATTGACATCTACATGGCTCTTTGGGACAGCTAGGGGGCGCCATAGTGCACAGAATGCCAGGCTTGGAGTCAGAACGCCTCATCTTCCTGAGTTCAAATCCAGCCTCAGACACTTAGCAGCTGTGGGACCCCAGGCAAGTCATTTAACCCTGTTTGCCTCAGTTTCCTCATCTGTAAAAGGAGCCAGAGAAGAAAATGGCAAACCCCTCCAGCATCTCTGCCAAGAAAACCCCAAATGGGGTCACGAAGAGTCTGACATAACTGAAAAATGTTCCAACAATCAAGGCCCTTAATCTCTCTGAAGGTTGTGTTACTGAATGGATAGGACTTTGTTTTGGGAGTTGGAAGGGACTTGAGAGGTCATCTACTTCAACCCCCTCATTTTAGACATGATGAAACTGAGGCCCCGAGGAGCCAATCATCTTCTTCTAGTTCACATAGCTCGTCCCACAGGTGGCACAGGCAGGATCCTGCTTAGGTCAGATGCAGACTGTTGTCACCTCACCTTCCAAAGCTTTCTGCATCCCCTCTAAATTCTATTGCCTTCCCTCTTTTAATTACTTCCTCTTTATCCTGTACACAGATTTCATATACATCTTTGTTTGCCTGTGGTCTCCCCCATTAGATGGCAAACTTTTTCAGGGCAGGCAGAGCAGGGACTATCTTTTGCCTCTTTTTGCATCCCCAGTGCCTGGCACATAGTAGGTGCTTAATACATGTTTATTGACTGACTGACCCAGACACCAAAGTCCAATTCTTTCTACTGTCTCAAGCTGTACCCTAATTCCACCTCACATTTCAACAATTATTGACCGTGTGACATATTAACACATCATTTCTTCTCTCAAAACATCAACTTATCCTCTCCATAGCAGCTCTTTATCCCTCCTCAAAGCTTCTGTGGTTCCCCTCCCCCACTTCTCTTAGCTGAGAATTTTGCCTCATATTTTACAGAAAAAATTGAGGTCATTTGCTGTGAGCCCCTTCTCCCCTCCTCTTCATCTTCCTTCGCTCAGATGCCTTTTACCACTCTCTCCATCAAACTGGACTGTCAAGTGATAATTCGGGAAGGATTTCATGAATACCTCCTGAGTCCTAGCTGGTTAGCGTGTAGGATCATTGGATCTCCAATGGCCTATAAGATGTCTAATGTTCTATGACTTACCTAGGAAGGGGATTCTTTTTTTTTCATTTTAAAAATTAATTTATTTTTAGTTTTCAGCATTCACTTCCGTAAGATTTTGAGTTTCAGATTTTCTTCCCCTCTTTCCCTTCCCCACTCCCCAAGATGGCATGCCATCTGAAATGGGCTCTACTTATGCATCCATATTAAACATTCTCACGTTAGTCATGATGTAAAGAAGAATTAGAACTAATGGGAGGAACCACGAGAAGGAAGAAACAAAAGAGCAAACAGTATGCTCCCATCCGTGTTCAGACTCCAAAGTTCTTTTTCTGGATGTGGATTTTCCATCGTGAGTCCTTTGGAATCGTAGGACAGGGATTCTTAACCTGAGGTCTAGGAGCTTTTCAGAAAAATTTTTAAAAATATTTTGACAGCTATATTTCAATATAATTTATTTCCTCCGTAATTGCCCGTATTTAATTGTATGCATTTAAAAACACTGCTTTGAGAAGGGGCCCACAGGCTCCCTCAGTCCGCCACACCTGATGGAGGGTGGGAGGAGGAGCCTGTGACCTACAAAAAGTTTGAGGCTCTTGATTTAAGGAGAATCTGTGGCAGTATCTGAATGCCTAGTAGTTTCATGACCTTGACCCTCCCTCTCATGCTTGGGTGCATTTGTGAATGTCATCTTGGAATCCTCTTCCTTCTAGGCTCAGGCCTGGTCATGCCAAGGAAAGTGTACTGGCTTTGGAGCCAGGAGACTCCCATTCAAATCATGACTTTGTCATTTACCATCTATGTGACCTTGGGCAAATAACTTGACCTCCTGGCCTCTGTTTTCTTATGTGGAAAGTTAGGGGGTTGCACAAGATGGCCTCTGAGGTCCCTGTCTGCCCTAGGTTCACCATACTGGTGCTCCTTCCTCCACAGTGCCTTTCCTGATGCCCCACAAACCTCTGTACTCAGATTTCTGAGAGCAATTTTTTTGGACTGCTCCTTAGCTATCACCACACTCATTCTCATATTCTTTTCCCTAACACTCCCAGGAAAATGCAAACTTCTGATGCTTTGTATCTCTGGGATCTTGCAATAGGGCCCTTATGTATCAGCAGAGGCCCTTACTATTTATTAAATTAAATAAGCATCTGGAGGGTGGAGATTTGCATCAGGGATAGGGAAGAGCCCTGCTGGCATGCCACAAGCTGCCCAGGGAACTGGCAGGGGTTAGCCTGAGAAGCTTCAAATATGCGAAGGGCTGATGTGGAAGAATTCAGTTGTTTTGTTCAGCTCCAGAAGGTGGAACTTGGAGGGGTGGGTGGAAATTACAGAATAAGCTGATTTGGGCTTGACATTGGGGAGAGCTTCCAAACAGTGGGAGCTGTCTCAAAGAGGAAGGGGCTGCCTGGAATGGGGCAGGGCTTAGCCCTTTGTTTTTCCACTGGAGGTCTTCAAGCAAAGACCGGATGACCAGTTACTACTGTATATTATACTGAGGGTACATGTTCAGGTTCTCTGAGGTCATTTTCAACTCTTGAGTTTCGATGATTTTTGTAACTGAATTTAATTTTTTAAAACTTCTCTACTCTGATGGTATATAAAAAGTACCTGGTGAATACTCATTGAATGGAATTATCATTAATCTGTAGTATGCCTTAAATGAATGATCTCTGGACTTGAAATTAGGAAGACTTGGGTGCGAATCCAGCCTTAGACAACTATGAGCTATATGACCCTAGATAAGCCCCTTAACTACTCTGTGCCTCAGTTTCCTCATCGTCAGAATGGGGTTAATAATGGGACCTTCCTCCCAGGGTCATTGTAAGTATCAAATGAGAAAATAGCTTGTAAGGAACTTTGCAGAACTTGTAGTGCCCTATACATGCCAACCATTTCCCTTTTAGAAAAATTAACTGTATTGTCTATCCCCTTTAATTCTTATTCTAACTTTCTCTCCTACCAAGAGAGCCAATCTATGTAATAGAGAATAAGAAAAGAGGAAAAACATTCAGCAAAATTATCTAGGATATTGGAAAGAAAACAGATCTGTAGCGTTTCACACCCATAGACTCTCACATCGGTGAAGAAGGAGGGGTGGGGAGGTGCCTTCTCATGGCTCTTCTTTGGGACCAAACTGCATTTTGTTCAGTCATTTCAGTCTCGTCCAACTCTTTGGGACCCCATTTAGAGTTTTCTTAACAAAGATACTGGAAGGTTTGCCATGTCTTTTTTCAGATCATTTTCCAAACAAGGAAACTGAAGCAAACAAGGTGAAGTGACTTGCTCAGGGTCACACAGCTAGTAAGTTTCTGAGGCTGGATTTGAACTCAGGAAGATGAGTCTTCCTGACTCTGGGCTGAGGGCTCTGTGCGCTATGGCGCCACCTGGCTGGACTGGTTGTTCTAATTTCAGAATATTCTATTTTGTTTTGTTGGTGTTCCTTTCATTTACATTGTTGTAGTCCTTGTTTATGTGGCTGTCCTGGTTCTGCTGATTTCACTTTGCATCACTTCACTTCACACAAGTCTTCCCATGTTTCTCGGTGGCTACTTTCATTGATTCATTCAGTAACCATTTAGCAAGTACCCTATATACAGAAGAGGAGATACAAAGAAAAACACTTTGTTACTTTTATAACACTTGACCTCTGTTTCCTCACGAGACAATAATGGTGCCTACTTCACAGGATTGTCTTGAGGAACAGATGAGTTAACATATAAACTGCTTTGCAAAACTTAAAGTGCTTTATTTGTTGTTCAGTCGTTTTCAGTGGTATCTGGCTCTCCATGACCCCATTTAGAGTTTTCTTGACAGAGATATTGGAGTGGTTTCCCATTTCTTTCTCCAGCTCATTTTGCAGATGAGGGAACTGAGGCAAATAGCGCTAAATGACTTGCCCAGGGTCATACAGCTAGCAAGTATCTGAGGCCAGATTAGAACTCAGGTCATTTTGACGCCAGGCTTGGCACTCTATCCGCTGTGCCACCTAGCTGCCTCTGTGAAGTGCTTTATAAATGTTAGCTGTTCTTATAATCAGTTGTATAACTATGAAGATATGGTCTTCTATAAAAAATTATTCATAACAGAGTGTCTTTTCCCACTCACTTGCTCTGCTGGACTTCATCAGAATCTCCAGGAATTCATCATTCTACAAGATCACATTAATCCTGAGACTCACACCTGCCCAGGACCCCATGCCCGTGGGCTCCTCCCACCCCCTAACTGGAGAGGGTAGAGAGGAGACAAGTAACAGCTCCTCCCAGATTCTCCATTTAAGGAGGGCTCCTAAGGCAGTCATCTCATCATTTCTGGCCAGACTCCTCCTGACTTCATCATTCCCGCCTCCCGCTTCCCCCTTTTCAGGCTCTGTTTATATGTTGTTTTCCCCATTAGATTGTATGCTTCTGGAGGACAGAGACTGTCTTATGTCTTTCTATGTCTAGCATGAAGCACAGTGCCTGGCACACAGTAGGTGTTTGTTGACCAACATAAGACACCATCCCTGCCCCCAAGGATATTATAGCCTGGTTGGGGAGATGATGTATGTACATAAATCATGTCAATGGGTAGAAACAGAGGTAGAGTCGGGGAGGGGATGTTGGAGGCATAGGAAAAGGTGCTAAGTAGATGCTTGGCAACTGATAGATAGATGACCCAGCTTGGTGGAATAGGACTCAGGGAGAAGAGAGTAATAGGAATTAGTGAGAGCTCACCTTCAGGATTTACAGAAGGGCTCTCCTCACGACAAACCCATGAGGTAATTAATGCAAGATTAACTTTGCAGATGGAGAAACTAAGGCCTGGAAAGAGTAAATAATCAGCAGAAGCTGTCTGTGCCCCCCAACCTTCCCATTACCTTTGGTCTACTCTATATATCGTTTGTATATATGTGTACATAGGGTTGTAGACTTACAGCTTAGAGGGATTCAACTCCACCATAGTACAGAAGAGAACAAAGGCAGCTCACTGTAGTGGAGGTAGCATTTTGGAGTCGGAGGACCTAGGTTCAAATCTCAATCCTGGATATGTCCCTTTACAACTATGTAACCTTTGGCAAGTCACTTAACCATTGCGGGCCTTTTTTGCAAAGTGAAGGAGTTGGGCCGGATGGCCTTAAAGGCCACTTCTAGCTCTAAGTCTATGATCTAGGGAGGTACAAAGGGGTTAAGTGACTTGATCAGGTCCCACAGCTATCTAAGGCAGGATTTGAACCTAAGTCTTCTGGACTCCAAGGCCAATATCCTCTCTTCTGTACCATGCTATCTATCACATTGCTTTTTCCTGATAGAACATAAGCTCCCTGAGGACAGGCACTATTTTGTTTTTATCTTTTTTCTCCCAACACTTGGGAAGTTCCTGACCCATAGTAAGCATTTAATAGATGCATGTTGATTGATTGGTTTGAAACGCTCCCAGCTAACAGGATGGGAGATGGGAGATGTGACTGGTGAGGGAAGCAGCTGCCTCTTGGCATCTTCCTGGGTCCAGGCCACCTTTACACTAGGGAGCCCTGCAGCCACCTCCGTCCAGCCACCTGCCTCGTTACTTTAGAGACTTCCCAGGAAGCTCTGCTTCAGCCCCAGATCCAGGTCCTCATCTCTTAGCTCTATCTTTGCCCCAGAGCCTTCCCAGAATGTCATGCATCAGCTTGGCTCTAAGCCACCAATTCAGGCCTCTTTGCTCCAGAGACTTCTCCAGTTCTCTAGAGGCCTTTCCCAGCCTAGCCCAGCCCAGCCCCTGCTTACTATGAGATCAGCATACTGGAGGTGGCCAGGCACAGCATTACCAACTTCAATGTGGTGGAGCTCAAAGGAGGGCCCCAAACAACACTCAATGGACCTCTCTCCGGCCACTGATACTCTGCCTCGATTCATTCCTCAATCATTTACATGTGTCCCCTCTCCATGCTCTCACTTTTCAGTATTCTAAACCTTGGCTACAGAAGTACAAACCTCGTTCCCCATTCCCAACTACACTTTTTCTCACTCCCATCTGACTCAACCCAATCCCACAAGGGATCCAATCCACATCTACCCACCCTTTCTACTGTGCTCTCTGGAATACCCATTCAATCATTAATAAACTCACATTCCTCTTAAATTTTTGCCTTTCTTATTCCTTCTGTCTCATGGTGCTCACTGAGACCTGGATCCTTCCTGATGACGCAGCTTCCCTAACCATACTTTCCCTCATACCCCTAAACTCACAGTCATGATTCAAGAGTTGGCATCCTTTTTTTTTGAGGGGGAAAGGCAGGACATTTGGGGTTAAGTGACTTACCCAAGGTCACACAGCCAGTAAGTGTGTCAAGTGCCTGAGGCCAGATTTGAACTCGGGTCCTCCTGACTTCAGGGCCAGTGCTCTACTCACTGTGCCACCTAGCTGCCCCTGTTGGCATCCTTCTTGCCCTTGCCACTTCTGTACTCTCCTTGTAACCAACCACTGAGCAATTTCTACTCCTCTGAGAGTTACACTATTCAAATTTCTCATCCAGTCCGTAGTATCTGTTAGGCTATTATCTATCGACTTTCCTCCCACCCCCAACCTGGGAGATTGTCCTTTCTTCAGTGAGTTGGGTGTCTGGCTCTCAGTCTTTTCCTCCTCCCCAACTCTTATCCTCAATAAACATTGAAGACAACATCAATATATATTAATACTCCCTCTCAGGTATCCCAGCTTTCCAGGTGCTCAATCTATTCAATCTCCAGGACCTACGCCTACATCTCAGTCATACCCTTGTTCTTGCTATCACTTCCATGTTCATGAAATCCAAAATTTCTTCATTTGATCATCATCTTTCATCATTCTATCTTTCCCTCTGCCTTATGACCCCTAACCCTGTTCTTCATCCTCACTGTGACTTCTGATTCCCCTTAGTTCTTTAGAAGTTCTTAGGCCATTACCCCTCCATTTGCTACATGGCCCTTTCTTCCTTATCTCCACCTTGGTGACTAGAATCATTGCACATTTAATCTTAACTGGGCTTCACTGCAGCAAGGCAATCATTTTACATGCCCCTAATTTACCCTCTCTCCTACTTTCTATAACGACATTTCAAAAATTTTTTATTTCTTCCCAACTCTCCCACATCACCCTCCTCTCACCCTCTCAGCTGAGGACCTTACCTCATACTCATCTGGATAAACTGTGGTCATTGGGTGACACACTTCCTTGTCTTCCATCCTCCTCATCCCTTTCCCCACCGTCTCTTCCTCCACCCTCCTCGTCTCTAATGAAAAGGTGGCCCTTCTTCTTGCCGAGGTAAAACCTGCCACATCCATCCACCCTCCTTCCTCGATTCCATCCTTTCCTATTTTCTCAAGTAGGTTGTCCGTTCTATCATTTCCACTCTAATCTTCAGTCTCTCTCTATCTCCTAATGCCTTCCCTGCTGCCTACAAATAAATTGTGCCCATCTCTCTCTCATCCTTAAAAATACTCCTCCCTTAATCCTACCACCCCCCTTCAACAATTGTCCAATCTCTTCTTTCTTTAGCTAAATTCCTTGAGAAAGTGGACTACCATCCATTCCTCTACTTCCTTTACTCTCACTTGATTTTTAACCCTCTGGCTTCTAACCTCATCATTAGATTGAAACCACTTTCTCTGAAGTCATGAGTTATCTCTTAATTACTACATCCAACAGCCGTTCTCATTCCTCAGCATCCTTGACCTCTCTGCAACCTTTGACACTGTCGGCCATCTTGTTTTTCCTGGGTTCTCTCTCCTCTCCAGGTTTTTGTGATACAGCTCTCCTGAAGCTCCCTCCTATCTGTCTGCTCCTTTATCTCCTATGCTGTTTCTTCTTCCAAGTCATACCCACTAATCATGGCTGTCTCAAGAATCTGTCCTGGACCCTCTTCTCTTTTCCATCTATATTATCTCCCTTGGCAATCTCATATGCCCCGATGGGTTAAATTATTATTTCTATGCAAATGATTTGCAGATTTACATATCCAGATCTAACCTCTCTCTTATGGGCAACTTGGTAGCGCAGTGGGTAAAGTGCTGAGCCCGGAGTCCAAAAGACCTGAGTTCAAATCTAGCCTCAGATACCTCCTAGCTATGTGACCCTGGACAAGTCACTTAATCCTGTTTGCCTCAGTTTCCTCATCTGTAAAATGAGCTGGAGAAGGAAATGGTAAATCCCTCCACTGTCTTTGCCAAGAAAACCCCAAATGGGGTCATGAAGAGTAGGACATGGCTGAAACAACTGAACAACAACCTAAGTTATAGTCTCAAATCACCAACCACCTGTTGGACGTTTTGGATTGGGTGTCTTGTAGACACCTCAAACTCAACATGGTCCAGGCAAAACTCATTTCTTCCTGCCATCACCTCTTTCCAAATTTTCTATTACTGTTAAGGGCATCATCTTCCTCCCAGCCCCCCAGGCTCACAAGCTAGGTCATCCTCAGCTCCTCACTCTCTCTCCTCTCTTATATCCAATCTGTTGCCAAGTCTTGTTGTTTCTGCCTTTACAACACCTCTCATTATCCATCCTCTTCTTTCCACTTATATGGCCACCATCCTGGGTCAGGCTGTCATTGCTCCCCATGTCCCCATAGCCTCCTGGTTAGTCCGTGTGCCTCAGGTCTTCTTCTGCTCTAGTCCATCTTTCACTCAGCTGCCAAAGTCAACATCGTCTCAGATCTGATGTCACTCCCCTACTCAATAAACTTCAGTGACTCCCTATCACCTCCAGGATCAAATATAGAATCCTCTGTTTGGCTTCCAAAGCCCTTCAAAACCTGACCCTTCCTACCTTTCCAGTCTCTTTACACTTCACTCTCTTCCCCACACACTACCGTCCAGTGACATTGGCCTTTGAGCTCTTCCTTGAACATGGTGTTCTATCTCTTGACTAGCCTTTCCCCATGCACAGATGCTTTCCTTCCTCACCTCTGCCTCCTGGCTTCCCAAGTCTCCTTGGAGGCTCAGTTCCAATCTGCCTTTTTCCTTCCCTCTGAGGTTATGCCTCTCCCCATTTACACTGTACATTTCTTGTATAGTTGTTGGCATGTTGTCTCCTGATTAGAATGTGAGTCCTTGGAAAGCAGGGACTGGTTTTGAATTTCTTTGTATCCTCCGTGCCTTGCACAGTAGTAAGTGCTTAATAAATGTTTGTTGATTGATTGATTGTGGAGAGCCTTGAAGACAAGATTAAGGGTGTTAGTCAGCAATGGGGAGCCATAGAAGGGTTCTGGGGAGAGCGATGCCATTACACAAGTTTCTCTGCCTTCCAAACATCCACCCTAAACACTGCCAATGTAGAACTCCCCTTGGCAAGCAGCCTGGAAGTTTAAATAGAAGCCCAATGAATTGGAGTAGTAGGAAGGCTGTGGAAGCCAAGCAGGGAGGTGGCTTTCATGCAGTCTTCTAGCTTGTATGTTCTGTTCTGGCAGGTACATGGGGGAGGGGTGACCAATTTAACAGACAGTCTAGGCTGCCCCTCTGTAGCATGACCAAGGACCCTCACAGAGGTGAAGTGTATGGGAATGGGGGAAGGTGTAGCAGTTATATTCTTTCTCATCCCAAGATCCAATTTGAACATCCCCATGGTGGTCTGCTGCAGGTAGGACTCTGGGCACTCAGAGAAGTGTATAGTGTGATAGAATGGGGGTGGTGCTGGTGGCAGCCTGTGTCATGGATAAGCAAGGATGGTGGCCTGGAGGACTGCTTTGGGAGGCAAGGTGCCCCCTCTAAGTTTCAGTGCCTTGGGGCAAAGCTCCAGCTGTCCCAGCCTAGTTACAGCCATACCCTTATAGAAAATGAGGGTTTGCTTTAGATCTCTAATAACTTCTAACTTTAGCATTCTTTGTCCAAAGGTCTCTTTCAGCTCTAATACGATCCCATCCTAGCACTTTATGTTCTAAGATTCTTTCTAACTCAAACATTTTGTGTTCTAAATTCTCTTCCTCCCTAGCAGGTGGTATACTGTTCTCTGCACTCTACCTATGCTTCTCTCCTGCCCTCCCACCCCCGACATGCTTACATTCCTTGGTTCTCGCAGCTGGTGTCAGAATCACTAGTTACAGCTTAAGAGATGGGAGACTCAAAGCCCGGAGATCAATGTTACCTGCCCATGGTAACACATAGAATAGCAGAGCTGAGACTAGAACCCAGGTTTGTCAATCCCCAGTCCAGGACTCTTTGGGAAGCAGCACATTTCCCAGGCTGGGGCAGTGACAAGGCATTTAGAGAAACAGGCCAAAGATGAGATTTTTCACTTACTTGGCAATGCCCTCACTTGCTGGCCATTCTTCCTTGGTGGCAGAAAGGCAGCAGAGGGGACTGGAATGAGCAATGCCTGCCACCTGTCTAGTACCTCATAAATGCTTGTGGACTGATGATCAGTCGACCAGCTGATTGATTGACAGGATTTTTCTCCTTCTCCCTTAGGATGAAAACCCAGGTCCAGGTTTCTACAACGTCATTCACCAGTCTCCAGAGTTCAACAGTGTCTCACTGTCAAAGAAAGGGACAGGAGGCTTTCCTTCTTCGGTGAGACAGTCTTCCTTTTTGGTGGCTTCTTCCATTCTCCCTCCTTCCTTCACAGCCAGAAACCAGGGCCCAGTCATCTCTGGCCTCCTGTGACTTTGCTTATCTCCTTCATTCCCATTAAGGAGGCTGCACATCTGTTAGTGGCCTTTCTGTCTACCAAGGGCTTTTGCACCAATGACCTCATTTGGTGCTTACAACACCCTTCCAGGTGATGAGAATACCAGGGCTAATGGTAATAATACTGATGATGACGGTGATAGCTAACATTTCTATATCGACCTTTAAGGTGTATAAAACACTTTCCGTGTATTATCTCAATTGATTCTCACCCCCAATCCTGTGAGGCAGATGCTATCATTCCCATTTTACAGATGAAGAAACCTACATGTTAAGTGGCTTGCTCAGAGTCACACAGATAATGGCGGCAAGGGGTAAGATTTGGACCCAGGCCTTCTTGGCTCCTGCCACTCAAGGTATTGATCATTTTTGGCTGAAGAAATGGTAACTGACTTAGGTGACCTGCTGAAGGCTACACAGACAGGAAATGGGAGAGTTGGGGACTCAAGGGACTCAAGTCTGTTGATCCCAAGCCCAAGGTAGTTTTCCATGATGCCAAACATCTTTGGTTATATCTGAAGAGCCTTAAGTTTTTCACAGACATGACCCTGGGCAGGAGACAAACTTTCTTCTGAAATGTTTTTGCCCATTTCCTAGATGGGTAAATAGAAGCTGAGAGAGGTTCCATTTTGTTGCCACACCCAGACCAACCTGGGGAGAGGCACTTGAAGGAGAATTCAGAGTTCGGTTATTTGGGATGATTCAGTTGGGTATCCTAGCAAAGCAATGACAATATTTGTGGCGTGCTTTCTAATGACAAAGCACTTGCCTCACCGGAACCCCAAGAAGTAGAGAGGGTGCTGTCATTATCCCTCTTTTCAATGAGGAAACTAGGGCTCTGCCAGAATCTGTCAAGAGAGGTTCTGTGTCTGAGTATTTATAACCACATCTAACTAAATATGACAAGGCACCAACAGGTCTTGGCCGAGTCAAAATCCAGAAAATCATTTTGAAATTGAAATGGCAAAAATATCCAGTAGATGGTATTTGAAGAATTTTATTATTGGTTTTAAATTGGGAGTTGGGGTATGACAGAATGAGCACTTTAGGATCTGGGTTCCCTCACTTGGGAGCTGTGGCCTTTGCCTTCTCATCTGTGAATGACAATCCTCACACTATCTACCTACGTGGGACTTCTGGGAGGAAAGCCCCAGAGAGGACAGAGCTGCTGCTCTCCTTTTGGCCTTTTAAAGGTTATGAAGAGGCTTCTGACTTATGATAGCATTTGCCACCACAGATGATCTCAAAGCCCTTTACAGATCCTATTCAGAGTCTCTCCAGAATGGAAGGAATGTACCCACTGCTGTTTGGAATTCGAGGTCGGCCGAGTTGAATTGCCCAAGGTCTCCCCCAGCAGCTCAGATCTGACTGCCCACACCTTCAACGGGTTCAAGACCCATCCTGCTGGGTCAGAAGGACCACACCTTGCCCGAAGCCACAGGCACCTCGCTACTTTGTCGGCTCTAGGGAAGGTACGCAAGGGACGTGCCCTTATCCTGGCACACTCATCAGCCATCCAAACCTAACCCTGACCAGGCTGTGGATTGACTGTGACCTGAAGCACGCCACCTCCCACCAGCCTGTTGCTTCATCTGCATCATGGAGGCAGAACTACTCATCAATCTCCCCCCCCCACCCCGAGGGATTGTGGGAATCCACCCGTCACTGACTGAGGCACACATTGTTGAAACTGCAAGGCATTAGAAATGTACTGGAGGTTCTGACTGTCACCAGCTGAGTCATCAGCAAACACTTCCTGCAACACCTAGGTTTCCTTCCAGTGATCTGTTCAGCCAAACAGGGGCTCTGCCCACAGCCCGGCTCCATTCCACGGCAGACAGTTTATCAAACGAGGCTGCCTTCTCAGAGAATAACAGCAGCTAGTGTTTATAAAGCACCTGCTATGTGCCAGGCACTGGGCTAAGCATTTTTTTTTTACAAATATTCTCTCACTTGGTCCTCAGAACAATCCAAGGAGGCAGGTGCTGCTGCTATCCACATTTTACAGATAAGGAAACTGAGACAGACAGAGGTTAAGTGATGTGCCCAGAGTCACACAGGTAGTAACTGTCCAAGGCTGAATTTGAACTCAGCTCTTCCTGACTTTGGGCCTAATACTCTACCCACTTCCCTTGCTGAGATGGATCCACATGAAGCCTGCCCTTAAGAAGCCTACAGTTGGATGTAGGGAAGGGCAGACACGTAAATTCCCCTGATGCAAGAGAGAGGGAGAGGAGAGACCTTCAAAGTGCTGGGAGGAATCTGGGGAGAGGCAGGTCCATTTCACCTGGGGGAGGGAGTGGCGGAGGCTGGGCCTTGAAGGAAGGGAAGGGCTTCAGCTGGGAGACGGCAGGGAAGTCCACTCTCATCTCGGGGAGCCATATGAGAAAATGAAGCTGACATTTGCATAGTACTTTAAGGTTAGCAGAGCTCATTAATACCCTGCCTCCTTGATCCGCCTAGCAACGCCGTGAAGAAAGTGCTTTAAGTATCCTCATTTCATCGATAATGAAAGGGAGGCTCAGGCAGTCATTAAGTAACTTGTCCCGAGGTAACACGGTGACTAGATCCCAGCTGTGATTTGAACGAGGCCGAGTCCCATAGCTGGGCAGTGTCAGAGGCAGGATTCAAATCAGGTCTTCCTGACTCTCTGTGTTCGCCACACCAGTATACTTTGAGGGCAAGGCAGTGGGGGAGTATAATGGGATGGGATGGGGTGAGTATGGGGGTTGGGATGGGGGTGACAGACAGCATAAGCAGGCCAGTTTGGCTGGGGTATTGAATATGTGAAGGGTAGTATCTGGAGTCTTGGATGCAGGACAGTCAATGGGGCACCACCGAAAGTTTTGGGATGGAGGACAGTAGGGCAGTGAGGAAGTGGGATGGAATGGAGACTGACTAGCCTGGAAGCAGCAAGACTGGTTAGGAGGTTACCGCTATAGGTTAAATAAGAAAGGAAGGGCCTGACCCTGGGCAGTCATAGAAGGAGTGGAGATGAGGGGCTAGAGAGGAGAGGCACAGGGAAAGAGACAGGACTTAGATGGTGGGGAGGGGATGATGGAGAGCAGCGTGTCAGAGAGGACTCTCAGATGTTGGAGCCACATCCCAGGCCACCTCCGTGCCATGCCAGGGGTAATTGGGCTCCAGGAAATGGAGATTCTCAGATTTGGAACTCCAGTTTATGAATCCCCTTGACATCTCAAGCAAGTGGCCATCCAGGCTCTCCTTGGAGTCCTCCAGGGAGGGGGGAGCCATCACCTCTGGACAGCCCACTGCAGTGGTACACAGCTCTATGACTAGGGGGAGCTTTTATTTTTATTTATATTTTATTTTTTAAAATTTCCCTGTATTATAGTAAACCTAAAACGGTTTCTCTTTAACCTCCATCCATTGCATTCATTGCTAGTTCTACCCTCGGGGCCCACAGAGCTATAGGCCTTTGAATCCTTGAAGACAGGTGTTATGAAGCCCAGTCCAATCTAGTTCAATTTAATCCAATTTAATCACAAAAGCACTTACTAAGTCTCTCCTATGGCCAAGGCACTGTGCTGGGCACCAGGAATACAAAGACAAAACCAAAAATGTCCCCTGCCCTCGAGGAGTTTATGAACCTCTTCCCCTCCCCCACCAAGTTTTCTCCACATTCCATGGCCCCAATGCCTTTGGTCAGCTCACACATGGCATGATCTCCAGACCCTCCTCAATGTTGGCCATCCTTCTCTGCATGATTTCCACGAGATTTTGAACCCAGGAGCCAACTCAACTCATTGGCCTGGGTGGCCAGGGAGCCGGATCCCTTTGTGTGGGGAATGCAGCACGGTAATACGGAAACAATACTATCCCTGGATAGCACCCAGAGTCTGTGAGTCCTGCCCCTGCCACTTTGTTAATATCTGCAGGATTTTGCCAAATCATTTCTAGACCTCAAATGCAAAAGTTAGATGAGATTGCCTCTGAGGTCTCTCCTAGTTTTAAGTCTGAGATGCTAAGACAGGGTTACAGAATCCAGGAAATTTAAAAAGGAGTAGAGTATAGGAATAGAAGGGAGCTCAAAGACCATGGGGTCCAACCTCTGCATTTTAGTGTTTGGGGAACTGAGGCTCAAAGACATTAAGTGACTTTCCCAAGGTGACAGATATAGTAACAACCTGGGTGGGTGTGGGGATTGAACTTAGGTCCTCTGGCTACCTAGGGCTGAAGGCAAGGTTCCATGGACCAGTTCCAAAACAAATTGCTGCATGCCTAGGACACTGTTGCATGGATCAGATGAGGCTTAGGGTCAAGGGCTAGACTTTGACTCACCTCTGCCTCCCAACTGGGAAGGCTGTGATCAGTGTCTTCTCATCTCTAGCCCAAGGGTGGAGAACTATCTAATTCTGGAGAAAGAGGTACCAGGACAAGTCAGTACATAGATTGCAGATTAACTACCTGAAAATAATGTAAAACGTGCAAATCTTTTGAAAATCAGGTATTAAAAAGAAAGATTATAGATTTTTTTCTAGTCAATCAGCAACAAACTAAAATAGAATGCCAAGTAGTATTTTTTAACATCAGAGCATTAAGTAAAAGTGTTAGCAGAACTGAACACACCAGACTTGGGGCACCTGATTGTTATACATGCTTCTTCTTCCATATTCTTGAGTAGGAAGGAGAAACTTCCCCCCAAAACAACATAAGCATTCTTCAACAAGTGTGGCCAGGACTGAGGTCAATGGCCCCCAAATAATGGAAAACGTGATGCACATGAGAGACAGTGACTTCCACCATGGTTCAACATTGGTTCTCTGGGTAGTCTTAATGATAAATTATTTGTACTTCATGTGAAGACTGGACTTGGTGCCCTATGGCAGGACTTAAGGACAGAGGCTTTCGACCTCACTACCTCCCTTCTCAAGCTTCCTGCAGAGGCTTGCTCGTAGGAGGTATGCGGCACTACGTTGGCTTTCTTGAGCAGTGGAAAGATCGAGAGTCAGAGGATCTGCTTTTGAATCTTGGCTCTGTTATTGCTACCAGTGTGACTTCAGTCGGGCAGGTCACTCACTCAGCCTCTCTGGACCCACGTCTTCTCATTTGTCAAATCAGAGGTTTGGACTTGATGGCTTCTGGGGTCCCCTTCAGCTCTAAAGCTCTGAACCCAAGACCTAGGGATTAGTGGAGGACTTTGAAGTTCAGGGTTCTTCAATGTCTGATCCATGGATTGCCCGAGTTAGAGCGAACTAGCCTATTGGACACTTGAGCTGGGACAGGGGAAGGTAAGATGGAGTAGCTACCCAGGGCACATTAGTCAGTGGGGTACAACCAGGAACACTTTGTAATAGAGTTTTTAAAAATTGATGCATGTCTTTACATTGGCTTTTAGCCTGAAGGCTGGGAAATGTTAGTGTACATGTTTTAAATGCCAGAAAATTCCTCTCTCTGGCAGGTAGGGGTTCATTGTGCAATATCTCCTGTATTGTGATGAAGCCTTGAAGCCTCAGGTAGACAGTAGTGCAGAAAAGGGGACACAATTTTCCAACCTCGCCTAGGGACAGCACCTTGCCCTGGACCTGCCCACTACCTTCTCCTCCCTGCTCACACGTCCGTCCGTCCTATGGCAGGTCATACTGGTCTTGCCCTTTCGCCCCTCCTATGAGAATGGAGTTGCCCTTCTCATTTCCCACCGCAGAATCATGGTAAGAGGGGGAGGAGCCAAGACCCCAGGATGTAGGCGGAGGTTGGAGGTGGAGAAGAGGACAGAGGAGAGGGAACGCTAGGAGCTCAGGGTGGGGCTCCTTCAAGCCTTTCCTCACCTCTGCTCTGCTTGGTGGCCTCCTCCCCCTGTCTGCCAAATGAGGGTCTTCAGTCCAGAGCTGGGATCAGCCCCAGACATTTGTAAAGTACCAGTTAGAAGCAAGGTGGTTTGCTTGGTGCTGGTGATACAAAGACCTAGAAATAAGACCCAGCACTGGCCATCAGGGAGGACAATGGGGAAATGGGGTATATCACAATGTTGTGGAAAGGACACTGGACTTGGGGTCAGATTACCTGCCTCTACTGCCAAACCACCTATGTGACTTTGGGAAAGTCATTTTACTTGTCTGGGTCTCAGTTTCCTCATCTATAAAATGGGCAGGGTGAACTGGATAACCTCTGGGATCCCTTCCAGCTCTATTTCTATAATCTCAGAATTCTGTTAGAATGGAAAATCCTTGTTAATAAGCAAGCATTGATTTGTTCTTTATATCCTCAGCACAGTGCCTGCCACTTAGTAAATTAGTGGTACTTAATAAGTGCTTGTGGATTGAATGACGGATGGATTGATCCTAAGACTAGAGGATGGCCAAGTTCCATCATGTTTGCTCCGTCTCATCCTGGATCCCATACAAGGTACAATGTGAGAAGGGAAAAGGAAAGGGCCAGAGGAAAGACAAAGAACATTTGATAAGGCAGACGTTGATTTCAGTTTGCAAGGGAGACAGGGAGGCTGTCGGGGAGAGCTGCATGGAAGAGGTGGCACTTCAATTAGGCCTTGAAGGAAACAAATATTTTTTAATTATAGATGTCTACATATTGCTTTAAATTTTGTGTTGTTCTCCCAACAACCCTGTGAGGTAGGCACTAGCCATGTTTTTATTCCTGTTTTACAGCTAAAGAAACTGAGTCTCAGGGAGGTAAAATGAATTGTTAGTGAATGCCAGAGGCAGGATTTGATATAACCTCAAGACATATGTTCTATCTGCTCTCAGCGTGGTGAAGGTGAGGAGGGAGCGTGTAACACGGAGTCTAGATGCATGGAAGCTGCAGAGTGTAGGAAGCTGTCTGCCATATTGGACCTTATCAAACCCCATAGAAGTGGATTGTCCAGTTAAATCCAGTCCAGTGCAGCCCAGTCCAATCCAATCCAGTCCATCCAGGCTAGGTCAGTCCAGCTCAGTCCAATCTAATCCAAGGAGTATTTAGTACAAGTCTACGATATGCCAAGCACTGTGTCATATGGTAGAACAGGAAGACAAAACACAAATAGTCCCATGTCTTGAGGGAGCTTATTTCTTATAGGGAGTGGGCAGTGGGGAGTGAGGGTGGGATGTTACATGTAAATATAGAAGCATATACATAATAATTGGAGGAGGAGAGAACACTAATAACAGAGTAGCACATTTGTAGGCCCTTATTGCATTGGATGGGCAGCTAGGTGGCACAGTGGGTAGAGCACTGGATCTGGAGTCAGGAGGCCCTGAGTTCAAATACAGGCTCAGACATTTACTAACTGTGTGACCCTGGATGACACTATCGCTTCGCCCTCTTTGCCTCGGTTTCCTCATCTGTCAGATGAGCTGGAGAAGGAAATGGCAAAACCCCTTTAAAATTTCTGCCAAGAAAACCCTAAAAGGAGTCACAAAGAGTTGGACATGACTGAACATCAATAGAAACCCATTGGATAGGACCATTGGCTGGTGGAGCTAGAAGAGCCCAATTCTTTCATTTCACAAATGAGAAAATGTCCAAAAGGAGGTGGCTTTGATGGAAGTGAGGGATTCTAAGTTGCAGAAGAAGGGAGAATGTCGTCCAGATTTAGAGAAATAACCTATGAGAAGGCACAGAGGTGGGCTATGGCCCCTGCACTAGGCAGATGGGCCAAGCTCGGGGGAGTTGGCCTGTTGGACTAGAACATAGATTGGCTGAAGTGGAGAACTATGAAATCATCCTGGAGAGGTGGGAGAGACAGGAGGCGAAGGGCTTTGGGCAATTCACTGAGGAGTTGTCAACTCATCCAGGAGGCAGTGGGGAGTTCCTGAAAGCTTTTGAGCAGGGGAGTGAAACGGTGAGATATTTGTTTACTTTAGGAAGATGATTTTAGCGTCTATGGAAGGGTGCAAGAAAGATCAGTGGTGTTACGAGTCTTCCCAAAGCTCCCCAGCTGTGGTTAGTGTCTCCAGCAATGAAGTTGCTCCCAGTAAGTAGTAACGATTCCCATTTCTATGGTGCTTGAATGTTTACAAAGTATATTCCTAAGAAGTGCAAGTGAGATCACCCCCATTTTACAGATGACAAGGTTGAGTGTCAAGTAAAATGACTGAGAGTGGCTAGTGGGTGAGATTCATACCCAGGTCTCAGGACTCTAATTCTGTCCTGCCATTTCTTCCTTCCATAAAGACTACATCACCTTCTTCTTATCTCTTTCTTCCTTTTCTTCCTTTCTCTCCTAGAACTCAGCACAACTGGCCAGAGACTAACTTGGAGGGGTGGGTGGGGGTGGGGGGGTCTACACACAGGATCATATATTTCGAGTAGGAAGTGACCTCAAAGCGTGTCTGGTTCAACCCTATTATTTTATACATGAAGAAAGTGAGGCTCAGAATGGTATAGTGGACTTTTGAGTCAGGAAGTCCTGGGTTCAAATCCTACCTCAGATACTTACCAGCTGGATGACCCTGAGTAAGTCAGGTGACTAAGCCTGAGTTTCCTCATTTGGAAAATGCCACCTACCTGGAGGGTCCTGGTGAGAATCAAATGAGATAATGCACGTAAAGCCCTTTGCAAACCTTAAAGCAGTATATAAATGTTTCCTATGATCTTTATTCCCCGAGGTCTCACAGGTCAGGACTGGAACCCAGGGCATTTGCCTCCAGATCCAGCATCTGAGTATCATGGGTAGTCTCTAGGCCAGTGCTTCTGAGAACCCTTGCTCCAGGAGCTGAGCACCCTGAATCAGGGCCTCATCGGCTCACCCTTCCCCCTGGCAACGTGCAAAGTCTCCCTGTGCAGCTCCTTCCCCCTAGACTCCCCAGCCTATTGAAACTCAGAGCAATGTCCACAACTATTTCACCTGGAGATAACTGGACATTTTTTCTCGATCTTACTCTGATACCTGCCATACTCTCCCAGGTGAAGAAGATGTTATCATCTGGTTTCTATAGCTTTTGTCCCTCTTCGTTGGGCAAACATCGATTATGTTTGTTTTTTAACTGAGAACAGTTTGTCATGGGCTTCCTGGATTGGTTCCGATGAGACAGCAAAAATATTGTTGAGTCTTATGTAAACACCTAGTAGATGAGAAACGGGGGAAGGGGGAGTAAGTCCTGTGGAACTGTGGCCACCAGAAGGTTGGAAGCCAACTCCACTGGGACATTTGGAGATCCCACGTTATTGACTTGTGTGAAACAGCAAGTCACGCTTTGCTAAGAAGACTCTAGTAAAATATTAAAGAAACCCTGAGCTCCCATCAAATAACCCTTAGCACACAGCTGATGAGTCAAGTATGAATGAATCAGAAGGCAGTCAAAGCAACAGAAATGCACCGAAAGCAGTCTTTTATGCCAAGCCCCAAAACATTTGATACCTGCTTGGGTAGGGCTGTTTTTTTTTTTTTAAAGCTCGAGCTAAAACACGCCTGAACTTGCTTTTCTCAAGAACCAAAACCTACAAGCCCAGAGGGCACATGGGGCTTCTCTTGCTAGAAAAGACAGCTCATGATGTTGTTGGAACAACTCTGAACTTGGAGTCCAAAGACCTGGGTTCGAGAGCACTTAGACAAGTTTTTTCTCTTCCTCTGAGCCTCAGTTTCCACATCTTGAAAATGGAGATTACAGGACCCTCCCTCCCACCCCCCCCATCTCAAGACAGTCTTGAAGAAAGCGCTTTGTAAAACAGTAGGTAAACACGAGCAGTTCTTATTATCATTAGGTTTGGATTTGAGATTTCGTTTTTGAGGACTCGCAGCCCAGAAACGTTCTCCACTGATCCCAGTCAGTACCTCATTTATAACTTCAGAATTGCCTGGGGCATCTGGAGGATAACTAGTGGGCCTAAGTTTACCCATTGAGTAAGTTTCCCAGGCAGAACTAGACCCCAGGCCCAGCATTGATTAAGCCATGCTGCCTCTTGGTGTTTTACCACCCTAATTGTCCCCATCATCACCGATGCCATCACTGTTGCTTGGGAAAGTTTCTCCCTTTGGGAAGGTGTGGAGGCCTCTATGTTTCCTTTCTGGCTTTCCCTGAGCCAGCCTATGATGAAGGTGTTTCGATTCCTTTTCTTTTTGCAGGATGGCCGACTGCCCATGAAGATTCCCAATTACCCTGCAGCCAATGCCTACAACCTTCCATCCAGTTTGATTTCGAAGAAAGACTTTAGTAATGCATGCTCTCACATGTTCCACCCTCCCTTTTGTGAGAAAATCTCCAAATGGCTCACCCCAGCACCCAATCATTACAATGTAAGGGGAAAAGGGCCAGGGGAGGGGGGCAAGTGGGGGGGGGATTGGGGAAGGAGAACATCTATGAGTGGGAAGGCACCTCTGACGTCATCTAGACCCTGCCCTCCCCAATTCACAAGAAGCTTCCGTAACTCCTCTGACAAGTATCTGCCCAATCTCAACTTGGAAACCCCTGATAGCATAGAATTCATTACCTTCCTAGGCAGTTCATTCTCTTTCTGAAATAGTGTATGATCAGCCGCTTTCAGGACACTTGCTCCAGGGTGTACTGGGTGCTGGTATCAATGAGGGAAGGCTACATGCTAGGGGTGGAGGGGACACACACACACACACACACACACACCTGGAAGTCACTCCCTTGGCACCAATTCTACTAGCAAGTCCTGACACCATCTGTACCAGGGAGCCAGTGGGAACACAAAATGACTTACAAGTTAAAAAAACAAGCCACATGGGCTTGGTAACAATAGCTAGTATTTAGTTCTGCCTCTGACAAAGCCTTTCGAATGAATCTTTGGCATTTGCTTTTCAGAGTACCCTGTCAGATAGTCAGGGTGTACATGAATGTCATAGGCTCTAAAGCTGGAAGGAAGCTTAGAGTTCTCTAGCCCAACCCCCCATCCCCAACCTCCATATTTTTATAGGTGAGGATACTTAGGCCCAAAAAGAGTGAGTAGAATGGAAGCTCCTGGAGGGTAGATTCTTAGACTTTTTGTCCCCAGTTCCTGGCATGGCATAGGTGTTTAATGAACATTGGTTAGATTGGGTTGGATTGGATTAAGTAGCTTTTCAGAATGTCAGAATTTCCCAGTTGTAAGAGACCCCAGAGGCCATCTTGTCCACCCTATTCCATACCTGAAAAATATTTTCCTCAGCCACATCTCCCAAAAGTGAGTATCCATCTGGCCTCTGCTACCTACCACCTCCCAGGGCAGCATCTTTCCATTTTGGGACAGTTGTCATTGTTAGAAAATTTTCCTTACTTCAAGCTTTCACCTCCCACCCATCGCTACTGGTTCATAAAGAAGGACAAAGCATAACTTTAACCCCTCTTCCAAAGGATAGCCCTTCATGTAATTGAATATACTTCTCATTTCCCCCCCACTCCCTGCCCCCTATGCCTCCATACCAAACATCCCCAGTTCGTTCAAAGATTCTCATAAATCATGGTCCGGGGCCCTCACTGTGCTGGTCATTATTTTCTGGATGCTGTCCGACTTAACAATGTCTTTCCTGAACTCTTGTGATCTAAACTGATCAAAACCCTCCAGCTCCAGTCCAGTGAGGCCAGAGGACAGACGAACTCTCACCAACTTATTCCCGGAAGCTGTGTCTCCTTTAACTGGGTTCCATTAGCTTCTTGGGTTTGGTGGCCCCATCATACTGCTGATCAGAGCCCCTTGGCTTCCAGGGCTTAGTGCAGGGCCAGGCACGTAGTAGGTGCTTAATAAATGTTTATTGATTAGTGACTATTTACTGACTTACCTAACGCCACACAGCCAGCGAAGGGCAGAGTTGTGACTCATTCTCAGTTCCTGACTCCAAATCTACTTCACTATGTTCATGCTGCCTCAGGCCTTCATAAATGCTTATTGAATTAAATTAAGATGGTTAACTTACCTCACTGGAAGGTGAGTTTGGAGGGTCCAATGAAATACCATGTGCTTTGAAAAATTCGAAGTGCTCTAAGCTGGGATGGCCCTTAGAGATCATTCATTCCAACATTCATTTTACAGATGAAGAAACTGAGGCCCACATATCATCTTCTAAAATATGCCATCCTTAGAAGTGCTATTTTCTTTCTTTCAGAACTGTGTTTTATTTATGCCTTTTGTCTTTACATCACAATCTTTTCAGACCTCTGCTCTCCCACTGAACTCCCCATTGGGGCAAATAAAAACAAATAAGCAAAAAAAGAAAATCTGATACAGTGATTGCCAATGACCATGTCTATGCTATTTTGCCCTGGTAATCCACCATCTCCTGTTTCATGCCCTCTTTCACTGGTTTTTCTGTTACTCAGAATTTGATTTCCTTAAAAACTTCATGAGATTGTCCATAATTTTTGTGAGTGGATGTTCCTTGTTTACAAAGATTCCCTTGGCCTGTCCCCACCTTTACACTATGCACCTCCTTTCTCCAATCCCAGAATATCCTAGGTTTTGGGACAGGGGGACTCCTTTGGAGACCCCACTTTCTGCCTCCAGCCCTGAAATCTTGAGCATATTCCCTCACCAGAATGGGGTCCCCCTTGCCCCAAGGCACTGGAATACAACTCTTTTTTACAGCCTCAAACCCCAAGCAGGGTACACAGTCCTCCCAGGCTGTAGAAGGCTCTTCCCTGCTGTCTCCCCACAAAAGCAAAACCTCTGTTGATCTATTACCAATACAAAGCAAAGACTCATGGCCCCAACTCGAGGGCATGAATTTATGGCTTCATGCCTGTAATGGTCACTGAGAAACTGCTGAGTCCATACTCCCAGCCCAGGTCACACCTTGGTCCTTCAGGGAAACCTTCTATGTGCCAGAGTGGTGCTATCTTCTTTTTAAACAATAAATTACTAAATCCCCATGTAAATTGTGCTTGACCAAAGCTTTTGACAAGGCCTTGTGGCTATTAGGAGTTTAATACGTGTGAACTGAATTGAAAAGCAAATACCAGATACCAGAGCCCTCTCCAGGAATTTCCATACCTGGGACAGATGTAGTTAAGAGGTAAGGGATGAAAAGTTAAATGTTGGGGGAGGGGTGAAGTAAGGGGGAAGAGGGGGGTGAGAAAATCTGTCATTCCTGCACCACTAACCTCTCTTCTCTCTGAATCCCTTCCACTCATTTGCATGCTGCCCAAGCATTGAAGAATTTGAAGAAGGAAGTGAAGGGTTTCCTTCCTCTGATACCATCCTCCATTCCTCATCCCCTTCCACCTCAGCCTTACCTGCTTTTTAACAGTCAGCAGACATTTATGAAACACCTACTATGTGGACTGACTTTTGGTGTATAAAGGAAGGTACCAAAGTGGGCCCTGCCCTATGGGACTGCTCACCTATTGTTCAGAAACCACTCTTTCTCTTCGACTTTGTTGTTTATCTTGCCCCTTGCATCTCCCTGCACCCACAGAAACCTGGCTGCGCCCCAGAAGGTAGGGCAGACATCATTAGCCAGTCTTGCCCATACTGGAGGCACCTTCTCTGGTTGCTGGGACAATGGAGTAAGGAAGAGGAATGGTTACACTCCTCGATTTTCCCTGCCACTGCCAGACCCTCTCTCTGTTGCCTTTACTCAGCAGACTTGGCACTTTTGAGGGTTGTGCCCATCCAGTTAGATTACTCTATTTGGATACTATTGGCCCCAGGCCATTCTCTATCCTTTCCCAAGGAGCTCAGTACCTGGCTCATGGTCTCTTCCATCCCAATCCCTGCCCTCATACTAGAGAATTTAAATAGGTACATTGAAATCCCCTCAAACATTCCAGAAGTAGACCCCTTGAAGGAATGTAGGGCTCTTTTCCAAGGGTCTACTGGGGACCATTCCTTTCATTTCTTTGCTGCCTTAGTTTCCTTGCCTGTAAAAGGAAGGGGATGATGGATTAAATGGCTTCTAATGTTCCTTCCAGCTCTACATCTATGGTTCTGTGATCCCTGTCCACTTAGATCCAGGCTGTCATGGAATTTTACTGGCCTTGTTTTTAGGAAGCTGCTCTCCTTCCCCTGAGGAGCTCGGACACTGTTCTAGAAGTCTCTCTGATCCTGAAGGGTCTGTACTTCCTCCCCAGCAGCACTACTCTCCCTTCTGCTCTCCCTGGTGATGACTTTCTGCCTAAACCACAGGAAGGCACAGGCTGGCAGAAGACTTTGAGGTGTAAGGTATTAGGACTGGGTTCCACTAACTACAATGTGGAGAAAGTGATACCATGACTGGGAGAGAAAGCAGCATTTCCCTTCATGCTGGGGCCTCTGTGAAGCCACGCTGCCTCACCCGGGTTGGTTAAATACCTGATGAATCTATTAAAGAATATTCCCTGCCCTCCCCTGCCCTGCCCTCCCCTTCTCTTACTGTCCCTTCCCTTCCCTTCCTCCTTCTGGTCTGCTCCCCCTTCCTTCCTCCCTGCCCTACTCTCTCCTCTCTTCCTCTGGCCTGTTCTCACCTCCTCTGCCTGTCTCTTCTCTTCTTCCTTCTGTCCTTCTCTCACCTCCTCTGCCTTGCTGTCTTTTCTCTTTCCCCCTACACCTTGCTCTCCTAACCAATCCCCACTCCCGCTTTCTCCTCCTCTACCTTTCCCTCCCCTCCCCTTTCTTCCCTTCTCCCCTCCTCTCATTGTCTCCTCAGCCTTTGTCCATGCCCCATGCCCTGAGTGTCCACTGTGGGCCCAGGCAGGTGCTCATTTAAGCAACCCTCCCAGAATTCACCAGGTTTGCACCAGGAATGCAGCAGGCTTGCTCTTAGTACAATGGGAAATAGGTGAAAATATGCAAATCCTGTTAGCTATGCTGAGGTCTGGCCCCCTTTCCCTCATGTATCCGCAAAACAAAGATCTCCAGACTTGGATTCAAGAAGCCTGGGTTTGAATTCCAGCTGGGTAACCCAGGGCAAGACCTCAGTTCTTTCATCTGCCAAATGCGGACCAATAATTCTTTTCCTTCCTCCTTATCAGGGGCACTTTGAGGGAAAGCCTTAAAGCGTAATAGAGGTGGGAGCCGAGAGCCATTGTCATTATGCCCGTGACCCCTCTTCCCTTGCCATCTTCTCCTCCTAGCTAACCTGGCTTTTGCCCCTGCCATAGTCCCATCCACTCCACGTTTGCTCTGTCTTCCTGCCATGCCACCTGACTGTCCGGGGCCCTGGGAACAGGTAAATTCCATAGCTTCTGTAAACACAAGATCTAGAATTCCATCTGTGGTTATGAAGACACACTTCCCAACCTGGGAGCCTCACGGGCAGCCCAGTCACCCAGGCCCCAGCAAACAATTTCACCAGCCCTGTAAATGCCCCCGTGGAGAGCCCGGGGAGCCTTTTATCTAAGACACACAACACGAGGGCATCTGAAATATTTCTGATTCTTGCCTGATCTCGGCTTGGCATCATCATTTTCAGAGCTCTTGAGCACGCTAACCTATCTGGACTGCTTATCATCAGGATAGGACACTGAAGATTGACATTCTTTCTTTCTGGTTGGTCCAGGAAAGCAGAGCCAAGGGCAATGCTGACCCACACGTCTGATCCTAATCTGAGGTTGCACTACTGACTCAGGGCACACCAAAAATTCTTCTGTGTCCATCCCATGTGAGTCTGGTTGTCATGTTTGACAAAGGAGTCTTGTGGCCAAGGAAGGAAGGAATCAAGTATTTGTTAAGTGCCTACCATGTGCTAAGCACTTCACAAATATCTCATTTGATCCTCACATCAACCCTTCAAGGTGGGTACTATTATCCTCATTTGACAGATAAGGAAACTGAGGCAGAGGTTAAGTGACTTGCCCAGGGTCACACAGCTAGTACGTGTCCGAGGCCGGATTTGAACTCAGGTCTTCCTGACTCCAAGCCTGGTACTCTATCCACTGAACCACTCAACCTGCCAAGAAGTTGGGGTGACTAGTGTGTGATTTCCACTATCTCCCGCCTTTGCACAGGTAGTCCACTGTGCCTAGAATGCTCTTCCTCCTCCTGTCTGCCTGCTGGAATTCCTATCTCCCTTCATCCCCAGCAGCTATTTGTGCTCCCTCCACCAAATTTGTGATTTGGTAGGTTCTCATCTGTGTGAACACTGTAAGTGCCCAGGGGCAGGGGAGCAGAGACTGTTTGGTTTTTGTATCCCTGGCACACAGTAGAGTCCCTGATGTAGCCGGCATTTAAAAATACTTGTTGAATGTAACTGAATTGAAAAGTCATTGCCAGAAGGTAAAAGTTATAATAACAACTTACATTTACATAGGGCACTTTGGGGTTTACAAGTTCTAATTCAATAAACATTTATTAAGCACATAGTCTATGTAAGGTATGTTTACAGCCAGCATGTTGTGGTGAGGAGAGAGCTGGCTGTCTCTGATGCATCTTAGCAGCACAACCATGGACAAGGGAATTCATTCCACTGGACCTCAACTTCTTAAACTTCAAAATGGAAATGATGGTGATGATGATGATGGTGGTGGTGGTTGGTGGTGGTGGTAGTGGTGATGGTGATAGTGATGATGATGATGATGATGATGGTGGTGGTGGTGGTGGTGGAGGTGGTAGTGATAGTGATGATGATGACGATGGTAGTGGTGGTGGTGGTAGAGGTGATAGTGATGGTGACGATGACGATGATGATAATGGTGGTGGTGGTGGTGATGGTGATGACCACAAAAATAGCTAGAATTTACATAGCACCTTAAGGTTTTCAAAGTGCTTTACAAATATTGTTTCATTTGATCCTTACAACAACCCTGGGAGGTAGGTGCTATTATCCTCCTTATTTTATAGAAGAAGAAACTGAGGCAGGCAAAATTTAAGTGATTTACTCACCCAGGGTTGCACAGATAGGAAGCATATGCAGCTGGATTAGAACTCAGTTCTTCCTGACTCCAAGTCCCATGTTCTATCCACTTTGATAGGTAGACGCCCACTCCCACCCAGGATAATGTCTATGGTGTGGCAGCTTGGCATAGTGCTACTCTTGTTCAAATCCCTATTCTGACAGTTAGTTACTAGTTGTGTGACTCTGGGCAAGTCACTTAACCTCTTTGTGACTCAGGCAACTCCTCAGAACTCATCTACTAAGTGAAAGGTTGCAACCAGCAGTAGAGATACTCATATTGGGGAATCAGATGCCAGATTGCCCAGATGTCTGGGAAATTTCAGATCCCAGTATATGCTAGGCATGAAGGGAGATAAAAAAACCCACAGATTTCATGCCCTTCAGAAACTTGTAGTCTATTGGGTGTAGGATGGGGGTGTTAATGAGAAATTAGAATGAGGCAAAGCAGAATGGGATGGGAGTAAAGGGGGGGGGCGGATTCAGACAAAATGCTCTGAGGCAATTTGATGGGGGGAGAAGGAATTTGAAAGAGAATCTGAACTGGCTTCATATAAAAGGTAGTGTCTAAGCTGCGCTTTGAAACAAGAGGAGGGTTTGAAATATATGGAACTCCAAGTATGGAGGATGGGATGATATGGAGGGTGGTGAATGATCAGATTTACTTAGAACACACAGGGAAATAAAGCTTATAAAGGTAGGTTGGATCCAGACTGGGCAAGGCCTTAAATGCCAGGCTAAGGAGTTGGCATTTTATCCAAGAAGCAGCAGAGATCTTTCAAAAGTTTTTGAGGAGGGGAAAGCAAGGGACTTTCTTTACCACAACCCAACAAGATACATAGTACAAATACTATATTTATTTTGCAGATGAAGAGATTGAGGTGGAGGGAGGCAAAGGGACTTATTCAGAGTTGGTTGTTGTTCTTGTTGAGTTGTTTCAGTCATGCCCAACTCTTCGTGACCCCATTTGGGGTTTTCTTGGCAAAGATACTGGAGTGGATTGCTATTTCCTTCTCCAGTCAAGTTACAAACTAATAAGTGTTATAGCTAGTACTTTAACCCAGTTCACTAAAACCCTTAGGCCTTTTTATATGAACTATTGTTATCTAGCCATGCCTCCCCCATTCTGTAATTCTTCAGTTGATTTTTTGAACCCTAACCTAGGAATTTACATTTGTTTTTATTAGTATTTATTAGTATTAGTATTATTATTTATTAGTGTTTTGCTTAGTATTTCATTTATTAGTATTTCATTTAATATTATTAGTATTTCATGTAGTATTATTAGTATTTTTATTATTCATCTTGGTATGTACAGCTAACATTCTAGTTTGCTGACATTTCTCAATTTTGATTCTGTAGTATTCTATGCTTTTGATCACTTCCAATTTTGAATCGATTCCATGCCTTCTTCTAAGTTATTGATATACGTGTTGAACCAGCCAGGGCCAAGATCGCTTGGGGTGCTCCATTATAGTGCTCCCTTCAGGTTGTTACCCATCCATCAGTTACTATAAAAGTCAGGTCAACCAATCAATTATGAAACTGCTAACTGTGCTAGCACCGAGCCCAACTCTCCCATCCTTTCTCCATGGCTGATAGTATGAGAGACCTTGCCTGGCATTCAGGGCCCTCTATAACCTGACCTCAATCTGCCCTTCCCACCTTGGCTTGAACTTTTCCCTCCCATCTTAGGTCAAATTTCTCTTCACCATATACCCTACATTCCAACCAAATTGGACTTCCAGACACTTTGTACCCATTCCCATCTCCATGACTTTGCTGTACTCTTCCTTATGCCTACAATGCCCTCTCCCCATCTCTGCCTGTTGAATTTCTACCAGGTCCAGGTCAAATTCGGTCTCGTCTATGAAGCTTTCCCTGGTAATCCCCTAGTTAGAATTAAACATTCCCTCCTCTAAACTCTCATTATACATGGTACAGCAGAGAGTGCTGACTTTGGAATTATAAAACATGGATTCAAATCTAGCTCAAACACATCTCCCATATGATCATAGGCAACTCACTTCAACCCCCACCCCCACCCCCAGCCTCACCTCATTTTACTCATCTGTAAAATGGACAGAAAAGGGTTGGATTAGATGGTCTCTGAAGTCTCTTTCGGCTCTAATTAAATCTGTGATCCTATGGGGACTTAGTTTACCTGTGTATAATGTGGTGGTTGGATTTCTGAGGTTGTTTCTAGCCCTGAATCTGTGAGTGCATGGCCTGTTTCTACCTATTTTATGCTCTTCATATGCTATTTTGTATTATAGAAATGTGTGTGCATGTCATCTCCCGTTCGAGGAGGTAAACTCTTACAGGGCAGGATCTCAGTCTTATTTTGTGTCTGTCTCTCTTAGGCCTAGGGCACAGTAGATAGTAAATATTTGTTGAATGAATGAGATTCCCCCCTCCTCCTCTTCCCCAACAGACCACAGTATTTCTCAACAAGGAACGGGATAGTTTGTGTGCTCCTGCTGCTCGGGCTGGGTTTTTGTCCAAAACCCCAAGGGAGTTTACACCTACTAGACAAAAGCTGATACCTTCCCCAGGTAAGTGATAGGAAAACTCAAACTGGAATGTAGGACGTGTTATATAGTGTGTATGACTTTCAAAGCCCCCATCCTTCATTATTTTTATCATTGTTATTACATGGACCTGTGATTTGGGTCTAGGTGGGGAACTCTCAGTGTAGAAACTCTTTCCACCAATGCAGATCAGCAACTGCTTTTTAATTTAAGGTCTTAGGGAGCTACCTGAGAAAGAAGAAAAGAAGGAAAGAAGGAAAGAAGGAAGGAAGGAAGGAAGGAAAGAAGGAAGGAAAGAAGGAAGGAAGGAAGGAAAGAAGGAAGGAAGGAAAAAAGGAAGGAAGGAAGGAAAGAAAGGATGGAAGGAAAGAAGGAAGGAAGGAAAAAAGGAAGGAAGGAAGGAAGGAAAAGAGGGAAGGAAGGAAGAAAGACAAGGGAGAAGAAGGAAAGGAGAGAGGGAGAGGGAGGAAGGAAGGAAGGAAGTGAAAGAGGGAGGGAAGGAAGAAGGACAAGGGAGAGGAAGGAAAGGAGGAAAAGAGAGAGGGAGAGGGAGGAAGGAAGGAAGGAAGGAAGGAAGGAAGGAAGGGAAAAGAGGGAAGGGAGGAAAGGAGAGAAAGAAAAGGAGAGAGGAAAGAAAAGAGAAGAAAGAAGGAAGGATGAGAGGGAAGAATAGAGAGAAGGAAGGAGGAAAGGAAGAAATAAAGAAAGGAGAGAAGGAGGAAAGGAAAAAAGAAAGCATTTATTAAGTGCCTGCTGTGTGCCAGGTGCTTTACAAATACTACTGTGTGTGATCCTTACAACAACCTTATGTGTTAAAGTTAACTGTTATCATGCCCATGTTACAGTTGAGGAAACCAAGGCAGACAGAGGTAAAATGATTTGCCCAGGTCATACAGCCAGTTAATATCTGGGGACACTGAAAGGGTAGGAGATTTGCTGGGTGCCACAGACCTAGGTTGGATGTGAGGCAGAGCTTGAATCCAAATCTTTCTGTCTTGGAGGTCAGCCTTCCAGCCACCACATCATGCCATCACATTGCATTATTTCCTGATGAATGACAACTTGGAAATGTATGGGACTCCTTAATTACAAAGCACTGTCAATACATGGTTTATCCGATTGACAGACCTATGAAGATGGGCTGGCAGCTGTCATAGGATTGTGGATTTAGAGTTGGAAGGAACCTTGGAGATCCTCAGGTCTGCCTGTCCATTGTGCAGCTGGAGAAAGTGAGGTCTGGTTCATATGAGGAGTAAACAGGAGAACCTGAATTCAACTTCAGGTCTTCTGACCCCAGATCTCCATTTTATAGCAGAGGAAACTCCGGTGTGGGGGGGAGGGGATAGGAGTGGTGAGGGTGGGAGGAGGAGCCCAGCATCAGATAGTAAGTGGTAGAGCCAGGCTGTCCCCCCAACTCTCCTGCTCCCCTCCTCCTGCTCCACCCCCCAAGTCTATGTGGTGTCTGGGCAGCCCAGCATGCCTGAGCTACACAGGGGAGCAGAAGGACCATCTTTCGGGTAATGGGATTTTTCCTGGCCATAGATAGAATTATGGAGCATGTCAGATCTTAAGAAATAACAGGATAAAGTTGGAAAGACTCACCCTTTCTTCTTGGGCAAAGAAACTGGAAGAGGAAGTTAGCACCCTGCTGACTCCTGCCAGCCTTGTAGCCAAACAGAGCCTCCTTTGTTTTGAGAAGAGAATTCCACTAGATTAACTTCCATAGACAGTTATTAAGCACCTACTATGTGCATGGCACTGCGGATGCAGAATTGGGAGAAATAAATAACACACTGACAGATTTAGAATTTGAAGGACCAGAGGGGCTTAGAGGTAATGCTAGGAGGAACTTTGGAGGCTGCCTATTGCAACCTTCTCCTTTTACAGATGAAGTAACTGACACTCTGGAAGATGAAGTGATTTATCCAATGCCACCCAGGTGCAGTAAATGGCAGAAGCAGGATTCAAACCCAGGTCCTCTGATTCTAAATCTTCCTCCACTGTATCATGCTGTTTTCCATTCCTGGCCCTCAAAGAGGTCATAACGTACAAGAGAGTATTAGACACATACATAAACAAGTATTATAGTAAGTAGGATGTGAGGAGTGTAAAGGAGAGAGCCAGACCAAGTGTTCTTAAGAATGGTGAGGAAGAAGAGGTGCCTTTAGGCTGTGATGAGAGGGACTGAAGACATGATCAAGGCATCAAGGCAGGCTTCCTGGAGGAAGTGGCCTTGAGTGAGGCCAGGCAGGAAATGAAGGATTTCAGCAGACCAAGGTGAGGAGGGTTAGAATATACCTGCCAAAGAAGTGATCAAGGTAGGAAGGGAGGAAGGAGGGGGGAAGAAGGGAGGAAGGGAAGGAGGGAAGGAAGGAAAGCATTTATTAAGTGCCTGCTATGTGCCAGGCTCATTTAATGAGAGGATCACCTACTCTAGAGTTAGAGGGGCCTACTTTCAGATTGAGTCCTTATTCTCTGTGTGATCTTGGGCAAACCAACGAGCTCTTCTGGCCCTTAGCTTCCGCATCTGTGTAGTGGGGAGAGAGGGGCCAGGTGCGACTAGATGAGCTCTGGGGTCTCTTCTCGCCCTAGGTCTCTGATCTTATACAGCACCGTGAGCAGGGAGAAGGTGAGACAGGGTGAGTGAGGAGTTCAGTTAGAATGGAATGTGCATAGTGTGTGTGACAAGGAGGGTGACAACAACAGTAATAAATTATTGCCGTGTTGGTGCTTTAAAGTTCATGAAATGCTCTGGAAAGGGTGCCGGAGATAGAATTTGGTGAGCAGAAAGTAACAAAGAAGGTCCACATTCAGCGCCATGGCAGGCCTCCCATGTTGGCCCAGAGGCCCCCAGGGACTGATTCGGGCCTGGCCTCAGCGGCATAGAGCAGCCAAATGGGCCGCAAGGCCAGTGAATCAGCCACCGTGGGCAAGCCTCCCTGAAGCCAACCTTCCTCACTCTCTGGAAGGGATAATTTCAGATGTTTCCTCTCCATACACTGTGGAGCCAACAGATGTGAAGGAGAGATTGGAAGCTGGTTGTCCTGCTGTGCCCTCGTCCTCCCAGAAGGGCCTGTTGTGCTTGGGTGATCTAAGCAGCCTCGGCTTTGCTATCGATCATTGGCCTTCCCTATTATGGGGCTGGGGCTGGGGCTTGGGGGAGCAGCTGAGTAGGCCAGGCCCTTTGGGAGTTGCCTAGGCTTTTATTTGGAAACATTAATCATTCTCTTCTTCTGAGGCTCTGATGTGCTTGCCAGCCCCGAGAATTCCTGCCCTCCTCAAGGTAGTCTGTGAAAATCCAATGTCTTTCTAGACAATTCTACTGTCTGGTTTCACAGTTTTCTCTCTCAAAGTTGAAGAACAAAAGAATAAGAAAAGAAGAAAAGAATAAGAAATAAGAAAAGAAAAAGAATAAAAGAATAAAAAACAAACAAAAAAAACAAAAAAATAAAAAAAATAAAAGATTTTCCTGACAACAACTCTGGGAGAGTATTATTGTCCCCATTTTACAGATGAGGAAAGGAGAGACTGAGAGGCTTATCCAAGGTTATGCAGCTAGTAGGTACCTAAACCAAGACGCAAAGCCTGATTCCCTTGTAATTGCAGGGAAAACTTTGGTGTGCTCCCACTGTAGTTCTCAGTGGATTCCCTTTTATACAGAGAAGCCCAAATTTATTATATTCTACTTCCTAAGAACAGGATTACTCACCAATTATGTGAGAGATTACTTACTATAATGCAGAGTACCCAGGCTAGGAGTGAGAACACCTAGGTCAGTCTTTGTTCTGTCTGCCTTACTGTGTGACCTTGGGCTCCAGAGTCCTCATCTCTGAAATGGGGAGGGGGAGATAGGAACCTAAGCTGCCTTATAACTCTGGTATCCTATTATCTAGGGTGCTTCAAAGCTCTGCCATTTTGTGTTCTAAGGACCCTCCCAATTCTGACATTCTGGGTTCTGAGGTCCCTACCAGCTCTGACATTCTGGGTTCTAAGGCTCCTCCCAGTTCTAACATTGTGGGTTCTAAAGGCCCTCCCAGTTCTGACATTCCATGTTTTAAGGCCCCTCCCAGCCCTGACATTCCGTATTCTCAATGCTCCTCGCCCCCAGCTCAGATATCCTTCCTTTGCTTTTTTCAAGCTGCCTTTTCTCACTTGAGCAGGGGGTGGTTTTTAATAATATTAGCCAGCTCAGCCTGCCATTTCCTTTTGGTTCTGAGGGTCACAATACCTAGGCCCATAACCCCACTTCTATTTAACTGAAGAGATTCTCTCATTCTCCCTTGCCCCTCTTCCTTCTTAGGGCATTACGAGGTTAATGAGACCCTGGTGAAGGAGGCCCCTAAGCTTCTCGGGTGTGGTTTCAAGTCAAAAACTGTTCGAGAAACGAAGATAACATCTTTTGTGCCTGGGCCGGGCTCCTATGATCCTAATGTACCCATCAAGGCTCCCCCAAAGAAGAACATTACCCCGTGAGTTGAAGTTTTATTTGTGGATGAGGAGGCGTGGGTAAGGACAGGACAAGCCAAGGCTGGGACAAGATAGCTGCCTTCAGGAAGGGAGCTGATACGGGAGTCCTTGACCTTTGTTTTGTCCTGGCCCCTTGGGCTGTCTCGGGATACCTATGCTGCAGCCCTTTCTCAGAATAAGGATTTTAAATCATTGAAGGAGATGCTGAATTTCAATGAAAATAAAAAGGTTTTTTTTTTCTTCCATCTAAGTTCCCAGAGTTCCTAAAATCCACAGATGGACACCTTGGGGCTCATAGCCTCCAGGCTGGGACCTCCTGTTCTACATCAGGTTGTTTTTACTGGGGGCCCCTGCAGCTTCTTCTTTTTCTTGGTTTCTCTTGTTGTCCCAGGCAGGATGGGCTGAAAAGACAGAAGCTGGGGGGAACCTTGAGGAAGGCTAGCTGTAAGGATGCCAGTTCTCACTGTCCTACTTGGTTGCCCAGACAGGATCTCTGAAATGCCTCGAGAGCCTGTGAATGTCTGCAGTTTCCTTGGCTGTTCCTCCCTCCTACTCCCAGGCTATGGTCTCATCAAATGCCATGGGATGGAGAAGCTGGAAAGGACTTTAGAGGTCATCTATAGTGCATACTCCATAGTCCAACCTACCCATTTGTTGTTGTCCAATCATTTTTCGGTTGTGTCTAACTCTTCTAGACTTTACTTGGCAAAGATACTGGAGTGGTTTATTGCTGTTTCTTTCTCCAACTCATTTTATAGATGAGGAAACTGAGGCAAACAAGATTAAATGGCTTGCCTAGTGCCACACAGTGGGTATCTGAGGCTGGATTTAAACTCAGGTCTTCCTGACTCCAGGTCTAGCGCTCTATCCACTGCTCCACTTAGCTGCCCATAAGGGATTTGGTGAATTTGTGCATATTAGTCATGAAAAGCTGCATCGCCAGAGTGTATGTGGAGCCTAAGGTCATTCAGATGGAGCTAGGATTTGAACTCAGATCCCCTGCCTGGGTTCTACTGTCATTGATTGGATTTGGTGCTAAGCCAGCCTCTCAAAAGGCCTCAAGAAGGTCCTCCCCTTTTCCCAACAAGCTGAGGCCACTGTCTAGGTAGCTTCTTGTCTCTTTTACCAGCTCCAGCCCAGGCCAACTCTAGATGCTCAGCAATAAGAAGGGATGCAGTACAGTGGGAGGGAATCTGAGTCATCTCAACCGCATTCGTTTCAGCTCATCTAAGTTTGCTATAATGGGCTAGCCAAGAAAGCCAATGCTGTCTAGAGAGGCCATGGTCCTTTTGTCCTCTGCCCTAGTCAGACAGCATCAAGACCATTGTATTCAGTCCTGGGCACAATGACATCACAGTCTGGGGAAAGGTCTTCAGTTCATGCCATTCGAGGGTCAGTTTAAAGAACATGGGGGTGTTTAGCTTGGAGGAGAGAAGACTCAGATGGGATATCTGACCTCAAGTATTTGAAGGACTGTCATGTGGGAGAGAGATTCAGCTTGTTCGGCCTGGTGTGTGCAGGAATCACAGTGGGTAGAAGTTACTGATGGAAGGAAAAACTTCCTAAGAACTGAGTTGTCCTGAACTGCAGTGGATAGCTTGAGGATGTGGTAGGTCCTCTACGATTGGAAGACTTCCAGCTAAGGCTGGACAATGTTTTGTTGAGTATGTCGGAAAGGGGATTATCTTAGCTGGGTCTTGAAGGGAAAGCAGGGACCCTAAGGTCAAGATTATGGTGGGTAGCCCAGGCTAAGACTGAGGGAGAGTGCCAACGGAGATGAGAGGGGGCAGAATGAAATGGGGTTGGGGCAGTGAGTAATCTAAATTGGCTGGAGTTTGGAGTCTATAACAAGAAGAAGACTTTTTCTCCTTTCCAGAGCCATCTTATATAACAAGTAGTATTTTTAAAGAAAAAGATGAGAAAGAGGAGAAAAAAATCATTGTAACTCATCAATACATCAAAGATATATGAAAATATGTATAGTTTATGACCTTGTGGAACTCCTACCTCTACCAAGGGATGGGATGATATTGCCCTAATTTTAATATGTTCCCCTCCAACAAAGAAAAAAAAAGAGATAAAAAGTTTAGCAAAACTGAGTCACGTCAACCGAGTCTGACAGTATATGCAGAGCTGAGCATCCATAATCCTCCACCTCTGCAAAGGAGGGAGGGAGCTTGGAGGCAGCTTGTTGAGGGCCTCAGACTCCAGGACAGAGGGGAGCCATTGATAATGATGGCACCTGCATCTTTAAAAAAACCCACTCCCTTGAGATGAGGGACTTGATGCTTCCATACCATGACCTTACTTGACCTTCCTATTAATGCCCATCTCCTAGGCAGAGAAGACATCGTCAGTTTCACTGAACATATTCAATCTAGCAAACATTTGACTCCTACTGTTGCTGATGTTACAGTTGTTTGTTTGCCTACTGTATACAGCCACTGGGGCTAGAAGTGTCAGAGATTTCCCTGACCATTCTCTCTGATTTGCCCTCACACCCCGTTAGTTGCCAAATCTCATCAAATGTATTTCCACAATGGTTTTCATCTCGTTCCTTTCCTCTCCACTTCAATATCCACCATCCCTCCTCCATACATATCTTTCTTCATATAACAGCTTCTTAACTAGTCTTCTCATCCCTTGTCTCCCCTCTCCGATGTCATCTTTCAAACAGCCTACACAATAACCTTCCTTAAAAATATTCTGACCTTAATAAATATTTTAAAAAATGAGCATTTCCATGTACATTGTAGACGAGGAGGAGGAGATTGTAGCTGAAAGTATGAATCTTGACTACGTATAGCTTACTCAGAATAATCTTCCTGAAACTCAAGTTTGCCCCAGTCAAGGTATATGGGAGATGACCAGCAGAGCTGCTCACTTCTATTATGTTTCTGGTTTTTCTGCCAAGGAAAATGAGGCTGGATTGGAAATGACAGAACATAATAACTTATGGGGAATTAATATACATGATAAGTGTTGTTCAGTCATTTTCAGTCATGTCCAGCCCATCATGCCTCATTTGGGGTTTGCTTGGCAGAGATACTAGAGTGGTTTGCCATTTTCTTCTCCAGCTCATTTTTACAGACGAGGAAACTAAGGCAAACAGGGTTAAGTGACTTGTCTAGGATGAGACGGCTGGTAAGTGTCTGAGGTCAGATTTGAACTCAGAGAGATGAGTCTTCCTGACTCCAGACCCAGCGCTCTATCTACTTCACCATATAGCTGCCCTCGATAAGTAGGGGCCTGGTAAGAGAGAACCTAGATGCCATCGATGAGTTCAAATCATTAGGCCTAGAAAGACTTTTTCCTAAGGTATTGGGAAAATTGGCCAGTGTGATTACTCAATCTGCTCTCAACAATCCTTGAAAGAACAAAGGGAAGAGGAGGTGCTACAGTATTGGAGGAGAGCAAATGTGTAGCCCAGTGCCTGGCACATAGTAGGCACTTCATTAATGCTTGTTGACTTACTGACAGATGTTGTTGAGAGAAGAGAATGAAGCCTACAAACTTGAGAGGCCAGAGAGCTTGAACCTGATCAGGACTAAGTGGCCTCTGAGATCCATTCCCATTCTCAAATTCTACGATGTTATTATGTGATTCCTGGCAAAATTATAGAACAAAGGGATGGATATTGAACATCAGAAAAGGAAGCAGTAATCATTCAGAGCCAGCAAGGCTTTTTCAAGAGCAGGCCCTGCCAGACTAACTTCATTTCCTTTTTCCCAGAGTTACTAGACTTTTAAAAGAGGCAGTAAGATCAAAGCAATTCAAGCATTTTTCCATCTTTAAACATTTTATTTTATATGTTTTGGCATCACCTGCATTGTGCAGTTATTTCCATTTCCTCACCCACAGAGCCATCCCTTATAACAATAAAAAGGAAGAAAAAAATGTTCAATAAAACTGACAAATGTATCTACTATGGCTGATGTATGCAGCATTCCACATCCATACGCCCCCACTTCTGCAAAGAAGGATGTAAGGTCCCTTCTGTATCTTTTCTTTGGGGCCAAGCTTGGTCATTACAATTCCATAGCACTCAGTTTTGTTTGTTTTGTCATAGTTCTTTTATTTCACATTGTTGTGGTCTACTTGTCCCCCATTGTCTACTTGTTTTCCTGGCTTTGGTTATTTCCCTTTGCATCAGTTCATATAAATTTTTTCCATGCTTCTTTGTATTCATCATATCCATCCCTCCTTAAAGCATACAGTGATTACATTCTCATGCCATAACTTCTTTAGCCATTTCTCCAGCCAACAAACATTAACTTGGTTTCCAGTTCTTTTCTATCACAAAACGTTCCGCAAGCATTGGTTAAGTGCATTCTCTGTTCAAATTTTATGCTAGGTGCCAAGGATACAAAAACAAAAATTAAACAGTCCTCATCCTCAAGAATCTTGCTAGCTGTTTTTAAAATTAGAGTTACTTTTTTTAATGAACAGAAATCTATTTCCTCTCCCATCCTGTTGGACAAAAAGAAAAAAAAATTCCTTGTAACAAATATGAACAGTCAAGTAAAATAAATTCCTTCCTTGGCCATATCCAAAGAATATGTCTCATTCTGCCCCTTGAGGTGTTCTGCCCCCTTCCTGCTGAGAAGTATGTGGGCATGCTAGAACCAGGGCCCATCACTGAGGAGGCCAGAGTTCTCTCAGCTTTCTGAGCTGTTTGTTGTTATGTTGTTATGGCATAAATTGTTTTCGTGGTTCTGCTGTCTTCATTCTTCCTCTGTTTATATGAGTCTTTAAAAATGTTTCTCTTTACAATATTGCCATCATAGGATGAATTGTTCTCCTGGTTCTGCTGTCTTCATTCTTCATCAGTATTGATACCATAGTATAGATTGTTCTGGTTCTGCTTCCTTCAGTGTGTTTCCATGTCTCCTTGAGGTCCTCAATTTCCTCATTTTTTTTTTTTTTGCAGCACAGGAATACTATGTCACATTCATATCTCACAATTTATTTAGCCATTCCTCAATTGGCAGACAATTCTCAAGGGTACAAACCCAGGCCATCTATAACCCCATGAGAAAAATGTTCCAAATCATTAATAATTAATTGGTTTTTTTTTTGGAGGGGGGAAGGCAGGGCAATCAGGGTTAAGTGACTTGCCCAAGGTCACACAGCTAGTAAATATGTCAAGTGTCTGAGGCCGGATTTGAACTCAGGTCCTCCTGACTCCAGGGCCAGTGCCCTACTCACTGTGCCACCGAGCTTCCCCTTCATTAATAATTAGTGTAAGGTCCCATGTTACACCCATCAGATTGGCAAAGATGACTGAAAACAAAGAAAATGACAAACGTGGGAGGGGCTGTGGGAAAACAGGTACCTTGTTGGTAGAGCCATAAATGCGTCCAACCACTCTGGAAAGCAATTTGGAATTATATACAAAATGTTATGCCCTTGGACCTAGCTGTATGACTGCTAGGCAGGGGTATACTCCAAAGACATCGAAGAAAGAGGGAAAACATCCTTTTTGTACAAAAATATTCATAGTAGCTCTTTTTGTGATGGCAAAAACCTGAAACCTGAAGGGACTTGCTTTCTACTTGGGAGTCAGGGTGGAAAATGTGCATCTATAAGTAAATACAAGGTAATGGGTGAAGGAATGGGAATTGGAGTGGGAAGACCTCTGAACACTGTCTCCATCAGCAAAGACCTCATGTAGGATGTGGCATCTGAGCTAAGGAGCCAGGGGTTTCCTTTTTCCGTTTCCATTTTTTGTTGTTATATCCTCTATGCCTAGTACAGTTCCTGGCAGGCACAATGGTTAAATGGTTGTTGAATTGGTTTGAACTGAACAGGCAGAACTGATGAGGGAGAGAACCCTGCAGTCTGTGCAGAACTGTGGGGAAAAGAGGAGTGTCTGAGAAGTGAAGTGTTAAAGTTTCTTGCTGGTGGTCACTTGGTTAGTAAGTAGTGGAGGAAGGGCTTGGAACCCCCCTCCTCCCCCAGGCTAACTCTGTTTTCAGAGTGCTGCTAGGTTTTGTAAGCATCACTCTTTGATGATTCAAAAACCAAGAGGATTCATGGGCCTCCAGAACGTCTTAGAAAAAAGCCTTGATTGTCAGCTCTGCTCTCTCTTCATCTCTCTTTCTGATGATTCAGAGAGCCGGGGTTAGTTATGGTAAAAGTTTCCGGAGATCCAAACGGTGCCTCCTGACTCCCCCACTCACCCTCTGAAAAGGAGGAAGAATGCCTAGCCACATATTTCCAACCCTCTGTCTGTTTCCTAGGGTTCCATGTGGCCTGTGTCTCTGCACAGACATGTTGGTTAACAACAGCTGTTGAAAGAGGCAGACGGCGTTCATTGGCTGAGCTCCAACTTGGGCAATTACTCTAGACCCACCTAAGCTTCCCCTGGGATTATCGATTAGATATGGGAGGCTTCGGACCCCCCCCCCATCTGTCACCTGTTGCCCTGTCAAACACGCGTCACATTCCACCCCAGAGGCAATTGGCTGCCCTTTAATGATGAGCAGGCAGGCTGTCCCCTTTATCCTTCTCAAATGATGGGAACCCCCTGCTGCCGATTTCAATCTGTTCCTGGGAGTGTCCTGAGGGTCTCTGATGCCTTCCTGGGCTGACCTGCTGAGCTCTGGGAGACATTCATTATCCTTCCCTGATTTGCAAACAGCCCAGATTTAAAGCCACAAACACAATTAATCCTTTAGGGTGGGAGAAGGCTGACCCTTTAATAGAAATTCCCCCTCCTTCCCCCTTTTCCTCCCCACCCCAACCCCACACAGACACACATAGGGCAGGGCCAGGAGTGACTTTTATAAATAAATGATGAGGCTCATAAAATTCCCAGTTACAAAGAACCCAGGGACCTCTCTGGTTTTCATCAGATCTGTTCTTGTAAAACTGCCAAGACGCTTCCTTGATGCTGAGTGAGAAATGCTTGTAGACTCTGACTGCTTCACAGGCAGTCCTTCATATTTCTAGATATGAACAGAGGCCACGTCCAGCTCTGGCCTTTTGTATTTTAGCATTCCGGCTTCTAGGGGCCCTTCTGGCTTTGATATTCTGTTACAGTACTCCAGTTTCCAAGAGCCCTTCCAGCCCTGACGTTATAGGTTCTAGCGTTCCCTGTGCTAACGCCCCTTCCAGCTCCAACCTCCTATATTCTAATGCCCCTTCCTGGTGCTAACATTCTGTGTTCTAAGGTCCCTCGTAACTGACATTCTGTGTTCCCGGTCCCTTCCAGCTCTTCCATTCTATGTTCTAAGGTCCTTTCCATCTCTGACAGTGTTAGACATGTATTCTTATCTCTTCCCTCCTGTTCAGGAATGACAGTTGGGAAGACTATTATCTGCTGCAAAACCTAGGGGATGGAGAACTGGCCTCTCAGCCACATGGCCCTACTTCAACTCCTTCCTCTGACACATACTAGTTGTGTGACCCTGGGAAAGTCACTTAACCTCTGTAAGTCTCAGAGGAGGTGCCAACATCAATTGGTAGAGGGGTTTCCTCATCTGAGATTTCCCTAAATCAATGAAATCATAGCATCAGTCCCTCTCTCTGTGTCTAAATTATGTACAATCCTCTCTACTGTCCTTGGGCCAGTCATGTGGACAGAATGAGAGCCAAGAAACAGCTGGATGGCCAGAGTCGCTGGTCAGTGGCCTCAGCATCCTGGCAGAGCCAGGGAAAGACTACCAGGGTATTGAATAGATCCTCAGAGAAGGATTTGTGGGAAAATGTCAATGAGAATTACACGGAATGAAAAGGCATGGAGGTGTTTTAATCTGTATCTATGAGGGAAAGATCAAACACCATTACCACCAACAATGATAGCAATAATAATAATAGTAACTTTGATATAGCACCTACTATGTGCCAGGCACTGTGCTAAGAGCCTTTACAAGTAGTTACACGTGATACCTCCCTTACAGCATCATCCAGAAGCTCCAAAGAGATAATACACAGGGTGTCCCAAAGCTCTTAGTGCGGCTGTAGTCTATTGAAGCTTAAAATGACCCTGAGACTTTTGGGACATTCTGTATTGTCGAGAGCTTTGTAGACTTTAAAACCCCCTATAAACCTCAGCTCATAGGAACACAGACTTAGGGCTGGGAAGGGAAGTTGGAGGTCATTAAGTCCCCAAAGTCTCTCCCAGCTTTGGGATTCTGTCACCCTACATACAGAGTAACGTGTGAATAGGTACAGGGAGAAACATAGTGGTAATGATAGTAAAGATAACTAACATCTGTTAAGCCCCTACTATGTGCCAGAAACTGTGCTAAGTGCTTTACAATTATTTTATAATCATTTGACCCTCAGAACAATTCTGGGAGAGTAGGGGCTGTTATTATCCCCATTTTACAGATGAGGAAACTGAGGCAGAGAGTGCTGCAACAGCTAGGAAGTAGCTGAGGCTGGATTTGAACTCAGGGCTTCCTGACTCCGGGTACTCTAACCACTGTGCAAACTAGCTAATAATAAGAGTTCTCATTTCCATGGCCCTTTGAATTCTGCACAGCCTTTCACATATATTATCTCTTTCAACCCCGGGAAGGAGGCTCTGGAGCTAGAATTACCTCTGAGCTTTGTCTCAGAGAGGTGAAGACACTTGCCCCCAGCCACACAGCTAGCTAGTGTCAGAGTCAGGATTCAAACCCAGATCTTCTTGACTCCAGATCCAGGCCTCTCGCACCTAAGCCATGCTGACAGGGGAACGGACCTCAGGAAGATTATGTAGCACAGAACACAGAACAGATGGATAGGATATGAAATACGCCAATAGGCATGCATAAGGGACACACAAACCAAGTGCTACCCATGGCCCAGGGAATGAAAAACCTTTTCCAACAGGGGGAGAGGAATGAAGGAAGTCTTCCTGGAGGAGACAGCATTTGAGCTAGGCCTTCAAAGTTGGAGAGGCATTACACCAAGGAAAGAAAGGCCTTCCAGATGTGGGGAAGAGCACGAAGGAAGGAAACACCTGGCGATATCAGCATGGGCAGTGGGAAGACTGATGACTCACCTCTCTCCTTACAAAGAAAAAAATTGTGCAATTGAGAAATGCTTTGAAGGCCTTTGGGGGAAGCCAGCTGTTGAAAGGGATAAAGAGCTGGGCCTGGAGTCAGGAAGGTCTGGGTTCACATCTGGTCTCTGACACTTACTTGCTGTGTGACCCTGGGCAAGTAACTTCACACTATTTGCCTCAGTTTCCTCACTTGTGAAATGGGGATAATACTAGCACCTACCTCCCAGGTTTGTTATCAGGATCAAATGGGCTCTATTTGTAAAAGCGCTTAGTGTAGTGACTGGTACACAAAGGTGCTTGGTAAAAGTTCTTCTTATTCATGTTTTGTCTCCATGTTGCAGATTTAGAAAATGAGGTTCAGAAAGATTACGTCATTTCATGGTTACACAAGCTTGTTGAGTCATGAGTTTTCTTGCTGGAGTGGTTTGCCATTTTCTTCAGCTCATTTTACAGATGAGGAAACTGAGGCAAACAGGGTGAAGTGACTTGCCCAGGGTCACACAACCAGTAAGTGTCAGACATTGGATTTGAATGCAGGTAGATTGAGTCTTCCTGATTCCACGCCCAGTGCCCTATTCACTGCACTACCTAGTCTAATGCAGGATTTGAACCCGAGGTCTTTTTGGTACCAAGTCCAGCCCTCTATCTACTTTGCTGGACAGCTCTCCTGGTCATCCGGTCCAACATTTACCTGAACAGGATCTTACCATGACATTGCTAGGAGGATATAAACTCTTTGAGGATTGGGAAGTTCCCATTTTGGGGTCTTTGTAGAGACTGGCCCCTACGGTGCTCTTGGAAGTCCTTTCTGTCCAGGGTGTCCTCACAGTCTCAGCTATGAAGCTTAAATCTGGGCTAAGACTGTAGGGACACCTTATACTGTATTAGCCTGGGGGGGCCCTTCCAGTAGCCCATGGGCGAGGCACCCTTACGTGTCATCATGCCCATGTTTTTACAGATGAAGACGGTTCTGACCCACAGTCCCAAAGCTAGGAAACCCAGAGGTAAGATCTGAACCTAGAGCTCACCTGATTCTAAGTGAATCTCACGGCAGGTGAGAAATATTTGGTGAATTCCCAGCCTGTGTTGAGCAAGTGGTTACCTAGCCCAGGGGTGTCAGACTCAAAGAGAAATGGGAGTCACCATGCCATGCCCAGTGATCTCTGTCAGCTGCACACTGACTTAGCATACCGCCTGTTTGTGTAGAAATGTATACGTGCATATATTTACCTACATACACATACATTATTTTTACTAGTACATTAACACATTAAAATCAGGAGCTGTAATCTGTTTTGGGCTGTACTTGGGAGTGTTGTGGACCCCATTTGTCCCATAGTCAGGCAGTGTGTTCAGCCCCTCTGATCTGGCCTACTTTGAAAATTTCTAATACTGAATAGAGGATACAGCTTGGAGACCAGAAGATCTGGGTTCAAATCCCACCTCAGATGCTTACTAGCAAATAATGTCAGCTGAGCCATTTAACCTCTGTCTACCTCAGTTTACTCAACTGTAAAATGGAGGTGATAATGGCACGTACCTCTCAGGGTTTTGGGGAGGTTCAAGTGAGATATTTGTAAAATGTTTGGCACATTGCCTGCCGCATAGTAGGCATTTAAACAATGCTTGTTCTCTTACTCTTTCCCCCCATAAGTATATGCAACATAAAAATAAAGTGAGTTATACAAATATAGTGTGGGCAATTAGGGGGTGCCATAGTGCATAGAGTGCCAGGCCTGGAGTCAGGGAGACTCCTCTTCATGAGTTCAAATCCAGCCTCAGACACTTACTAGCTGTGTGACACTGGGAAAGTCACTTAACCTCTGTTTGCTTCAGTTTCCTCATCTCTAAAATGATCTGGAGAAGGAAATGGCAAAACACTGTTGTGTCTTTGTCAAGAAAACCCCAAATAGGTTCATGGAGAGTTAGACACAACCGAACAGCAACAACAACCACAAATATAGTACAGAGGAGTTAAATATAAGGTCATTTGGGAGGGAGGAAGGGCACTGGCAGTTGAGGTATCAGGAAAAGCTTCATGCCTCTGCATGGTGGTGCTGGGTCTTAAAGAGAGGTGCTAAGACGTATAGTCAGTAATAGTTAATAAACATTTATTCCGTATAGTCAGTAATAGTTAATAAACATTTATTCCTGCCGACTATGTACCAGGCACTGGCAGAGGTAAGGAAGGAGTGCATTCTAGGCATGAGGGACAGCCAGTGCAAAGCTGTGGAGGTGGGAGGTGATGTCCTACATAAGGAACAGAGAGAATTTGGCTAGATCAGAATTCAGGAGAGGAGTGTCCAATGAGCATGGGAAGACTGAATGGGAGGGGCAGCTAGGTGGCCCAGTGGAGTCTGGAGGACCTGACTTCAAAACTAGCTATGTGACCTTGGGCAAGTCACTTAACCCTGATTGCCTCAAGGAAAAAAAAAGAATGGGAATAGGTTGTGTAAGATTGCAAAAGCTAAGCAGATACATTCACATTTTATTCTAGAGCAAATAGGGAGCCACTTGGCTTGATGGAGTAGTTGGGTCAGGTGGCTGGATCTGTACCTGATGAAAGTCATGTTGACAAGTCGAATTATTTTTTGCAAGGACAGAAAGACTGGAAGGTCCCTGAAGGCAGCCACTGGTTCTTTTTCTGTTTTTGTATCCCTAGCCCCTAGCCCAGTGCCTGGCGCATGGTATGCCCTTAATAAATGCTTGTTGTTTGTTGGCTGGCCTTCAAATACACAGAGGAGGTCCTGTAATGGTTGTGAAATCGAACTCAATGATAACATCCCTGGTGCCCCCTGGCTGGGGGAGGGACATGTCCCCTCCTCATCACCCACCCTATTAATATTAACGACTCACTTTTAGAAAGACCTTTAGGCTAGCATTCCTCACAAAGCCCTGGGGAGTAGGTGGTTCTAGGCTTGTTATTCCCAAACTGATGCCGAGGAAACCGAGGCCACCTGTGGCCAGCCCACAATCGCGCGGCTCCTCAGTACTGAGGGAGGCATCACCCCAGGCTTCTCCTGACTAAGTGCAGCTCCCAGCCCTGTCCCTTTAACGGCCTCTTCTTAGATCCCGTCCTTGCACTGAGAGGCTAGAAAAGATCTGGAATCTCCCTGAGGGGAGGAGTCCCAGGCCATGGGGGTCTAGACACGCTGATGTCACCCAGTGCGGTTCCCTCATGGCCTTTCAGGAACATCTAGGAGCCCAGTCAGCTCCCTGACAGGGAAGGCGGCAGGCTCAGCATTTTCCCAGGGCAGCTGAGAATGGCCAGCGTAGGAGGGGGCGGGGGGGGGGGGGACGGGGGGGAGGGGGACGAGGGGGAGGGTGCCACAAGCCAGGACAGGAGCGGGCCGGGAATTAATAGTGAGCCAGGAAAAAACCACACCCTCACTGCAGGCCCTGCTCCGGAACCACCTAAGGGGAGGGGAAGGAAGGGAATTCGTGTTCCTTGGGCGCATTTCTCTTTTGAATAGATGCACCCAGCCAGCCAAGCAGCTGGTACAAGAGATCCTCCGCTTGGCGAAATCTCTGCTCCTCCCTGAACCTCGATTCCAGCTCTGTAAAATGAGGAATTTAGACTGCTCTCTAAGGTCCCTCCCAGCTCTGAGATCCTGGGTTCTAAGGGCCCTCTCAGCTCTGCCATCCTGGGTTCTAAGGGCCCTCCCAGCTCTGACATCCTGAGTTCTAAGACCCCTCACAGCTCGCCATTCTGGTTCTGAGGGCCCTCTCAGCTCTGACATGCTGTGTTCTAAGACCCCTCCCAGCTCTGACATCCTGTGTTCTAAGGCTCCCCCCCCCCCATCCTAAGTTAGTGATAGAAGCATCAACTAGCCTTGTAGCTGCCCATTATGGCCAAACAAGAACCTAAGAGATCCAGATCCAGGCCTGTGTGATAGAGTTACCCTGAACTGGAAGTCCTGAGACCTGAGTTCTTTGTTGTATGACCTTGGACAATAGTATATCAGCTGTCATGCCTATATAGCTTCAGAGTCCACAAAGGATTTCATGCCTGTGACTTCATCTGATCCCCACCAACAACCCAGTAAGTGAGGCACCGTAGGTATTATACCCATTTTACAGATGAAGAAATCAAGATTCAAAAATACCAACGGGGGGCAGCTAGGTGGTGCAGTGAGTAGAGCACCGGCCCTGGAGTCAAGGGTACCTGAGTTCAAATCCGGCCTCAGATACTTGACACATTTACTAGCTGTGTGACCTTGGGCAAGTCACTTAATCCCAACTGCCCTGCTTTCCCCCCTGCAAAAAATAAAAGGCAAAAATGCCAATGGCCCCTCCTATTGTCATAGAGCAGTGGTGGATGTGATGCCAAGTGTCTCCAGGCTCGGTGCTCTTCAAATTGTTACCCTGTGCTACTTCTGTGCAAGTAATTTGCCTTCTTCTGGGCCTCAATTTTCCCCTCTATAAAATGAGTATATTGGTTACTGGATGGGCCATAAGACACCTTCTATCTCCAAATCCTGTGATGTAATGCAGAGAGCATTTTGCCCTCCATTCAAAGGGCAGGCATGCCCAGCCTGGGCTTGAGTGGCCCCCACTACATTCTTAGTTGGCCGTGCTTGAGGATGTCACCCTGATCAGGTGACCAGTCTCTTGAGGTGGCGTCAAACAGAGAGAGATCTTTGGCCGAGGAGGTCCTGATCCATACTTTTGTTACTTCCTCAGTAGGGAACTTTGGGGAAGTCACTCCCTATATCTGTCCCTCAGTCATGGATAGAATGCATCCTGGGGCCATAAAGCTTTATGTAAAACCTGTCTGTCTTGCCCATCATAGGCTCGTATCTTTGGAGCTAGAAAGGAGTTCAGAGGTCGTCTAGTCCAACTGAGGCATAGATCAACAAAGTGATTTGTTCAGTATCCATAGGTAGAAAACATCAGAGCTGAGATCTGAAACCAGGGCCTCCGACTCCTAATGCAGTGGGTTTTTTTTTTTTTTTGCTGTATTGGGAGGCCTCCAAATGAACAGGCCATTGCCAGGTCAGCATGGACAGTTCACAAACAGAGGAACCTCGACTTTTTCTGCCTTCTCTTTGCCTTTCCTCTGCCCATCCCCAATCCTGGGTGGATCCACTTTTTCTGAAGTCCTGGTCATGTAGCACCCAGCTAGGACAGGCTCAGGGAAATGATGTCTGTGTGTGAATCATCCCCACTACGGGCACCTGCCCTGACCCTAGGTTGTTTTCAAGACCAACTTGCTTTGAATGCTCGCATGGTGAGTTTAGACATCTTTGGCCAATCTGGCTCCGAATGGCTATGGAGAAATGGGCAAAGGGACCCTGGGATTTGTTTCTATGCGTCTTTATATGGTAACCCTCTTCCTGACCCTGCCCCCAACCATAAAAAACAGTGTACAGATTTGAAAGTATTTGTGCTCGTAGCCAGTTTGGGCATTTATTTTACTTGTCTATACATATATATTTTTTAAAACAAGGCTTTTCCCTCGCCCAGTGGAGTAAAGGTAGGTGGTAAGAGGAAGGGAAAGAAGGATACGGTAGGAGAAAAAGAAGGAGAAAGAAAGTAAAGAAAGAAGAGAATTATTTAAGAATAATTTTTTTAAATGAAAAGAATAGGAGGAAGGTTAGGAAGAAGCATAGACAAGTTGGACAGCTTTGAAAGCTACAGCTTGAACTAATAGGATTAAAAAGAAAAGTTCTGCAGTTTTATGTATAATCCTCTATCCTCTTTTTTTTCCTGTTCTACTCTATATATAGAAATGCCCTATTAATTTGATTGTACTTAATCAGAATCAAAATAAACTTCAAAATTTTTTTTTTACAAGAGTCTCTGTGCTTGGTTGGAGTGCGAATAATCCCTGTATAAATTGAGTTTTTGATATACTAAAGTTGGTGCTTAAAGAGACTTGTTTGCCAGGTCATCTGTGTGAGGGAGATGCCTGGGCAAGCCGGCTGTGGAGCTCCAGAATCCTGAGAGGGAAAGATGAGGAAGGAAAAGGTAGACACTTTGTAAAGAAACTAGATCCAGACATCATGGGGAGATGATTCAGGCTGTGAGGAGCAGCTACCATCGAAGGCTTGAAAGAAACCAGAGAGTAGCAGAGAATGGGAATGATTCTGAGCCTCACTGTCCTAATCTGTAAAATGGAGGTATTGGACAAGATGGTTCCTTAAAGTCCTTTTCAGCTCTGGGATTCTAAGTTTTAACATTCTATTGTTAAGGACCCTTCCAGCTGCAACTTCCTATCTAGTTTTGGGGTGCCAGGCTGTCTGCCTTAGAATATAGTATAAGAAAAGGTCTGTAGATCTATAGGATACAGCCACCTTTTTAGAGTCTGGGCAACTGGACTGTGAAAACAGGAGTTAAGGGCTGGAACTAGTGGGTGGATCCCAAGCCAAGACCGGGAGGACCTGGCTTCATCAGCATGAAAGCGAGGTTGATGAGAAATCTTACTGTGGTTTGGACTGGGTTTAGAAGTAAGGGTGGGACCCCTGGAATCTGGCCCAAATGAATGAGCCCAAAACTCTGGGGACAATGGAGAGTTAACCCCTCAAGCCTCCAATCTTTCTCCCTCAAATCCATTCTGGCATTCTGCCACAATAATTGTCCTAAAGCCTATTACTGACCAGGTTGCTTCCCGGCTCAAGAAATATTGTCTATAGGGTTAAGTTCAAATTCCTTAAGTGCCTACTATGTGCCAGGCAATGTGCTAAATGCTGGGGATAACAACAGAGGCAAAAACTGTCCCTACCCTCAAGGAGCTTAGAATCTAATGGGGGAGACAACATGCAAATCTATACAGAGCAAGCTAGGATAAATTGGAAATAATTAAGAGAGGGAAGACATTGGAATAAAGAGGGGTCGGGGAAGGCTTCCTGTAGATGGTGGGATTTTAGCTAGGAGTCAGTAGTTAGAGTAGAGGAGGGAGAGGGTTCAGGCATGTGGGACTGCCCGAGAGAAGGCCCAGAGCCAAGGGCTGCAGTGGCTTATTCAAGCCAGGAGGCTAGGGTCACTGCATTGAAGAGTATGGTGAGAGAGTAAGGTGTAATAAGACTGGAAAGGTAGGAGGGGGTTAGGTTAGGAAGGGCTTTGAGAAAAGGCATCTGGATGGTAGCTAGGTGGAGCAGTGAGTTAGGAGGACCTGAGTTCAAATCCAGCCTCAAACATTTGACACTTGTGCTAGCTGTGTGACCTTGGGCAAGTCATTTAACCCCAATTGCCCTGCCTTCCAACCTCCAAAAAAAGAAAAGGCATCTCTTGCTCTAGACTTTCTCTCTTCCTAGACTATAAGCTGAAGGCAGAGACTGTGACATATTTTTCCTTGTATTACCTCTGGCTTTGTATATAGTAGGCCCTTCATAAATGGTTGCTGGATTGAATTAATAGCAATAGCTGTCATGAATAAGGAGCTTTTATGTTTCTCCAGAACAATTTCCATATATTGTCTCGTTGGATCCTCATAATAGCCAGGTGCTTCAAGGCAAGGATATCATCTTCATTTTACAGAGGGAAACAAAGGGCCAGAGAGGGGAATTGATTTCCCCAAAGTCACCCAGCTTATGGAAGGCAGGAGCCAGATTTAAACCCAGGCTTCCCATCCCCACCCCATAGTGTATTGTCTCAGACTTCTTAGGCCACGTGTTAATGGAATCTTCTCATTTGTCTTTCCACAGGAAAAAGTACACACTGACCTTCTCTGCATTCCCACTGCCCCCTCTGCCAAAGCCTCCTGTTCCAGGCCCTGGTCAATATGATATTGTGAACTATGAAGTCCCCTCCAAGCATTACATCTCCAGTGCCACATTTGTGTCCAACACGAGTCGGTGGTCAGTGAACACGAGCAAGAATAGTCTTCCGGGGCCAAGTAAGATGATTAGCAATATTGTTTTTAATCCATTGTTTCTAAACAGAATAATTGAGGACCTTCTCATTTTTCAACTACATGAGCATGGGAGAGCCATGTTTTCATTGTTGGGCCCCCTTCCTCAGCAGCTGTAGATGGTGGCCCTTCCACATCCCTGTGGGGGACAGTCTTCGTAAGTCCTCATGGCCAAAAGAAATTTTTCCCTTGGTGGTGTCAACCTTCTGGTCATGAGCCTCTCTTTTCTTAGCTAAATTCCAGGTAATCTGGCTCCTCTTTGCACCTATACTTTCTCACCTCCTTGCCTTTGCTCATGCTGTTCTATATGCCTAGAACGCCTTCCCTTGCCCTTGGATGAACTTGTTGAACTCTATTGTTGAAGTCTTATCTACCCTTCCCCCCTTCCCTTGAACAATCCCCCTCCTCTCGCTCCCATTTCTCCCCTCTCCCGTTGAGAAAGCAAGAAAAACAAAACCTCGGTCACAAATATAGTCAAACGAAATGAATACTTACATTGGCCTTGTCCAAAGACAAAATGTGTCTCAATGCATGTTCCGAGTCCATCGCCTCCCTGTCAGGGGATGTCCTGCCAGTCCTTTCTTACCTAAACTCAGCATTGTCTCTAGCATCTTGAATAGTACGCTGCACTTAGTAGGTGCTTAATACATATTTTGTGGCGCTGGTTCTCTCAGCCAGGGCAGAGTCCATCACTAGGTCAGCATTCAAGTAAAGCCTTTCCTTCTGTCTGGGGCATGCCTCTTCAAGCTGTATGACCTTGGGCCGGTAGTGGGCCTTACTGATCCTCAACTTCCTCCCCTGTAAAAATGGACGATATGATGCTACGGCTAAGAATTCACATTTATACAATGACTCAAGGTTTGCAAAGTACTTGCACACATCCCCTGGTGGGCTCCTTGGAGCCAGCAGGTGGGGCAGGTGCTCTTATTATTTCCCTTTGATAGCTGGGGGAACTGAGGCTCGGGGAGCTTTAGGAAGTAGGAGTTCAAGTTTCTATTGCACCTTATGTTTGCAAAGCACTCTTTGTCTCTTGCCTTATCTGATCCTCACTACAACCCTGGGGGCTATGATTGCCCCATTTTACAGATGAGAAACAAAGGTCACACAGCTACCACATATCTGAGAAGTCAGGCCTTTCTGACCACAAATGCAGTATGAACAGTTAGCATTATGCACACACACACACACACACACACACACGCACGCGCACACATGTGCACACGTGTGTGTGTGTGTTAAGATTTGAGAAGTGCTTTATGAATATAATCTCATTTGATACTCAGAACAGCCCTGGTAGTTAGGTGCTCTTATTATCCCCAGTTTACAGATAGGGAAACCGAGGCACAGCAAGGTTAAGTGACTTTTCTTGGGACTAGCTGGGAAGTGTGTGAGACCACTGTGCCAGCTTCTCCACCTTCCTCATGAGGGTTAGGTGAGGATCAAATCAGATAACACGTGTGAGGTGTTTTATATAAACCCAGCATTATATAAACATAAGTGGTTATTTTTGTTATCATTACCCTCTAACCTCCACTGAAGCGGAGAATAACAATGGTGGTGATGATGATGAGGAGGAAAAGGAAGAGGAGGATGAAGATGATGATGATGCCCCCTTGCCGTGTGGCAGCGACCCAGTTCCCAAAGGCCAGGCCTAGGAACACAAGCTGCAGTGGAGCCTACAAAGACAGAGCAGCTGTGCATAGGATGGGCAATGAACATCTCAGGACTCAGGCAAAACTTTGTTTTAGCCACAACAAGTGATGAAGCCATCTGCTAAGGCATGGAGGGCTGATGACTGAGGCTGGTGGAGACCACAGGCACCCACATCTGGGAGGATGATGACCTTTGAAGTTGGCGTACAAGAACAAATGATAGTGGCTAAACAGAGAACTGAGGGAAGCCCGCAGTTCACCCTCTATGGCCTGATCAACGGATGGCATGAGATATAGGAGAAAAAGCACCGGATTCGGAGCAAAAAGACCAAGGGGTCTGATCTCTCCTACCTATCCCTGGCTTCAGTTTACTCCTCTGGATTCAATTCAGAACATCCATGAAACTCCTATTGTGTGTAAGGTACTAGATACAAAGACAAAAATCAACTGAGAATAGGGTTGGGGGTGTGGTGGTGTGTGGCAAGAGTTAGGCCTTGCCCTCAGGACACCTGCATTCTAACATACACACACACACACACACACACACACACACACACACACACACACATGTGTTGGGGGGGAGAGAAGGGGGAGATGAAGGTGGGGGAGAGAGAGAGAGAGAGAGAGAGAGAGAGAGAGAGAGAGAGAGAGAGAGAGAGAGAGAGAGAGAGAGAGAAATAACAGGATTATTTGGGGAAGGAGGGAGAACTGACCTCTAGGGAGATCAGCTTCCAGTTGAGGTGGCAAGTAGCTTAAAAACTCCTGGAGGAAGAGGTGGTGAAAGTGAGGAAGGAGGGCATTTCAGCTATGAGGAAACAGCCAGCAGAAGAGCTCAGAAGCCCAGGGGTGAATCCCCAATTGAAGGGACCAGCCCCATAGACAATGCAGACGGCATGAATGGGACAGAATTAACTTGAGCTTTGAAAATGGTGGGGCTGGAATGGAGGATCACTGAGGGCCCTGGCAGCTCTAAAAGCCCAGGATCCTGTGATCTTCACATGCTGCTATCTAAATGACGGCTCAACCCCCTCAGTCTCATGGATGAGCTCTTCCATAGTCACTTGTCTAAGCCTAGACATAGGAAAATCTTCCCTGGGGTCATGGGGCCTAGTAACTTCATCTCTATGTGTTTGACTTGAAGTCCACACAGTGAGCTCCCACATCCAGAATTCCCTCTCAGTCAAGGGAACCTGCTCAGGGACCACATGTGGACTTGATTATGACAGGATGCCTAACATTGGAAGCATACGTGGCTTCCCTTCTTGGCTCAGGGAGTAGATAGGGTCCATTTCCAGAAGGGTGTTTCCCATGGTTACCTGGGAGCTAGACCTGGAGTCAGAAATATCTGAGTTCAAATCCAGCTTTATATACTTAACATCTGTGTGACCCTGGGCAAGTCACTTACCCTCTGTCTGCCTCAGTTTTCTCATCTGTAAAATGGGGATATTACTAGCAGCCACCTCCCAAGGTGGTTGTGAGGATAAAATCAGATAATATTCATATATTCTATGATAATGTAGTCTATATAATATATATTCTATATTAATATTCTATGATAAATATATAATATAATAAAATTAATAAAATAATACAGACACAATAGTGTAAGTAATATATATCATATAAATGCTAGCTATCATTGTTTTTATTATTATCACCTTCAGTCAAAAGCAAGTCTTCAGATTCCCTTCCTTCCTTCTCCTCTCCCCCACCCCAGCCTCCTTGTCTTTGTGAGGTTTGCTCTGCCCCAAATGACCAACAAACATGGGGCTGAGTGGAATGGGTCATAGCTCTTCCATGGCCCTGCTAAGCAGTCTTAGGAATTTAGGGAGTTAAGTGAGAAGTGATCTCATGTGATCACTATAACTACCCTGTGAGGGGTGCAGGGTGGACATTTTCATCTGTGTTTCACTGATAAAGATGCCCATGCTCTGAGAAGGAAAGAGATTTGCTTGAGGTCACAGAGCTAGTAAATACAGAGCTGGAGGCTTGAACCCAAGTCCCAGGACTGAATTAATAAGATTTAGCCTTAATACTGAAAAAAAAACTATTTAAAAGAAAGATATGGTGGCAGAAAGGGACCTTGGAGGTGGTCTTGCCCAAAGCTTCTTAACCTGGAGTCCATGGACTTTGAAGGGGTTAATCATATAACAAGATGGTGACAAGTGGTCTGAAGTTGGAAATAACTGGAAATAGGTCTGAAAGGAAAGAAAGTTCTAATTCAGTAAAACAAGAGATGATCAGGGTCCAGAGAGAGATTTCGGGGGTCCATGCATGTGAGTGGGGGACAAGTGACATCTTTATTTTCATTTACTTCTAGATGAAATAGAGCATTTCTTTCAGTTATTTAAAACCCTTGTTCTGAGGAGAGGTCCATAGCCTTTGCCAGATGCCCAGAAGAATCTAAAAACCCCTGATGCAATCTAACCCCTTCAATCCACACATGGGGAGACTGAGGGCTTATGTGATTTGTCCAAGTTCATACAGATAGTGATTAGCAGACCCAGAGCATAAAGCTGGGTCTTCTGACTTCCAAGTCCCTGAACTCTTTCTGCTACTCCAAGGTATCCCTACATCCCCAGATTTCCCCCTTTTCAAAAGAACAGTCCCTTAGCTCTTAGGCTGAGCCACAAATGGTACCACCAAGCTATTCTGCATTGACTCAAAGAACCTTAGCCCCACTACAATCCACTGCTTCCCCTGGAGGGATTACCTCCCCAGTCAGGAGACAATGAGGTGCCCAGAACTGGGAGTGGTGACTTAGTAAGAGCCAGATTTAAATCTCTAAAAAGCACATCTGTTTACTTCTCTAGGTACTTACAAGCCTGAATTCCCTGGAAAACAGTCCTTCATCTACAACAGTGACAAGAAATGGATCCCTGTTTTGTAACAGAGTCTGATTCTTCCAATTATTTCTGCTGAAAACTGATCTGTGAAACTCATTAAAAGTCACATTTCTTTTGTTCATGGGCATCCACTGACTTGTACAGGAGCTGTGGGGCTCCAGACTTGTAGATATGTTGCCAGAGATGTGGTGGTCTAGATAACCCGGAATGTGGTGGGAGCTGAGCAAAGCTTCTATCCAAAAATGGGAGTGTGGAGGGGGGTAATGCAAGGAGCATCTCTAAGGCAGCTCCCTCCTGCTGGTGACCCTCTGTGTCCCTTGTCATCTCTTTTAGCCATCCAGCCCCCTCTCCCATGGTGCCTAGGGGAGATCTGAGAAGTACCTCACTGTCAGATGCCACATGGCTATCAACATGCTGACAGAGCTAGTAGTCCAGATCTCACCGCAAGGGCAACTAGATGACTAGATAGTCATCCCCAAAAGTCACTCCAGGGGGCTTGGGGCTCCTGCTTATAGAAGTTTTGTGTGTGTCCCCCACCCCCACCCCACCCCATGCTCTAAGACTTGAAGAGATGAAACATAGAGAGCCAGACCAGAGCCCACCAGCGCTGACAACAGTGTCTGAGAGTGTGGTCCTGACTGATTCCAAGATCCTCCAGGGGATAGAGTTATCTTCCAAGCCCAGGAGCAGCCTGGAGAAATCTACCAAAGATCCATGAAAATGGCCATTTCTTGGGCCAAAGACGGAGACTCTCCAACCCCTTTGCTCTGTACTCGAAGTCTACAAGTAATTAACATGACATAGTTACTAGGACTGCTTATTACCCTTTCCCATCCCTATCCCCCATGATAGTAATGATTAGATTTTAATTCAGGAAACCAAACAGGCCTCAACATTAACACCTTCTCCCTCCCCCGCAACATGCCCTTGAGAAGCTTATTCTAAGTTAACCCAGAATTAATGCCTTGTAGTACAACTCTCTTGTGACCTCTGACCCTACCCAGGAATTACTGTCTTGGCCCTCTCTGACCTGGTCCCTTAATCTTTCTGGGAACTCTAGGATCCAAGTCCAGACTGATTTAGCATCCTCTTAAGGGCCATGTTTTTGCACAATCCTCAAAGTACACCCCCCCCCCCCGTGTGTGTGTGTGTGTGTGTGTGTGTGTGTGTGTGTGTGTGTGTGTGTGTGTGCGGGCGTGCGCATAAGGGGAGGAGGATTGCAGGACCGGCAGGTTGTGTTCCACTTGCCTAGGAAAGCTAAACTTTAAACTGGATAGGAAGCAAATGGAGCCAGGGCACTCTTTCAGGTAGAGATGTTGCTCATTTTCTTTTTCCCTTTCTTTCTTTCTTACTTTCTTTCTTTCTTTCTTTCTTTCTTTCTTTCTTTCTTTCTTTCTTTCTTTCTTTCTTTCTTTCTTTCTGCCTTTCCTTGCCTTTCCTTGCTTTTCCATTTCCTTTTCCTTTTCCTTTTCCTTTTCCCTTCCTTCCTTCCTTCCTTCCTTCCTTCCTTCCTTCCTTCCTTCCTTCCTTCCTTCCTTCCTTCCCTCTAACCCATAATTCTGCCTAGTCCCAGTCCTGCTCCACTAATCCTGGCATGTCCCTAGTTGCTTCTTTTCTCTCTTTTGATTTTTTTGGATAACCTATATTTTGAGTATTCGTAGAGGAAACAGCACCATGGGACAGATGGCAGTGGGGATGGGAGGGGAAGAAGGGAAATCTGTAATGGGTGCAATTTAGGTGCTTAGCAAAGTACCTAATTAAACACAATTGTTTATTCTCTCACATGTTGGCTTTGTATGAATGTAGAGTTCATAGAAAAAACCAGAAGAACAGTTGGATTTTAAATCCAGAAACACTTTTGGTTTCCATCTTTGGGGTTTTGGGCAATAGTTTTCTCCATGAAAGCAGGGGTTGGGCCAGTATGTAGACTCATAAAATAGGAGAGCTGGGGGAGACCTTCCTAGAATGCTGGAGCTGGGAGGGACACTGACTTCACAGCTGGAAGTGATCTTAGAACATAGAATGTCAGTGTTGGAAGGGGTCTTAGAACTTAGAACATTAAGACTATAGAATTCTAGTGCTAGGAAGGACCTTAGAATATAGAATACCAGTGAAAGGAGCATTAGAATATAGATTATCAGAACCTAATGGGCCCATAAGAATAAAGACTATAAGAATGGGCAATAACCCTAGAAAATAGAATGTCAGAGCTAGAAGGAGCCTCAGTACACAGAATACTGGAAGATAGAATTCCAGAACTGGATGGGACTTTGAAACAGAAAATGTCAGAGATAGAGGATCCTTAGAACAGAGAATAATGGAACTGGGAAAGCCCTTAAAACAAAGAATGTTAGAACTGGGAGGGACCTTAGATCATTCATTAGAGCTGAGAGGAGATTTAGAACACCGAATGTTAGAACTGGAAAGAATCTCTAGAACATAGAATGGTATCCTAGAAAAGACTAGAATTCCTCTAGCCCAGCGGTTCTTAACTTGGACCAGTTCATCAACCTTATTTTATTTTTACATTTTCTAAATTCAATTTTATTTGATTTTCGGTTCTGAATTCTTTTCTGGCCCCTACCCCTTTCTCCTCCTTCCCCAATGAGAAAGCAAGAATGAAACTCATGTATGGTTAAGCAACACAGATTCCTGCGAGTCCATGAATGTAAACTTTTTTTTGATAACTATTTCAATTTAATTGCTTTCCTTTGTAATCCTATATATTTGATGAATTTAAAAACATACCAAAAAAAAAGTCTGTAGGCTTCACTGGGCTGCCAAAGTGTATCATGATACACAAAAAGGTGAAGAAACCCTGATCTTGTCCAGTAACTCCCTACTTTAACCAAGGAGTAACCTAAGGCTCAGAAAAGGGCAGTTACTTCCCCAAGGCTACATGGATGGTTCATTGTAGAGCTGAATCTATGCACCAAGTCCTTTGAGTATCCTTTCCATTATATCAGACTGCCAAGATGATGACTCTGTGTGTACGCACATGCGTGTGTGTGTGTGACAGTGTGCATGAGTGTGTGTGTGTGTGTGTGTGTGTGTGTGTATGTGTGTGTTGTGGGGAGAGCCTAAGCTTTAGCTAAAGGTTGGAGGGGGTTACTTCTGAAGTTTCTTCCGCTGAATAAAATCACACAGTTTTAGAGGTTCTAGGATCCTGGGATCTCTAAGATCCTTTGAAGCTCGAGCATTTGTAATCCAACGTCTACAAGTTGCTTTGGGGAGATTTTTGAGGGAGAGGCTCTTTTCTTTGCCCTGAGACATTTGCAGAAGCGGGTAAAGCACCCATGGCCTTTGTCAGTTCCTATGGCTCTGGGGAATTTGGGGCCAGAGCTCAGAGCCAGACAGGAGGCAACAGCAGAATTCCCCTTGAGTGAATGCAGATGCAGGTGATAGTCATTAAGAAGAGAGATAAAGCAGCTGGCCCTTAGGCAGGCCTGGTGTCCATTTGGAGGGGCAGGACTCTAGGAGAGGTCAGTTCAGGGGCACAGAGAGTAAGGACAGAGCTCCCTGCATGGATTAGGCCAGCTGAAGCCTATATACAGAATACCTAGAAATGAGATGCAGGAACCTGGTCCCAGTCTCTTAGGAGGCAATGTGGCACAGGCGATAGTACACCAGATGTGGGATCAGAGGACCTGAGCTGGAAACCTGGAAACCCCTTACTACCTACATGACCTTGGGCAGGGCACCTCTCTAGGTCTCAGTGTCCTCTGTAAAAAGAGAGGGTTGGACTAAAGAGCCTTTATGGTCTCTTCCAGCTCTGAAGTTGATTCTCCCATGCCTCATTGCATGGTAGCCTCTGTTGTTCAATTGTTTCAGTCATGTCCAGCTATTTGTGACCCCATTTGGGGTTTTCTTGTCAGAGATACTGAAGTCATTTGCCATTTCCTTCTTTAGCATATTTTACAGATGAGGAAACTGAGGAAAACAGGGTTAAGTGACTTGCCCAGGGTAACACAGCTACTGAGTATCTGAGACTGGATTTGAACTCAGATCTTCCTGACTCCAGGACCAGTGCTCCCACTGTGCCATCTAGTTGGGCCTGAGAAAAGACCTAATGGGGTTATGATATCTGGGTTCAAGTAACTGAAGGGTCATCATAGGGTTAGAGGGGGTAGGGTTACTCCATGTAGGCCTAGATGGAAGAACTAGAGAAAATGGTAGAAATCACAAGCAGGTGGACTTCAGCTTACTATATACAGAAGAGCTTCCTTAAAAGGTATCTAGTACTGGACTCTTAGGTGGTAGTAAGTTCCTGGTAACTAGAATTATTCAAGAGAGAGCTGAATGACCACCTGTCAGGGATGCTGTGACAGATTCCTATGGTACGACTAGATGACTTCTGGGGAGTCTCTTTTACTTCCTATATTTTAAGACCCTTTCCAGCTTTAATATTCTTTGTTCTAATGTTCTTTCTGCTAGTTTATATTTTAACCTTTATATTCTAAAGCCCCAGCTCTAAAAGTCTACTTTTCAAGGATCTCTTTAGCTCTAATGTTCTCTAATTAGTTCTAATGTGCTCTCCAGGTCTGGTATTCTAGGTTCTAAGATCCCTCCCAGCTCTGACATTCTGTGTCCTAAGGGCCCTCCTAGCTCTGACATCCTGTGTTCTAAGATCCCTGCCAGCTCTGACATCCTGTGTTCTAAGGGCCCTCCCAGCTCTGACATTCTGTGTTCTAAGACCTCTTTCACTTCTAACATCTTGTAGTTTTAAGAAATGCATTTCTTAAAACTATTACTGCCCCTAAGACATAGGTGGATCTGGCACCATGCCCAGTGTATCTGGAAGGGAAGGAGGACTTTGCCGCTGGAGATTTTGTCTTCTCCACAGAGACATCTTTTCCTTTTGTCTAGGTCATGAACTGGTTCTATGTATCCTATGAGATAGTCCTGATATGAGAAGAGTGATTCTCCTCTGGAGAGTGATTTATAGTTCATAAGGCATTGTCACATCTGGGGTCCGTCTTGACCCTTGCAAAGATTTGTGTGAAAAAAGGTGGGTAGGAATTGTTATTCCCATTTTTGTAGAAGATGCTGGGGCTCACATCCCAGTCACTCTCCCACAATCACACAAGGACTGAGTGGCAGAGTTGGCCCTGGAGCCCAGTTCTCATCACTATTCTTTTCAGGCCAACACCTGCCATTTTCCTGCCAGCCATTTCTGTTTCTTTCTGTTTTGTTCTTTTCTCCTTCTCTCTAGGGAGGGAGATCCCTGAGGTTCAGTTAGTCATGGCAGACTTTGTGAGCCACAATGGTGACTCAGTGTCATCTCTCTGGGGGCTTTTGATGTAGGGATTTTCTCTTCTTCCCACCTTGACCTCTTCTCAGCTCTGGCTAAACCTCTATAGTCTCTTTATATACCTCTCAAAGGATCTTATTAGCTTGGAGGCAGGACTTCCTTCAGTCCAGCACAGAAATACGATCATAATAATAACAGACATAGCACTTTAAGATTTGTAAGGTACTAAGTACATCTATGCACATACATAAATGTACATACATAAGTATGTATTTGTGGATCTATGTGTATACACACACACACACACACACATACAATCTCACTTAATACCTACAACAATCCTAAGGGATGAGTGTCACCCACATTTTACAAATGAGGAAGCTTCAACTGAGAGGTTAAGAGACTTGCTAGAAAAAATTAGAGGCAGGATTTGAGCCCAGGTCCTCCCATCTCCAAGGCTAATGGTTTTGCTGCCATGCCAAAGGTTACTCATTGTTAGAAATCTTTGCCACCCAGGCTAGAAGAACCTGAAATGTTCTTGGGCAAAGATACTTCTCTGGATTTTCATTTCCTCATCTGTAAAATAAGAGAGTTGGACTAGAGAATTTATAAGGTTTCTTTCAGCCTGAAATCCTTTAACAACTTGAACTTGGAAGGGACCTTTGAGATCCACCATCTTCATTTTGCAGATGAGGAAAGAAGGGCCTACAGAAGGAAAGTCACTGTCCCACTGCAAGATATCAGAATTGGGATTTGAACCCAGATCCCCTTACTTTCTGTCTCCTATGCTCTCTGCCTCTATGCAAGGCCCTTGAAGCTATATGGGCAAGACTTTGGGCTACATTTTCTGGAGAGGATATGTGCTATAGTGGACAGAACATTGGATCCGAAGTCAGAAAACCTGCACTCAAATTTTGGCTTGGTCACTTACTCGTTGTGTGATCAAGGGCAAGTCCCTTTACTTCTTAGTTTCCTCATCTGTAAAATGGAGATGATAATTCTTGTATTGCCTACCTCCCATCATTATTGCATGGAAAGTGATTGATAGGACTTTAGATATTATAGAAATGTCCATTTTAGGCCTCATTTCTCCAGGTCTCTGTTTTTTCATGTGTAAAATGGGGATAATGGTCTTTTCCCTGCCTCCATCACAAAGTTGCTGTGAGGACTAGAGATGAAAGTGTTTGTAAAATGCTTCATAGCCTATAAAATGCAACCCTCCAAGTAGTTGCTACTGTCAAAGCTACAGCGATACCCCCTTTGTGTGTGGGGCTTGGATGAAGTAGGAATTCTACGTCCTCCCATCTTCCCATGTCTGAAATCTCTGTCCTGACCATCCCAGAAAACTTCTTTAGCAGCCTTCAAAATGGGGAACATTTATGGGTTGGGAGAGAAGGGGAGAGAGAGAGAGAGAGAGAGAGAGAGAGAGAGAGAGAGAGAGAGAGAGAGAGAGAGAGAGAGAGAGAGAGAGAGAGAGAGAGAGAGAGAGAGAGAGAGAGAGAGAGAGAGAGAGAGAGAGAGAGAAAGAGAGAGAGAGAGACAGAGAGAGAGAGACAGAGAGAGAGAGAGACAGAGACAGAGACAGACAGAGAGAAACAGAGACAGAGAGACAGATTGAAAGAAAGAGAAGATTCGTTGTTAAATGAGGCTGACCTGCTTGATTCTCTAATTTCTGGAGACATTTATAAAAGGAAGTCATACTAGAATCTGATGTGTTATATAGTCAGTCCTTTATTACTAAATGACATACTAATACAATACAAAAAGTTTTTTAAAAAAAATCCAAGAAATGTGAAATAACACATTGTTTGAAATGATAAAAATGTCCCCATGAAAAATATAATATGTTGCATATATATATACACAATACATATTTATATTTTATATATATATAAAACGCATAGACAAAAGTATAATCAGGCTCTGTTTCATACATTAACATGGCATCAGTATACAACAACAATATCCAATAAAATATGGCAGCAAATGACATTGTATGTTACTATGACCAGTAACATAGTTTCAAACAATGTGGCAGCAACTATTAGCATGTATGAAATGACAACATAATATCAAGCAAGGACCAACTTGATATTAAGTAGCAACACCATGCTAATAGCAACATGGTACCAAGGAATATGTATTATCTGTAACAGAGATGGAAGAAGTAGAGTTGTCTCCACTGGTAACTGGGTAACAACAAACAGTACTGTGAGCATCTACCACATATGTACTCAAATGCATGGGTTGAAATTGATGTCTGGTAGCAGTACAGACTCTAGTAAAAGACTGAAACAGTAACAAGGCAACAAGGTGTCATTGTAGCAATGATGAACTGTAACAATACCAAAAAACAGCATGGCCCCAATTAGGAATGGGGCAGCAGAGAGTTACAAAGTAGCAACATAACATTAACCAGATAATTAGTGACCCTGACTTCAGAGAGTGACAGAATGGTGAGTAATGACTTTGTATGTTACTATGAGCAGTAACATAGTTTCGTACAATGTGGCAGCAACTATTAGCATGTATGAAATGGCAGCTTAATATCAAGCAATGCACACCTTGATATTAAGTAGTTACACCATGCTAATAGGCACTGTTTCACACATTAACATGGCATCACTATATAACGGTATCCAATAAAATGTGGCAGCACATGACATTGTATGTCACTATGACCAGTAATGTAGTTTCAAACAATGTGGGGACAACTATTAGCATGTATGAAATGGCAGCTTAATATCAAGCAATGCACACCTTGATATTAAGTAGTAACACCATGCTAATATCAATACAGTACCAAACAAGGCATGTGATCTCAAATGATGTAGCAACGATGAATTGTAACAATACCAAAGAGCAGCATGGCCTCAGTTAGGAACGGGGGAGGGCATCGAAGAATAACAAAGTAGCAACACAGACCAGGTAATTAGTGACCCTGGCATCAGAGAATGACACAACAACAAATAATACCTCAGGAATCCCACTGTGTCCTCCTTTAAGAGCAACAATATTATACTTTGGTTCTGGACAATAAGTGGGGAATGTGTGTCCTGGTTTGGCTGGATCTGGCTTCAAATGTCTTTTTCTTGCATGGATGCAATTTCCCCATCTGCCTGCCTGTTCTTCTATCTGGACAAATGTGAGATGCCAGAAGAGTGGCTTTGGAGGCCAAGACCATCAATATCCCAACCAAAATGTCTTGCCATTGGGCATAATAGGGCAGCCCCAATGCAAGAAGCAAGCAGGTTCTGCTCTCAAGAGTGGGGCAGGGAATAGTCTGAAGGCTGGGATGACTGATGTCTCTGGAATCAAAGACTGAGCAGCACCCCAAAGAGGAAAAGGCTCCTCTTGGGAGCTGCAAAGGCTGCTTCTGAAGACCAAGCATCTTCTCTCCCAGGTGAGTGCATTCAAGTAAGTAAGAACACTGAGGCGAAGAAAGAGGTTGTGTTGGGCTTTTTGGGCTACGTCCTGGCTCTATGAGTCAAATGTAGGCCCGTAGGTCCAAGGGCAGAGCAATGCTGCGGCCCTAGAGCTCCTTCAGGATAATCTGAATTTTGCCATCAAGTTCTCCCATGTCGAGCAGAAAGGCCACATGGTTACTGTAGTGCTGAATGATGTTGTTGTCCATGTTCACCAAGATCCTGGAAAAGAAGAGATGAGAGGGTGAGCAGACCCAGAAGATGGAATGACTTCAGTGTCAAGGCTCAAGTACTACAAAGGGATCTAAAGCTGGGAGTAACTGGAGAATTCAAGATGAGCTCCATAGGTTCTTAAGTGTGAAAACTCTCCCTTTCTCAATATATATTTTTTTTCCCTCTCTGGGGTCTCATCAGGTGGATGGCTCTCCTAACTACTGAGCACAACTGCCTTAACCTAACAATTGGATAATTGTAGGGCCACAGAGGCATTGAATATAGGAGCTAAGAGGGACCTTAGAACACAAAATGTCAGAATTGGGAGGGACCTTAAAACACGGAATATCAGAGCTGGAAGGGCCCTTAGAACATAGAATGTCAGAGCCGGGAGCAACCTTAGAATGGAGAATGTCAGAGCTGGGAGGTTCGTTAGAACATGGAATGTCAGACCTGGGTCTGAAGAACCTTACGATATAGAAAATCAGAGCTGAGAGGAACCTTAGAACGCTGAATATCGGAGCTGGGTAGGATCTTGGAACACAGCATAACAGAGTGGTGGAGGACCTCAGAACATGGAATTTTGGAGGTGGAAATAATTTTAAAACATAGAATGTTAGAGCTGGAAGGGATCTTAGAAAATAATAACAATCCCAGTAGCAAGATTGCTAGCATGCTCATTATACAGCCCTCTAAGTTTCTCAAATTGCTTTGCTTCTCTCAAGGAGGCAGATCACACACATACTGTCACCTCCATTTTACACATGAAGAAGTAAGGGTCTTGTTCAAGACCATGGAAGTGGTTAGTTGTTGACAAACCGGTGGCTTAAAGCCATTTTGATCTGTTATGCCATTAATTACTCTTATATGCAGTACAGACCTTTCCTTTCCCTTGGCTCCCACCAGAGCTGCTGCTATACCTAAACACTAGGCAACATTGGCCTAAGGTTGGGCAGGATGAATCATACAGTCCTGGTGAGCAGTGAGTAGGGAAATTTTTTTCTCAACCCCAACCAGTCATTAAGCAAACCGTGGAGCTGTGGGGATGGAGTCCTTCATGGACTTATCTCTGGCAGCATCCACAGAGCTGTTATTCTCTGGGTTGAAGGTCTCTGTATGGGGTTAGAGTGCTCACAGAGCCATGTGCATCCTGGTTGATCACCGCCAGTTAGAGGAGTTTCTTTCCTGGAATCAGACTTAAACTTACTCCTCAGTCAGTTTCACAGAGGGCTCTTTGTCTTACTGTTCTTGGGGTAGGGAAAAGCCAGAGGAGAGCCTCTGGGATCTGGTAAAATTCAGAGCCTTTGGCTCCTCTGGCCAAAATGGGCTTCTTTCTCTGCTTGGAGGCAGCAAGAGCACAGATACGAGAGTTATTGAATGAAGGGGCCATAGATCTCAAGCTGGCAGGGACCTCAGAAGCCACCTAGTCCAATCCTGTCAGTTTACAGATGAGAAAGCTCAGGACACAGGGATTATTGTCTGTGATCCCCTAGACTGAAAATGGCTGAGCCAGGATTCAAACAGGATCTCTGATCTAGAACTGCAAGGGACCTCAGAGACCATGTACTCAGTCCAACCTCCTTATTTTACAGATGTGGAAACTGAGGCCAAGATAAGGGAAGTGGCTTGTCCAAGTTCAAAGAGGTACTAGGGAACAGAAGTAGAATTTGAATCTGGGTGCAGTGAGGACCAAACCAACTGATCTTTCCTTTGAACCACATTGTTTCCTTGTGAATTCTAAAGGGTCACAGAAGCAGGAGCTTATTCTCTTCTGTCGAGACTTCCTTGTTAAAGGTAAAAACCTTGGCTCTCTAATCTTCTCCCTCCCCACCCCCAACTTGTCCCTTCTCAGGCAGAGGGGAACCCCAAAAGGAGACAATTGGTTGTAGTTTCAATCTCCCTCCCACCTCGTCTTGTTTAGGCTTTGAAAACAATGTAATTCTGGTCTTTTCAGCTGGGAGATGTGTATGAATACTCCAGCACCTAAAGCAACAGCAAGCATAATGTGTGACCTGATTGTCGTTTTTGCTCTACTATCTGTCTCACTTCACATTAAAAACCTGGCCAGGGGCCAGCAAAAACAATGTATTTGTTAATCTTCCAAGCACTCAGGGATGCTTGCAAAGCTGATGGTATCTCTCTTTGTCCAGAGGACTTGCTGTGTAGCTTTATGAAAATAAACTTGGCCATTTATTAGAATTTCCTGTTCATCAGATTACAGAGAGAACTGGGCCCAGGGAAGGGTGGGGAGTCAGCCAGGCCTCTTCAGAAAAGCATTTCTGGGGGGATATATTTCCTAATCTGCTCATTTGAAGTAGCCCAATCAGGGCCCTGTCAGAGTTAGGGTTAGAAATTCTTACAAGCTGGGAAAGGTGTTCCTGCCTCAGTAGACAACCAAGAGACACACCTTAAATCCACCCTCTCGTACCGTCAAGAACTGTAATTGTCCTCTCCTTAGAGGGAAAGATGGAAGAGGCAGTATAGTGTGTGTAGTGGTATGAATACTGAATTTTTAGTCAGAAGATGTGGGGATGAATAGTGATTCTGGCACTTCAATGGCAAATATCTTTTGACAAGGGCTTGGGACACTGTTTCCCTAATTGTAAAATGTGGCATTGGGCTAGATAAGATCCCAGCTCTAAATGTGTGACCCTAATCCCTATGAAAATGTGGGGGATGGACTCAATGAGCCAAAGGTCCCTCCTACCTCTGACATTCTCTCTTCTAAGGTTCCTTCTAAGTCCAACACTCCATGTTCTGCAATCCTTCCTAACTTAGACACTCTGTGTTCTCTGAACAGCCCTTTCTGGCTCTATCATTCTATGTCCCAAGGTCTCATTCAGCTTTAATTCTATAATCCAAGGCCTCTTTCATCATTCTCTCTTCTATGGGTATTTTGCACTGACATTTTAGTCTAATTCTGGCATCTGATTTTTCCAAATACCTTTCCAGCTCAGGCATTCTGTGTTCGAAAGGCCCATTCACCTTTAAATCCTGTGAATCTGCCAACATCCCAGGTGGTAGGCAGGGGAGGGAGGCTCCCAACTGGACTTCCAGGAGCCTCCCAGACTACTAATGCCCTCTCCCTTGTGAACTCTTCAGAATCCACCACATTTTATGCTCCAAACTGCTGTGGAGAGCCAAAGATTCTGCTTACCCTGCCCCCAACGATGAGAGTTTTGGTAGGGAAGTCAGAAGGAAGAAACCAAGGGAAAGTCATTCTGGGCTTGTTGGGGCAAGGTAGCATTCAGTGCTGAGCTGGGCTTCTGATTCAGCTCCAGTGAGCACGGGAGCCCCAGTTTAAAACCGAAACTTAACTAAACAAAACACACACACAGAGCCATTCTCAGGGCCCCTGGTGATGAGCTCATTAGAGAATCATACATCTTAGAGCTGGAAGAGATCTCAAGAAATCTTGCCCCCTGCCTGCAGGTGTGGCCGTGGTAATTGTTCCTATTTCACAGATGAGGCAACTGAGACCTTAAATAGTCATACACCTTAAAAGTGATACACCTTAAAAATAATACACCGAGTTAGTGGCAGAGCCAGAACCCAGAATTGGACCTGATTTATCTGCTAAATCCTAGTCTTTGTTCTGCTCTGCTGATTGCCTCCATGAAGCCCCCCTCCCTTATTTGGGACACTTCTTTTCTCCATTTGTGGTCTGTGGTGATGAGGACGGTCGTGGTGGTGAATGGGGGGAGACAGACATATTGAGAACTCTTACGTGAAGAGACAACATGGCCCGGGGAATAAACCCCAAACACACCACATGGGTTCAAGGAGACCCAAGTTCAAATCCCACCTTAGACAATTACCAGCTACATGGCCATGAGTAAGGCCACAGATTCCTCATCTACAAAATAGGCACAACCCTGGTATTTGTTGGGAGGCAACTCAATGCACGTGCAAAGTTTTGGCTCTTGAGCAATTATTTGGGACCCTACCTCTGAAACTGACTACCTGTGTAATTTTTAATTTTTAAAGGTCTCAGTTTCCTCATCTGCAAAATAAGGAAGTTGGACTAGCTGGCCTTTGAGTGCCCTCCCGGACCCAGATCTATGTTTCACAGGGTTGTTGTGGGGAAAGCAATTTATAAACTTTAAACACTATAAAAACACGAGCCATAGTTATTATGAGAAGACCCTGAATTTCCCCATCTCATCCCTTATCAGCCAGGTAACTTTGGTCAGGGCACTTGTGGTTTTGAGTCTCAGCTTCCTCATCTGTAAAATGGGACATAATCTCACCTTTTCCTCCACTTGCTTTTGTAGGCAGGAAAAAGGCTATTCTATACCTGAGCTGTTATCGATTTTCTAACGTGTCCTCTCTCTGCACTGGTAGGGTTGGTCAGAAGGAAGAGGGACAGGTGGTTAGGGCCTTTGCCCAGCCCATCCCCTCAACCCTTTGTCAGCACCCAGACCCAACCCAGGGAACATTATGGGGAGGGGGTAGTGGTGAGGTAAGGGGGACTCACAAAACCTCTAAAAGGAAAAGGCTCAGACAATGTCTGGAGGCAGAATTCCTGGGCTCCTTCCAGGGGCTCTTAATAAGTAAAAGAGTACAATGCTGCTGGGGGTGGGGGGCTGAGGGGGCTGGGGGGCGGGAGCACTGAATCCTCCAGGAGAGGGATTTAGGGAGATAGATCTCAGTTTCGGGCCATTGTCCCGGCAGAAATGTGGATGGGTGGGGAAGAGTCTTTCAATTAACCACTTGGTATTATTTACTGTTAATCGCTCATAAATAATGATTCCCCAATCAGCAGCCACCACATAATGACTGCAAATTGGGGCTTAGCAGAAATGACTGCTGCTTCCCAGACACTGGCTGGGCTCCGAGGAGGCCAGACCTGCCCACCCCTGCTGTGGGTGGGGTTGGGGGAGGCCCAGGAGGTGGGAGGGAGACGCCTGGCTTGGTACTTGTGAATTTCAACAGAAAAGCAGAGGACGTTGACTGAAGCCGTCAGGGGAGGCAGAAAAGGGAAGGTGGAGGGCAGGTAATCATAACATTGACATTCATATAGGAATTTCAGGTTCACAAAGCAATTTGTATTCATTTTCACATTTGATGTCAGCTGATGCCCCAATGTAGTTTTCAATTCAAAAAGCACTCATTAAATGCCTACTGTGTACCCTAAGAATACTACTCTATAGAATGAAACCTCCCTCTCCTCTCCCCCTCCCCCCAAAGCCAGACTGGTCTCCTCCTCGTTCCCTAAACAATCCTGTAGTCTGTATTAACAGTTTGTATTTCTATAGTTCTTCAAGGTTTATATAGTATTTTGCTCACAACAACCTCGCCGAGGTAGGAAACGCAAACAGAATTGTTCCCATTTTTCAGATGGGGAAACTGAGGCTCAGAGAGGGGAAGTGACTTAGCTAAAGTCATGCAGCTAGTTGTGTCTTAGTCACAATACAAACCAAGGACCCCTGATACCAAGTCCGGTGCTCCTCCCCCTGTCGTTCCTTTCTCTGCCCACCTCTCCTCTGCCACTCCAAACCATACCTGGGTGTACACAAGAAGCCTTGTGTAGAATGGAAGATTCTAGTCTGTCTACAAAGGTGTCTCATTTTTTTAAACTCCAGTAATTCTGATTGTCTACTGGATTTTCCAGGTAGCGTTATATATGTATCTGCCCCAACTGACATGATCTCACGGGATCCCTGGGAGGAAACTAGCACAGTGGAGTGGGAATTTTGTAAGACTAGTGGTGATGATAATAATAACCAGCACTTATATAACACTTTAAGGTTTGCCAAGCACTTTCCATATGTTATCTGATTTGATCCTCATCACAACCCCAGGAGGTCAGTGCTATAATGATCCCCATTTCACAGATGCTAAAACTGAGGCTGATTAGAGGTTAAGTGATTTGCCCGGCTACACACAGCCAGTTAATGTCTGGGGCAAGATTAGCACCGAGGTCTTCCTGATTCAGAGGCCAGTGCCTTTTCCACTTTCAACACCTGCCAATCGCCAAAGGAGCTGGGGTCAAATTTCCCCTGGGTTTCCCATACTGCCCGTGTAACTTGAGCCTCAGTTTTCTCTGTAAAAACGAGGGGGATTGCACTGCATTATCTCCAAGAGCCCCCCAGTCAGCCTTTAGGCTCCCAAATTCTTTCAGGTTGAGTTTGACAGATTGGGCTGAGGCAGGCTCTCCTAACCAGCTTTTACCTCCCTGTACCATTCCTCATTGTCCTGTTTGGGCTCCCATTAGAATGATTGCTAGAGTTGCTCTGTCCTACATAGAATGGAGAGAGTGGGGAGAATGGGCATGGGGACAAACTCCTGAAGACTGAAAAACATCTATTATAGGCACACTCTTATTCTAATAAACACTCTGGCCTGGCAAGCTATCATATCCATTCAGGACATGGAGATATTGAGACCAGTCCTTCATATACTCAGACTCAGAACCTCAAAATGTAAGAAAAAAGCTGGAAGAGATCTCAGAGCTGGGAGGAACCTCAGAACATAGGACATCAGAGCTGGGAGGGGTCTTAGAACACAGGATGTCAGAGCTGAGAGGGCCTTAGAACACAGGATATCAGAGCTTGGAGGGCTTAGAACACAGGATGTCAGAGCTGGGAGGGCCTTAGAACACAGGATATCAGAGCTGGGAGGGCTTAGAACACAGGATGTCAGAGCTGGGAGGGCCTTAGAACACAGGATGTCAGAGCTGGGAGGGCCTTACAATACAGGATGTCAGAGCTGGGAGGGCCTTAGAACACAGACTGTCACAGCTGGGAGGGCCCTTAGAACATGGAATAACAGCTGGGAGGAATCTCAGTATGTAGAACGCTGGCCCTGGAATTTCATCTGGTTCAGCAAGTATTTGTTAAGCACCTGCTCTACAGATGGCCCTTAATTGTAGGCATTTGAAAGATACAAGACCAAATGAAAAATGGTTGAGGACCTGCCCTTAGAACATAAGATTTTAGAATATAGGTACAAAAATATGAAAACATACTAAGTACGTACATGATAATTTGGGGTCGCAAGTGGAGAACACTAATAGCTAAGGGTCCTTTAGGTGACAGTGCCTTAGAGTCATCTCATTTTACAAATAGGGAAATGGAGACCCAGAGAATCCTTGCCTAGGTCTCATGGGTGGTGACTGGCAGAACTGGGGTGCCTGACTCTATTTCTCTTTCTGCCAGATGATTAGACCAGGTGAAGGTAGGGGTGAGCTTAGCCCATTCTCTTGAGGGTTCTGGGGCTGTTTCCTTACTGCCTTCCCTCCCTGTACCCTTACCTAGGCAGGGCATTCACAAAGACACCAACTCCACACACTTGGACACAAGGAAGCCCTTTGTGCCTTGGGTCCCACCAGTGGGCTGGATCCACTTCTGATTTACAACCTTGTTAAGGCCAAAGGCTGTTGACAAGTGTGTGCCAGCATTTCCCTGTATGCACTTACTTACCCTCGCTTGCATTTTTTATAGACTTTGTAAATGCTCTCTTCAGGAAAACCGTACTTCTCTGAGATCTGCAAGAGAACAGCCAGGAATTCATTTGCATTATGCCAAGGCCAGATTTTAACAGTCCAGAGGTAGGACTTGGGGGCGGGGGGAGGAAGGCAGGGAGAGTGGGGGAAGTAGACTTCCCCCCATTTAAAAATAACAATAATGCCTCACATCTGTAAAGTGTGCTAGGCCTTTTAAAGGAGCTTTCACATCCATTATCTTCCTAGAATCTCAGAATAAGCCTGGGAGAAAGGTAGGGCCTGTGGCCCTGGGCAAATCTTCTATAGATGGTGTGTAAGATTCCTTCCAGATAAAATGAAGACTTCCATTTTGCCCATTAGAAAAGTCAGGACTGGAGAGGTAAAATCATAGGATTACAGAACTTTAGAACCAGTTAGATCCCTAGAACACAGGATGTCAGAGCTGGGAGGGTCCTTAGAACACAGGATGTCAGAGCTGGGAGGGTCCTTAGATCACAAGATGTCAGGGCTCGGAGGGGCCTTAGAACATGGAATGTCAGAGCTCAGAGCAACCTTGATCTTTTGCAATTCTGACATTCTCTGCTCCAAAGTCCATTTTAGGTGTAACTTTTCATGCTTCTTTAATATTCATATGACACTAGCCCAAGTCGGTAACTGCAGCAAAATGTTTGGGAATGCCAAGCCCCAGTTGGAAGGGTCTTCTTCAGCCTCACCCATGTATTATGCAAAAACAAGGGAAATGCCAGGTTGTAGCCTGAGGATTGATGTTTCTAGAGCAGAAACCTCTTTAGACTTTGGCCTGGGGCCTTTTCTTTGTGATAAAGTAGATATGGGCAGCTGAGGAACCATGTTCCTTCACTTCGGTCACTGCGTACTCCAGCTTTCCTTCAGCATCAGGAGAGACAGTGAGAGTATAACTAGATTAAATTCTCCTTGGCTGGCCTCTTCAGAACTTCCCAGGTGCTGCCAAAGGGACCACCATCGTCCTGGTCTCTCAGATTTGCAAACTTGCTGTCACCCTCTCACCCTACATATCCATCCAGTTTCCAAATCTTGTCTTTTCTAACTTGACATTATCTCTTGTACCCTTCTCTCCACTCAAATAGCTACTACCCTAGTTCAGGCCTTCAACATCTCTTACTCAGACTACTGTTATTAACCCTCTAATGAGTTTTTCTGTCTCAAGTCTCTCTCTTCTCCAAACGACCCTTCACTGAGCTGCTAAACTAATTTTAAGTGTAGGTCTCATCACATCATTCCCCCTAATCAATAAAATGCAGTGATATAATATTGGTGGAAGAGGAGGAGGAGAAGGAGGAGGAGGAAGAAAAAGAAGAAGAAGAAGAGGAGGAGGAGGAGAAGGAGAAAGAGAAGGAAGAGAAGGAGGAGGAGAAGGAGGAGAGGAGGAGGAGCATGTAGCACAGTGCCTAGCACATCTTCTCTGTTCCCTTCAATAGACTGCAAAGGCTCCCTATTACTGCCATGATTGAATAGAAATTGCTTTGCTTGTCATTTAAAGCCCCTTTCCCTTCCTACTTGGCCCCTCCCCCCTTTTCAGACTTGTTATACATTACCCCCTTCCACATACACTATGGCTCCAGACATACTAACCTACATTACTGTTCCTTGAACACAAAACTCCATCTCCTAGTGCTATGCTTTTACATTGGCTGTTTCCCATACCTAGAATGTTCCCTCCCTAACCTCAACTTTAAGAATCTCTAGCTTTTTTCAAGACTTAGCGGAGATGTTGATTTCTCCAGGAATCCTTTCCTGGCTGGCCCCATCCCTTCTCTCACAGCTGCAAAGCCTTTCCCTCTAAGGTTACCTTTCATCAGTTCTATATATATCTTATATGTACCTATGTGTTTATAGGTTTTCTCCCTTATTAGAGTGTAAACTGCTTGAGGGCATGGATTGTTTTTGCCTTTCTTTGCATCTCTAGTCCTTAGCACAGTGCCTGACTCAGAGTGACAGACAGGTAAGCCAGCCAGTGATACTCCATGGTCCACAGCTAGTCTTGAAGGGCTCTGAGAGGTCATTAAGTTCAAACCCTTCCCTGATGGTTGAATGTTCTCCATAGTATGGTCATCTAGCCTCAGCTTGAACACCTCCAGGGTCAGGGAACTCACTAGCTCCTGAGGCAGCCCATCCCATGGTTGGAGGGCCCAGTTTGGGAAGTCCTTCCTCATTCTGAGTCCTGTGAATAAGTCCTGTGGATGTCTCCATGTCGGTCAATTCAAGAGCACTTAGTTTCATTTCTGTTAAATCTCACAGAGAAACAGGTTTGCAAGGCTAACAAAGGCACTGGCCCATCATAAAGCAGCCATCAGATTATGGAGAATTTACGGCGTGTGCTTTTCCTGAGGAGCCAATGTTATAGCAGCCAGGAAGATAAACATCACAGAAATATGCCTCGTGTGTCCCCCCCTGCAACCCAGATCCCCAAATCCCCCTGGAACAGGGAGAGTTGCAGAAAAGCTGGGGCTTCAGGTTTCACCTTAATGGACCCTAGATAGGATCAGAGAGATGTTGGCTTTTTTCATTATAGCTGAAAATATAAAAAACATTTTTGGGATTTTAGTGGGTTGCTGGCTCAACCTGAGTCAGTAATGTATGTGAGAGACCAAAAAAAGGGAGGAAAAAAAGCAAATGTGGCTTTCAGGATTTACTGATGGAATCAGGGTGTCTAGAAGGAGAGTCTGGACACCACAGCCCTGGTCTGAGCATTGCTGGTGAGGAGGGAGGGCCTCAGGCCTGGGGCCCAACTGGAGGGTCCTCCGAGTGCCTCATTTTAGGAAGGAACCTGACAAGGTGGTCTACATCTAGTGAAAGTAATCAGTGTGGGTGGGGGGCTTGACAACGACCCCAGATCAGTATTGAGCAAAGGAAATGGGCATGTCTAGAGTCCACTGCTGTATTATTTAGAAATGTATGTGGAATACAGTTGGTGAATGTTTAGCCTGGAGGAAGGAAGACAATGGAGTGAGCCTGGAAGGCTCAGTAACTGTTATCAAATGTCTTTGAAGGGCTGTCTTGTAGGATCGGCTTAGTTTCCTTGGCCCCAGAGAGCAGAAGTGGGAGCAGGGGATGGAACATATGGAGACGCCAATTTGGGCTCCATATAGGAATAAGTACTTTCTATCCAGTACAGGGGCCAACAACACAATACTGCAGCCTTTGGAAGTGGTTAGTTCTCTGTCATTAGAGGTGTTCATAAGAAGATGGAAAAACACGTATCAAGAATGTGGTAAAAAAAAATTTTAAAACAATGTGGTGATGGGAGTTCCTGATTGAGATAGTGAATTAGATAGTGTTTAAGGCCCCTCCCAGTGCTGGCATTCTCTGTTCTAAGGCCCTTCCTAGTCCTAACATTCCATGTTCCAAGGCCCCTCCTAGTCCAGACATTCTTCCTAGCCCTAACATTGCATGTTCTAAGGGCTCTCCCAACTCTGACACTCCCTCTTTTGAGAGTGAGCTTGGTATAAGCTTGGACTTGGAATTAGGCTTCTCAATGTCCCTTCTGGCTCTAAATCTATGACCCTGGGGTCTCTTCTATGGTCTGATCACCCTCTGGTTCTAACATTTGATGTTTCCAGATCATGTCTAGTTCTAACACATGATTCTCTAAGATGCCTTCTGACCCCCAGATTTGAAGACTAATAGAGGAGGAAGAAGGAAGCCAGATTTCCTCATTTAATCATCTGGGCAAGAAGAGAGGCTTGGGAGGAGGAGATGCCTGTATCCTTCAATGATTATCCAAGCACCCTGGAGACCGCCTTCTCCCGCTCTCTCTTCCCCAAGTAAATTGAAGACCTGAAAAGAACTTACCGCATTCCTTAACCCTTTGAGGTCTGGGGTCTTCAGCATGAGGGCGTCAAATACCTCCTCTGTCTCCCTCCGGACATATAACAAGACTGCAAAGGACAGGAAGCAGCTTTTTAGTTCACATGAGAGGGAAGAATGAGGCCGATATAATCCCAGACATAGGCTGAGTGGATTTAGAGCTGGAAGAGATCTTAAGGCTTATGTAGTTCCCTCTAGCACCCTCATTTTCTGGGGAGAGAATCAAGGCTCAGAGAGATTAATCAACCTTCCCAGGGGCAAATCAAAGACAAGCTGTAAAACTGGGATTTGAACCCATCTTCTGCCTCCAAATCCAATACTTTTCCACTATGCCATGAGCCTCCTAAACATTTTAAAGGCCCAGAATGAAGAGAAGTAAGCAGGGCTATCATTGTCAGTCTGAGCCCTAAAGAATGGTCACCCATTGGAGACAGAATCGCCCTCGTGGCCAGGCACATGACACATTTCTTGGAAGACTGAAAGGTATTGTGAAAAGAATACTGGTCTTGGAGTTAAAAGATCTGAGTTTGGGATTCAGTTTGTCACCTGCTAACAGTATGTGTGGCAATCACTCTGCCTCTCTCTGAACCTGTTTCCTCATCTCTAAAATGGGAATGGCATCATTTGTTCCACCTTCTTTGAATGCATTCATGTTCATAAAACACGCTGTAAGCTTTGAAGAGCTACATATTGAGGGTATTTATTGTTATTCACCCCTCATATCAGATGTCAGTCCCTCCTGGAGGGGTACCAGGGGCTGTCCCATCCTGACTCTCTTAGAGGATGGGGCACAGATGAACATGTATGCTGGAAAGAACATGGTGGCTGGAGTCAGAGAACTTGTGTGTGTAACCCTGGGGAAATCAATGCCCATCTCTGGGCATTGCTTATCTTCTCTGTAAAATGAGGGGACTAGGCTCAGTGACCTCAGAAGTAAACCTTTTGATCCTATTAGATGGTGCCTGGGGTAGGAGGTGAAGATGGGGTGGGGGAACAGCCACCTACCTCTCTGGAGATCATCTTCCTTTGCTTGCTTGGGAGGCAGAAGGTCAAAGTCATCAGAGAAGGGTGAACAGGTTCGTTTCAGAGGCAGCCTGAGGGGACAAAGAGGCACAGGGCACCAGGTTAGCAAAGAGAGAGAAGCCACCAGACATGGAAGCTGCGTGAAAAGGGGCTAGCTCCTCATTGGGTGGATTTCTGAGGGGTCAGACAAAGAGCAGGGCTGGTCTTGCCCTGTGCTGACATATTGCTGGGACTGGTGTGAAGCGTGAAGTTGGGGTCCCTCTAGGCAGCACCACTGGACCCAGATTTAAAAGCCAGTGTTCTGGGTGGGGCAGTACTGGAGAAGTCAGAAACCCCTGACGTGTGACCTGGGAGGTTGGATGTTGTAGACTAGGGGTTCTCTGAACTTTTGTTTTGTCCTGTATCTCTTCTGGTGATGGCCATATATTTAAATACATAAATTTACAAAGGAAACCAATAATTTTGAAATGTAGCTGTCAAAATATTAAAATCAGCTCACAGACCCCAGGCTAAGAAACCCAGGTAGAGATTCTATGTCTCTTAAAGAAACAGCCAGTAGAGGGAAAAGGTCCCAGTAGTGGTTTAGGGCTCCATTCTCTGATAAACTCATGTCGTATAATGCATATTGAAAATATTTATGTTTCTATGGTTCCTGCCTTCTAGAAAATAAGTTCCACAAGGATGGGGACAGACCAGATCTTATTAAATTAGCACAGTGTTCTGCAGATGTGCATCCATTTATTAAAAAAAATTATCTTGCATATAGTACTAAAGGAATGAGGGAACAAATGAGTGATAGCTTTTGAGCATAATAGCCCTCAGAAAGAATGGAGTGAAGGGGGGGGGGACTAGGAATCCCTCCCCAGCACTGGGTTGTCTCACAAAGCCGCCAGCCAATCTCCCCATCTGCCAGGCCATCTCGGAGACTCGCTATTTTGTTTGTTTTTACAAGAGGTTGTCTCGCCAGAGATTAGCTGAGTTTTCACATAAAACAAGTCCAATAAAAACTGGGGGAGTTTCAATGAGAAAGGAAAATCTGGTCCTTAGCTCTGTGGTTGAGGCCTACGCCCTCCAGCCACTGGGCCTCTCTCACTGGGGCTGTTGCATGCAAAGGTGGTCAGCCTTAAAGGGATGTTGGATTGCATCTGCTCACAATGGATGCTTCATACATACGTATCTGTCATTGTTATAACAATGATAAGTGCTCTTTCTATTTTACCACTGTGGCCATTCCCTCCACCAATACAGATTACAGCCCCTTCATGCCTTAGAGAGGTGGGGGTGGGGGGGCATCTTCATATGTTGTTAGCGCAGTGCCTAGCACATAAGGTGTTCTTAATAAATGTTTGAATGAATGAATTCCCATGGCAAAGAAAAAATCATGCCCTGCTGGCCAAGTGTCAAATGATGAGCTCCCATGCAATTACGGAGGCTGGGCCCTAAATGACAGATTAACAAGTACATTCCTGGTGTGGTCCTCCGAGCCTTTCTAGCTGGGGCTGGCATGACCTTGCAAAACCGAGGGTCACCTCCACACTGCAACGAGGAATCAGAAGAGAGTCCAGGGGCTGCCCTACTTTGTATCTCCAGTACTTGGCATAGTGTTGAGCACACAGTAGGTGCTCAATAAATGCCCTTTTGTTTATTTCATTTCCTTCACTTATGGAGAATTATGAGTCGTAGAATCATTAGTATCATTGCTGACCCCATGTCCCTTCTTTGGGAAGAAGGAGCTCCAGGCACTGGCTTGTAAATGGGTCTGTGTAGGGGGAGCTGGGTGCAGGAGGGAGCACTGTACTAGAAGGGGGAGGAGGAGGAGAGAAATAACAGGAACTATGTTCTTCATACCTGTTTGCACCGTTGTGGATGGTAGGAGAACCAGCCTAAAAGTGCAAAAAGAAAGATGTGTTCCATTACACCAGTGACAGATTTCCACTTGGGGCAGCCTGGTGTAATGGTTAGACCACTGTGCTTAGAGTCAGGAAAACCTGGAGTCGCACTCTGCCTTTGACACTTGCTAGATACAGGACCCTGGGCCCTCAAGCTTCATGCAGCTTTCTAACACTTAGCGACTCACTGCTCTAGAACATTGCCCACAAGCCAGAGACCTCCAGTGAAGAGGAAGCCACCTCTTCCCAAGGCAATCCGTCCCACTTTGGGATATCGCTTGTGTTTCACTAGATCAAACCTACATCCGTCTCTCTAGAACTCCTCCCCATCACTCCTTCTTCCGTCCTGCAACAGGACTTGAAAGGTTCAAAGACAGCTATCGTCCCTACCCCCAGGCCTCCCAAGTCTTCTCTCCACCAGGCTAACCATTCTCTGTTCCTTTGATCCGTTCTCATATGGCATGACCTCTGGACCCTTCGCTCTCCTGGACATTCTCTTCTGAACACTGGTCACTATCCGTCCTAAAATGTGATTCCTGGAACGGGACCCAGAACCCAGAGAAAGAATCTGATTGCAGCAGAGGACAGCAGACAGCTTTTGTTCCAGACATTTTATCTGAAGCAGTGGGCAGAGCATTGGACTTGGAGTCAGGAAGACCTGAGATCAAACTCCGCCTCAGACGCTTATCGGCTGTGTGACAATGGACAAGTCCCAATCTCTCTCGGCCTCAGTTTCCTCATCTGTGAAATGAGGATAATGATAGCTCCCTGCTTCAGAGGCCTGTTCTGACAAAAGATGCGATAATATCTGTAAAGTCCTTTGCAAACCTTAGAGCACTACAGAAATGCTAGCTGTTTGTTGTCATTATTCGTAATAACGTATCTGAAGTTTGCTCTCTCGGCGGCCAGGTCACACTGTTGGCTCATATAGGCTTTGTGGTCAAGTAAAGCCCTCAGATCTTTGCCCCTTGAACTGTAGCCAGGCCTCTCCCCTCCCCTACAACAATCCCCCGTCCTGTACTTGTGAGAAGGTACTCATGAAGGCACAGTTGTAGCTTTGAGACCTGTAAGGCCCGATAACTTCGATTTGCTCTGAAAAGATCATTCCCTGAGCCTGGTTACAGACTCTATTTCTTCAACTTGGCCAGACATTTCGTAAACACATGTTGTAAGTTACCACATGGAGCTGTCTGAACCCATAACCTCCCTGATAGGGCTGAGTCAGGAGGCCGCCCGGGACCTTGCCAACATGCCACCGCGTGCTGCCGCTGCGGCCTCAGGGAGGCTGATGGTGTCACTCCATTGATGTCCCAGGGAGCGCATCTCCTCACTCCACGGAGGCCTCTCTGTTCTGGCTTCTCCACACTTAGATGTTAAATTTCCAGAGCAATCTTTATTCCTGGTCATGGCCAGCTTCTAATTTACTCAGGCTTGGAGCTAATTTGGATTCTGCCTCCGTCCTCAAAGGGAATGACAGGCTTCTCCTAGCCCCGGGGATTGCCTTCATCGCTGGCACAATGATGCAGGGAATATAATAGGGAAGGAAGTGGAGAATAGACCTATGAAAATAATAATGATAAAGCTAAGGTTCACAAAGTGCTTAACATGCGTGCTTGCGTTATTACGTTATTGTTCATATTTGTTGTTGTTAATAATTTTTCAGTCATGTAGGACTCTTCCTGACCCCATTTGGAGTTTTCTTGGCAAAGATACTGGAATGGTTTGCCATTTCCTTCTCCAGCTCAGCGGACCCATGAAGAAACTGAGGCAAAGAGGGTTAAGTGACTTGCCCAGGGTCACACAGCTAGTAAGCGTCTGAGGCCAGGTTTGACCTCATAAAGATGTATCTTTCTGGTTCCAAGCCTCAGGCCTTGAGCTGCTCGGACTCACTCTCTGACCCTTACCACGCCATTCCGTTGCAAGCTGGAGAAGTGGATGTTGGGGATGAAGAGAACAGGCTGGCTTTCCAGGTCAGACTCTGGCCGAAGGTAGGTAGTCTCGTTGCCTCGGAAACTGGAGAGTAGGCAGCCCTTGAGACCTGTTGAGGAGACGCTGATTCAAACCTGAGAAGCCGGCTTCAGTAGCCAGCATAGGCTGGTAGAAAGAGTCCTGAACCAGGGGTCAGCTCACTTCTAATCCTGGCTCTGGGATGAACTGGTTCATTGTGTGACCAGGGATAAGTAATTTCTCTTTTCTGCTCTTCTGTCAAACGAGGGAGGGTAGACCTAGGTTCCAGATCTACCATTCTATTCTTCTAAGGCCCTTCTCATTTCTGACTTTCTGTGTTCTAAATTTCCTTCCAGATCTGACATTCTGCATTCCAAGGTCCTTTCCAGCTCTGATATTCTAGGTTCTAAAATCCCTCATAGCTCTAACATTCAACACGCTAGCATTTCATGCTCTAAGAACCCTTCCAGCTCTGTTATTGTGTATGCTCACATTCTATATTCAAAGAACTCTTTGAGCCCTAACGTTTTATGTGCTAATATTCTATGTTCTAAGGCTCTTCAAGCTTTCATATCTTTTTACTTTAACCTGTTATGTTCTAAAGACCCTACCAGTTCCATCTACAAGCCAACATTCTAGGTTCCAAGGCTCTTTCTAATTCTAAGGTTATTCATTGTCATTGTTCAGTTACTTCAGTCGTGTCCGACTCTGTGACCCCATTTGGGATTTTCTTGTCAAAGACACTGGAGTAGTTTGTCATTTTCTTCTCCAGCTCATTTGACAGATGAGGAAACTGAGGCGAATGACTCGTTCAGGGTCACACATCTAGGAAGTACCTGAGGCCAGATTTAAACTCAGGTCCTCCTGACTCCACAACTGGTACTCTATCCACTGTGCCACCTAGCTGCCCAATATTATTCATACTGACTTACTAATCTGCTATGTTGTTTTTTCAGTTTTTAACATTTTATGGTTCCATGATTCTGCACTCTCCACCCTGGGTAACTCTACTCAGGACATGGAGGTTCTCATTAAGAGAAGCCAAGGAACCACTGTTCCCATCCAGGCTCCCATGTCTGATCCCTGTCCCCCAAAGGCCATCTGGGAGCCCCTAGCACCTGTTGTATGTGGGGAGGAGGTACCAGCTGTTCTGCCCCCAGGTGTCATACTGACCACTGTTGCTGGAGTCTGGGCACTTGGCTTTCCTCCGAAACTGTTTGCGCTCATCATCCCGCATTTTCCTCTCTGCACCCTGTGTGGGGAAATGAGAGTCACCAAATCACCCCAGGCAAAAGGCTGTTTGCTTTCATAACTGCTGTTTTGCATCTTACAATATGTGTAAACCACCATGTCATGTTTTCTTTACAGAGCAAGACCAGGAAATGATGCCAGCTCAGCCCAACCCAGCCCTTGTGATAGGATCCTGGCCCCAGCCCTGGCAGTGACTTCCTCAGTCAAAATCCCCAGCTGCCCCACCTTCTGGGTCAGCTTTCAGGGCAGAATGGCTAAAAGGAGAAGACCACGTCTCCTGAGGCAAAAAGCTGGCAGGGATGCTGAAGGGTGGGAGTGGGGGCAAAGCCCTGACTTCTCAAAGGACCAAAGCAGGTCAAGAAGTACTTGTGGAGAGCCTGATATGTAAGCAGACTGAGGCAAAGGTTGTAGGAGAGATACAAAGCTGACTTGGCCAAGGAGACTGCATTCTGACTGAGAAGACAGAATACATACATGTACATCCACATCTAGTCACCCACCTCCACACAACCACACATCCACACAACCACACACAGAAACAACGTTATAGTATAGCTGAAAGAGCTATAGATTGGAAGTCAGAAGACCTGGGTTTGAGGTTCTATCGTCTATTGATAACTGTATGTCTGGACAAATCACAACTCTCCAGGCTTCAGTCTCCTCCTCCGTAAAAAAGGGAGTTAGAGTAGGTGGTCTCTAAGATCCTTTCTAGTTCTAATATTCAGTGTTCTAGGAGCCCTTCTAGCTCTCCAACATTCTATGTTCTAAGGTCCCTCCCAGCTCTGACACCCTGTGTTCTAAGGGCCCTCCCAGCTCTGACATCCTGTTTTCTAAGGGCCCTCCCAGCTCTGACATCCTGTGTTCTAAGGGCCTTCCCAGCTCTGACATCCTGTGTTCTAAGGGCCCTCCCAGCTCTGACTTTCTGGGTCCTAAGGACCCTTCTAGTTCTGATATTCCATTATAAGATTCCTTAAGTGCTTGTTTTCTATATCGTAAAGATCCTTAGCCCTGAACCAGCCTAAGCTGTGTTTACTGGGGGAAGAAAGAGTCTGGGAAATCTGGGGGCTATAAGAAGAATGTGGGGTGGGGGTGGGGGGAGCGTCAGTCCCTGGACCGTTCTGAGCCCCCATTACCTTATCACAGAATATCTTGATCTGGCAGACAGCTCGGTGCACCAGGCGGTCTGTCCCTGTGCCACAATCATAGGTGTCTATCTGGAGATTTAGTGGGACACCTTTTACCCCCTTCTGGGTGGAGAAGTCTGTACTCAGGCAGTTGATTCCAATGAACACCTGGCGGGGAGGAGGGAGATGAAGAAATGAGTGGTCTTCCCAAGGTCGAGGCATTTTAAGTTTTGTATTTGACCTCAAGGTGGCCTCAGATATTTTCCAGTTTCTAAAGGGGACTGCCATTGAAAATAGCATAAAATTATGGGAAAAACCCTGAACCGGAAGGCAGGAGACTCGGATCATAGTCCTGACCCCATCACTAATTCGACGTGTGACCTTGGACAAGATTTTTCCTCTTCAGCCTCAGTATCCTTTTCAGCAAGATGACTTCTGGGGTCCCTTCTAGCTTAAACATCCTAGATTCTCCAAAACAAGTCAACATTTCTCCAGAGAGGAGGAGGAGCCAAAATAACACCGTACATTTCTATAACCTTTTAAGGCCAACAAAGCGCTTTCTTTGCTCGTAGCAATGCTGCGAGATGGGTAGTGCTGGTATTATTGTCACTTTGTTCTCTGAGACTCGGTTTACTGATTTGTAAGAATGAGAGGATTGGGTGCTGAATAGTCTTTGACCTAAGCCAGCTTTCTATCCAATTTGCCTTGCTGCCCCTCCTACTACTATTAAATAATAGTAATAAGGAAGTCTGATGTGGTGGATAGGCAGCTGGTCTTAGAGTCAGGAAGACCTCCATTCATGGTTGCTTGACTCTGGACAAGTCAACTAATCCCTCAGAACCAGTCACCAGTCTATGATTATGAATAACAGATGACTTACTGATTTGTATTACAGGAAGAGATTTCCCCCCACCAATGAAACCATAAGTCCTCTTTGTGATAACCAATGGCAGGCCCCTCGAATGTAGGGGCTATTGATCCTCCCCACTCTTGCTTCCTGAGCAGCTCCTGGTGCCTGTTTCAGGCCCCCTCTGTCCTGCCTGGTGCATCCCCCACCTTCCCGCTCCACCCTCCCCCCCAGGCCTGCTGTTTTCTCCCAATCTTCTTGGTCCACCTCAGGCCACCCGGTGCCTCTTGTCTCGGGTAGCTTTTCTCTTGATGGTGGCCTTGGGGGTCAACATGCCAAGCATACCTTCCCCTCAGACAGCTCAGGACTAAAAGATGTGTGTTAAAATCTCTGGCTTGTAAAAGGCCCAGGTCCCCTCAGGGCCTTCTGAAGTCTGTGAGAAAATCCCAACCGAAACCCACCTTCCCTTCAATCTCCTTCACCCCACTGGGAGCCAAGAGACAAGACAGCTGTGGGCTGTTCTACATCTGGAAGGGGAGGGAAAGACAGGGGAGGCAGAGGAGGGCTTCTTGACACTTCCCACATGGGCATTTGTTTAAACAAGAATCATCTCTCTCCTCTACAAAGCACCTTAGAGCCACATCCCCCCAGCCTTCTCATTAATCATCTCATTTAATAATTTCCCTAGCATTTCAGAATTACATAGCAACTTTTTCACAACTCATTCTAGCAAGCAGAATGAACTTGCATATCACTTAGTGAGTGCAGAGCTGTCAGTATTAGAACTTCAGAGGTGACGTGGTACTGTAGAAAGAACGCTGGGTTTAAAGTGGGTCGGGGGGACCTGGGTTCAAATCCTACCTTTGTCATTTACTACCCATGTGACTTATGTGACTCAGCCTCTGTGAACCCCAGCTTTCTCATCTATAAGACGAGGGGGTTACAATCGATCCACTTTGAAATCTAGGGTTAGGCAGCTAGGCACTGTTGGAATGGAAAGAACCCTGGATCTCCATAAGATGAAGGGACTGAATTGGCTGGTTACTGAAGTCTTTTCTGTCCCATATTCTAACATTCTGCAACCCCCTTTAGCTTTGACGAGTTCTAAGATTCCTTCTAACACTCACATTCTATGTTCTAACAATTTAAACAACTCTTTTAGCTGTAACACTCTGTGGTTCCTTCCATCTCTAACATGCTACACCATAGTGTTCTATGTCATAAGGAGGTTCATCTCTGTTCCACCATTCCACACTCTCTCACATCCTATGCTCTAACATTCCACGTTTGACATTCTTTGTTCTACTCTGATAGACACAATGGCCAGCCATGACCTTCCAGTGATAACCTTCTATGGTTCTCTGTTCCCCACTCTCCATTTCTATCTGTGATCACTAACCTTGGCTTCTTCATTCACATTCCACACGAAAGACAGGGCGTTGTAAGCCACTTCCTCAATATGCTGGACGGTATTGAAGTTTTCTTTGCAGTCCGCTGCAAATGAGATGAAGCCTGGTTAGGAGTGACTCATGGGGCGGAGCCTTCAGAAACCGGGCCGTGCCCATGGCCTTGGCCCCAGCCCCTCTTACCCAAGGACCACCTCTAGGTCTCTGAGGCAAGCTTGCTTATTAAACACAATGATATAGATGGACAGACTGAAGCCAGCAAGGAGAACCGATCAGTATAAGGTACCCCACTAGAACTGTACTCCCCAATTGTTTTGTAGGGAGAAGCTATTTTTCATTTTTCTGCTTCTGGGATTTCATATGTGTGTGTGTGTGTGTGTATGTGTGAGTGAGTATGTATGTGTGTGTGAGTATGTGTGTGAGTGTGTGTGTATGTGTGTGAGTGTATATGTGTGTGTACGTGTGTGTGAGTGTGTGTGTGTGTGTGTGTGTGTGTGTGTGTGTGAATGTGTGTAAACATAGTAAAAGTCCAGAAGCAGAGTTGGGAAGGAGGCTTACTCCGCCACTGCTTATATCCCTCTTCCTTTCTGGAATCACAGCAAACCACTGAGAAGAAGGAGTAGTGTCTGGCCCTAAGTGAGGATATATCTCAGTGCAGTGGGAAGAAAAATGGGTCGAGTGTCTGGAGAGGTGGATTTCTGGCCCAGGAATGGCCAGTCTCTTCCCCTTTAAAATGAAGTTGGCTGAAATGATCTCTGGGTCCTTTCTGGTCTAAATCTTCGACGGGATGAGTGAATGGAAGGTAGACCTGGAACCCAGAAGACACGAGTTCCAATCTTGCCTCTGAGGCTAGAGATATGATTATAGGTAAGACATGTGACCCAAGTCTCAGTTTCCTCATCTGTAAAATGGAGATAATATTATCTGTAGCTGATACTTCATCGCACTTTGTGAGTCCAATATGATAAGAACATGCTTTGCAAATTTAAATTCCTATATAGATGTCAGTTATTACTATTATCATAAGTACTCTATAAAAGTATTATGAATTCAAAAGATTCTAGACCTAGAACTGCAAGGAACCTCAGAGGTCATCTAGTCTTTCATTTTGCAAGTAGGGAAACTGAGGCGCAAAGGGATGAAATTATTTGCTCCAGGTCGCACAGGTGGCAATTGGTGCAGCTGGGATTTGAAACCAAGTCCCTCTGACTCCAGATCCAGTGTCCTTTTCACCTCTGCCTCTAGAATGAGATTCTAATATTCCCTGGAATCAGAGTGTAAGCTCCCTGAGGTCACAGAGCGGGGCTTTTCTTCCAGTGTGGGCTGACTACATCTCCAATAATGACTCATGCCAAAAGACTTAAGTCAGTAGTCTAACTTGGCCCTTACCATGATCCTGCTGAGTATACAGCACAAACACGCTCTCGATTTTCTAGGTCTGGTAGAACCTGCTGGGGCTTAGGGTTCCTCTGGCGTAGCCTTTGCCACAGTAACAGTTTATTTCCTGAGGACCGACCTAGCTCAGTAAGGATGAGCACATCCCCAAGTCACAAGACACCTAGCAAGGGTTACCCTTGTCCTTGGCAACCCAAGAAACAAAGCAAAATGGCAGAGCTGGGAGGACCTTTGGAAGTTACCTAGTCTGGCGTCTTCATTTAATAGATGGAGGAACTGAGGCCCAGGGAATAACACTTAAGGTAACAAGGAGCAGAGAGAGAATTTGAAGGCAAATCTTTTAAGTCCAAACCTCATGCTTTTCCATCATCCAATATTCTTAGGTCTAATACTGTGTTCTAAGGGCCCTCCAAGCTCTGACTTTCTCTGTTCTAAGAGCCCTCCCAGTTCTGACATTCTGTACTCTAAGGGCCTTCTCGTCTCTGACATTCTGTATTCTAAGGGTTCTCCCGGCTCTGACATTCTGTATGCTAAGGGCCCTCCCAGTTCTGACATTCTCTGTTCTAAGGCCTCTCTCAGCCCTGATACTCCATGTTCTAAGGTTGACATTCTGTGTTCTAAGAGCCCTCCCACCTCTAACACTCCATGTTCTAAGGCTGACATTCAGTGTCCTAAAGGCCCTCCTGGCTCTGACTTTCTGTGTTCTCAAGTCCCTCCCACCTCTGATAGTTTATACTCTAAGATCTTTTCTATTTTTAGATCCTATGACCCTAAATATCAATTCCTGCTCAAACCGAAGTCACCTCCTCTGCTGCTGATGTCACTCCTGTGTCTTTCTTCGGTCACTGCCCCCTCCTCTGGGACACTGACTTTTTCCCTTCCCCTGAGCTCCCACTCTTCATCTGACCCCAAAGCAGATCTGGCTGTGAGCCCCTCAGCCTGGCTTCCCTCCCAAGGTCATGAACTATCCCAGCAAATTTTCCACTCTCTGTCTGTTGACTGGAAGCAGCTACCCTCTTTTTTGTGATGCTTTGGGATAAACAGAGCCATGTGAGCTCCAGTGGGGAGAGAAGCCCACTAGGAAACCACCCCTGGCAAAGTCTGAGCCTTGTAAAAAATTAGGGTGGGGCAAATGGTGACTGAAATGCAGAAAGGGCCAGCTTGGAAAGGGTCTGTGAAGCAAGGTCTGGGATTGAGGCTGGGGACAAGAGGCCTAGCTTGGGAGTGGCTGTCTTCCTCCCCATGCTCAGAACCTATAGTATAGTAGAAAGAATGCTAGATTAGGGGATAAGAGACCTGGGTCAAAGTCTGGCTCTGTCAGATATGTGACCTTAAGGGACAAGAAACAACTGCTTGTCAATATAGTCATCATGAGCAGGATCAGAGAATTTAGAACTAGAACACAGGAAATTAGAACATTGAATATTAGTACTGGAAAAAACCTAAGAACACAGAATATCAGAGACAGGAGGGCCTTAGAACACAGGATGTCAGAGCTGGGAGGGCCCTTAGAACACAGGTTGTCAGAGCTAGGAAGGCCTTAGAACATAGGATGTCAGAGCTGGGAGGGCCCTTAGAACACATGACGTCAGAGCTGGGAGGGCCCTTAGAACACAGGATGTGAGAACTGGGACGGCCCTCAGAACACAGGAAGAGCATACCATTGCCCCTCAGGAGCACTCCCTCTAGTCACTGATGAAGATGCCTGGCACAGAAGACAGAGACCTCAGGTTGGAAGGAGACCTGCGTTCCTTCTTTGCCACATACTTGGCACTTATGTCTATTTCCAATGGTTCAGGGGGACAAGAGTGTTGTACCTGGCCTGGCTTCCATCTATCCTAGTTTTGTAACCCTCAGCAAATGTCTTCCTTTCTCTGGGTTTATTTCATCATCTGCAAAAAAGCAGCCGTAGACACTGGTCTGCAGTTGCTAAGTGGTTGTGTCTTGGAGTGGGTAAGTGGCAGAGCAGGATTGAACCTAGCTTCTCAGACTTTAAGGCCAGTGTCTTTTCCATTGGCCCACACTGCCTCCAAAGGTCCTTGCCCTGAAGGAAATACCTGGATTAGAAGCATCCTGCCCCATTTCCTGGCTCCTGCTCCCTCCCCTTGCCTTCTACCCCATGTCCTCTAGCAATGGGCTGGTCTCAGGGATAGGTCAAGGCGTCTCTGCTGTGGCCTTTGTATGTAGAGGAGGAGTTGGTTACTCACCCACATCGATGACCCGTTGCTTTGCTGTGGGCTGTCGGGAGTGCCAATGCTTCCAGAACCTCAGCTGTTCCACAGGGATCTTCTCATTGTCAAACACCACCATGATCATGCTCTGCAAAGTAGACTTTGTCAGGGCTGAAGGGCCAGGCCTCAAGCACCCTGTCCAGTCCCTGGGTTCCCTGACCAGTCACCAATTGGCAGAAGGCCAAAAGGTCAGGGTTAGCAGAATTTGGTGATTCATTCCAGTGTTCTTTGTTTAGACATGCCTAGCTCAAAAGACCAAAGCCTGTGACCTAAATCCAATGGCTCTGCCCCTTTGTGCCTCAGTTTCTCTGCATGCATTTAGACAAGTTGTAGAATCTCAGAAACTCTGAGTTGGAAGAGTCATCCAAAACTTCTGTCTGAACAGGAATCTCTTTTCCATTCCTGAGTCTTTATGTTAGGAGGTTCCCTCAGATTCTTGATGGCAAATTCCAACCTTACCATGGCTGCTCTGGTTAGTCCCACCTTAACTAACCAGTCTGTGCATTTGCCAGAATTATTTTCTATTCCCATGATAGCCAATGGGGGCCCACTGACCTTTACTTTGTTGGAAGACAAGGGCATGCATCTGCCTCCTCCTGGAGTCCTTAGGGTAACCGGGTAGAACTGTCCCTTGTTGAGATAGGCCATAGGTGACTCCCCAGATTTGATGTGGATGGCTTTGGGGGAACCCAGGGTATATTCAAAGTCACTTTGAGGAGAATAAAAAGAGAGTCATAAGACTTCAGGAAAGAAGGACTTCAATGTTGATCTAAAGGCCTGGGCAGGATTCAAGTCTCTTCCACAGTGCAATCTATTCCTCCTGCCCCCTGGTGTAGTCTAGGTGGGGTGGTGGTGGATGGCTGGGCATGAGCTGTGTAGGCTCTGAGCAGAGGTCCTCCAGCTGTGAAGTGGGCTGAAGAGGCTACTGTGGGCCCCAGAATGGGTCTGCTCAGGGCCCAAGTCACCCAGTTTCATGTAGAGTGGAATTCTCAAAAGAATTCTGGACTGAGGCAGGAGACTGGGGTGCTATTCCCAGCTCTGCCAGTTAATTACCCTGTGATCTTGGAAGGTTACTCTGGCTTTCTGGATCCCAGTTTGTTCATTCATAAAAACCATCTAGATGGCATATCTAAGACTCATCTAGCTTTGATACTCTAGCACTCCGTGTTTAAGGTATCTCCTGGCTCTTAAATGCTAAGTTCTAAGGCCCTCTCCATCTTGGATATTCTCTGCTCTAAGACCAGCTCTGACATTCTGCATTCTAAGGTTCTCCCTGCCTCTGATATCCTGTGTTCTAAGGCCCCTCCCACCTCTGATCTTCTGTGTTCTAAGGTCTCTCCCAGCTCTGATATTCCCTATTCTAAGGCCCCTCCTACCTCTGATATTCTGTGTTCTAAGTTCTCTCCCGGCTCTGATATTCTCTATTCTAAGGCGCTTCCAGCTCTGACATATTGTGCTGTGAGGTCCCTTTCAGCTTTGACATTCTTTGTTTTAAGTCCCCTTCTAGCTCTGGCATTCTCTATTCCAAGGGCCCTCTTCAAGCTCTGACATTCTGCATTCCACTCCCCCCTCCCCAACTTTTAACATTTTCTGTTCTCTGACTATAAGAAAAAGGCAGAACAGGGGAAGGAGCTGAAGGGTTTGGCTAACAATAATGGGGGGAATTAAAGGAATTTGTCCATGAATATCTCTCATTCCACCTCCCTGCCAGCCAAGGGCCCCTGTAGGTAGCTAAGTCACAGGGCTAAGCTCGCTTCTGTTACCTCTTAGCGCTGGGGCACTCCTCTGGACACTGGGGCTCCGAGGGGCTTTTCAAGATATCAGGGAAGAGCAGTGACTGAAGGGAGACACAATCACAGGGGAGGGCCATGATGGACTGGCTCCAATGTAGATCTCAAAGCATCTTCTCCCTCCAGCCTCACCTCCACCCATCAGTTCCCCATCTTGGGTCCCCCTCTGACACATTATCTGAGCCACTGGAGGTATCAGGAGTGTTAAGTGACTGTAACAAGTGACAAATCAAAGCCTGAGGCAAAAGGGTTCCCATGTCCATGTCCTATGCCAGGGGTTGTGGCAAAACCCCTGAATCAGTTCAGAGACCTGAGTCTGAGACCACCTAACTCTATAGCCTTAGGCAAGGAGGTAGTATTATGTAATAAGAAAACAAGCAAACAAAACAAACCAGGGGATTTGGAGTCCGAGGACCTAGGTTCAAATTCTGACTTTGTAACTTGCTACTTGTGTGACCCTGAGCAAGTGACAAATCTCTCTGACACTCAGTTTCCCCACCTGTAAAATGGACTAGGTGATCTCTCAGGCCCCTCCCTGCTCTAAATATTTAGTTCCTTCCCATCTCTGAACCCTAGCTTTCCCATCTTTGAAATGAGAATAAAAATTTTTATAGTCCCTACTTTCCAGAATTTCGAGGAAAGTGTGTTTTAAATCTTATGACTCTCTAGAAATGGTAGCTGTGATTATTTTTAACAATGGTTTTGATGCTCTGATCACACCTTCCCTCTTGGCTCCTATCTAATTAAGTAGCTGCCACATCTCTCCGCGAGGGGAGAGCATCACATGAACCAGAAAACTCCATTACAGGGACAGGGATGTTATCTCCATCCTTTATCACCAAGTTCCCTCCTGGCCCCAAGGTTCTGGGACTCTGGCTTTCTCTTCTCAGCTTGTGTATGGGGCCCACAGCTTACCTCCTGCCCATCATCCTTGAAAGTGCTGTCAGGCTGCCAGCGCTGCTGGGATGGGGGTCCATGGATAGTCTCAAACAGGTTACTGAGGCTGCTATCATACATGTCTCCAGAAGGAAGCAGGTAGCTGCCATCTGCAGAGCTATCCTCCAGCTTACTGGGGCCAGGAGGGAGGAGGGCTGGTTTGGCTGAGGCCGGCCCGGTCCCCTCCAAGCTCATCAGATTGTTCTTCTTGGTTAGGTCTGGGTACTCCTGTGTTCCTGAGACGTTTTCAGTCAAGAACTTCATGAGATGGGTGGGGCTCTCCAGAGGGGGAAAGTCTACTTCATATTCCATCCCGTGGTGGTACCTGAGGGAAGGATTTGGTTGCTGACTTGGAAGATGACTTCTTCTGGAAGAAGCTGCATCTTGTTCATTCATTCAACAAATATTTAAGTACCGACTACCAATCAATTAATAAGTTAACGAATATTTATTAAGTTACTGCCATGTGCCTGGCACTATGCCAGGCATAATTGGGGACAGAAAGACAAAAAAGAAACAGGCCTTGGTATAGTAAGGCACCTTTATAGGTCCTGGCTGATGAGTAGAGCTCTCCAGGGATGTTCTTCAGGAAGCTAGAGGGATCACAGGTAAACTCACACGTCAGTTTGACCATCTCTCCCTTATGGAACCAATGAAGCAGGTTTTGGTCCCAGACACCAGAATAGAAACTGACAGTTGTTCAGAGAGGCAGAAGTCAAGAACTAGTGGCCCAGGGAGAAATGTAGTGACCAAAGGGTACAGAGTCAATGGAGGGGCAAGCCTGGAATACCTTCCCAACTCCTTTCCATCTTTTAGAATCCCCACTTCCCTTCAAAGCTCAGCTTAGATGCTACCTCCTACAAGAGGCCTTCCTGGTGGTTGGGCAGTTGGGCTGCTCCCAACTCACCTCCATGATATTGCATTATATGTTGCTTATCCAGGTCCGTGGCATCATTTCCCAGGAGTCATGAAACCCTCCCAGGCTTTTAATTTGTCTTTATGCAAATCAGCCAGGCTTTACGTCCTTCTGGCACCTGGCTGGTGCTGGGAAGGAGGTAGAAAGAAGGGAAAAGATAGAGAGGAAAAGCCTTAGGATTGGGAGTTGGGAGGAACCTAAGTGACCATCTATCCCAAGCCCCTCATTTTACAGATGGTTAAAATGAGGTCCAGGGTAATGATTTGCCAAAGGCTACCAAAGAAGTGAGGAACAGAGCTGGGATTTGAACCCAAGTTGTCTGATTCCAAATTTTGTTACTATTCTGCAAGACAGCAGAACGAGAGAGGGGTCAGTTAGGGAGCTAGCATCTTCTCACCTCTTTCCTAGGTCACTTCGTGTGACTGGGTTTGAAGACAGAATCCGTTTCTCCTTTGGGCCCTGAAGAAGAGAGCAGATATTACTGAGTTTTGGGGAACTTCCAGATTTGTCATAAGGGAACTAGGTGAAACTCACATCTCATCCTCACCCTTTTGGGGGGTTAAATGTAACATGATAATCTTCTTCAGAATGAATACCCTCTGTTCTATCCCTTATCACAGCCACTCAACCCAGGAAAAAGAAGGAGCTAATACAGATCCCCACACCACACCAGCCATAATGTCTTCTTCACACCATGATATCCCAGAGCACTTGGCCACTGTTTCCACTCTCCTTACCCTGCTTTCAACTTTATTTGTTTTTGCCAGCTATCTTCCCTCGTTAGAATATAAGCTCTTTGAGGGCAGAGGCTATGTTTCTGTTTGCTTCTATTTGTATCCCCAGTACTAGGCACATAGTAAGCACTTAATAAATGCTTTATCTATCTTCTATCTATCTAACATATTTTAAAGTCAGTATCCAATACCCATAGGTGGGTTATCAGTATGGCAGGAATACCTTCGGTCTTTCTATTTCTGATCAAGTCAATTACATAAGTTCTACGTTAGGTATCACCACAATCAGTGACTACCATTGATTCATCCATCTATTCATTTAGCCATTAATATGTTCATTCCCCTATTCCACATTCTCCATCCATTTACCTGTCCCCTCCATCTATTCATCTCTCCACCCATCCCCCCACCCATCCATTCATCCATCCACCCATCCATCCAACCATCCATTACTCGTCCCCCCAACCCCACATCCACCCATCCATCCACCCATCCATCCATCCCCCCATCCATCCCCCCACCCATCCCCCCACCCATCCATCCATCCACCCATCCATCCATTCCTCATCCATACCCTGTTCATCTATATCACTGCCTATTTGTCTACTATGTAACCACCCTTGTGGTAGGTGTTGTAGTAGATACAGAAATTAATAAAACATGAATAGTGCCTATAAGAAGCTTCCATTTTCTTTCTAGGGAGACAAGACTAAGGCACCTGACACACTTGAAAAACAATACAAGATATTCTATAATTAATTACATAATAATAATAATGATAGCCTAGCATTTATAGAAATACTTTAAGGTTTGTGAAATGTTTTATATATATTGCACCACTTGATCCTCACAACAACCACAGTGTCTGGCACATAGTAGGTGCTTAAAAAATGTTTATTGGTTAACTAACAACCCTGTGAGGTTGGGGCTTTTATTATCCCATTTTAAAGATGAGGAGACTTAAAGAGAGTAAATTATTTGGTTGTTACACAACACAAAACACAACAACTTGGGGCCACACAGCTAGTAAGTGTCTGAGCCTGGATTTGAACTCAGGTCTTGCTGACTTCAGGTCTAATACCCCATTTACTATATACTACCTCGCTGCCTAATTAGAAATAATTGAGTGATCAAAGGAAAAGTGGTCTGGGAGGTCAGGAAGGGGGAAAATCAACGTGGGCTGGAGTTAGTGGTGAAAGCTTAGGGGGGCAAGTGGGAGGGGGAAGGTTCTTTTGAGTCACATCCTGAAAGACAAGAAGACCTTCCTAAGGTTATTCCAGGTGGTTGGGGTTGGGGGTATATTGAGTATAGAATGAGGAGGGAGGGGCAAAGAAGAGGGTGATGGGATGAACTTGACGTGTTTGGGGACCTGGAAAAGAAGAGGGATTGGCCACATGATGATAATAAGGAATAAAATTGATGACCTGTCCAAGTATTCTATTGGTGTTCACGCACCATCAGGAGAAATGGAAGGCCTCCCAGCACACTGGATGGTCCTTTTATGGATGACTGAAGAGAAGATATGGTTAAGGATTGAGAGACAGAGCTCATGTCTCTTTGCAGCATCAATCAAATTGCTGATTCAGACTTGGCTGGGGCTGAGGGCATATGCTGAGGAATTATAGTAAATAAGCTTGTGTAATGGGACGAGAGAGCTTGGGGGGCCTTGGAAGCTGGGGGGTGGTGGTGAAGGAGAGGAGCAGTCCTAGCTGGCAATGGTTTCAGGCCCTCCTTGGACACTTTCCAGTGGACTCTCGACAAAATCAACTCTGTCGTACCATGTAGTAGTCGTAGAGAAAGCTCAGGGCAGCGACGCTGTCTTCATCCCCATTGACTCTCATCATGGCCTTGGTGGCAGCAGTCAGAGGATTTTCCAGATAGGTTTTCCAGGCCTCATCCTCATTGGTATAGGAGAACTTCTGGAAGTTGACTGTGTCGTTCTTGAGCACCCGGACAGACCTGAAACTGGGAAGGAAACAAGATGGTCACACTTAGTCTACGCTAAAAGCTCGTGCCGATGGATTGCAGGCAACGGAGTACGGGAGCCAGCTCTGACTGGCTGGCAAGAGCTGATTGTTAAATTTTTATCATGAGCATTTACACCTTGGAAATCCGCACATGCTAGAAATCAGGACGTGATTTATTGTTTTGTCGATTTCTTAACTTAAAATGATGGCGAGCATAATGATGCAGATTAAACCTAAAAGTGGGTGAGTTTTTGGAGATCATGTTGTTAATCATTTGCCAACACACTTCCGGGGCTATGGGAGATCATTGGCCCAGTTAGTAAATGCTCTGAGACGCAGCCTGGTATGGGGGTGGGGAGCCCTGGCTCCAACTTCCGTGGCCCGTGTGATCCTGGGCAAATAATCTAATCTCTTGAGCTTTGATTTCCTTATCTACAGATCTAAAAAGGTAGAAACGGAAGATCTTTTTGGGCAGGCACTTTCATTTTTGCCCTTCTTTCCCCATCACTTAGCCCAGGGCCTCGAGTATAGTAGGCACTTAATACATTTTTGTCAAATAATAATAATAACTCACAACTATATACACTAAGCATTTTTTTTACAAATATTTCATTTGATCCTCAAAACAATCCTGTGAGGTAGGCGTTGTTGTTATCCTCATTTTTGAGATGAGGAAATTGTGGCTAACAGAGGGTAAGTGATTTGACCAAGGTCACACAGCTTGTATGTGCCTGAGGCTGGATTTGAACTCAGATCTTTCTGACTCCAGAGCCAGTACTCTATCCACTGAGCCATTCAATTGGAAATGGCAGGGAATGATTGGAATTGGGGAAAAAGAGTAATTTAAACATCCTTTCCCTGACCTCTCAGTCTAGAGAGCATCTGGGTCCCAGCACATTGTGGTCTTAACCACCTGTATATGGCTTCAGGCTGCCTACTAGACTATAAGCTCCACGAGGAAAGAAACCATACCATTCCTCTTTGTATTTTCTCCTGACGGTGACTAGCACATGGTAGATGCTCAACAAATACTTGTGGAACCAACTTTGTTGAGTATATTCAGAGAATTTAGTGTGTTGGATGAAGGCCCTAGGTGTTAACTATTAATACAGAAAAAAATCATCAATTAATTAGTTAATTCATTAATTCACCATTTAATTAATTAATAGGAGAATATAAGCCTAGTTCTACCATCAATTTGCTATGTGTTTTGAGACAAATAATTTCTCCCTTTTGGCTTCAGTTTTCTCATATATAAAAAAGAGGCTTAGGTTAATGATCTCAAAGGGCCATTTAGGTCTAGCATTCGTGATTTAATTCAATTCAACTAGGTTTTGTTAATTACACTTACTATGTGTCAGGCATGAAGCTATACTCATGAAGCTTACCCTTTGGGGTGGAGTGTGTGTGTGCGTGCGCACGTGTGTGTGTGTGTGTGTGTGTGCGCGTGTGAAGGAACAACATATACACAGATAAGTGAATACAAAATAAATATACAAATTTAAGGCAAAGTTGTTAGAGAGTAAGAGGGGATGAAACACTCATAATCAGAGGAACCAGAAAAGGCCCTATGCTGGAGGGTGGCACTTGAACTGACCTTGGATAGCCTTAGTGATTCTAAGAGATAGAGGTGAAAAAGGAGACAATATAAGGGCACAACCTCTGCAAAAACATGGAGGTGGGAAATAGAATGTCATGTAGGAGAAAAAGTAAATAGGTCACTTGGGCTGGAATGTAGAGCATGTAGGGGGAATAAGTTTTGAAAGACAGATTGGAGCTATGTTTCTAGCTTTAGAATTTGTTATTCTAGTGTCCCTCCAGCTCTGACATTCTATGTCTTAATGTGGCTTCCAGTTCTGACATTCTGTGTTCTAAGGTCCTTTCTGCTTCTGACATTCTATATCCTAAGATATCTTCCAATTGCAATGGTTCCATCCCGTGGAAAAGTGGTTGCTTAACACAATGCTGTGAATGGAGTCTCAGACACAGTATTTGCTGATGAGTTTGGGTACAGCTACTGAGATGTCTCCTGGTCAGCTTACCAACAAAGGCAGGCCAATTCTTGGGCTGAATTGGGTTAATATCCAAGAGAGGAGACAACACCTAGGAAGAAGGAGGACATTATGGGAGAACCTGCTCCTCTAAGGGGATTCCGGGAAGGTAATGCCTGCAAGCTTAGCCCTGGGGAATGGGGTGTTTGAAGCTGAGAGGAAACTGTCACCCAGAAAAGAGAAATGACAGAAATGTTCCTGCTATTTGGGTGAGGAGTGAGAAGGGGCGGTGGCACCCCAAGTTTCTGCCGCTGTAAATCAAGGAAGCTTGACAGCAGAAAAGGGCAAAGCTGCTTTCTGCCATTGAAGAACAACACTCAGCAGTGTTCCCTCTTTGGATGGGAGGGATGGAAGAGCAGGCCCTAGGCAGTCACTCTGACAGGGAGGCCCTGTGTGAGAGAGTCAAGGGAAGCTGAAGTCCCAGAATATTCGCATTGGAAGGGGTCTTAGAACATAGAATTTTAAAATTGGGAAGAGCCTTAGAATACAGGATGTCAGGGCTGGAGGGGACCTTAGATCATTAAGTGCCAGAACTAGAAGAGACCTAAGAACCAAGAATTTCACAGCAAAAAGGGACCTCTGGAAGATAACACCCAATCCAACGGTTGCATTTTAGAGATGAGGAAAATGAAACTCAGAGAAGGGAGAATTTGTCACGGTTACAGAACTAGTTGGGGTGGGGCATTCAGGTCTGAAGGAACCAACTGAAAGCTCCAATGACTTTGATGTGACAGAGTACAAGGCACTCTGGGGCTGCAAAGATCCATGAGCCACAACGCCAGCCCCGAAAGAGTTCAGAAACAAAGACCTTTTGGAAAGATATCACTGCCCATGAAAAGTTGTCACATGTGATAAGTTAGCTATCTCATCCTGACAGTAAAGTGTTGGAGGAGAGAGACAGAGACATAGACATAGAGACAGAGAGACAGAGACAGATAGAGATAGAGAGAGATAGAGGGAGAGAAACAGAAAAAAAGAGGAAGGGAGGGAGGGGGATAGGGATAGAGACAGACAAAGGATGAAAGAGTGACAAAGAGAGACAGAGACATGAGTGGGAAGAAAAGAGGGAGGGAAAAGGAGAGAGACACAGAGAGATGGAGAGCCCATATATCATTAGCATGTTCTCAGTGGAGACTGTCAGTGATTTGAGGACATGAAGTTATCATTAGTCCTGCAGGCAATCTTTATGGATTTCATTTCTTTGGCTTGGCAAGGGATGAGTCCCAAGCCAGAAGTTCAACCCGACTGCTGATGGGACTGACTGGAGAATCTAGGGCTGTGCTTGGAGGGAGACCAGAGTGGGGAAGAGTTATAAGATAGTGGCAGGTATGCCATGAAATGGCTGGCTTTTAAAAATATGCACAAAGAATGTTTCTGCCCTTTGTGACCAGAGTACCATGGGAAGCAACCAATTGTCCAGAAGTCTTGACACACTGGGAAAAGCATTAGAATTGGCTTCCAAATCCTTTCCATGTCACTGATTAAGCCATAGAAAGAAACCTTTGACCTCTCTGGACCTCAACTTCTCCCTCCATAAAACCAGGGGGTTGGACTAGAAGATCTCTAAGGTCCTTGACCACTCACATATTTTGTGTTTTAAGGTAGACCTATTATGTTTAATTCAATTCAACATTTATTAAACACAAAACATGTCAGGCACTATGCCATATACTGGAGATACAAAGAGAAGAACAAATAGTCCCTATTCTCACTGAGCTGTTTCTAAGGGCTCTCCTAGCTCTGACCTTATATTCTAAGTCTCTTTCCAGCTCTGACATTTTCTGTTCTCAGGTTTTCTCTATCTGTCCATCCATCCACCATCCATCCATCTATCTATCTGTCTGTCTGTCTATCTATCTATCTATCTATCTATCTATCTATCTATCTATCTATCTATCTATCTATCTATCTATCTCTGTTCAGATTCCTGCTTTAATTGGCTTATTCCTGCATTGAATTAGACTAGCAATTGTTCTATAGCTTACCGTATTGGAGCTGCCTAGGGACAATGAGAAATCAATTGACTTGCCCAGAGTCACAAAGACAGCTTGTATCAGAGATGAGACTCAGGTGTTTCTGACCCAGAGGCTGGCCCTATCCACTACCCCACATTGCCTTTAACCATAACAGTAATCATAATAACAGCTGACCTTTATATAGCATATTCCCAAAGCACATTATCTTCCTTATCTTATTTGGAATGAGACTCACTTTGGTGGGTATATGTGCCAGGTATCATTATTCCCATTTTACAGATGTGTTGAAGGAAACAGAGGCTCAGAGGAGCCCAGAATTACATGGTCAGTAAGTGTCTGAGGCAGAATTGGAAGCAAGATTTTCTTTACAATGTTGTCTTTATTGAATAAATCATTCTCTGGGTTCTGATTGCTTCTCTCTGCATAAGTTAATACAAGTCTTCCAAACCTGGCTCTTCCGAGATCAAAGTCATTTGTTCTCTGCTGAGGTGTACAGGATTTGCAGGCTGTCTGTCAAGGTTGACAAAGTACCCACACCAATTGAATCAGGGCCACCTGGTGCCTCTCCCTTCTTCCTAGCACCCTATTAGGTATGGTCTTCCCCCAATAGAGTGTAAGCTCTTGGAGGGAAAGGGTGTTTTCATTTTTGTCTCCCCGATGTTTCATTTGGTATCTGAATACCAACATAATAATAACAGAATGCGCTCTTAATAAAGACCACCTAGGGAGTTAAGTAAGAGGGGCAGGATATGAACTCAGGTCTTCCCATTTCAAAGCTAATACTTTTTTCACTATAATCGCCTTCATCTCTGGCATAAATCACAAATGAACATTAATGATAGTTCATTATTAATAATCAACATCATTAATAATTAGTAGTAGTAGAAGCAGCTAGGTGATGCAGTGAACAGAGCGCCAGCCCTGGTCAGGAGGATCGGAGTTGAGATTTGGCCTCAGACACTTACTAGCTCTGTGACCCTGTGCAAGTCACTTAACCCTGCTTGTCTCCCTCTCTCCCACCCCAAAATCATCATTAGTAGTAAAAGTACAATGTTTGGGTTTTAAGTTACTTGCTAGCTCAGTGGTGAGCACATTGCTTTGTTTTCTTTATCCTCATCTTGCTGGTGAATCAGCACGTGTCTTTCTACTTTAGAGAGTTGCAAGAAAAGTGCTTCATAAAGTTTAGAATGCTATGGAAATATGAGTAGTTACTATGACCATCTCAACAGACAATGGAGAGGTCCACAAGACCAGCTGCCTTGCCTGGAATAACCTCTCAGAGCCGGCCAGGCCTGCCTAGATCAGGTCAGTCCTTCTGCAGCTAAGTCACTATCAGCCGATCGATTGATCTACAAATGTTTATTAGGTACCTACTACGTGTTAACCACTATCTAAAGCTAGAGTTTATATGCTTTAGGGGTTTGCAAAACACTTAACAAATATTCTCTCATATTATCCTTGCAAAAACCCTGGAAGGTAGGTGCTATTATTAACCCCTTTGTACAAATAAGAAAACTGTGGCAGAAGAAAGTTAAATGACTTGAGTAGGATCAGTGCCTGAGCCTTCCTGACTCCAGGCAGATCATTCTATACACTGTACCACTTCATTACCTATGGGTATGAAGACAAAGAGACAAAAATAAAATGTCCCTTGCCCTCAAGGAGTTTATATTCTCTGAAGGAAACTGATACGAGCATATATTAGTACAAATACAATATGTACGAGATAAATATATTAGTCAGATTTTCCAGTGGCCCCAGTCATAGCTATCTCTTCTTCAATGCGAACAGTTTAAAATAAAGTCTGGCAAATGTCCAATTAACTGTGACAGGTTGGAAAACAATAATTGACAGGCAAGAGTCACGCAGAATAGCCTCCAAGAAGAAGATGTCCTTCCAGTTGTCCTTAATGGTTCTCATGTTTACCAAAGCAGTTTGCTTTCCCAATAATAGTAAGGCTTGTTGGACAGAGCCCTGGATTTGGAGGCAAAGGATCTGGGTGCAAATCCCTCCTCTTAATTTACCTGAGTGACCTTGGTCAAGTCCCTTCACTTCTGCGAGCCTCATTTTTTTCATTTGTAAAATGAAAGGGTTAGAATAGATAATCATTAGGCTTGCTTCCAGCCCTAGGATCCTAGGATCCTTAGCTATGTGATGCTACTGTCTACTGAGGAAAATAACATGCCCCAATTGTCACTTCATCTCTTTGAATCTCATTATCCTCAAATGTCAAATGGAGAGAAAAAACTACCTTGTATTATCCATGTCAGAGTGTTCAGGTGAGGGAATTGCCTTGTAAAATCTTAGAGTGCTGCAGAAATGAGAGTTGCCTATCAGATTAAGGAAGATAAAGGCATAAGCCCTCTTGAGGATTCTCGAGGTCATCTTGGGTTGAGGGGCTACTCACTGCTGATTCATTCCCAAAGGGCTATACAACAGTGCAAAGTCTTTGACCCAGCAATACCACTACTAGGTCTATATCCCAAAGAGATCAAACAAAAAGGGAAAGGACTTAGATGTGCAAAAATATCGATAGCAGCTCTTTTGTGGTGGCGAAGAATTGGAAATCGAGGGGGACGCCCATCATTTGGGGAATGGCTGAACAAGTTGCGGTTTATGGTTGTGATAGAATATTACTGTGCTACAAGAAATGAGGAGCAGGATGGTTTCAGAAAAACCTGGGAAGACTTACATGAACTGATGCAAAGTGAAATGAGCAGAACTGGGAGAACATTGTACACAGTAACAGCAATGCTGTACAATGATCAACTGAATGGCTTAGCTATTCTCAGCAATACAATGATCCAAGACAATTCCAAAGCATTTATGACTAATGCTATATACCTCCAGAGAAAGAACTGATGGAATCTGAATGTAGATTGAAGCATACTTTTTAAACTTTTTAAATTTTTTTCCTGTTTTCTTTTGCAACATGGCTAATGTGGAAATATGTTTTGCATGACTTCACATGTATAATCTATATCAAATTGCTTGCCTTCTCAAGGAGGGAGGGAAGAGAGAGAGAGTTTGGAACTTAAAATTTAAAAAAAAGTAAATGTTAAAATTTGTTTGCATATAATTGAGAAATAAAAGAAAAGAGACTAAAAATAAATAAATCCAAATAGTGTTCAGTCTCACAAGAAAGGCAAAGGGGGCTGCGGCTGGTGTGAACGGACTGGCCCTCCGTCTCTTTGACCGGTGGCATAAGGCTGCCCTCTCATCTGGGAACATATTCTCCCTAAACTTCTGAAACCGGATAATGGACCTGAAGAGGCTGAAGACTGAGTGCAATGAAGTGAATAACACCTGCATTCATTTCCCTTTCCTTGGCTTTCCCCTTTGGGGAGGGGCAACCATTAACTCTCAGGACATTTTTCACTTTCCTCCCCCATGATGGGTGTCTGGCTCTGCTCCCTCCCTCGCCTTCCCCAAACGGCTTAAGCTGTTATTGCAATAACATTCACTTCAAGGGCTGTGGCAGGGGAGGGTGGCTTCTTACAGTCCTGGGGGAAAAACAGCCTGCCTGGGGCTGATGGCACTGAACCAAGAGCCCCTGGCACGATGCCAGTGCTGTCTGGGCCACTGTCATATGGCACATGCAAAGGCTACCCTGCCTCCAGAGCACCACCAGCTGACTCTGAGCTGCCAGATCCTTCTGTCTTCTCCAGTATCCAAGGACTCTCCTCTCTTTACACCACTGGTCTCAATTTCCCCATCTGTAAAATGGAGAGGTTGCACTAGATGGTGCCTTCCAGGTTTAAATCTCGAGGTCCTATGCCTGGGAGTATGGAGACCCGGCTTCCTTTCCAATATCTGACATTAACATGCTGTGGGACCTCAACTGAGTCATGTGACTTCTATGGGCCTGTTTCCTCATCTGCAAAATAAAGATAATGCTATTTCCTTTGCTATTCTCCTCAGGTTGTAAGGGTCAAAAGGTATGAAGGTGACATGGTCTCTAACCATCAAGTATTAATAGCAACATGAGTATTTACTGGTAATTGTTCCCTGCCTGGAACTTGGACTTGTTTGGGAAATGGCTGGAAGAACAGAGAAAGTCCCCCTGTACTCCATAGAAGAATGTCAGAGTAGGAAGAGACTTTAGGACACAGGATGTCAGAGCCAGCAGGGGCCTTAGAACACAGGATGTCAGAGCTGGGAGGGCCCTTAGAACACAAGATGTCAGAGCTGGGAGGGCCCTTAGAACACAGGATGTCAGAGCTGGGAGGGCCCTTAGAAAACAGGATGTCAGAGCTGGCAAGGGCCTTAGAACACAGGATGTCAGAGCTGGCAGGGGCCTTAGAATCCAGAATGTCAGAGCTGGGAGGGGCCTTAGAACACAGAATGTCAGAGCTGGGAGGGCCTTTAGAACACAGAATGTCAGAGCTAGAAGGGCCCTCAGAACACAGGATGTCAGAGCTGGGAGGGCCTTTAGAACACAGCATGTCAGAACTGAGAGGGCCCTTAGAACAGAGAACATCAGAACTCTTAGAACATAGACTATTGGATAGAATCTTAGAACATAGAAGGTTAGGACAGGAAAGGACCTGAGAGATCAAGGCTCACTTAGGGGAAAATAACCCAGCTATATAGGGCTGATGGGCTCTGAGCTATCCGCTCCAGCACAGGGACGGCTCCTCAGGGCTAATGTAGGGGATTCTCTGAAGTCAAGAGCCACAGGTGATGCCGTGTTCACAGCAGGAATAGTCCCAGAACATTCCTTCCTGCAGGCACTTCCTTAGTACCTCCAAAGGACAAGCCCCTGGATGGAACTGGATCAGTAACAGAAGGTATCTTCTCTTGTGGGATTTCTAGTCTAGGGCAAGGGGAGGGAGAGAGTGGGTGGGACCAGTGAGGCCATCACAAGAAGTCAAAACAAGTGCTTTAGGGTTCAACGGAGGGAGAGATCCCATCTAGCATAAGAGGGCTACCTGAAAGAGGCGGCATTCAATTAAAGCTACAAGTCATGGGCATCAGAGAGGCACAAGGTGAGTGTTAAGCAAACTATGACACATGACAGTGATGAATGGTGCCAGGGAAGCAGCTTAAAGAGATAGCATGACTCACAATTCCTGCCCCTCAGCACCAAGGACAGGCCTTTGGCTGAGGAGGTTGCTGGAGAAGGCCTGAAGGATCAATGGCCATCAACTGACTCTGGCTTGTTTCTGAGCAAGGGCAGGTGGAAGAGAGAGAGATAGCTGTCCTCAGATCCCATAAGGACTTTGTGAGAAGATGCTGGCTGTGAAAGAAGCATCAAGGAGGGCACTGAGTATGGACTATGATGCCTTGGGCTGAGAAGCTTTCCAGCAGGACACAGAACCATAGGAGAACTAGAGTTAATAGGGAGATACCCCAGAGGCTGCCTAGTCTAACTCTGCCATTTTATAGAGGAGGAAACTGAGGCCCAGAAAAGTTAGGAGACTTTCCCAAGTCACATAGGCAGTAACAGGGGCAGGATATGAACCTAGAACCCTCATGACTCCAAAGCCAGTGCTTTTCCACCTGCATCCAGAATGTCAAAGCTGGGAAGGACCTTAGAACAGAGAATGTCAGAGCTGAAAGGGTTCTTACAGGAATGGCAAAGCTTGGAGGGCCCTTAGAACACAGAATATTAGAGATGGGAGGGAGCTTAGAACACAGAATGTCAGAGCTGGGAGGGCCCTTAGAACACAGAAGGTCAGAGCTGGGAAGGACTGAGGACAAAAGATGTAACAGATGGGAGGACCCTTAGGACAGCAGAGGTCAGAGCAGGGAGGGGCCTCTGAAAAGGGCGGGTTAGACCATAGGATGGTTGAACTGGAGGGGGACTTGGACATCACCTAGTTTGAACTTCTCGCTTATGGAGGGCCCAGAGAGGAGCCACTTGCCCAATGTCACTGATGTCACACTGAAGGAAGTTGGGGATCCCTGTTATGGAGAGTGTTTGAGTGACAATGGAGGGATTCACAAAAAGAATGGCAGGGGGACCCTATGTTTGAGGAGGGGAAGGAAACCTCTGTGGCTGTGTTTATGGGAAACGGACTCTAACGTTGCTTCTTCTGGAGGGACCCAGGCTTCTTTCTTTGGCTTCAGACAGTTAAAGACTTGCGCTTCAATTCTGGCCCTGCTGCTAACTCTTGAGCTTACCTCCGCCTAATCTTTATCCTTCTCTAGGCCTCACTTTTCTCATCTGTGAAATGAGCAGGTCGATCTAAAGTATTTACTACTTTCAAAGGATCATAGATTTAGAGCTGAGAGGGACCTTAGGGACCATTGAGAACAACTCCTTCATTTTAAAGATGAGGAGACTGAGGCAGCGAGGTCATTCAGTAGACAGAGCGTTGGACTTGGAGCTAGAAAGACACAAATGCAAATCCTGCCTCAGACACTGGCTCTGTGACCCTGGGCAAGTCACTTAACTTTTATCTGCTTCTGTTTTCTTATATGTAAAATGGGAATGATAGAGGATCAGAGGATTGTTGTGAGTATTTAATAAGACAATGTATGTGAAGCACTTCATCAGCTTTAAAGTGTCGCATAAATGCGAGCTTTTATTATAAAGTGGGGGCGGCTAGGTTATGTTACATAGAGCACTGGGCCTGGGGTCAGGAAGACTCGTCTTCATGAGTTCAAATCTGGCTTCAGACCCTTAAATGTGACCCTGGGCAAGTCACTTAATCCTGTTTGCCTCAGTTTCCTCATCTGTAAAATGAACTGCAGAAGGAAATAGCAAAGCCCGAATGGGGTTACATAGAATTGGACATGACTGAAAAATGACTGTAAGTAAGTATGTAAGATGGGAATTCAGGTCTTTCGACATTTCTGACTCAGGTCCAATATTTTAACCTCTGCATCATGTTGACCTTTTTTTGTTTCTCAAAGGCTTTGATATTCTGAATTCTAAGGTCCCTTCCAGCTATAACGTGCCATGGTCTGAGGTTCCTTCCAGTTCTGACATTCTAGGTACTAAAGTCCCCCACAGGTTGAACATTCCCATATCTCAGCCCATCCCTCTCACTTCTGACATTCTATGTTGTAAAGGCCCTTCACAGTTTGGACATTCCCTGTTCTGAAGCCCCCTGCAGGGCAGATCCAAATACTTTAACACAGATGTACCTGGGCGGTGGTGTCATTAAAAGACTCCCCCCACCATACTGCTGTGCTTCTGTTCTCCTTGCGTCTCTGCCACGCATGCCCCTGACCAAAGGCCTTGGATCCGCAGAGCATCACATCCATGGCAGAATAAGGGCACTGTCTCCCATTTCCAGAAGGTCAAGAAACAAAAGCCAAGACCAAGGCCCACGCAGTGGGTCTAGGGCTCCCTTGTGGGAAGCACTTTTAGAATAATCAGTTTCTGTCCTTGTCTGTACACCAGGCCCTGGCTCCACCTCACCTTCTCTCATGGAAAGGACTTCATGGGGCTGTGCTCCTGGTGAGTGTTGACACACTGATCCACCCATCAATTTGCTTGCCAAGCCCTAACTCGGAGATATCCAGCCCTCATCAGAGGTGATCAATCAAGCTCCCTAATTACCCACACAGAGGCCCTGCCAAAAACTGCACATGGTGGAAAAAATTCCCCAACCTTCTCCCTTCCCACCAGCTAGCCTTTGTTTATGAGAGGGGTGTCTGCCCTGGGCTGTGTGGGCCTGCTGGATGCCCATCTGGACTTCTGGAGGCGGACTTGACCAAATACAAAGCTGATTTCATCCTATGGTCACATTTGGGGGACTCGATGACTTAACATGGAGTGGGCCAATGCCTTTGGGCTACGGACCCCTCTACCTGAGCCTTGTTTTACTTCTAACCTATGAAAGGCAAATATCCTCCCCACCATCAACCTTGGCTAAGGGGCTTTGAGATCCACAAAGACAGATAATCTGTGCCTAAGTCACCAGTGGAGACTATCATTTTCTAGCTCCTCACTTCTAGCTACCTGGTTTCCATTTTCTAATTAAACAGATGATTTATTTTCTATTTATTGGAAAAAAATCCCCTACTTATCTGATCTTGTCTTCATGCCTTCTTTCTTTCATATCACATTCTCCTTCTTTTGCTCTCTCGTCCTTCCCTTTCTCTTCCCCCTTTCTTTCATTGACCAACATTTTTCTGTGACTGAAGACCAAGATCCATCTCCCACCCCTTACAGAAGCCAGGTACGACATAGCTAGAAGTCACTATAAGACTATCAGTCAGGCAGTACTAAAGCTTCATATGTGGGCTCTTAGGATCATAGGCTTAGAGTTGGAAGGGCTCGGCCACCCTGTCCAGCTCTCATAGATGAGAAAACTGAGGTCTGGAAAGATTGAATTCAATTCAATAAACTTTTATAAAGAGCCTACTATGTGCCAGGCACTGTACTAAGTAACTTGCTCCAGGTCACACAGCTAGAAATCTTCCTTCAAGGATCTTAAAGGTATTTCACGGATATTATTTCCTTTGTTTTCAGTAAAAGGGGTGATGGATGGGTTTGGATAGAACATTTATTATCCCTGTTTTACAGATGGGGAAACTGAGGCCAAAAGAAGCTATTCCATAGCAAGTCGATGGTGGACCTTGGGCCATAACTCAACTTTCTTAACTCCCAATTTAATATTTACTTTATTAGACAAAGGAACCGGATGAATAGAAGCCTCCTTGTAGTCTAACCAACAGGTACTTTCCCACTTCTTCCTCATAGAATCACAAAATGTATAATGTCAGAACTGGAGGAGACCATAGAGCATGGAAGGTTAGAACCTAGACTGCTGCAGCTGAAAGGGTTCCTGGAACCCAGAATGTCAGAGCTTGGAGGAACCTTAGAACCCAGGATGTTAGAGCTGGGAGGGGCCTTAGAACAGAGAATTCAGAGCTGGGAGGGCCCTTAGGACACAGAATGTCAGAGTTGGGAGGAACCTTAGGACACAGAGTATCCCAGATGGACTTTAGAACATAGAATATTAAATCTGGGAGGGGTCTTAGAACGGAGAATATTGACCTTCGTTAGCTATCAAAGCTAATATTGACTATCAAAGTGCCCTTAGAACATAGACTGGCAGAGATAGAAAGGACCCGGGAATAAACAATGCTAGGTTCTTGTCCACACACTCTACACGTCATTGCCCCAAATGACTGCCTTTCCATAGATTCTCTTCCTTCCTCCCTCCACCCTGTCTAGAATGAACCCCCTCAGCTCAACCACAGAAAGCTTAGCCTGTTCCCCTAAGTTATGAGCGCCCTCCCCAGTAGCAATCACTTCCTATAGATTGGGCATTTAATTTCCTAGGTTAGTGATATTTCCCTGCAAACGAATAAGAGCTTCCTGAAGGCAGGGTCTGTGTGCCCAGCGCCCTGCTCAGTGCAGGTGGAATCTTCAAATTGGAAGGCTCCGAGGGAACATTTAGTCCTGCCTCCTCCCTTCGCACTAGGCCAGAGGTGGAGAAAGCCGAGCTGAGAAGTGGGCTCCGGCTGCTTCCCTCACAGCTGGGCTGCTCTCTCCTGCTGGGGCTGCTGCTGGTGGTGACTCAGTGGGACACAAATGGTGAAAAGGAGAGACCAGCTGGCTGGGGCAGGGAGCACAACACCTTCTGGAGGCAGGCGGGCGGGCAGGCGGGAGGGCTGGCTCATAAAACCTGCCTGTGGTTAGGAGGCCGATTCCGGCTAGAAAGCTTGCCAGTAGCTCGGGCTGCTGGGATGGCCATGCTGTTAGTCTATTCGGTGCGCTTTACAGCCATCGCTTAATGATGGCTTTTAACTTTTCATTCACCAGGAGTGTAACTCAACTTTTAATAAGACACCTTGTGTATGACAAAAATGTGCTCCTGGCAATCATGGTTTCGACCACAAAACCACAGCGGGGAGGAGCTCCTGGTTAACTCTTTCAAGGCTTTGGAGCAGTTAGAGCAGGTAGCCTCTGTCAGGCCGGCCTCAGTGGGCCCATGTTGGATACTAGCCTGTGTTTCCCTAGGTCCAGTGAAAAGGACAAGTAGGGTCTTGGGTTCAAATCTCAGCTTTGATATTGACAAAACTGTCGGCCTCAGTTTTCTCATCTTTAAAATGGGAATAAGAACACCATCACTTGCCTCCCAGGGTGGTTGTGGGGGAAAGTACTTTGTTAACCTTAAAGAGAGATGCTGAGAGGAGCTGTAACTGCTCTTATTCACTTCTTCAGCACTTCTATCCCTACCCTGTTCTAGTTGGATGACCCTCCCAGGTTCTACCCAGCAATAGGACAGGGAGAAGATTCCAGATGGCAAGCAGGGTATGCTATGAAACTCCAGGTGCCCCCCTCCCCTGCATCTTCTCTCTCAAGTTATCTACCCTTTATGTTGTGTACATCTTATATGTACACAATTGTTTCCCCAGCTAGAATGTGAGCTTCTTCTGGGCAGGGATGGGTTTTTTTGTCTTCTTTATATCTCTAGCACTTAGCACAGTGCCTGGCACATAGTAGGTGCCTAATAATTTCTTGTGGACTGACTCTGGTTAGAAGCTATGGGTCTGAATTGGGCTTCACTTTCTTTATCTGAAAAAATGTAAAGGTTGGATTAGGTGACTTCTATGGTCCCTTCTAGCTGCAAATCTATGATCCCTGGGAGTGGGGAGGAATAGGTTGATCTGTTTAAAACAAGGGGCTAGGGATGGCTTTCTGAGTACAGGAGGGCATATGGGACCAGCCACTGAAGTTAGCCACTCACCCCTCTTTGGCAGGCCCCTCTCATTCAAAGCCCAGCCAGGTGAGCTCCAAACCCAGATACAGAGACTCAGTGACCGCAAGAGGGATCACGGCCTGGGCTCAGGAAGATCTGACCCTCAGGAAACAGACAAGCTGTCTGTTTCCCCAACCCGAGGAGCTCATTAGGCAACCTGTTTGCTCTGGGTTCCCGATTTCCAGTTCCGGTGAAGAATGCCAGATTCCCCCAAGGTCCTCTGCTGCCTAGAGGTACCAGAGGGCAGCAAAGGGCTGAGTGGAGAAGGGACTGGCTAAAATAAGAAGGGGGTGGATTTCATTTGGGTGACACAGCCCCGTGTTGGGACCAGACCACATGAAAGCGGGCTGGGCCTGCCACCCTGTGGGCTGAGTTGTGTTAGCTTCTGATGCAACTAACAAGCCGCCATGTTTCTTAAGACCCAAAAGCATTACATAAAACGTTAAAAGAGCCAAGCCTACAAAATCGCTGTGTAACCCTAGGCAAGTTGCCTCCCTTTTCTGGGCCTCCATTCTTCTATCTTAGAACTGAAAAGTTTGGATGGGATAATTGCTAAGGTACCTTACAGTTGCCTCTCTCTGTCTTAACCCTTCCTATTCTGTGACTTTTTCTAACATTCTAAGCCCCCTTCAGTTCATTCTACATTCCTTCAACCATCCACCCATTTATTCAGCCACAAACATTTACTGGAATTGTGTTTACTACATGCAAAGCATAGAGCTATACAGAGGATGGAATATTTTAAGGTACCTTTCCTCCCCAACATTCTAAGCTCTAAGTCTCCTTATAGCCCTAATGTTCTCTGTTCCAACATTCTTTGTTCTAAGGTCTCCCTTTCAGTTCTAACATTCTCTCTTCTACGGTCCCTCAATTTCTGACATCCTGTGTTCTAAGGGTCCTCCCAGCTCAGACATTCTGTGTTCTAAGGGTCCTCACAGCTCTAACATTCTGGGTTTTGAAGACCCTACTGGTTCTGACATTGTGTGTTCTAAATTCCAGCTCTGATCTTCTCTGTCTTAGGGTCCCTTCCAGTTTTAACATCCTAAATACCAATGCATTTGGTTCCTTCCTGGGAGCCAAACACTCCTATCGCCGCATTCCTTGGCAATGCTTTGAGAAGACAACTGCCCTGCAGGTCTGCTGCAGCTCTGGAAGTTGCAACAAACTGTCAGTGAAACTGTGAATCGGAGCTGTGCTGGGTTCCCATCCTCCTTATCTGCTCAGCCTACTCAGCCTCGGGGGCCTGAGCTCAGGCTACCTATTGTGAGCTGAAATTGTGGTCTCTGAAGGTTACCTACAATTACCCATCTCCTTCCTCCCTGAATCAGAACCCCACCCCTCCAATGAAGTTGCGGCTCTGCCCCTGCGCCTACCTCTCCCTCCCCTTCATGTACTGAAACCGTCCTCGTGAGACCCTCAGCCAAAAATCCTAAAGCTTAGTCACTGAAGGGCGGGAGGGAAGGAGAGAGAGAGAGAGAGAGAGAGAGAGAGAGAGAGAGAGAGAGAGAGAGAGAGAGAGAGAGAGAGAGAGTTTCAAATGGAAGCAGCTTGGCAGTTTGGCAAGGACAGGTACAGGGCTAGGGAGGGAATTGTAAATGGAATCTTCCTTCAGATCTAGACTGAGTCTGTGGCTTCAGTGGGCTGGGATCGGGAGGCAGCTCCAAGCACCAACCACCAAGCTCAGTGGGAAAAATTGGACTGTTTCGGAAGCCCTGGCTCGCTACTTATCTTACAGAGAAGTCGGCTAGTGGATAGCGTTGGGGATTTGGAAGAAGTCAGTTTCCTCTTTGACTGAAGTTTTAAACTTGGAGTATGGAGACTCAAGCTTCAAGAGGCAGCAAAGCGTACTAGCTGTGTGACCTAGCCAAATCATTTCCTCTTTGAGCCTGACTCCTCATCTGGAAAATGGGCGTAATCATCTTTCCCGGGGTTGTTCCGAAGGAAATGCTCGGTGAACTTTAAAGCCCTAGAGAAATGTCTTGCTTTTCTTTCTAATTGGGAGATGACTCCATGGAGTCTGTGCCTCTTAAGAAGATGGATGCCAAAGCACAAATAGAATGATGGGAGCCTGCCTACATTATGAGGGCAAAATTGGACCAGAATGAGAAACGGTGGAACCCTGCCTGGCCCCAGCACTAATTCTTCAGGGTTTTAAACAGTCTCAAAAAAGAAAAAAAAAAGACTTTCGCAAACCTTGCCTTTGACCACCCGTTCTTCAAGAACTTGGCTGGTGTGAAGGGACCTCTTTCCATTTTAAAGGTCTGAGGTTTCTAGGTAGGGTGGGAGGGCATCGCAATCTTTGCCTCTCGGCTTCCTTGACATGAAGCTTAACTGCAGTGGAGAGGCGGAGACAAGGAGGAAGAGGGGAGCAAGAAGGGAGTATAGTAATCCTAATCTTTCAGCATCCCATCCAGGACTTCTGTTAAAGTTTGAATTAGTGGAAGGGCAACTATAACCAGTAATCATATCACATCACATCACATCATATCATGTCATATCATATCATATCATATCATATTACATCATATCATATCATATCATAAGCAAAAGGGACCTTAGAACACAGAACTTCAAACCTGGAGTGTTTTTTATGACCGGATATCAGAGCTCGAAAGGACCTTAGAACACAATATATTTGCACGTAAAATCCAGAATTTTAGAACCTATAATATTAGAGGTGGAAGGGACCTTAGACTATGGAATGTTAGAATCTAGGATGCTAGCACCAGAGCGGACCTTGAGGTCCTCTAGATTCGTGCCCTCCTACCCCCGGCAAATTTTCCAGAGAGGACATCAGGAGATGTGGTTGTGGAGTACAACACGTTTACAAGAAAGAATCTACAGCTTTCAAATAGGTAGAGCCTGTGAACAACTTTCTACCCCAGGAGTTCAAGAAACGCCCTCGATAATTCAGTTGGTTTCTGGTACCTAGTGATCACTTAAAGAAAGCTCAAAAAAAGCCCGAAGCATTTGGTTTGCTGGTTAAAGAAGACCCTCTCACGCTAGAAAATGAGCAAGGGGAGGGGTGTGTGTATGTGTAGAAATCTCCTGGCCCCGCGAGGCCTCTCCCAGGGTGCCAACGTCTTCTGGTAAGAATCTTCCCATCGAGTTTCAGTCTTGGACTCCCCTGCCCAGGCTCGAAACTGCTCCAGGGGAAAAAAATCTCTTTTTCCCAGGGAAACAGCCTGTACTCTTGCCCCAGGGGGGGGGCCTGTCCTGACACGCATAGAGACAGAGAGAGTCTTTGCCCATTCATTTACCCTTACAAATTACTCTATGGTTCCAACCCACACCGCCCAGGAAACTCTCTCTGCCCGCCGTAAATGCAGAGCAGAGCCGCGCTCGGGCTCCGGCTCAGATTGGGTGACCCGAAGACAGACAACTGCAGCTTTGTACTCACTCTACTTCATTCGACATGGTCTCCCAGGTTTCCAAATCTTCAAACACCTTCCCCAATCTGGCGGATGGGACCAACTGCTCTCTTCTAAATCCTGCCCAATACAGACATGGCCCGTGGAGTGAATGTTTGATTTATGGTCGGGTTGCTGTGTAGGTATTTTGCTGACAGGTTGGCTCCCCGAAGGGCGGCTCCTGATTGGCTGAGGAGACAGGTGCCCAAGAAGGCAGGTACACCTCAACAGGTGCAACTGTTAACCCTCTCTACACCACAGCATGGCCCAGCTAGGTCACTTTTCTGCCTGGGTGGAGCCGTAGCCAATTCCTTTCTCGGTAAGGGGGCGGGGGTGGAGAAGAGGGAGGGAGAGAGAGAGAGAGGGAAGGAAAAAAATATCATGCTGGAAAGCAACAAAACTGAGAGAGGAAAAATACAGGGACGAACAGCGAACTTGTCTAAAGGATGTGGTTAAAAGTGTCTGGCTAAGACTTGGCAGCTAAGGTTATCTTGCCCACCTCCCTCCAGATATCCGAAAGTCAGGAGCCTGGCTTTGGTTATCAGTGTGTGCTTGTACGCGGCTGCCTCCCCAACTCACTGTATCCCCAAACTTCCATCACGTTTTACACAAAGGAAACTAACTTCATTGGTGAACTTGCGGAAGTCATTCCTTCTCTGGTGCTCCTCTTTCTCCGGTGCAAAAGTCAGGCGATGAGCCAGGTGGTCTTAAAGGTTCCTTCCAGCTCAAAATTCACAACCATACAATTCTCTGTTCTAAGATCCTATAATAGAAAGTGTGCTGGACTTGAGTTCAAATTATGTCTTTTACACTTATTATTTATGTGACTATGAGCAACTTGTTAACGTCTCTGAGTCTGTTTCTTCGTCTATAAAGTGGGGATAATAATACCTGTAGTTCCTATCTTAGAGGGTTATTGTAAGGATGCCATGAGATAATTTATTTAAATTGCTGCCTGAGCCTTAAAGTGGCGTATGCATACGAGTCAGTGAGAATGATGTTCTAGCATCCCATGTTCCAAAGTACTGTCCACTTTTATTTTCTAGATTCTAGCTCTGAAGCTCCCAGTTCCAAAATGCTATGATTCTATAAGTCTATGAAATCTATGCCACAGATATATGCTTCCCCTCTCTCTTTCTCTCTCTCCCTCCCCTCCCTTCTCTCTTTTTTTTGTTTCTTACTTTTTCTTTCTCCCTCTTTCTCCCTCTCCTCTGTCTCTTTCTTTCCTTCTCTCTGTCTCTCTTTCTGTCTGTTCCTCTTTGTCTCTCTCTGACACTCTCTCCGTCCCTTACTTTTATCTTTCTCTATCTCTGTCTTTCTATTTGCCTCTGTCTCTCATTTTCTTTCTTTCTCTCCCCCCTTCCCTTTCCCTCTCCCCCTCTATTTCTTTCTCCCCTTTCTCCCTCCCTCTCCTCTTCTCTCTATTCACCTCTCTTCATTAACCTCCTCCCCGTCTCTGTCTCTCTTTGTGTCTGTGTCTGTCTGTCTGTGTCCCCCCCCCCATTTTTAACTTTGCCCTGCCTTCCTGAAAGCCACCCTGAAAACCTTGCCTTCCCCTACTCCCTCTTTTCATAGCAGAAGGTGAGGCTTCATCAGACTTTGCCATTATTTAGTTTGGGGGCTCAAGTTGTGTCCCTAGAAAGTGGAGGTGGGCCCTTTCCGTGACTGTTCTCATTAAGGACAGTGTGTGAGGGGGTTCCTCAGGTAGAGCCCCATTCCACCTGACCCCAGCCAAGAAGGGAACATGGTTTCTTCTTGTAGTACTTTTAGCAGAGCAGAGTGGGATAGAAAGGGAACAGCTTTTCTCCCAGCAGCCTTCCAGTCAGCTGTGCGGGTGGCAACTTGCAGGTGCCGGCTGTCAATCAAAAAAGAAATCTCTATCGATGTTCCCCAAAGCACAAAAACCTCTCTGCACCTCCCATTGCTCATTTCCATGGTGGAGTTTCTATCACATGTGTTGCAATGAACAGGTGAAGGGCCAGAGAGGTGACTCACATTGGCTGGGCTTGGGAGGTGGATGTGATTCCTCATGGCAAGTCTGTGCTCGTCAAACAGTTTTTTTAATGGTTCTTCTCCCTCTATCTCTGGGTCCTTCACTCTTTCATCTCTACAGGGCATCTACAGACATCAGCAGGGACTCTGAATGAAGGACTGTTAGTATCGCCTATCCTAACCCTTCACTCCCAGTCCCCCCCCCCCACCCATGACCCAGGTACATTGTAAAGTCTTTTCTGTCTCTCACATCCTGTTCTTTAATCTAAGGCCCTTCCAGTCTCTGACATTATTCTTATGCATCAGATCAGGAGGCTAGAGCTCTTTTTGGGCAGGGACAGTGCCTGGTACATAGTAGGCACTTGGTAAATGCCTACTGGCTGACTGACTAGAGTTGGAGGGGAAGTGGGAGGCCATCTAGTCCAGCCCCCTCACTTTACAGGAGAGGAAACTGAGGCCCAGTTAGATAAAGGGACTTTGCACAGAGAATAAAGAAGAGAGGTAGGATCTGAACCCAGAGTGCCTGACTCCAGACCCAGCAGTCTTTCATCTTTACTGTGCTGACTTGCAGCTCTGGACATTCTATGTTCTAAAGTACCTCCCCAGCTCTGATATTTTATATTCTAAGGCCTCAATCAGCTTTGAACTTCCATGTTCTAAGGCCCCTCTCAGGTCTGACATTCTGTGTTCTAAGGCCCCTCCTAGCTCTGACATCTTATGTTCTAAGGCCTCTCCCAGCTGACATCCTGGGTTCTAAGTCCCTTCCAGGCACTCATGGCAGGTCCTGCCAAGCTAGAAAGACTCTTGAATATGGGCTCTGTGACCAAGCCCAGGTTTGCCAGCTGATGCCTGGCCTAGCTCATCTGGCCTCATACGACCATGCTGGCCACAATGTGTTAACATTTTAGGCCATAGTAATTCTCAAAGACTATGTATTTACTAAGTCATAGTGAGGTCAAGATTGACGAAATCAGATAATAGTGATCGAGACATCTGGTATCTAATGCCTAATGATTAGCAATACACACACACACACACACACACACACACACACACACACACACACATACACACACACACACACCTGATCTTCTTTACTTCCACACAAACCCTACCAGGCAGCTGCTTCAAGCATTATTATACCATGTTATTCCAATATATACTTATACTATGTATTAGAGTGTAAGCTCCTTGAGAGCATGTTTTGCCTCTTTTTCTATCCTCAGCTTTTAGCATACTACCTGGCATGTAGTAGGCGCTTAATAAATGTTTATTGACTGATTTTACAATGTAGGCTCAGAGAGATCATTGACTTGCCCAAAGTCATCAAAGCTAACGATTGTCAGAACTGGGATTTAAATCCAGGTTTTCTGAAAGCCAGCCCTCCAGTGTTCTTTGACAAGCATTGTGCTGCTTCAGGTATTCTATTCTGAATGAAACTTTTATTAATTTAAATATTATCAGTCAATGAAATAATTATACTCATCACCTTTTACTAATTAATAATTATCTATTAATGTTTTCAGAGTTTATAGTTAACTCCATAATTAATTAATATAACTCATTCATGTAATGCCAATGGTTACAAAGAATTTTATGTACATCATTTCATTCAGTCTTAAGAACCACTATCTATGTACTAGTAGCAGCACAACTATTACTCCCATTTCTCAGGAGAGAAAACTGAGGCCAAGTTCAGTCAGAAAGTAGGTTACTTTTCATTTATTAAGCACCTACTATGTGCTAGCTACTTTGTCAAGTGCTGGGGATACAAAAAAAGGAACAAAACAGTTCCTGCCCTTGAGGAGCTCACATTCTAATAGGGGAGACACGTAAAAAAAATGAACATATAGAGTAAGTAGAACGTGAGCTTTGAGGGGAAGGCTGGAGCAGTACCGAACAATGGGAAAGGGCCTCTGAAGAAGGTAGGGTTTGAGCTGATTCCTTGAGGAAGGCCAGGGATTCTCAGAGAAAAGAGCATGGAAAGAGAATTTGAGGCGTGGGGTCACCCAGTGCAAAGATACCCTATTCTGCTATTCCAAATTCTAATGCCCTAAGGGCTGTCCCAGCTCTGACCTTCCATGTTCTAAGTGCCCTCCCAGCTCTGACCTTCTGTGTTCTAAAGTGTCTCCTAGCTCCAGGGTTTCAGATGGTAGTTGATCACAAGGCATGTTATTAGACATCCTGAATTAGGAAATTCTTCCTCACACTGACAGGAAAACTGTTTCCTTAAAGCTTCCCCTTTTGCTTCTAGTTCTCCTATGTATGACCAAACTGACCTAGACTAAACCCTCTACACCCATGTGACAGCACTTTACATGCTTCCCAGCAGTGACAGGTCCCCTTTGCCCTCAGCCCTCTCTTCCCCAGGTTGCACATCCCCAGCACCTGACAAATACAGGGAGCTCCAAAGACGTTCCATGATGTCAGTATCTTACCTGCCTCATCCTGCCCTTTGAGTCAGGAGGACCTGAGCTCAAACCCCATTTCCGATCCTTGCTAGCCAGAATCTTAGAATGTCAGGCCAAACAGTTTTGAGTCTTAGCTTCCTCTTTTGTGAAACAAGGAGAATCCTCCCTGCCTTCCTTAGCACTCTGGGCTGCTGTGAGGGGAGCGCTTGGCAGAGCACAAGAAATCCAAATCATTAGACTGAATGACATGAATGACAAAGGGAGATGATCCTGGGTTCCAGGACTTCTTCAGTATACGAGTGGATGTCTAAGTGTGAGTGTGTGTGTGTGTGTGTGTGTGTGTGTGTGAGAGAGAGAGAGAGAGAGAGAGAGAGAGAGAGAGAGAGAGAGAGAGAGAGATGGACAGAGATAGACACGAGAGGAAGGAGACAGAGACAGAGAAAGATGGAGGAGATAAAGAGAGGCAAGGAGAAGGGAAAAGAGAGAAGGAAGAAGAGAAAGAGCTAGAAAGACAGAGGGAGGAGAGAAGGAGGGAGAGAGGAAAGACAAAGAAAGAGAGAAAAATGGGGGAAGGATGGAGGAAGAGAGAGAGAGAGATTTCACAGGACTGCCTTGAAGATGTGACAAATCAGGGAGAAAGTTCTGAAAGGGTCAGTCAGTCATTCAGCAAACATTCATCCTTGGGGCACAGAGGGTGGAGGAGAGGAGGTGGGGTGTAGAGTCGGGGGTGGATCCAGTAGTTTTCCTCTATTTTCTGTTTTGCTTGAGCTCAGGTAAGTCAATTCATCCTTCTGGACCTGTTTCCTTATCTGTAAAACGACGATGTCTAAAGCCCTTCCAGCTCTGAATCTGTGACGTTTGGATGATCCTGTGACCTGACATCCTTCTGTTTCTTACACTGATATATTCCTATGCCTCATTTATTTTGTTTTTAAAAAATTTTATTTTATTTTGAACTTAAGAAATAAAACAAACATTTTCATAACAGTAGAATAGAAAAAAAGATGATTGCACATGAAACTACTAATCTATTATGTACAACTTGCTATTCCTTTTAAATATATAATGAAGGTATAATATATCTAGCTCTCTGTCTCTGTTTCTCTCTGTCTCTCCGTGTCTCTGTGTCTCTCTGTGTGTGTCTCTCTTCTCTCTCTGTCTCTGTCTCTCTGTCTCTGTCTCTCTGTCTCTCTCTGTCTCTGTCTCTCCTCTCTCTCTCTCTCTCTCTCTCTCTCTCTCTCTCTCTCTCTCTCTCTCTCCCCTAAAGGCCACCGCTCCCAGGAAACCTTCCTTGATTCCCCTAACTCCTGGGCCATACTGTCTTGTCTGTAGAGAATAGGGACTGCACTTTAGAGGAAACTCCTGGGTAAGGAAACTTCCCCATCTATGTAGGTCTCAGCATCTCTTCTGCAGCCGATCACTTTAGAGAGCTTGGTTGATTGTGTTGCATTTCTCTATTAGATAGTAAACTCCACGAGGGCAAGTAAATGGTGTTACCTAAATTTTGTAGCTCCACAGGTCCTGAGCACAGGGTTCTGTGCAGAATAGGAAATTGAGAAATATTTGTTAAACAGTACTTTTTTTCATTTAGGCTTGGCAACTAGGTGACAGAGGATAGAATGTTGGAGTCTTGGGAGTGTTGGGAGTTTTGAAGACCTGAGTTCAAATCTAGTCTCAGACCCTTATTAGCTGTGTGACTCTGGACAAACCCCTTCACCTTTGCCTGCCTCCATTTCCTTTTTTTTTTCCACAGCGGGGAAGGCAGGGCAATTGGGGTCAAGTGACTTGCCCAAGGTCATACAGCTAGGAAGTGTGTCAAGTGTCTGAGGCCGAATTTGGACTCAGGTCTTCCTGACTCCAGGGCCAGTGCTCTACTCACTGTGCCCCCTAGCACAGTGGGGGGGGGGGGCAGGGGAGGCAGAGAAAGATGGAGGAGATAAAGAGAGGCAAGGAGAAGGGAAAAGAGAGAAGGAAGAAGAGAAAGAGCTAGAAAGACAGAGGGAGGAGAGAAGGAGAGAGAGAGGAAAGACAAAGAAAGAGGGAGAGAGAAGTGGGGGAAGGATGGAGGAAGAGAGAGAGAGATAGATCTCATAGGACTGCCTTGAAGATGTGGCAAATCAGGGAGAAAGTTCTACTCTCCTCCTCCATTTTCTTAACCGTAAAATTAGGAAAGCAATTGCAGCCCCTCCCAGGGTTGTTGTGAGAATCAAATGAGATAATTTTTTTTAAAAAAGCTTTGCAAAACTTAGCTGGGCAGCGTAGCAACTCAGTGGGTAGAGTCTGGAGTCAAGAGGACCTGAGTTCAAATGTGGACTCAGCCACTTACTAGCTGTGTGACCCCGGACAAGTCACACAACCCCATTTGCCTCAGTTTTCTCATCTGTAAAATGAGCTGGAGGAGGAAATGACAAACCACTCCAGTATCACTGCCAAGAAAACCCCAAATGGGGTCAGGGAGAGTCAACAGGACTAAAACAACTCAATAACAACAACCTGGGCTAAATAAATGCTAGTGATTATCGTGCTTGTTGTTATTTAGAATTTCATCTCAGTTGGGGAGCAGGCATCTTTGAATAATCCCTGTCCTGCAGGTTCATTCATTTAACAGGTCATTTAACATTCAGTGTCTACAATGTGTCAGGCACTGTCTTGGGCATGAAGGAATTGTTACTAGGGTCTTTCATCAAATTAGGATCATTGGATTTGAAATTAGAAGGGTGCTAAGAACACAGAACATCAGAGCTGACAAGGGGTGGCGGGAGGGTTTAGAACACACAGTGTCAGAGCTGGGAGGGCCCTTAGAACACAGGGTATTGGAGCTAAGAGGGGCCTTAGAACACAGGATGTCAGAGCTGGGAGGGCCCTTAGAACACAGAGCATCAGAGCTAAGAGGGGCCTTAGAACACAGGATGTCAGAGTTGGGAGGGCCTTCAGAACACAGAGTATCAGAGTTGGGAGGGCCCTGAGAGCACAGAATATCAGGGATGAGAGGGAAGTAAGATTGAAGAAAGTCAGAGCTGGTAAGGATCTTAGAATAGAGAATGCTAGAACTGGGAGAGATCTTAGAACAAAGAATGCCAGAGCCAGTATGGACCTTATCAATTATCTAAATGAGGAAACTGAGGCCCAGAGAAGGGATAGGACATGCCCAACCTCACACAATCTAAGATAGTAGGTCCATAAGTGGAAGGATACTGGGAGGTCATCTTTTCCAATCTGCCCATTTTACAGAAGACAGAACTTGGCCCCGGGGATGTCTTTCCTGTTAAGTCATTTAAGACTTTCCCAAAGTCATACAAGTAGGGACAGAGGCTGAATTTGAATCAGATCCTCAGACTCCAGAGCTCATGCACTTTGCTGTATCATGGTGACAGAGACTGATCCAAAGGTGGGTCCCCGATTCAAGCTCTTGGGCACTGAGCCTGAAATCCCCAATTCAAATGCAAAGGGAAAGGATCTCTGAGTTTTGGGGGTGGGGGAAGGAGGAACAAGACCCATTCCCAGGCCCCCCAGAAGCACATAGACACACACACACACACACACACACACACACACACACACACTCACTCACTCACTCCCTCCCTCTCCAAGCATCTGGAATCATCCTGTGGGTCATGTCCAGGAACTCATTCTGCAGAAAGAAGCTTCTGTCTGTGTCCCACCAGAAGGAACCAGCATCACCTTGCTCCAAGAAGGCAGCACAGTCAGCCAGCCTCATGGCCAGCCAGGAGAGAGCTGGGCTGCAAAAAATACATCTGAGCTGGATCTCACCCTGGTTCAGGGCTGGGAGGGAGGTCGGCAGGTCGGCAACTCCTGGGGCCTCTCCTCATCTGGGCCTCCGGGCCCACTAGGCTATCTCTCCGCTCATCACCAGCTTTAGTTGTTAAAACTGTCATCTTTCCAATAAAAGAAGAGTTTGTAACTAAAGAAAAGCCATTATCGGACCAGGTAAACAGCTCTTAAAAAATCATCCGCTCTTTATTTGGCCATTGGATTTTCCATTTAGCTTGAAGCAGGCCTGGGGACAGAAAGAGGTCAGTTAGGAGCAACTAGGGGTCTGCCGCTCTGCCAGCTGGGCCACAATTGTCCCTTGAGGGATTGGAGGTGACCTCAGCAGGAGGCAAGGAAGGGAGAGTGACTCAGGGAGGCCGTGGCTAGAGATAAATAAGATTCTAGGAGGGAGAGCTAGAAGGAAACTTAGAACATAGAATGTCAAGGCTGGAGGGGGCCATAGAAGTAGAACATTAGCTCATTGAATATTGGAGCTGGAAAAGATCCCAGGACAGAGAATCAGAACAGAGAAGACACATAATCCAGGGCAATGTCCTTCATTCAAAGATAAAATAACTTGTCCATTTCACATGGCATCAGGGAAATGATTTAAACTCATGTCATAAGATCACAGAAGAAAGTTGATGGTGAAGTGGATAGAGGGCTGGGCTTCCTGACATCGTCAATTCAAATCCAGCCTTGGATACTTACTAGCTGTATGACCCTGGGCAAGTCTCTCAACCCCAGCTGCCTCAATTTCCTCATCTGTAAAATGAGCTGGAGAAGGACATGGCAAACCACTCCAATATCTCTCTTGCCAAGAAAACCCCAGATGGGATTGTGAGGAGTCAAACACAACTGAAAAAGCATTAAACACACATAAGATCACAGAGCTGGAAAAGACCTTTGAGATCATCTGGCCTCACATTTTATAGATAAAGAAACAGAAGCCTCCAGAGAGTAAGTGACTTGTCCAAACTCTCACAGCTGGGTAGTAGCAGGGGCAGCTTTTGAACCCAGATCCCCTAACTCCACATTTAGGGTGCTTTCCACGGAATCAGGCTGCCTCTGTCTATATAAATGCAGCACTTTATTCCATACTGTCGTGATCACAAATTGTGTTACAGGTAGATAGTTGCCTTGCTTGTAAGTTCCTTTGGACCAGGACCTCTTTCAGAGTATCTATGAGGCATTCATAGAGGCCTGATTGGTTGGTCGATTATGATGCTAGATTCGATTCAATTCCAGTTGTATTTAGGAAGCTTCTTCTGTGTGCAGAGTACAGGTGGATTCTGAATCTAAACAAAAAGTTTAAATAAGGCACAGTCCCCAGCCTGGTGCACCTCAAATTTAGTCTCATATCTAGTAGAGAAATCAGGCATAACAAGAGATTGCTCCAACAGACACTATTACATAAGCGCTGCATCCGAGGGGTGCAAGTCAAGGGGAGAGGGGAGAAACAGGGCAGACTTCCTGGATGATGTGGTGTTTGAGTTAGGTTTTAGAGGCCAGAGAGGAGGAATCTGACATGTGAAAAGAGGGTGAGAGAAGACATTCCAGGTGTAAGAAATTATGTGAACAAAGGCTTAGAGGTGGGAAACAACCAAACATGTAAGAGGAGAGCAGAGAGAGGTCCAGACTGCCTTAATAACAAAGAATGTGTAGGGGAATAATATAAGATTAGAAAGGCATCGGATGAAAGAGGACCTCGTATGCCAGGCAGAAGACCTATGTGGAAGAATGATTATTATGGCAAAGCAATGAAGGATGGAGGGGGGACCTGGAAAATGCCTATTGCAAGAGTCCAGGGCTCTAGAGTGTCTTCCTGTTGTCAGGTAGGATAACCCTCCGAGTCACTCGATTCTTCTGCCCCTGTAAATGCCTCTCTGCTCTTTGCCCGATCTCCTTGGAAACTCTGGCTCATGCTATGACATTCACCTCTTTCTGAGAAATCATTCCTTCCATGCTCAGGCCTCCCTCACCTCTGCCATTTTCCTAACAAGAAGAGTAAAATCACTGTTTTCCTTCTTCTCATCCCACCAATACCCCCGAACCTGACATAACAAGTGGGTTTTGGAGCGATTTGCCCTAAGCTAAGGTGGATAATATTGCCTTGACTTCTTGCGTTCTTATGAAAGAACCCACCCCCTTGTGCTGCAGCTGTTGGATTTTATTGCCAAAGGCCCTGCAGTTCTGGGCTTTGAGAGTATCACCAATTTGAACCCCAATGAAGGCCCTATAGGCCAGCCAGCTTTCCAACCAAAATGGCTCCTTCCTGGTAGAATGTATCCTCCTCGAAGTCAAGGACAGTTTCATTTTTGTCTTTGTACCCCTAGTGCCTGCCTCACAGGTGGTGCTTAAGAAATGTTTATTAATTGACTCTCCAGAGATAATTTTAATCATCTATATTTCAAAAGTCCTTTAAGGCTTTCAAAGAACCCGCCACATGGAAAGAAAAATACCCTGCAGAACTTGAAGCACAATACAAATGCGAGTTGTCGTTCTCATTATCTTTTTCTTTTTTTCATTTCATTCGATTGGCGTTTGAATAGCAAGGCTCCTCAGTTAAGTTTCTGGGTTTTAAGGAGGCTGCATGATACAGTAGGAAGGGTGTTTGATTTTGGAGTCAAAGCACCAGGGTTCAAATGTTCCCGTGGATGCTTACTATCTGTGTGACCTTGGACGACTGGGCCTCAGTTTCCTCATCTGTAAAAATCAGTGAATTAGACCAGGCGGCCTCTGAGGTCCCTCTGAACTTTAGATCTGTGATCTATTACTCTTCAAAATAAATACTTTTAATTTAACTTAATTTAATTTTCAGGTCCAAATTCTCTCCCTCCCACTTCTCCCTTCTTTCTATTGAGAAAGTAAGAAAACCCAAACCCATTATGGACACATATAGTCAAGCAAAACAAATTCCAAATGATTAATTATGCTTCAGTATCTAATGTTCTCCAGAATATTGCACAGAGGGGTAAAATAATGGCATTTTGTAGCTGAATAAATAGATTAGGGCATAGGCTCACCCTCTGTAGGCTCACCAAAAGCTTCTTCACAGCTCTGGCAGCAGACAGGACCGTGGGGCTCATAGGCACCACATCCTGGTCTCACTTGATTTTGGTCTTGGTCTCTGTATTTTTTTAAATTTTTTTTGGAGGGGGCAAGGCAAGGCAATTGGGTTTAAGTGACTTGCTTAAGGTCACATAGCTAGTAAGTGTTTCAAGTGTCTGAGACTGAATTTGAACTCAGATCCTCCAGACTCCAGGGCCGGTGCTATACTCACTGCGCTACCTAGCTGCCTCAGTCTCTGTACTTTGAAAGCTTTTTTGGCCCATGTTGTTCATAGTTGATGATGATAATGATGATGATGAAGATGAAGTCAATGATGATAAGCCCCCTGAAATAAAAAGTGATGACATATTGTTCCCATTTTACAGATTAGGCAATTGAGGTTTTAAGAGGATAAATTTCTTACCCACGGCAGCCAGGTGGCCCAGTGGATAGAGCGTCGGGCCTGGTGTCAAGAAGACCTGAGTTCAAATCTGGCTCCAGTCACTTACTAGCTGTATAGCCCTGGGCAAGTCACTTCATCCTGTTTGCCTCAGTTTCCTCATCTCTCAAATGAGCTAGAGAAGGAAAAGGCAAACCACTTCGGAGTCTTTGCCAAGAAAACCCTAAATGGGGCCACGAAGAGTTGGACACAATGGAAATGCCCAAAAACATTATTATATCCATTTTACAGATAAAGAAACTGAGGCCCCAAGAGGCTAAATTACTTCCCTATGCTTGCATAGTTAGTAAAGTGTGGCAGGGGGTGGTAGAAGGAGCAATGGATTTAGAGTCAGAGGTCATGAAATCTCAGTCCTGTTATCTAATACCTGTGTGAAAACAGACAAGTCAGTTAACCATTCTGGGCCTCAGTTTTCCCATTTGGAAAAGGAGGAGATTAGACTAAATTGGGAGGAGGGGGAGGAGAGAGAGAGAAGGAGGAGAGAGAGAGAGAGAGAGAGAGAGAGAGAGAGAGAGAGAGAGAGAGCATACTGTGGCATAATGGACAGAGAGGTAGCCTTAGAGTCACACAGACTGGCCTCAGACAGACACCAATTGCATGACTCTGGGCAACTCATTTAAAGTCTCAGGGCTCTGAGCAACTTTTTAAGATTGTAGTGTTACAGAGAAGGGGTAAACTCCGCTTTAGCTGAGCAAGCTTCCTCACCTGGGAGTTGCCTACCCTAATAAAATCATAAGGATAGGGCTCCCCAGACTAAATAATTTCTCCTGTCCCTTATAGCTCCGAAACGAGGAGCCTATGAGTCTTATAACCAACATCTTTTGTCTCCAGATCTAGAACCCACACGGTTTGAGGGAGGTCATGGTTCTACATGGGGGATACCAGAGCCCTCAAACAGAAGTGATGTTTTGGAGGAGCATCCTTGGGCCTAGGAACATCCGAGAAAGGGTGTGTTTAACCTGGAGGAGAGAAGACTTGGCGTGAGTGGGTATAGTAGTGGTCTTCAAGTATCTGAGGAGTTGTCCTGCAAAAGGATTAGACTTTCTCTGCTTGGCTCCAGAAGATAGAACCAGGAGCAATGGATAAAAGTGACTCAGGTTTAGATTCAGCAGTAAAGTCAAACTTCCTAGCAATGAGAACAGCTCCAAAGCAAGATGGTTGGACTGGTGCAGGAGTGAGGAGATCGACCATCATTGGCATGAACACATCCCCTAGTGTAGTGGCAGAGGCTGGAGGGCCCCCTCTCAGGAAGGCGGTGGAGGAGAGTCACAGTGTACCTGTGGAGGGCTACTAGACATTCTCTGGAGTCTCTTCTATCTGAGATTCTCTCTCTCTCTGTCTCTTTGTCCTCTCTCTGTCTCTGTCTCTGTTGCTCTGTCTACCTCTTTGTCTGTCTCTCTCTGTCTCTCTCTCTCTGTCTCTCTGGCTCTGTCTCTCTGGCTCTGTGTCTCTGTGTCTCTCTGTGTCTCTGTCTCTCTGTCTCTTTGTGTCTGTCTCTGTGTCTGTCTCTCTCTCTCTGTGTCTGTCTCTGTCTGTCTGCCTGTCTGTCTCTCTGTCTCTCTCTCTCTCTCTCTCTCTCTCTCTCTGTCTCTCTCTCTCTCTCTCTCTCTGATTTGCCCTACTGGAAAGAGACAAATGTTGGTTTGACAGAGAGAAAAACTTTCTGACAGACCAAGCTTTCCCAACGTGGGAAGGGCTGCCTTGGGAGGTAGGGAGTTCTCTGTTACTAGAGGTCTCCAAGAGAAGGTTCTTGACTATGAAAAATAACTTCAATTCAGGAGGTTTGGATGATTCAAACCCTCCACCAACATTCACTATCTGTGTGACCCTGGGAAACTTTATTGCTCAGTGCCTCAGTTTCTCTATCTATAAAATGGGGGTACTGCTTATCCCTGTATGGTTATTTTGAAGACAGCCTTTTGTAAACCTTACTGTGCTATAGAAATGGGAGTTATCAGGAAGATCCTAGTTCAGGTCCATGTGGGACCAGATGACCTCTGAGGTCAAATCTGAGAGAATCCTCAGATTTCAATGATGTAAAAAAGAGATACCAGCCCCACCTTAATCCCCTAAGAGCATATTTCTCAGAGATGGTGGTGCTGGGCCCAATCTCTCCATCTGATGCAGTTGCCTCCAGGTAGGAGCACATCTGTACTTTCCCAGACAAGTGGCCATCCTGCTGGGAAGAGACCCAGAGATTTCCCTGACAAATGGTAGGTCCAGGGGAGGGGCTGATGGAGACTGGGGATCTAAAGAACACCCCTCCTCCCTCTGCACATGCACGTGCAAACACACACACACACACACACACACACACACACAGACTCACAGGAGACCCCCAAACACCAGCTCCAAGAGATTCCTCCCCTCCAGGCCTGGACAGGAGTGGCCAGCCAGCTCACCTGCATGGATAAGTTTATGATGGGGACCCTGAAGAGAAGCGAGCTAATTCTCCCTGGGGCTGTGGGATGTCCCTATCTTTTTGACCACTGGCTCTGATAAGGCTTGTAAAGCATAGCCCCATTTCTGGGAAAAGGGCTTTTTCCCTAGTGACCTCTGACCTTCCTTCCCCCCCAACTCATTGGCTGGCGACCTACCCAGCAGGGGTTGGGGCCTGGGAATAGAAGTAGTGGCCAACCTGGCCCCAGGAATGAGGGACCCTCCACACACGTGGGGCCTTGCTAGTGCCAGTGGCCTACTGTGCCTTTCTCATTCATATTCTGTCTTCACCTGGAGGGGCGTGAGTGGGGGGAGTAGAGAGGGGGGGTGCCTTCATAGGGAAATGGTTCTTGTTTCCAACTAGTTCTACCAGTTTGGGTTTTTTTTTTCTTCCCCAACAGCCAGAAAGGTGGCCTGTGAACATTTTACCTCCGCAAATCTGGTGTGCTTTGAAATCAGCTCATCCCCTCTTGTTATTTCTGAAGAGGTTTTGTGATAGAAGGGGTAGTTAATGGAACTAGAGTAGGGGAACAGAACATTGACTATGGAGATAAAGAACCAGGATTCAAATCCTAACTTTGTTTCTTCCTAGCTAATGCTCTAGCCAGAATCATTTAACTTTCCTGGCCCTCAGTTTCCTTATCTGTAAATAGCTGACAGTTATTAAGCACCTACTATGTGCCATGCACAGTACTAAGCTCTTTACAATTATTATCTCATTTGGCCCTCACAATAACCCTGGGAGGTAGGGCCTACATGTACCACCATCATCATCATCCTTTTATAGATAAGGAAACCAAAGCTCAAAGAATTTAAATACAGCTTGGAAATGTCAGAGATGAGATCGGAACCCAGTTCTTTCTGACTCCAGGTCCAGAACTACGCTATGCTGCCACGCCAAGGAAATTACAAAAACCATCGACAACAAATAAACTAAAGAAAGGCCTCAGGTAGAGGTCCTTGTAGACACAAGCTATATAGGTGTCCACTGAGGACATATGTGGTCAGTTGCAGCTTTCTGGGCCCGAGTTTCCTCGGCTACAAAAAGAGGGGACTGCCATATGACCAGATGGATTTACAAGCGAATTCTATCAATCATTCACTGAACAACTATTTCCAATATTACATAAGCTGTTTGCAAAGATAGGAAAAGAAGGGAGCATACCAAATACCTTCTATGATACAAAAATAACTGAATACCTAAACCAGGGAGAGAGAAAACAGAGAAGGAAAAGTATCTCTAATGAATATAAACACAGAAATTTTAAATGCAATGCATTAAAGAAATTACAACAACTTATCAAAAAGATTATACATGATGACCTGGTTGCATTTATACCAGGAATGCAGAGTTGATTCAATGTTAGGAAAATTAGATTAATTAGGAAGACCGTGTTAATAATAAACAGAATAAGAACCACAAAATTATATTAATAGATACAGAAAAGGATTTTAATAAAATATAACAATGTCCATTTCTATTAGAAACACTGATAGGAATAAATGGGTAAATAATATTAGTCTAAAAGCAAGATCTAGCATTCTAAGTAAGGAGGATAAACCAGAGGCCTTTTCGATAAGATTATGGGTAATAGTAATTACTAGCATTTATATGGTGCTTTTCAAATAGGTTTTTATTTGTATGCTGCTATTTATACAGGTTTACAAAGCACTTTACAAATATTATCTCATTTGATCCTTATAACAATCCTGGAAGGAAGGTGCTTTTCTTGTCATCTCCATTTTACGTTTGAGGAAACTGAGACAGGTGGTAGTTGAGTGAAATGTCTGGGGCTAGATTTGAACTCAGGTCTTCCTGACTCCAGGCTCAGCGCTCTGTGCACTATGGTGCCACCTAGCTGCAAGTTGAAGATCTCTCTTAAGATATACACACTTTGATGTATACGAAGTCCTCTTTCTTTTTCTCCTTTGTATATGGAATGTTCTATGATAGCTTTATACCAGCCATTCTATGATCCCATGAATTCAAAGTCTTGGTCAGAGGGACCAACTCCAGGGGGAAGAATCAGGAAGGCATGTGAGGCTTCCTGACTTCATAGTCATGCCAGCTGCTACCATCTGCAGCTTGGGGGCTCTTTGGAAGCTAGAGAACTTCCCATATCCTTCTTCCAAAGCAAGGAGTCAACAGCAACCCACTCTTTGGCAGGTTGTCTTAGCGTAACAAAGAGCCCTTTGTGGTTGGGAGACTGTGGAGTGGAAAGGGGCCCAGGTGGAGTCAGAAGAGTTGGCTCCCAGTCTTCCTTTGGCTATTCGCTACCTGTGGGATTTTGGGCACCTTTTGAGAGTTCAGATTCCTCATCTGTACAGCAGAGGGGTTGAAACAGATGATTCCTAAGGTCCTTTCCAGTCAGCAGTCCACTCAAACTGTCCTTTCATGCTCTGTCACACCCGACTTCCCATCCCCAAGCCTTAATATGAACTATCCGCTATGCCTGGTATCTACTCCCTGTGTCTCTTTAGAAACCCTACTTTCCTTAAAAGTACAGCTCAAATGCCATCTCCCACATGAAGTCTTTCTTGACCTCATCAGCTCTTAGGGCCTCCCCCACCCAAAGTACTTATTTTATATAAACATTTCTTCTTCTATTTATTTTATATAGTTATCCTACTTATTTATATAACTTCTATTTATTTTTCTTTGATTTATTTTCCATAAATAGCTTCTATTTATTTTGTATAAATCTTATACATAATTATATGTGACTGTCCTTGTGACCCCAGTGCCAAGCAGAGTGACTGACAAATGCTTAGTAAATGCTGATTAGCTCTGATGACCTGTGTTCTAAGGTCTCTTCCAGCTTTGCCAAATATTCCAAATATTCTGTGTCCTAAGGGCATTGACCATGATGCCCCACAGCCATCTCAAAGCAAACATGCTCAAAATGGAATTTATGATTTTCCTTCCTAAAACTTCCCTTCCTCTAAACTTCCCTATTTATATCGAGGGCGCCATCATTCTTGTACTCATCCAAGTTCAAGATGAAGGCATCATCCTCGGCTCTTCACTCTTTCTAACACCCCATGTCCAGTCAGTGGCTAAGTCTTGGCAGTTCTTCTCTGGCATTGCTCACATCCGTCCCCTTCTTTCCATTCACACGGTCACCATCTTCACTGAGGACTATCTCCTCTTCCCTGGATGTCCCAAGTGGACACCCGGCTGCCATTCTTATCCTTTTTCAATCCAACCTTCAGACAACTCCGCCAATCATCTTCTTTAAGCACAAGCCTGACCATGTCACTCTGCTGCTCAAAAGCCGTCACTGGATCTCTGATATCGCCATGATGAAGTAGAGCTTCCTCAGTTTGGCATCTATATCTCTGTGCAACATGGCCCCTGTCTACTTTTCCAGGCTTAATTCAGATTATTCCCCTTTAGGCCTTCTGCACTTCAGCCAGACCAGTTTATTTGCTATTCATCAGACGAGGTACTTCATCTTCCACTTCTTTGCTTTTACAGGAGGCTATCTCCCTGCCTAGAATAGGCTCCCTCCCCTCCACTATCCCCTCCCCTCCCCTCCCCTCCCTTTCCCTCTCCTCCAGTCAGCCTCTCTGGGTCCCCCTTGTTATAGGTGTCCTTTCCATCCCCAGGCGATTATTGTCCATTTCCTTAAATGTCCACATGTTGCCCCCGCCCTGCTCAGCAGAACTGACGCCCGGGAATGTTTTTCACTTTGTCTTTTCCCACAGGCCTCTAGTCCAGTCCCTCCCACATAACGAGCCCTGGATAAATTACAGTTGCACTGGATTGGATAAGATCCCTTTCAGCTCCAGATTCCACGATCTTATGACTGATGGATTAATAGTCAATTAACGAATGAGCATTTATTAATCACTTACTAGGTGCTTTTAAGGTACTGAGGATATGAAGATGGAAAGTAAACAGCCCTTATCCTCAAGAAGTTTACACTCTACAGAGAGATACAACATGGATGTATCAGCTTATAGATGATATTGATTATTCTATTATATATTATTATTATACATTGCCCTTCTTGAGGGCAAGCACTATCTTTTGCCTTTTTGTATCTCCAGTGATTAGTACATTGGCTGGCACATAGTAGGTGCTTAATAAATGCTTATTGAATTGAACTGAATAAATACACCAAGTTCTACACAAAATAAGAATTTACAAAATAAATACAAACTTTTGGTGGGGGGAGGTCCTAGTGGGGGGATGACTCAGGAGAGGCTTTACCTAGCAGGCAGTATCTAAACTGAGTTTTAAAGGAAACTAGGGTTTCAGGGGACATGAGGAGGGAGTGCACTCCAGGCACAAAAGAGCAGCTTGTGTAAACACACAGAAATAGGATATAGACTGTCACACGCAGGGGCTTGCTGGAGCCAACTTCAACCAGTTTATGAGAGCTGATGGTTAAATTTTCAAGGTGAGCATTTATACTCCAGAAATCCACAAATGTAACAGACCAGGGCTTGATTTATTGTTTTGTTGATCGTCCAGACTTAAGAAACTAATGGAGAACATGTTAATAATGAAGAGTAAACTTCTGAGTATGATATAACACACTCTCCCCACCCTGAGAGCCAGTTGTAAAACATTTACCAACACATCTTTTTGTGTAAGGTGTAGTAAAAAGGACAGTTTAGTCTGACTGAGGAGTGCCTAAAACAGAGTACTGTATAATAAGCCAGGAAAGGTAAGTCAAAGCCAAGTTGTAAAGTTCTTTTCCAAACAAGACAAATTTGCATTTGATCCTAGAAGCAACAGGGAGTCACCTGAGTTTACTGAGCAGACACATTATATGGTTTTGTTGTTGTTGTTGAGTCATTTTTCAGTCATGTCCAATCCTTCATCATCCCTTTTGGGATTTTCTTGGCAGAGATACTGGAATGATTTACCATTTCCTTTTCCAGCTTATTTTACAGATGAGGAAACTGAGGCAAACAGGGTAAAGTGACTTGCCTAGGCCACACAGCTAGTAAGCATCAGAGGCTGGTTTTGAACTCGGTCTTCCTGACTCCGGGCCCAGCAGTCTATCCACTTGGTCACCCAGTTGCCCTTATATTATGGTTAAAAAGGCCATCAGAGGTAAAGGAAATAGACACAAAGTTCTGCACTTGTTTCAGCTCCTATGCCTTCTCTTACTGGGAAGTATGTTTCATCCTCCTAGTTCCATTGAGTGATCTGACAGGGGAGTAAAACTGATTAGAAGGAAGCACTGTCCTGTGCATTGAAGGTGAGCAGGCAGAGGTGGGGATTCTCCTTTGTCAGAGATGCTATGGCTGGGGTGCGCGCCATGGGAGCCTGGTTGGACCAGATGTCCTCTGAGGTTTCTTTCAATGCGGAGGCTCTAAGGTGCCATGATTCTCATTTCCAGGTCACTCTTGTTGTTACCTCTAATTCTATCTTTTCCTCTTGCCAAATGTGCTCTTGCATCAACCAAGTGCATGACCATCTAGGAAGCCCATCCCTCTTCAGGACCCCAACCTCTACAAAATCCTCCCATCTCCACCAATTGACAGGATGAGATCAAACATCCGCAGCAGCTCCTTACCGACTTGCCTTTCAAGTAGAAGCCTCACTCTTTTGTCTAACATTCAAGGCCCCCTCCCAATCTGGCCCCACCCTACCTTTCAAGCCTTCTCTGTCATTATTTCCTTCCATGTGCTCCAGGCTTTGACCAAATTGCCCTACTTTCTGTCCCTGCACACAATCTTTACTCTCCCATTTCCCTGACTTTCTCCTCAAGTCACTCACTTTTCTTATTGTCTTCCTGCTTAATCCATTTAAAGTCTACCTCCCTCCAGAAAGCTTTCATTAATTTATGAGACAGCAATGCTTTGGTGATGAGAACAATGGATTCCAAGCCAGAAGTCTGGGGTACAAATCCCAGTTCAGCTAGCTACTTCTATCCCTTCACCTCCTCAGATATCAGTTGCCATAGATAAACAAACGAATGAATGAATGAAATGAGAGAGTTGAATTATGTTCAGTTCCGGGTATCATGTTTTGAGATGGCTACTGAGAAGCTGGACCAAATCTAGGTGAGGGAAACCAGGACCGCAATGGGACTGGAGACCATGCTATTCAAAGGAACTGGAGATGGTCAAGGATGTCCAAAGGTCAGGGAACTAGTGATGTTTACTCTGGAGAGAAAGGAGATTTTGAGAAGACATGATAGCTATCTCCAAGCATATGAAGAGATGTCAGATGGAACACAGATTAATCTTGTTCTGTTTGGCTTCCGAAGGAGTCTTAGGTCAAAGCTCCAGAGAGACAGATTTCCATCCAACACAAGGAAAAAACTTTTTTAAAGACATAGTAAAGGCTATCTACCAGTGAAATGGCCTTCCTCAAGGTGGTGAGTTCCCCATCCCTGGACTTCTTTAAATGGAAACTTGTTGACCTCTTGTTGGAGATGTAGAAGAACTGTACATGTTGGACTCAGGGATGGGGACCCTGAGGGTCTTAAGGCCCTCTAGGTCCTCAAGTACAGCCTTTTAACTGAAACCAAACTTCACAGAACAAAACCTTTTAATAAAAGTATTTGTTCTGTGAAGTTTGGATCCCTTTAATAAAAGGATTTGTTCTGTAAAACTTGGACTGGGTCAAAAGGATACACACAAGGACCTAGAAGGCCGCATGTGGCCTCAAGGCCGCAGGTTCTCCACCCTTGGCTAGGTATTTGAGGTCCTCTCAAATTTTGAGATTCCATGATGCTGGTTGATATCATCTCCGAGATCCTTTCCACCTCCTTTCTTTTTCTTTTTCAGATGAATGTGGAATTTTCTCAGGATTCTTGTTTATTCCAGATTACTTGTACAGATTTATTTCCAATAACAAGGTAGTTCTGCCTACATGTCTATCCCTTTTTTTTTCACTTAATAGTATTTTTTCCAATTACATGTAAAGGTAATATAAAAATATTCATTTTTGTAAGATTTTCAGTTCCAAATTTTTCTCCCTTCCTCTTTCTCTTCCCTCCCTACTCCCCAAGACAGCAAGCAATCTGATGACCCTTTCCACCTCTAATCTTAGGGTGCTTTCCTCTCTACCTTTCTATCATTAGAAAGATAATGCTCTTATCTTTAAGTTAATTATCTTATTTTAATATTGTGTATTGCCTCTATCTGCCCTGGGTCTTTTCCTCCTATTAGACTACATCAGACAGTCTCCATGAGAACAGGCACCATGACTGATCTAAGGTTCCTTCCAGCTCTAAATCTATGTTCCAATAATCTAAACCGTGTATCTCCCTCATCCTGGGGCTCAGGGATCCATACGGGTGGGGCAGCTAAGGGGCGCAGTGAGTAGAGCATTGGCCCTGGAGTCAGGAGGACCTGAGTTCAAATCCAGCCTCAGACACCTGACACACTTACTAGCTGTGTGACTTTGGGCAAGTCACTTAACCCCAATTGCCCTGCCCCCCCAAAATAACTTGTTGTTAAATGCATAGGGGCTGGGATGGGGATTGAACCTGTGATTTCATTCGTGTAAGGAAATTCTAAATGAGGAAACTCCCTCTATCAATGCAGGGAGGCACCTTCACTGAAACGTATGTCTTAGAAAGTTTGGTCTCAGGACCCCCTTACATTCTTTAAAATTAGTGAGGACCTCAAAGAGCTTTTGTTTATGTATGTTATATCTATGATACTTGCCATGTGAGAAAGTTAAGTGTCTTAGTCTTATTATGAAAATACTTTTGACTTCATGAACCCCCAGAAAGGGTCTTGGTTCCCCCCAGATCAGACTTTGAAAACCAATGGCCTAGGGCTCAGAAAAGGTAAGAGACTTGCCCAGGGTCACACAGTGTGTGGTGGAGTTGGGGGCTGAACTCAGGTCTTCCTGGCTCTGAGGCTGACTTTCTTTTTTTTATTATTTATTTTTATTTATTTTTTGAGGCTGACTTTCTATCTACTGCCAGGTTGGCTTTCTAATAAATGTTAATAGAAAGGAATTGAACTGAATTTATTCAGCACATATATGTCTTTGTTGTTAATATGCATCATCGTCATGTCATAGTCACTCATTCCTATTTCTCTCGTACTTTATACTTTATGAAGCATTTTCCTCATAGCTCTAGAAGGTAGGCAGTGTGGGTTAGATAAATGCCAATTTTTCAGTTGCTGTTAAGTCATTTTCGGTTGTATCTGACTCTTCATGACTCCATTTGGTGTTTTCTTCACAAAGATATTGGAGTGGTTTGCCATTTCCTTTTCCAGCTGATTTTACAGATGAAGAAACTGAGGCAAACAGGGTGAAGTAACTTACCTAGGGTCACACAGCTACTAAGTGTCTGAGAGAAGATTTGAACTCAGAGTCTTCCTGACTCCAGACCTGGCATTCTACCCACTGTACCACCTAGCTGCCATTTTACTCCAGTCCATTTTACAGATAAGAAAATTGAGGTTTTAGGAGATTAAGTGACCTCTCTCGAGGCACACAGCTAAGGTTTGTAAATCTTTTTCTTATTACAGCCCTGTGAGGTAGGCAATTCAAACATTTATTAACTTTATTTGATAGGGAGAGAAAACTGAGGATCAGAAGAATGAAGCAACTCTCATTTTATGGCTGAATCTGCTCTAATCTGGTCTAACAAGCAGTTATTAAGCACCTATTACTACGTGCTGGGTACTCTTCTGGACCCTGGGGAACACAAAGATAAAATGAAAAACATCCTTCCCTTAATGAGCTTACATTCGACTGGCAGGCTACAACCTTTCAACAGATAAGCCTGTGTGAGAAATTTTGAGAAAGAAGACGGCACTAACAACAGGGAGATCAAGAAAGAATCCTATAGGACGTGGCACATGAGAAGAACCTTAAAAAAAGTCAGGGAATCTAGGAAGTGGAGATGAAGAAGGAAGGCATTTCACATGTGAGGCAACTGCCCATACAAAGGCCTAGAGGTGGGAAATGAATTTCCAAGTTTGGGAAAAAAGAAATGAGCCAGTTTGTCTAGAAAGTAGAGTTCATGAAGAAGTATGATGATGTGAGGGTCAGATAGCTCTAGCGACTTTTTAAAAGTCCAAATATCCAGCAAGCGACAGAGCCAGGAATAGAGCCCCAGTCATGCCTTCAAATGCCATGCTCTTCGCTCTATCATGGTTATTATGTGTTAGGCACTGATGATGATACAAAGATGATTCCTACATTGTCCCCATCATATGGATGATCGGCTGGTGAGCAGGCAGAGAGGTGACCAAAGTATTATCTAAGTCTTGGTCCCAGGAAAAGAGGAGTGCTGGGGATGGGTGGGTGGGATGCTATGTGTTGGGCCTTGAGGCCAGCTGCACTCCAGATAGATCTCACCCCTCAGTTAGACAAGTCAACAAGGATTACTTTGGGTGGGATATAATAATTTCTTTGCATCCATGATGACTAGTCTCAAATAAGGCCCCAATCAGTGAGAATTTAAGGCTTATGAAGGACTTTCTTTGAATTCACTTGTGAGGGAGGTAGTGAAAATATTAAATAGACCCATTTTACGGATGAGAAAACTAAAGGCAAGCCATTCGGCCAGTGCCACCCACACAATATATTCTAGAGTCAGAATCTGAACCCAGGTTTTCTGAATCCACGTCTAGCATGTTTCCAATGACATAGCCCTAGCTCCTCATAGGTCCTTAATAAAATATTCGTTGCATTGAACTGAACTGCATTGAAACAAATTGAATTAAAACTTTTTCATATTGTGGCCTGAAGGTAACTGTTTCTTTACGTATTTAGCATTTTTTTTTCTTACAGGTCAGGCCAAAAAACACACATAAAACTGTTTTCTTTTGAATAAGAATTGATCTCAGCCTCTCCCAAATTATACAAACATCCAATTTTTATAGTGCACTATAGTTTATGAGGCAGCTAGGTGGTACAGAGTTCAAATGCAGCCTCAGACATACTTCCTGGCTGTGTGACCCTGGACAAGTCACTTTACCTCTGTCTGCCTCAGTTTCTTCAACTGGAAAATGGGAATAATAACTGTACCTACTTTCCAGGGTGGTTGTGAGATAATATTCATAAAAGTTCTTTGCAAACTTGAAAGCACTAAATGCGTGTTAGCTGTTAATTTTTTTTTAAAAAGGTTTGGTGATATTCTTTTTCTGATATCACTGTCACTTCCTGATGCTCCCCCCATAGCTCCCTCCTTTGTAACACAGACATGAAGTCAAGCAAAAGAAACCAGCACATTGCCAAATCTGACAATGTATGTCTCATCTCACACCAGTGGTCCACCACCTCTCTGATAAGAGAGGTTCTTATAAGCCAGTGCTCTGATAAAGAAGCACTTCAGTCATTATGCCTGGCACATTGTAGGTGCTTTATAAATGCTTCTTCCGTTTCCCTCTCCTTTCCCTCACAATAGCCCTGGGTAGCACAGAATATCATTGACCCCCTTTTCTAGTGGGAAAATTAAAACTCAGAACAGGAATGTGATTCATCATACTAAGTCCTAGGACTCAAACCTAGGTCCTTGGGTTGCAAACATAATAATTCTCTTTCCAATACTACCTCTCACAATGGGTTCAGACACCTGGGCCTCCATTCAGTCCTTCAGACACCATGGGCTCCATTTCTTCAGGCCCACCAGCCTCCCTTTCCTCAAATGGTGAAAGCCCTAATGCTCCCTCAATGCCTCCGAGGAGTTTTCAAGATGGAAAGGTTTTTTTGACCCTCTCAGGCAGCTGCCTTTGCCCAGAAAACAACAAAATGAGTGAATCAGAGGGCTCTGTGAGCTGGGTCTCACTTCTTGCCTTGTCTGGGACAAAGATCGTATTTCCAAAAAGCAAAAAAAAAAAGCAACATTCCCCACACCATTGGCAATTCTTGGCTTGCTCTCACCTAGAGACAGGAAATGATTCCTAATCCCACTTGCATAAAGCCACCAAGCTGGGACTGAATTAAATCAAGGAGTCTTAAATCTAGAGCTGGAAAGGATCTCAGAAGCCATCCAATCCAATCCCCTTACGGATGAGGATTTGCCAAGGGTCACATGACTAGCAAGTGTCAGAGGCAGGTTTTGAACCCAAGACTTCCTGACTCCAAGGCCAGCACTCTATCCTCTGCCTTGTAAGGAACTCCAAATTCTAAGGTTCTATTACGGTGCTCTAAGAAACAATGAACACGATGAATCCAGAGACACAACAGAAAGACTTGGATGGACAGGGGCAAAGTGAAATCAATATAAAAATGGCTACAACAGTGAGGATGAAAACAACTGAAAATGAAGGTTGAAAAATTACAGTGATGGGGGGCGGGCAAGAAGAGACGTGAGGAGTCATCTCTCCCTACTCCTTTCTCCACGTGTGTGTTTGTGTGTGCATGCACACACATTGGGGGTGTCCTTGGGTGTAGAACATTTCATATAATGTTAGAGCTTTTAAAAATCAGTGTTGCTGATTTTTCTTTTCTCCCTTTAAAAAACAATTCTTTACCATAAGGGATGGCTCTTTGGGAGAGAAAAGGAACGGATACAGGGCATAGATGCTAGGTGATATAAAAACAAAAGATATTGACAAAATCTATCGAAATAAACTCTATGATTCTATAGCTGTCATGTTAGCTGAGTAATCATGGGTACTAACAACCTCAGCTAAGTGTCTCAATTTTTTCATCTGTCAAATGGGGATAATAATCCTTATGGTCCCTATCTCACAGGGGTGGCATGAGACTCAGCTAAGCTAATGTGTGTAAATTGCTTTGTAAAGCTTAAAGTATTACATCATTTCCAGTTGTTACCACATTGATCATTATGACTGAAATCTAGTTCTCTGGCACCAGTGAAAGCTGCACATCAATGAAGCCTAGAAACTCTGAACCCGGAGAGTGGGGCAGGGGGCAGGCAGCAAGGTTTCCTTGATGACAAGACAGATTGATCACCCTGGAATCCTTACGCAAATCCTTCAAATGCCTCCCTCTGTAGGTTGACTGTGTAGGAGTTTTACTTCCGGTATTATCATTATGACTGTAAGACAGTTTCTTGCCACACCTTTAGCCCAAAGTGCTCCCGTGGCTTTGTATCCAAGGATTTCTCCTGGGAGGAGAGGGCTAAGGAAGGGACCCAAATGGGAAAGACAGTTCAGGGTATCCTGTGGATACTGCAGGGGATATGTAGGGGATGCTGAGCCTGGAGACAGGAAGACCTCCAGTCAATCCCACCTCTGGCACCATATTCCTCTGGGCAAGTGACTGTCCAGTCATTTATCAGAGCCTTACTTTCTTCATCTGCCAAACAGGGCAAACAATAGCTGCAGGTCCTCTCTCACAGGGATATTATGAAGCTCAAGGGAGATAATGACTCTAAAGCACTTTGCAAATGGTTATTACAGTTCTTTGGGTTCTTTCCTGAGAGGTAGTGTTCTACCAGCCTTAAAAGCAAGGAAAGACTTCTTGAATGCCCTTGGAGACTCAGCTTTGATAGAGAACTGCCCTTACTCATTCTCTTTTAAATCCAATTCCTAGAGACCTGAGAAACATCATTCATTAATTCACTCGCTCATTCCTTTACTCATTTGACTTTGCCAATTCTCTATCTGCTACGTCATACTGACTCTTCTAGCCCAAACTAGAATGTGATATGTCCACACTAGAGGTAGAAGGTGCTAAGGGATCAGATTTCTAAATCACATGCAGCTGTGAGGAGCCAGGAAATTTCCAGGGAGGCAGGTAACATTGGAGTTGAGCCCCAAAGGATGGGTAGAATGCATCCGGCCAATGGGAGGACAGGAACACATTCTGGGCAGCAGAAATAGCATAAGCAATGATGTGTAGACCAGAGAGCCTGGGATACAGATTCATAGAAGGTTCACAGATCTAGAGCTGATAGGGACCTTAGAAATAGTTTAGAACATCAGAACTTAGAACATACAAAGCTAGTTTGTTACTACCAGATGGAACCACAGAATGTTAAAGCTGAGAAAGGAGCTTAATCCAACATGGGTTTTGTTTGGGGTTCGTTTTCTTTCTTTTTTCTTTTCTTTTTTTTTTGCAGATGAGGAGAGTAAGATTTGGGGAGCACAAGTCAGTTTGTAATGGGGCCTAGAAAGATCAAATAAACCTATGTATGCCATAGAATCTCTGCCAGAAGGGACCTCAGAGGCCCATACTTGGATAAGAATCTTCTCTATAACACACTGGCTAAGAGTCATCCAGCATTTGCTTAACACCTTCCAGTAGGAGGGAACTCATTAACTCTTGAGCAGCCACTTCTGGACGCTCCAGTGGTAAAGAAGACTTTTCTTACATCATTTCTAGATATGCTTTTCCGGAATTCCCATTTACTCTTCCCAGAGCTGCTTTCTGGGGTCAGAGTTCATATATTCCCTCTTCTATGTGCCAGTCATCAGGCAGCTAGGTAGGGCAGTAGAGTGTTGGGTCTGGAGTCAGGAGACCTGAGTTCAAATCTGAAGTCAGACATTTACAAACCGTGTGACCCTGGGGAAATCACTTAACTCCTGCCTCAGTTTCCTCATCTGTAAAATGGGATAACAATAACACCTACTTCCCAGGGTTGTTGGGAGGATAATAATGGCAAACATACATGTAGTACTTACTATCTGCCAGGCACTGTGCTAATCTCTTTACAATCCTTTACAATTGTTTACAATCTTTACAATCTTTACAATTGTTTACAATTGTTTACAATCTTTACAATTGTTATCTCATTCAATCCTCACAAATGGGATCAAATGAGGTAATACTCGTAAAGCACTTAGCACAGTGCCTGGCACATAGTAGGTCTCCTGACTTTGGATAAATCACTTCCCTTCCTTGTTCCTCAGTTTCCTTTTCTGTAAAATGATGGGATGAACTATGTGACAATATGGTCTCTTACACCTCTAAATCTTGTAACCAACGACTCCCAGCTAAAGTCCTGCCTTCTACAAGAAGCCTTTTCTCAGCGGCTTAAATCACCCTTAATCACCCTTAACATTGGTGCCTTCCTTCTGTTAGTGCCAAGTTGCCCCGGCCAAAGGCGGTTTGGACATGGTCGTTTACATGTTATCTCCCCCATTAGACTGTGAGACCCTTGAGAGAAAGGACTGTCTACTGCCTTCCTGTGTCTCTCCAGTGCTTACAACAGTGCCTGGCACATAGTAGGCACTTAATAAAGGTATATCAACTGAGGCTGACTGATGGACTCTCAGTTCTGTCCTTGTTCAAGAAGTGGTGTCCTAGTAATAGGAATATTAATAATAACAGCCATGACAACTAACATTTATGTGGCTCCCGTCATGAGCTAGGAACTATGCTAAGCATTTATTTTTATTTTTACATTTATTAGCTCATGCGTTCCTCACAACAACCCTGGGAAGTAGGTGCTATTCCAATTTTACAGATGAAGAAACTGAGGCAGAAGTGAAGTGACTTGCCAAGGCTCACACAGCCCATAAATGCCTGAGGCTGAATTGGAACTCAGGTCTTCCTGACTAGCAAATTAAGGAAGAGCGAAGATGCCTTAGTGCAATGAAAAGAGCACTGGAATCGGAGACAAGGGATCTGGATTCAAATTCCAGCTCTGCCTCTTGCTACATGTGTGATCTTAGGTAGGTCACTTTACTCCTTGGGACTCAGTTCCCCGTTTTTAAAAATGAGGCCATTGGACCAGATGGCCTCCGAGGTTCCATCCAGCTCTCCCTCTCTGCTTCTTTCCTCCTTCTCCCAGGGACCTTATTTGCCCTCTCAGGGTGTGACTTAGACACCATTCGCCATGCTCCCAAAGCCTTGGGCTCCTGCAGAGACAGGTGCAGGACAAGTGTTCTGGGCTTGGACTTGGCTTTGTACCGCCTCCTCCAATTACTTCTTTTTGTTCCACAAATCCAGAGTGCGACACGTCCCCTCCCAAGAGGAAGATCATCAGCAGAAGTCGAGTCTGGACCTGTCCTTGCTACCCTTCACATCATCACCAAGGTAGGCTGACTCTGGAAATGGAGCCTAGTGCCCAGGTAGCTCAGCCCATCCCAGCCCGACCCCTGTCTTCCGATTTCATGGCAGCATCTCAGGAACAAAAGTCACCTTTCTACAATTCAGGACATTTTTTCTGCTCTGCCTTTGAAATCCCACTGAGCTGAATGGCAAATAACCTCCCCTCTGGGCCTCAGTTTCCTCCTCTGTGTAATCGGGGTAAATTTAACAAAGACCAAACAACATGAGTATTTCTATAATAGAATAATAGAATAGAAAAGAGGGCCATATAGGAAACTGCTAATCTCTATTATGAGTTATTTGTTTTTCTTTTAAAATGTATAATAAATTCAATATGTAATTTTCAAAGCTGTCCTGTTTGTGATTCTTTCTGGCTTTCCTCCTCTTCTCTATTCCTTTTTAAAAAATGCTTTGGTGGTCTTCTTTCCTTTTTTATTCTTTCTGATCACCACGTCTTTAGTCCCCATCTCCCTCCTATAGCCTCTGATTGAAAGAAAGGAAGGAAAAAAAAAGAAGGAAGGAAGAAAGAAAGGAAGATAAAGAAAAATCCTTCTAAGAAGCAAGAAGTCAGAGAAAACTGATTCTCACATTGGCTGTGTCTTAAACTTTACGGATTGTTTTTTGGTGTTGTTGTTGTTGTTGTTTTTGCATCTTGAGTCCATCTCTTCTCTGGCGAGAGATAGATAGAATGCTTTATCACTCACCCTCTGGATTTGTGGGTGGCCATCACTTTGATGAGAGTTCTAGGTCTTTCAAAGTTGTTTTTCTTTATCTTGTTGGGTTATTATACCGTTGTTCACCTGGCTTCTGTCCACATTGCTCTGCATCAGTTCATACGTATCTTCCCAGATTTCTCTCATCTTTTCATATAGTCCAATAATCTTCCACTACATTCATAGATAATAATTTGCTTATCCATTTTCCCAGTCGATGAATACCCAGTGAGGGAGGATTGGACTAGGTGGGTGCTAAAGTCCCTTGTAACTATAAATTTAAGTCCCTCTTCCCTTTCTATTGCCCTCTCTGCTCTGGGTTGTGAAAGTTACATAGTGGGGAAAACATGGAAGACCAAGGCTCAAAGATTGTATGACCTCGGACAAGTCACAGCTTTCCTGAGTCTCAATTTACTCACCTGCAAAAGAAAGTAGTTGGCATCAATGCCCTAGAGGTCTTTTTCAACTCAGATCTAGTGTGGGGGTTGGGATAGGTCTGAGTGTATCTGGATAAGAGGAAGTTTTCCCTGTATGAAATCACCTAGACTTTGAATCTACTAGAATTGTAGGTTTTATAGTTAGAAGAGACCTTAGAGACCACTTATTCTAACCCCCTTTTTAGAGTTGAAGAAATTGACTAGACTTGCCTAAGGTCACTCAGCCTGTAAGTAGTAGGGTCAGGATTCCATCCCAGGTCCCTTGACTCCCAATATGCTCTTTATCTCTCTATTGTGTTTCCCTTCTTGATTCATCAGACTGCTCAAAGCCTTTTCCTCTGTCCCTTTCTAAGCAAACTGAACTGAGCTAGGATCTCCTTGTGTTAGAGCTTTTCTCAAACTACATACGCCCAGTTTCACCCAAATCTTCTCTTCAGACAATCCTTCTAATCCTTCACACAAGCCTTCTTTGGGGCGGTTATATAATCTCCTAAGAGGCTTTATCTCCCTCCCTTCACGTCGCCTCTTTTCAGCCTGGCTGCCAGCAAGGGAAGGTGAGAGAAGAGAGAGGCTGCCAGGCAGGGATGGGGCTGTGTGTGCGTGTGTGTGTGTGTGTGTGTGTGTGTGTGTGTATGGGAGGGCAGGCAGAAGGCAGTCCTCGGCTTGCTTAGTCTTCACCTCCAGGGAGACCTGAGGTATTGTGAAAGGCTGGGGCAAGAAGGGAGACACACGCACAGAGAAAACATCCCAAGGCACAGTATGACCAACAGTCAGCTAATGCCGCCCCACCAGGGGCTTGTGGGTTTTTTCCCCATCCCGTGGGAAATGCCTGCCTGCCCAGGAGCTTTGAGGCCATGGTTTCAAAATCATTTCTCAGGGTTAATAAGCCAAAAATGTGGTTTTACTCCCAACTGTTCTCATGTCATACTCTCCATCTTCAGGCTCTTGTTTCTGACAAACACATATGCACACACAACACTTATGCACACACACACACACACAGACACACACACACACACAGACACACACACACACACAGACACACACACACCCCCTCCTTGGAACCAGGCCAGGCCTGAGCTTTAGGGCTTCATGGTACCTGGATGAAGCATGAGGCAAGGCGCTGCAGGGAGAGACAGAAATTCCTCCTTCCCCAACCCCTGCCCCCCCAAAAAGGGCTTTGAGACTGAGGAAAGCTGCTTGCCTCTGCTGAGCCTCACCCATACGCAAGCCCTTTTCAAAACTCATTAGCTCCTCGAGCTAGAGGGAGACCTAGAGACCATCTGGTCCAACCCCCTCATTTTACAGATGAAGATACCAAGGCAGAGAGAAGCAATGTGACGCTCACTCGTGGTCCCGCGGCTATGAAGTGTGATATAATCATTAGATTTTGAGCTGGAAAGAACCTTAGAGATGATGTGGTCCAACCTCCTCATTTTACAGATGAGTAAACTGAGAGAGAGAGAGAAGTGAAGCAACTTAGGATCAGAGGATCATAGATTTAAAAGTGGAAGGTATCTTACAGACCATTTCGTCCAGCTTCCTCATTTTACAGACAAGAAAATGGAGACTCAAAGATCTGCCCAGTGTTGCATGGGTGCAGGATGTGAACCTGCTCACGATTGCTCTTTCCCCTGGACCGTGCTGAGCTCATGGAATCATGGAAGCTTCCAAGTTGGAAGGGATCTCAGCGCTCATCTGCTCCAACCCGTATCTGAAAGGAATCATGACTAGAACACGCATTCCAATTGGTCATCCACCCTCTGCTCAAAGACCTTCAATGGCCACCACAGGCAGGATTTGAACTCAAGTCTTCTTGTCTCCAAGACTAGCACTTTATTCACTATACAACCCATGTGGCAAGTCAATAAATAGAGGCAGCCTGGCCTAGTAAGTAGAGAGTTGACCTTGAAGGCAGGAAAATGTGTTCAAAGTCCTGCTTCTGACCTGTATTGTCTATGTGACGCTGGGGAAGTTCTTTAATTTCTCAGTGCTAGTCTAGGCAGCTCTCTAAGACTGGAAGTTGCAGAGCAGGTGCTGATTTACACTGGTGGAGGGATTTTCCTTACCTTGGAGTTCCTTACACCAATGAAATCATGAAACCAGTCCCTATCCCCGGGTGCCAGGCTCTGTACTAAGAATAAAAAGATGAAAAATGACATAGAGTTCCTACCCTCCAGGAGTCTACAATCAAAAAGAGGAACAGGTCGTGGGGGTATAGAATATAAGCTCCACATGGGATTTTTTTTTCTGTTTTCTTTGCATCCCTAGTGCCTACCATAGTGTTCTGTATCTATCTACCCATCTATCTATCTATCTATCTATCTATCTACATATACATACACACACATACACACACTTGCATATACATACACACATGTATATATGTGTATACATTTGTATACATGCATATATACATATGTATATATATATATATACATATATGTTGTAACGACAGTGCTACTTGCCTCCACTGTGGCTGTGTAAGACCAATAACACCAGCACACAGAAGGGCTGCTAGCACAAGTTCTTTGATCTGCTTTTCTAAGGAAAGCAACTTTAAGGGGTTAACAATCTTAATTTAATTAAACATACATATACCATTCCCTTAGTTCAGGGGGAAAAGACAGCACCCTGGACTTCAGAGAGAATACAAACAGAAATTACAAGCAGAAATTATACAAACAGAGCAAAATAACACAAATCAGCAGACAGGCTTCCAGCTGTCTGTATAAGACATTACATATATAGTTACTAGAGAGAGAAGCACCAACACCTGGGTTTTCAAAGCCAGGGGGGTTCCAATGGCTACCCAGAGTCTTGTCTGGTCAAATCACATTATGCTCTTCTAATGAGTGAGCCCCAAGCAAAATGCTAACCTCGGAGTATATATACACTTCTTCAAGGTCAGAGGTCGTCGCAACCATTAGACTCAAACTCATGTGACCTAGGCCTTCCCGCCACTTAAGCAGGTCATCAAAGACTCCAGATTCAATCAAAGACTCTTGATTGAAACACAGGCAAGACTCAAAGGCACTTGATTGCCTTAGTGCTGAGAAGGACTCAAAAACAAAAGCCAACAAAAGTCCTACTTTACTTACCATTACACACACACACACACACACACACACACACACACGTGTATACCAAACCTGTGATTTCATCAGTGCAGGGTGGGAGAGAACAAAAAAATTATATAGAACCTACTATGTGCCAGGCACTGTACAAATATAACCTCATTTGGTCCTACTAACAGCCCAGGAAGGTAAGTGCTATGATTATCCTCATTTTGCAGTTAATGAAACTGAGGCAGATAGATGAAGTGACTTGCCCAGGACCACTTAGCTAGTAAAGGTCTGGGGCTGAATTTGAACCTACATCTTCCTGACTCCAGGCCCAGTGTTCTCTTCAGGGCACCACCTAGCTGCTCCAAGATAGAAGAGGAAATTCCAGACTAGGAAACTTCTCCCATGCAGATCAGAACCTACCCTTAGAGAACTGCCCAGGGCACTAAGGAGGATCCCACAGACAACATGTCCTGAGGTGGTATTCAATCCTGAGTCTTCCTGAACCCTAGCTCTCCAAGCTCTTGATAAATATTTGTTGGAATGGATTGGATTGACAGATACCGTAACTCTGATGTAGAGAAAAACGTAATCTCTACAAAGGAGGCATGTGGTCTGTCAGAATGGCAGAGACCCAACATCTCAGTTTTAATCCTGCTTTTGTCATATTCCACCTCTGTGACCTAAAACAAATCCTCCCCTCCCTTACTTTCCAGATCAGCGAAGTAAAGGGTTTAGATTAAGCCAGAGGTTCTTAACTTGGTGTCTGGGAGCTTGGATGGGGAAAAAAAATCTTTATTTTTCACTAATCTCTAACTAAAATTTAGCATTCCATCCAATTATTTTACAACATTATTAAAACAATTATTTAAAAACATGATTCTAAGCAGGGGTCCGTCACTAGACAGTCCATGACACAAAAAGGGTTAAGCGACCCTTGGATTAGATGCTTGTTAAGGTCCCTTCCTCTTCTAATTCCCATTATCCTCTTTAAGAACCAGACAATGGGTTGTGAGAAATGTGAGTAGGAACGGAGTGCTTATAATCTGGAGGTAGGTAAGAGCAGGGAGCCAAGGAAGACTTCCTGGAGATGGTGGCCCCTCACTAGGCCTCAGAGGGAGTCAAGAATTTTACTAGGTCAAGATGGGACAAAGGACTATTCCAGGCCTAGGGGACGGTCTGAGTAAAGGCAAGATGAAAATGAAGGGGCGAAGAAATGCATTTGGGAACACACATTATGGAAAGAGAAATATACATATATATGTGCATATATACATGCATATACATATATACACACATACATTTACACATGTATATGTGTGTATATGTATATATACATACATATCTATCTATATTTTTATCTATCTATATAGCTCAATGGGAAGACTAGAGTCAAGCTTGGGATGGCCTTGAATGCCGGACCAGGGAATCTATAAGTGAAGCCTGGATGGTGAATGGTTCAATTCAATGGTGAATTGTTCAATAAGCAATAGGGAGCCACTGAGGATTTAATCCATAGAGGAAGGCTATGTTTGGTGCCAGATTCCCAAGTAATTTGTGGTACTAACTGAAGCTTGATGAATAAACTTTTCTAAAAGACCGTCCTCTGAGAATGGTGCATTGGTTCTAATCTCGGCCTTACTGGGATAAAGCTGAGCTAGGAGAAATCAAACATTTGACCCCTTTGCTGATACCCTATCTCCTGGCTTCATTCAAATCCCACCTTCTACAAGAAACTTTTCCCAATCCCCCTCGATGCTGGAGCTTTCCCCTGGTGATCATCTCCAGCATATCCTGTTTTGTATCTTGTTCATACAGAGTTATTTGCATGATGTCTTCCCCCATTAGACTGTAAGCTCCTTGAGGGCAGGGACTGTCTTTTGCCTTTCTTTGTAGCCCCAGCACTTAGCACAGTGCCTGGCACGTGGTAAATGATTAGTAAATGCTTACTAGTAAATAGGCTCTGAAGTCAAATACATGAAAAGTTAACAACAATTTCTTGTTGTCTTTGGTTTTCCCAAAGGAAAGAAGGCCTGGCCTCAGAGAAGAAGGCATTAAGTCACTTAAAGTCTCCAGACTCCTCTGCTCCCATGGATTCAGGGCTTTAAGGTTGGCAAATCCTCTCCTCACCAGGAGCCCATGAAGTGGCAAGATTAGGTTGGATGATTCCCACACTGCAGACAAGGAAAGTGAGACCCAGAGAACGGTTAAGGACCTAAGCTCATGGGATCCAAGACCTTGGATTAGACCTAGAGGTCATCTCTATCAAATAAGAGAATATTTGGGAAGTGCTAGTACAAACCTGATCATGCTTGTTCCCAGCTGTCTTCATCTGCTCCAATTTTCTCATGTAAATGATGACACCAGAGGGGTTAAGTGACCAGAGACTGGAAGAGATGTTGGAGGTCATCTAGTTCAACCTCCTAATTTCACTTTACTTTAAAAATTTTTCCCCCAATTTCTGCCTCTACTCAATTCAAAAAGAAAAGGAAAACAAACCCTTGTAACCAATACGCATAGTCAAGCAAAACATTCCCACCTTGGCCATATGGAAAAAGCTATGTCTCCTTCTGTATCTTGAGTCCATCCCTTCTCTGTTGGGTGGGAGGGTGGAGGGGGATAGTGGGCTTCACCATTGTCCCTTGGGAATTATGGTCGGCCATTGTGTGGATCAGAGGTGGTCCCCAAGTCTTTCAAAATTGCTTACATTTTTTTGTTGCTCTGTAGTTTTCTAGTCATGTCCGACTCTTTATGACCCCATCTGGGGATCTTGGCAAAGATACTGGAGTAGCTTGCCTTTTCCCTCTCCAGCTCATTTTACATATGGGAAAACTGAGGTCAAGTGGCTTGTAAGTATTTGAAGCCAGATTTGAACTCAGGAAGATGCATCTTTCTGACTCCAGGCCTGGCCCTCCATCCACTGAGCCACCTAGCAGCCTTTATGATGATATTATAAAACTAATGATTTTCTGGATCTGCTCCCTTCTTTCTTCATCAGCTCCCCCAAGGCTTCCCAGGTGTCTCATTCTTATAGCACAGAGGTATCTCGTTATATTCCTATGCCATAATTTGTTCAGCCATTTTTCCAACTGATCAACAACCCCTCAGTTTCTGGGTCTTTGCTACCACACACACAAAATAAAAGCTTCTAGAAATATTTCTGTACTTAGGGGTCTTTTTTGTCATTTCTTTGATTTTTGGGGGGTGTAGACATAATAGAGAGATAGCTAGGTCAAAGGATATGCACAGTTGGGTAAATTTCTGGGCACAGTTTCAATTTACTTTCTGGAATGGGGACCATTTTATAACTGCCAACAGGAGAAGGAAACAAGCATTTATTATCTACTATATATCAGGCACTATGCTAAGCCCTTTACAAATATTATCTTATCTGATCTTCACAACAACCCTAGGAGGTAAGCACTATGATTACCCCATTTTCCAGTTAAGGAAACTGAGGCAAATAGAGGTGAAGTGACTGTCCCAGGGTCACACCGCTAGTAAAGATCTGAGGCCGGATTTAAACTCAGATCATCCTTCTCTGTGCACTGTGGCAGCATCCAGCTGCTCCTAACAGTGTGTCAGAGTGTCTATTTACTCATCAACACTTGTCATTTTCCTTTTTATATCAATATGATCTCTACTGATCTATAGCTATATCAGTTCGTCAATCTGATACTACTGTAGTATCAGTAGTAGTGAAGTCAAGCTTCACTACTGAGAAAGGAATTGAACCTTGGAGAGGGGAATTGAATTGCCCAAGGTCAAGTAAATGACAGAGCTATGATTTGAACCCAGGTCCCAGATTCCCAAAGCAGAGCTTTCTCCACTCCACTATGCTTATGTCCCTTAGGATGATATGTTTTAGAGTTTGAAGGGACCAGAGAGGCAATCGAGACCAACTGCCTGATTTTATAGATGAGAAAACTGCATTTGATAGGTGTATCACAGAAAGAGCCATGGCCCTGTAATCAGAGGACCAGAATTCAAATTCTGCTTCTGATCTACCTACATCTACCTATGTGATGCTGGTGAGTCATTTAACCTCTTAATTTCCTCACCTGTAAAAACCAGGAGCTGGCCTTAATGGCTTCTCACATCCCTCCCAGTTCTAAATTTATGATCCTATCATTTACCCAGGGTCTTAGTTAAGTTCCTCTGAATCCAAGTCCACTCACCCCAAGGCCTTTTTGTCCCTCTTGTGGGGTGGTGGTTTTTTTTTTGGTTTGTTTATTGTTTTTGAAATGAGGAGTTGTGTCGATGGATGTTTTGCAATGGCCTCTTGCTGTGGGCCCAGTAAATCATTCACCCGTCCAACGCTGGCTCCTGCACCCCGCCCCCCACTGCTCCCCAGCCTCTGGGGAGATCAAGCTGACTAAGCACAACCTCAGGGTGGCTAATTACAAAGCTAAACTCTTGCAGGCCCCCTGAAGAGCCTAGGCGAGAGATGAAAGGAAAGGTGGCATAGCTGAATCAGCATTTCGGATCGGCCCGTGTGTGCGTGCCACTGGCTTTATGAAGCGTGCAGGCGACCTGCCAGGCTCCACAGGATGAAAAGAAGCACAGGGTGTTTAAATCAGGACCTGTTGGCCTCTCGCTCCAGGCAGCTGCAGGCTGAAGGGAGAACAGCTGGGCACCACAACCAATCCAGAAAATAGGGGCCTGGCAGGGAAAAGAGCATGGAAAACTTTTTTATGGAGCTGGGGAGGGAAAGACCTTCCAGTTTCTGGCCAAAACAGAAACAATTGCCATTTACACTCACTTGGAGCCATCAGAATCTAAACAGTGACCCAGTGTTAGCCTTGGGCTGGGACCCATTGTTGGCCAGGAACATACATAACACAGGGAAGCCCAAAAAAATGAAGGACAAACAACAACTTGTGAGTAGTAGTAGCTGCCCTGCTGGGCACTCAACTGGCCACTTCCAGTTGGGCAATATTGCTGCCTCCCTCCCTCCCTCCCTCCCTCCCTTCCTTCTTTCCTTCCTTCCTTCCTTCCTTCCTTCCTTCCTTCCTTCCTTCCTTCCTTCCTTCCTTCCTTCCTTCCTTCTTTTTCCTTCCTTTCTCCTTCCCTTCCTCTGTTCTCTCCTTCCTTCCTTCCTTCCTTCCTTCCTTCCTTCCTTCCTTCCTTCCTTCCTTCCTTCCTTCCTTCCTTCCTTCCTCCCTCCCTTCCTTCCTTCCTTCCTTCCTTTTCTTTCCTTTCTCCCTCCTTCCCTTCCTTCCTTCCTTTTCTTTCCTTTCTCCCT